>CM023861.1:7010016-8250517 GCA_013389735.1 Phaseolus lunatus
TCTTCTTCTTCTTCTTCTTCTTCTTCTTCTTCTTCTTATTTAGCATCTCTGAATTATAGAAAACATTATCGTCCCTACAAATCCTTATATGGCCTTAAGCCATCTCCTAGGGCTTGGTTTGGAAAGTTTAGCAATGTTGTTCAACAGTTTAGTATAAATCGCAAAGAAGCAGATAATTCAGTTTTTTACCGTCACTCGAGTGCTGGGCGTACCTATCTCGTAATATATGTTGATGACATTGTTGTTACAGACAGTGATCACCATGACATCTTACAAGTAAAAAAATACCTTTGTCAACACTTTCTAGATCAAATATCTTGGCCAACTCAGATATTTCTTGGGGATTGAGGTAGCATAATCCAATACCAATCTCTCAAAGAAAACATGCATTGAATATTTTGGAGGAAATTGGGTTGATGAATTTGAAATATGTTGATACTCCCATAGATCCCAATGTCAAACGTCTACCTAATCAGCAGGAGCCTCTTTCAGATCCTGAGAAGTACAGAAGATTAGTTGTAAAATTGAACTATCTCAATATTACTCGTCTTAATATTTTCTTTGCATTCAGTGTGGTAAGTCAATTTCTTAATTCTCCATGTGAAGACCATTGGAATGCAGTCATTCCTATACTAAAGTACATTAAAGGCTCTCTTGGAAAATGTTTGTTATATGGTCACAATAACCATACTAAAGTCATTTGTTATTCAGATGCTGATTGGGTAGGATCTCCATCAGATAGAAGATCAACTTTCGATTATTGTGTCTTCATTGGTGATAACTTGATCTCTTGAAATAGCAAGAAACAAAGTGTTGTGGTGAGATCTAGTGCAAAAGTAGAATATAAAGTTATGGCCTCGACTACTTGTGAGCTTATTTGGCTTAAACAGTTACTTAAAGAATTACAATTTGGAAAAGTCACTCAAATGACACTTATATGTGATAATCAAGTTGCTCTTCATATTAGCTCAAATCCAGTTTTTCATGAAAGGACCAAACATATTGAGATTGATTGTCATTTCATTTGAGAAAAGATTGTATCAGGAGATATTAAGACTAAGTTTGTTAATTCAAATGATCAATTAGCAAATAGTTTTACTAAACCCTTACAAGAGCCTAGGATTGATTATATTTGTATCAAGCTGGGTACATATGATTTATATGCACCAGCTTAAAGGGGAGTGTTAGATATTGTTAGATATTATTACATATTATGAGATATTATAGATATTGTTAGATATTTCTATTTATGTAATGGGCTTAGCCTATATTTTCTGTATGTTTCTTTTTGTATATAAACATAACCTTATGTGTTCGATATACATAAGGAATTTATCCTATTCTTCCTTTTCTTTTATTTTAATAATCTAAAAATGATTGCATAAATGTTTCTTTAATTGAGAAAGTTTAGTGACATCTCCCTATAAGAACTATGTCATCAACATATAGAATTAAGTACACATATTTCTCAAGAGAGGTATGACGATAAAAGACTAAATAATATGCTTCACTACATTTTAGCTCACAGATCTGTGCAATATGGCTAAGTTTTTCAATCCAAGTATATGGAGATTATTTGAGACCATAGAAAGATTGGCGTAATATACAAATGAACTCACACTCCCCTTGAGCAACAAACTGAAGAGATTGCTCCATGTACGTTGAGAAAAAATAAGTTGATTTCAATTGAGTTGAACTTCCAAAGAATTTAGAAACTTTTTTCAAAATGAATGAAGAATTAAATTTGAATCATTGAATACATTAAACGAAAGCAATTTCAGCTTCAAAATTATATTTTCAATGTTCTTTAATCTATCATAGTCATACAATATGAATTCAATTAATCAGTTATAAAAGATAAGGGAAAGTGAATAACACCAAGAATTATATTAGTTCCCCTAGAGCTATAGTCAGTTACTTAACTGTCATTATTAAGCCAATACATTAATTTCAAGTTTTTACAAGCACCCTACAAGAAAAATAAAAATATAACACAACACAACACAAGATTTTGAACCCTAAAAATCTATTACAACCTCTTGTGAAATCCTATTATAAGAAAATTATTTTGACAACCCTAGTTAAGAAACCAATTACAAAATTTGAAAAACAAGACTGGAATAAAATCACCTGGATAAAGCATTACAAAGATTAAAGCATTACAAAGATTAACTCCCTCTATAAGAAATACTAGGTGATCCATAAAAGGGATGAGATACAACACTTGAATTCTGATATTTTTAAAATATTTGAAAGCTAATTTCAAGAAAAAAAAATGATTTTCAAAAGAGAATTTCAAATATATAAACAACATATCTAAAAAATATATTTTGAATTCTCTTATAAATCTCAAAAGACAAAAATCAATTTTGCTCAACTAATAAAATGAATAGGTTGAAATATGTTTTAATCAATTGAAAAAATGAAATGAGTTGCTAAAAAATTTTCAATCGATTTATTTTTAATTCAATCAAAGGAAATCACAAAATATTACTTTTAGTGGTTTTAATCCATGATTCATATTTTAATAGATTAAAATAAAGTGAATTTGATTATAAACAAAAGCTTTAGAATTTTAACTAATTAAAATCTTATTTAAATCATTTGAAATGTTTAAAATTCATTTCAATCAATTGAAATATTTTGAAAAAAAAATTAGCATGGGAAATATCAAAATCAAGCATCACATACACACTCAAACACAATCTAAACCTAAGAATTACAACTCAACACAAGATTAACAACAAGATAAACTCTTCACTATATCCATCATCAAATTCAAGTGGTTGGAAGCATGAAATTAACTCAATCAAACTTGCTTGAATCTTCAATATCAACAAACTCTCCCTATTTAATGATGACAACCACTCAATTACTTCAAGACATTTAGTTGATCTTCTACAAAGGTTGTAATTTCTTAAAGCAAAGAAACCAAACAGTTCTCTCCCTTTGTCATTATCAAATGTAATAAAAGCATGAGGTAGAGAATAGCTAAAGAGAATATAAAGCTAGAAAACAAAACCAATATATACATGGTATAAATGAAATCCAACCAAAGATATAAACCAAGTACTCATCAAAATACAAAAAAACAAAAAACAAAAAACATTATTTTCACATAGTAACATCAAATACGCTTCATTTAAGAAAAATATGACAACTACTCTTACTGAAAATAAACTTCCAAGTAGTGATGAAAGCTAAACTCATATCCTCAACCTTTATAGCTCTTGTATGAAAACCTTTATGCTAGAGATTTTTTCCTTCAAATAGTATATTTATGTGTACCTTTAGGTGACCAATCTTGTTTTAAGGCAACCAATTTTTCTATTTTTGCCCAACTTTAATAGCATAAATACACTTATATTCATCTGTTTTCTTTTTAGGTGAAAAACGAACTAGCTTCCCTGTAAGAAGGATGACAATGATTCAACTAATGAGACAAAATCTTGTTTGGATAAAACTATCATCTTTTATGGCAAAAGAAAAAATGAGAGCCTGTTAAGAAAAGGTGATATTCAAATACATGTACTACCATTTAGTTTTTAAAAATAGCATCGATATCCTTTTTGGAGATGAAAATATCCCAGAAAACACATTTGATGGTTTTTGAAGATAACTTGTCTAGACCTAGGAACACATCATGGATAAAACATACACAACAACAAGCATGAGAACAGATATGAAATAAAGGTTCATTTAGAAACAAGATAGTATAGGAAGTGTGATTTTCAAGAGAAGAGGCATTCTATTTATGAGGAAGCAAGTAGAAAGATTAACATCACCCAATGATGAACTAGTACATTAACACCAAACAAAGGTAAGTATATATTTTCTTTCTTTCTAATATATCTTTTTGTTGTTGTATATGAGGATAAATAGACTCATGTAAAATGTAACTTACCACTCAATTTTGATAACTTGGATAAATTTATTTTTGATTTTTTAAGGAAAGATACAAAGATAGATGTAACAAACAATTTAGATTGAATTATCACTAAAGCAAAGTACATCGACAATGTTCATCAATAAATATAACAAAATATAAAAACTCAAAAGATGTAATTCAACTTGGGCCATTACTGACAGAAGAAATTGTGGGAAAAACAGTTACAGTTTTTTGAAAAAAAAAAATCTACTATGTTTCCCTAGTTGACATTGCTAAGTTTAGAGGCCATTTTCTTCAATTTTAAAAAGTCTGAAAAAGTTTAGGACATTGAAGATAAGACAGAAGATCTGGTACCAAAATAATATAGTCCAAGTTATCTCATACCACTCTCATGTATAAAAAAAATTTGATCTCAAAGATCACTGAACAATTCAAAGATCACTCAACATAACCATCTTCCGAGTGATTGTAAAAGCTTCTGTCAAGAAATCAAGCTCAACAAAAAGTAGACCAAGGTAAATAACTTGTCAGTAAACTTTTCTGAATGATGGCAACGAATGGCAAAATTCTTACCGTACGGTCACAAACAAGCAAGATCAACACCCTCCGATACCAACTTGTGAGTCAATGTTTAAGAGATTAATTCATATCTCATCTTTTTCATGTATTTATACACAAGAGTCAGTGCATCAAATATACAAAGAGAATATAGGAAAAGATTAAACCAAGATGACATATAAGAAAATCACAAAAACAACATTTTAGCTTTCGAAAGAAAGACAGAAAGTAAGTTAACCTATTCTAACTATATTTAAGACGGAATCATGCAGAACGGGAATTGCGGAGGAATCAGATAGCAGCACATTAACAAAACTATGTTGTACACACATAAAATAAACCACAGTCTAACTTATGATCTTTTTCTCCATTTCCTCTTAAACATGAGAAGCATTTCTGCAAATTTCTAGAGGATCTTGAAAACTGGGTATTTCTATTCCAGTCATAATAGAGTATGTATGTATGAGAGCAACTTACAATCAGAACTTGTGATAGCAACTTACAATCAGAATCCTATAAGCAACTGTTCAGCAAATAGTCATTCAATATTTATGACAACTAATCTTCGTCACTTCCATAGTTTTGACACAAAAATTGTAATCCACTAGCACTATTTGTTCTGTTATCTTCCTCTTTCTTTTGTTCTGGTTCTGCAGGACTTTTAACATCAGATATTGCTGGTTTCTTAATGATAGAAATCCTCACTAAAGGATTAAGCTTTCCACCATTGCGTTCGTTTTCTGCAAATAACAAACATATGGTTAGCTAACTGTGTTGCATTCCCACGTTGATAGTATTATTAAACATCTCTTCTAAGAAAAATATCAAACGATAAATAAATCAAACTATAGCCAACTAAACATGAATAAAAATGAAACGATGCAGGTGTGAATGGTGCGTATCTTCCCCCTACCCATTTTCTGCAAAATCATACTAGTGTTACGAACATGGCTCCATAAATATTAGACAAACAGATTAGAATTGTGCAGAGCTCAAGGTTTTCCTTGTGATAGGAAGGAGTGAGTGCTTGTATAACAACAATGTAATGTCAAAAGCAGATGACGGGAAAAGTGGATTGGGTTCTTTGACTGATATTACCAAATGTCAAACAGATGATGGGTAATAATGTGGATTGGGTTATTTGACTGATACTACAAGTGAAAGTGAGATAACAAATATAACAGGTAAAACCAGATCAATTGTATGATACACAACTGAAGATGGTCCTTCAAATTGATCTGCATTCATGTTAATCCTCTTTTAATAGAAATGACTTCACTGAGCGATAACATTTCTTAAAATTCAGTGTATATAAATGCATTGGTGAAGTTCGATGTATCTATCTAGTTGATAAACACATTAAAAGATGTTCATATACCTTGTTTGCCAGAATCATTTAAACTAGCTTTTGTCAGAAAGTCAGTTGGTTTGCTTGGATGATCTTCAGAAATCTTTTGCTTCTGCACACAGATACAACACAGACAAAAGCTCAAACAATTGTTTTTATACAAGATTTTGATGCCTTAAATGAATGAAAAATCACATACCTAAATTTTTAAATTTGTAAATTCAGAAAAACTTCAACTATATATTTGTAAAAACATTTGATGATCTTCACATGTATAATATATTTCTTCCATATTTCAAGTCTGAAAAAGTCCACACTCATAAGAAAATAAAAAAAGAAAACTTTCTTCGATTTTTTTTTTCTAAGCAATAATTTATTTTAAAAGAGACAAATAGTAAATGGTAAATAAAGATCGAGAAACATGCAACAAAGCATGCCAATATCTCTCTGTAAACCTAAGAAACCCCCATAACCTTAAGAAAAAAAGACCAACAGCCGAACACCACAAAGAAACTAGAAATATGTAATTACAATTCTAGATTATCATATTTTTTTTCCACATAGAAACAAGGGAGTGTTTGACAGGTATTTTAACTGCAACTTCGTTTTCTGCTTCAAAAAAACAAGAAATATATGTATTCAAGCAGCTATTATGATTCTGTAGCAACTACTACACTTTTTGTTTCTTTCATTATTAATGAAGCTTCTTTTTTCCAACAATAATTACCATCCTCCAGGTCATTTATGCCCCTGATAATAAAATCAAAAAGCTTTACAGAACCTAAAAGAAATTTTCATTTGACAATGCCTGCCATACAAAAATTGTAAATGAATAGTGAAATCAAATTCAGAGCCAGCAGGTTTAGAGAAAGAGAACTGAGAAATGACTCAGGACAGTGGTTACTGAAAATGCAGGATATCTTAGTTCAAGAGCAATATGAAGTAGAAGGTTAGGTCTTGAATTTCATTAGTTAAGACTACAGAGTGTAGTGAAAATGGTCATAAGTGAGTAGCTGTATAATGATTATGATAATTTATTAGGCCAACAAGACGATAAAGAAAAATATATTACTGCACAGACACACGTACACCTCACATCATACCTTAGGATTATAACTTGTTTCACCATGTCCATTTGAAAGCTGATCTAATTCCTCCTCACTTTCAATATCTTCATCACGAATTCTTCTGACATAACCTTCTGAATTCTGTTAAATATAGTATAAAGCAAAAAACATATAGATTAAAAAACAGATGAAGATTAACAATAAAAGTAACTAGAAGGATGAGAACTAGAACTGCAGGATATTACATGGAAGACAACTGATTTTATCAGTGCTTCATCTTCTTCTTCCAGCCTCTTCTCCTGAAATCATTATAAATTAACTTGAATTACTGATGAAGATGATAATTAAAGAATGCTTCAAAATTATATTGGAACAAATAATATGGATAGAAAACCAATGTATATTCTTGCACTGTCGTGTTTCCTATTGATGTAAATATATGGGATACAGAAAGAGGCAAGACACTTGCCTAAAACCCTTACCTGAAGTTGGGTAAGCACAAAGGAAATATTAATAAAATAATATTACATTTCAACACTCCCCTCAAGCTGGAGCATATAGATCATATGCACCAAGCTTGGAACATATCAACTGAATCCTAGGTCCTCTTAAAGATTTAGATAGAATGTATGCAAGTTGTCCATTATCTAAATTTACATTTGTTATTAACAAGTGAAGAGAAAATAATAAGATACTAAATATTGAGTATTTCAATTGAGAGAAATTTAGTAACATACAGTAATAGTTATTATTTCTTATAATCAAGGATATTTATGACTGTCTTAATGACTATGCATTTCAATGACCATAACTGACAAATACAAAAAATGAACTATTTAGAGGACTACTGGAGAGAGTTATCATTTTATGACCAGTTCATTGTCTCTGGGCCTAAATTTTCAACCTTGACTTTATCAAGGAACGGCTACCAATAAATTACATTTCAAACCGAGCTTAAATTTTTTAAATTGTATATATTCGTGAACAATAATAATTAACCCTTATTTCAAAAACAGGAAATTTCTTGTACAAACTACAGAGCAAATAACTATATGACAAGTAGTTTTCTCTTACCTTATCAGCTGCTGTGCGCTGCAGAGCCTCCAGCATTTCATCAACAGAAACAGTTGCATGTCTAGACTGGAAAACGAGAGAGTCATGTTATGTTAGCAATTACTTACCACAGACAGACCTTACATCCACGCACAAATGTAATTATTAATTAATTAATTAAAACAAATGGAGAGAGTGATTACCTTCATTGACTTCATCTCATCCAATGCAGCTAGGATGTCCATCTCCCTTTTAGAATCCAGGGTTCTATTCTCCAATGATTTCATAGCATCTCCCATCTCTTCAGCATCCCTCTTTTGCTTCACTTTATCAGCTTCTTCATCTTCTGCACGCCAAGGTTCAAAATTTCTGGTTGCACCGGATTCAACAATGTAATCTGAATTCTGTGGATCAGTCTTCATGGTAATTTCAGCTGAGCATTTGGTGCATTTAAAGTAGAACCTGAATATTTGAATTCCCAGATACGTCTACAAAAAAAAATCAATTTCAAAGTCATCATTGAAATCAAATTACACATGCAGCAAGAATAACCTCTATATCCTACAAATAAAGCAACACACAAACCCACAAACAATCATAAAATTGAAGGAACCCAATACAAAATCCAAAAGGATAAACACGAACAAGTACTATAGATTGAAAAGTTGATACTGAACTTGTATTTAAAATAATAAAAACCTCGCCAATAACATCTTCCTTCCTGGAATTGAACTTGGTGCCTTTGTAGATGTAATTGCCGCAAGTATTACATCGGATGCTCATGGGAAGCATCATGCGAACCTTGATCTGCTGGTTCTTAGGCCTTCTTGCTCTGGGAAGCTTGGAGGGATCAAAGTCCGGCGGGTAATACTTGTTCAAAACCTTCCTCTCTCCCATCTTTCTTCTTCAAAATAACCACCAAAAAAACCCTAAAAAACAATCCAGCAACAAACTCCCCCACAGAAAGAAGCGCAGAAACGCCCGAAAATCACAAACGCAGGGGAAGTAACACCAAAACTGATCAGAACGACACCACTGAAAGATTGGAAGACCCAGCAAAAAACGAAGAACGTGGACTGCAAAAGAAAACCTAGCGAAGGAAGGACGAAAACCACTACTGCAGCAGAGGTTAATAAATTTAAATTGTAATGTTATAATACAGTTAATTTAGTAAATTTAAAATAGTTATTATTTACATAAATAGATAATATGTAAATATAAATAATTATTTATTTAAATTTTTAGTTAAAAAAATAGTGATACTAATATATATTTTTGTATATTTTATTATATATATATATATATATATATATATATATATATATATATACATATGATATAATAAATAAGTAAGCATTTGTAAACATGTTTTAAATAATAATTATTTAAATATTAAAAATTTATAACTTTAATTTATTTTTAAATACAAGAAAAATTCATTCACCTTTCACAGTATGTTTAACTGAATTTTATAAATTGTATATCAATAACTATATACTCAATTTTTTTATTATTTATATATATTTATATTTAATATTAAAAGTCGAATAAATAATTGTTCTGCTATATAATAAGTTCAGTGTTTAATTGGTACTAGAAAGATGAGAGTAAAGTACACTTCTTTCTTTACTAATAAAACATTACATTCTAATTGGATCATATCCATTAATTAGATCATTAGGATAAAATTAAAAAATGATAGAATGTTTATGTTTCCATTAATATTATATAAATGATAGAGGCTTTTTTTTTTGACATCAACGAGTATATAAGTGGAATATAAAGTTTATTGAGTTGTTCTCAAGTTATATAATAGTTTATTAAAGTTTGATTTTTGGGTTGTATAACTTGTTTTTGGTGTGGTTATTGGTACTGGTCATCAACGGGTTATCCACTATTTATATATTTGAAATATATAAATACTGGATAACTAAATGTAATGTAATGTAAAGATTAATTAAATGTAATGTAAAGGTTAACTAAATATAATAAATAAGTAAGCATTTGTAGCAATATTTTAAATAATAATTATTTTAAACATTAAAAATGAAAGTTCTACGATCCAAAAATCAAACTTTATAGACATAAATTATTATATAACTTTGAAAACTATAGGATATGACTCAAAATTAAAGGGAGATTATTTATTGTTTACAATTAATTGTTATCAAAGGGGGTTACTTACCATTTATTCTCAATTAATTATTTTTGTTATTGTTGTCTCCTAGAACCATTATATGTAGTGGCTTCCTTTAAGCAATGTAACATACAACAAAACAACAACACACTTGTTTCCTCTCTCCTTTCATATACTCTTTATTTCTTCTCTTTGGGTGTAAGTGTTTAACTCATATAGAGATAATTTGTTTTGGAGTTGTTTATCTATTAGCCTGAGAGTACCAGTACCATTATAGTAAAAGTTTTTGGCTTTATCATCGATGATTTTTTACCTCTATTTAAAGGGGTTTTTCACCTAAAAATTCTGGTATCATTTTCATTTTTCCTTGTTACTTTAATTTTCATAATCTTTGGTTGAAATTATTAAGTTTCCAGATACAATATCCTTACAAGAACAACTCACAATAAATTTTATATTCCACTTAAACATTCATTGATCTCAAAAAATAAGTCTATATATTCTATATAATATTAATGGAAACATATACACTATGTCATTTCTTAATCTTATCATAATGATCTACTTAATGGATATTATCCAATTAGAATGTGAATGTTTCATTAATAAAGAAAGAAGTGTACTTTACTTCCATTTGTTTTTACCAAAATTAAACAGTCAACGTTTTATATAAAAGAACAATGGCTTATTCAGCTTTTAATATTAAATATAATTATATTTAAATGATAAAAATAGAAAATACAAATACAAATACATCGTGTGAGAACACTTCTATTTTTATTAGTTTACATTATGTTTTTGTTAATATTTTATAAAAATTAAATGTTTCATAATAAAAGTCAAAATTATTTAAATTTATTTTTTTAAAATGTTAGAGCATTTTTTTTAAGGAAATAAAGTAGTTTATAAAAAAAAATTAAAAACAACTAAAAATAAATAAGTGATCTTCTTCAATCTGAAATTTGTAGTTTATGACTAAAATATGATTATAATAGAATATAACAATAACTAATTATATTAAAGATAAAAAACATTAATGACATACCTAATATTACAAAATTAAGCTTGGAGTAAAATTGATTTTTAAATATATTGAATGCAAAAAAAAATTTTGATTGATAGATGAAACTTTGATGAAAGTAGAAAAAGATTAGAATAAAAACGTTTTTCTTTATTTTAGTTAATACTTAATTTGGATGTCCGTATCTTAAAATTGAGATAATTGTTCTTTTATAAGAAATAATGATAAAATATTTTATATATTTGCATGTGGTTAATTATATAAGTTTTATAGTTTAAATGTTTTTATGTGTGATTATTGGTTTAGGGTTGATGACATTATTCCATCTTGTTGTTTGGGTTAGGTAAGAGTTGTTCCAATTGGGTAAGAGTCACTAGTGACCTTTCATGACCATCTGTAATATCTATGTTTCCAACCTACCAATGAAGTATTAGGACTTCCTTATTTATAAAGTTTAGTGATGAGGTTTTTTTATAGGATTGGCTTTCTTCACCTTGAAGAAACCTTTTGGTTCAAAGCCTTTTTTGACCTCAACAAAATTTCTTAAACATGAAGAAACATTTTCACTTTGAATCCACTTCAAGCCAAATCCCAAGCGAATTGGACTTTTTCTTCTTCTGAAGAAACCTTTTCGCTTTGGATTCACTCCAAGCCTAGCCCAAGTGAACACATGAAGGACTCTTTTCATTCAGAGCCTCTTAAATTTGTTCAGCCTCCCAAACTTTGTAAATTGGATCCTTCTTTGACTTAAATTCGCTCAGTGCATTCCTTTAACGCTCAGTTTTTTGGAGAATCTTTGTTTCATTGCTCTTTGTTGCTAATACACTTAACCTTGGATGTCTGCGTTGAAGGAATTGGTCATTTTTGCTACTCCTTTGTTTTGTTGTATTTTTCTTCATCTTTTTGCAAGTTTCATATCAATTTTTGCATATTCTTGTTTTCTCTTGGGTCAACCATGATTTGAGGCAAAAATGCATTCTTTTCATGATAGTTTACATGCAATCATTCATTTTCATGCCTAATTTCACATGAAAATTAAGAATGTTTAACACTTATCAGGTGGTTGAATGGAGTCTAGACTCAAATCAAAAATTGAAAGACAATTCATGTTTATTACACAAAGTTTTCGGTTTAAGAAAATTTTCACCATTTTTCGTTATACTTTTTACTCATTTTGCTAAAACCAAAAATATTCTTTAACTTAATAAACAAAAAACTCACAACTTAGCAAAGTTAAACCATCTTGAGGAAAATTCATGTTCATTACACAAAGTTTTCGGTCAAGTTTGAAATGATAAACAATTAAAAGTCAAACTAATCAACAAAATTCGACAACTAATGGTCGAAAGGTACACCAAGAAGTAAAAAGGAAAACTAAGTCATTTAAACATCTACGATAACATCTTTAGCGTTGGTGGCATCATCTTCAACTTCTTCTTCATAAGGAAATTCTTCAATTGGAATAAGATTTCCATTGTGAAAATCCTTTCGAACATCAAAATTGCCTTCACTTAACTGGATTTTGTAAAAATATACTTGGCTTGTTGAAGAGCTTTTGAAAAACCCAATTTGTGTTGTTCTATTACAAAAGTTTCAGCTTCTTCTAAATCTTTCTCTAGTTGAATTATCTCCTCGGCATCAACATGCTTAGAAGAAGACAAATCATTCTAACCACTTTTTAATTTTTCATTCTCGGTTTGCAAAGAAATTTTTTCGACAGTCAAAGTTGCGATTTCATCCTTCAAAGATTCTTTCTCGACATCACAACGAGAGTGAACATCTAAAATCTCTTTAACTTGAGCAACCAAAGTTGTGTTTGCATCAAGAGCAGATTGAAGTGTCTTTCTGGATTCAACAAGTTTTTTCTTCTGGTTTTAATGTTTAGTAGAAGAGATACCATTCATGGCTTCTTCTTTCAATCTCTTACATATTAGCAAAGACCAAGTAGAAAGCTCAATAGCTGCATCTGCTAATGAAGGAATTATCGTTGAACGAAATACTTGTCTTTCTGGTCCACTTAAGTTAAAGCTAATAGATTCTGAAAACCTCATGGAAGGACTGAAGAGACTTTCAGAAAGAGGTTGAGATGAACCGCCAACACCATGGTGGTGATGCTTAGGTGATGAATGAGAGTGTCGACCACTTTTATTGCTTTTCCTAGATTTCTTTTGAGGTTCAACATGAGTGGTTTCAGGAATAGGATCAACATGGGTGATAGGCACTACAACTTCAACTTTTGTTCTTGATTCAAGATAGAACCACCTGGTTTATTCTTAAGCTTTTGAAAATAAGCTCTACCTTAACAAAAGCCATCAAACCTGCAATAAAAAAAGACATTCGCAAAAATAAAATAAAAAAATCACAAGACTCATTTTCACGACCATGACAAACATTGTCAATAGCCCGACAACACCGTAAAGTTATAACATTTTCAGTGGCTTTAGGGGAGTAAATAGAAATATTTGACAAAAAGCTACGAAGAGCAGAAGACCAATGATGACTTTTTACGGCAAGTGCACCGCATTGTCAGAAGTAATAATTTGTCTCTAAGGACAGATATTGATCCCACAAGGAACGGTTGAATTATCAAGTACAATATTCGCTAAATATAAAATAGAATAATAAAAGTTGGTTTGAAAATATTTATATTGGCAAGAATTAACAAGAAAAAAATTCAAGGAGTTATTGCTTCAATTGGAAAAATAGGGATTTGGTTTCCTCTTTCTCATTCTCATGTATTTTAATTAGCATGTCAATATTAAGTTCGTTGATTGAAATTGATGCCCGTATAAAAATCATTTATATTGATTCCTCGCATATAAAATCCTTAAGAATGTTTGTTCCCTAACTATCGATCCCTCGCATAATTATAAGAACAACTTAGAACGAAGCTCAGATGTTAATAGCAATTAACATTTCAAGTTTATTCCTAACACTCAAATATGTTAAGTATTGTTGTTTAGGTCAGAATCATAAAAATACTTTCTAGTTAGATTTAAGATTCTCAATTTGTCATGGAAAATTAAAAGTAAAACAACAATACCAATAATAAATCAAGAACTGAATATTTTTAATATAAAATATCACCTTAATACATAAGAGTTCGAACAGATTACTCCCCACCCCAAAGAGTAGAATTAGTCACACATACTTCTAGCACCTTCCATTCTCCCAATTGGGTTAGAATTCAATCTATGGTATTTTCCTCTCAATCTGGCACACTAGGGTTGTGCCTTTAGTCCCCTATTTAACCTAATTTGCTAGGGTTGAGTGACTTCCTAGGTCGCGCTTATGGGCTTAATAATAAATTTAAAATAGTCCAATTAATCTGACACATTCTTGCTGTTGAATTGGACTTTTCTCTCTCTTTCTTTTGCGCATTCTAGGCCTTCCAGCTCTTTTAGCATATATCATTCTTCTTTAGTCCAAATCTCCATTCTTTCATAAAAACCTGCAATTAACACAAAATTTAGGAATAAAATGTTTCTATTCAATTAAAATCATAAAAAATGTAAAAATGTATAAATTCATAAATTATGGATTATTTTATATGTAAATTAGCATTAAATACTCATAAGTGCCTATATTTTAATATGAAATATTACGAAAATTAGACGCTTATCAACCAACGATACCATGAAAAATATTCTCGAACTCTATTGTCAACCCACTCATAACCTCGCCTTTAAACTCTAGTTTTCTTTCGCCCCTTCGACCTGATGTTCAGCTTCTAAATCAGGCGAATTACCACTTGAAGGAAAACCGACAGAAACTTTATTTCTTGGAACTAATATAGTTGTGGATGAAGCGAAATGAATACTCCTATCAATCTCTTCAACCACTCTCCTGATAACTTGATCACTCGCACATGAAAACTCTGAATCCCCATTAGAACCGAAAATAGAGTTTGAGGAAGACATAATACCTTCGTAAAAATCTTGTGAAAATACTTCTCTTCCACACCAATACAATTAATAGAAGCAGTGGGTCATTGTCATAAAAGAAAAATTATTTATAGAAGTCATTAACCTTTCTCAAACGAAACGACGTCTTTTCTTGACCATTAGACTAAAATGCATCCTATGGCCAAGGGTGAGGGACATTTCAAATCAATGCCAACGATAATCATCATGCACACGAATCAACACAATCTTCTGTACAAAAGACATTTAATACAAATGATATCATAAATACAAAAAAACGGTAACATTTTTAAAGAGAACTCCTATCGAGATTTCATCATTATATAAAATCCTCATGCCTAGGGGGACTAGTGTACTGGCTAAGGAAAATACAGGACCGAAAGGTCGGAAGACCGAAAGGACGATAGCATATTAAAGATCAGTAAAATTAAAAAATATATAAAGAAATAATAAAAAAATTTAAACATTGTATGAAGGCCCAACGAATAAGCCCAAAGTATTAAAAATACATTCAATAATTGTAAGGTGTAAAAAGTAAAAGCCCAATAAAGTTAATAAAGCCCAATAATGAGCTCTATAAATAGGTTATCTGATTAACACGTAAGTAGAGTTTTTTATGAAATTAAAACTTAATCAAACTAATTCTGACTTTATCATCGGAGCACCTTGTAGGTACATCCACCCAACCGGGAGTGAGCCCAAGTCCACCTAGCCAAGAGTAAGCCTAGTCCACCGAGTTGAGAGAGAGCCCAAGTCCATGTAGCCGAAAGATAGTCCAAGTCAACCAACCTAGTGACTAGAAACCCAAGTTGTGAGCAAGATACCGGAAGACCATGAGAAGGAGAAGAAGAAAAGTTATTTACTTCAAAGGTCTTGTAAGAACATTCACTATATTGACTAAATAAAATATTATTTTATAGACTAAAAAATAATTAGTATCTAAAGTAATTTCTATTATTAATAAAAATTTATAAATTAGTTTTTAAATTGGTATCTAATTAGGTACCAAGGTTTAGTTACCAATTTTATAATTGATAGCTAAAACTTTGGTAGTTAATTATATATCAATTTAGAAACTAATTTATAATTTTTATTAATAATAGAAACTACTTTAAATATCAATAATTTTTTTAGTTTATAAAATAACATCTAATTTAATCAATTCGAAATGTACTTTTTGACTTTTTTATTGTCTTGATTATTTAGAAAATGGTTTTAGAACATTCTTTTTATTTTTATGTTGCAGAAATTATTTTTTTAAAAGTTAAGAAAATAAAAAAGTGTGTTTAGAAAAATGTTTTCTGAAACATGAAACAAGAAAAATAAAGATTATAAAAGAGAATTGTACTTAGCAAAAGGGGAACTGTAAATAGCAGAAACCCAATATTACATTTTAAGCCAAGCTGACAATGGGGGATCAAACGGGCCTTAGAAAGAAAGACATAAAACCATCCTTTTATTTATTTAGTTTAAACGCAAGCGAAAGAATAAAATTCAGTACAAAGCATTTTACATATGTCACGGGAAATTTCACTCGAAATTGAATATTGAACAACATTAATAATAGAATAATTATAATATTGAAGGTAATATAATAAAGAAATACTTACTTAATAAAAACACTTTCAACCATAATATAAAGTAGTTCTCAAACTAAAATGCTGAAATTAAAATAATAAGAAGCTGTGTATGTAGTTGTGAATTGTAAAGAAGTTTCGTCTACTGTATCTCCGAGCACCTCATTTGCAGCCATTCCTTTTCTTCCTTGTACGGTTGTGTACCTACATAGAAACCCACACAACTAAAATTTATGAGTAACTTAACTAATTATACTATATTTTAAGTTCATTAGCCAATTAGTTTAATATCTTGCATGTTATGTATGATGCAAGAGTTGTAAACAACTTTCAATATAAAATATAAGTTGTATTTATAAAAAATAAAAACTCCATATATAACATTAGATTGAATGCATATGTATGACTCAAATTGCCTATGAGCCAGCACTAAATTGTGATTAATACAACCTCTGGTACTTTTGAATGGTACATTAGGATAATTTTTGCAATAATATATAATGCATGATCTTTATTGTCATGTTTGATCTTTTGTTCTTTTCACATCAAGTTTATGTTGTAACAATTCTTTAACAAGACATTCAATGACAATAGTTCTTCTACTTTCATGAGAGGTGAGTCATATATATAGCACAAAGAGACAACACATCATCTTCTTTCTTCTCATTTCTTGACAAAGATTTAGGGTTCCATAGACATCAGTAAAAAAATGTTGTGACTGAATTTTCATATTGGGTTATGCTTGTAACAAACATGTCAATCACAATATAGTCAACAAAATTCTCAACATTAGGATTTAGGGTTTAGCCATACACAACTTCATGCTTTGTTGTTTTAAGCACTTAATAAAAAAATGCATGGTGTTGTATTTTTTCTTTAACAAGTGCACATCGTAATAGACAGATAGCTAAATTAGAGTGGACTATTGCTTGTGTTAGGATAGTTGGTAGACATAACAACTTTAACTTGAATCTTAAGAGATATTTGAATGAAGCTTGTGTTTGACAAAATATAGTGAAACATTCTCTTTATCATAGACTTAAGCTTCAGAAATATTCTTAGAGTAGATGTTAATTTATAGTCTTGGTTGTACTTATTATGTGATTGTCAACAATCATCTCTAAAATGGAGTGGTAGTGTATAGGGTGCTCTTATTATCTGTCAAATGAAGCACTTGCATGATATGCTCTTTTCCTTTAACTTATGTTAGACGCAACTGCATTTATTCATGCTTTGTTGGTTTAAGCATTTAGTCAAAATCTCATAGTGTTGGACTTTTGCTATAACACACTTAATAGATGAAGTATACTTACCATCTATCTAAGCCAAAGTCCGATGAAGGGCTTAACAAAGACATTTACTTTTGATCCATGAGATAAAATTATAATGCAACAAGAACTTACATTTCATAAAACCCGATGCTAATCAATATTGATTTAATATATTTACATACATTTATGATAGTTATATTTTAAATATTAAATCAATAAATACTATATTTTGAAAAAAGATGTTACAATTTGAAGAAGTTACTGGATACTAATTTCTTAAATTGTTACTCCTATCAAATAATAATTATTTTCATAAATTATTACACTTAGCTACAATTTAGTCTTTATTTTATTTTATCATTAAGTTCCTTCAACAAGTTCCATACATCCCATATAATTCCTCTAACCACCATGTCCTTGATTGACTAATATAAAAGGTGTGAGAAGAGTAGTGATATAGAAATTGAATGATGAGAGATTTGTTGGAGTATGGCTATACATCTATAGAGATACGAAAAGTGTGTTAGTATATATATTTAATTAAAGATTTTCCTACGCTTATATAGAAAGAAATTTGTTTAAAGAGATAGAATTGTGCACACATAAATATAAAAAGGATCTAGAAGAAAAAAATACATAAGAAAAAATATAATATGAAAAATTCCCACACCTTTATTGCATTGCTTCCTTAACTATTTTTTCCAAAACTTAAAAATGAAGTTCACATGCCTCTAAAATCTTTCTAGACCCAACTTTTCAAAAAGGAAAAATCAACTCATCAAATCTCTAAACTCATCATCATATGTGAAGCTTTTTTCTAAAGAATTAAATTAATGTGAAGTATTTAAAACCTTAATAATAATTAATTTAATTAAAAGACACGAGATGGATGTAAAACTCGAATACCAAATATTCTCTCAAGGAATTAATCAAATTATACAGTATACAACAACTCGTTCATCAATAATACTTTCTTTGAACTAAAAAATATCATATTTAATTAATGTGTATATAAATAAATTTTATGTACTCAATCATATACTATTTCAAAAATATATTTATTTTTAAACATAAGCATCATTTCCAATAAATATAATTAGAAATAATTTAGGAAAAAAATACCTTTTATAGTATGAAAATAAGAATATTAACTAAACTTATTACTCTTAGTGAAAAAAAATTAATTTTACTTATAATTGAATATAGAGTAATATTCTATTTATTTGGTTTGAAACTCAGAGATAAAAGCATACAATAATAAAAAATAAAATATAACTTTTAGTAAAAAAAAAATAATTTAAGGATAAAAAAAAAAGTCATAAAATGACTAAATTATATACTTTTTAAAAACTTAAAAATTATTGATATAAATTTTTGACACTAAATTAATCTTTAAAATAGATAGCTAATAATATTTTTACTCCCTAAAATAATATTTAATTTAAAGAATATAATAAATAATTTATTTTTTAAAAATTAGTTTTTATTTAATAGCTTTTTAATATTTTATTTTTTTTTAATAAAATTTTCTCATTCATCTAAATAAATGTAAAAATTCACCCATATTTTTATCTTGTACTCATCATCTAAATGTGTATATAGTACACTTTTTTTTAATATATTATTCTTTATCTATTTATCTATATATTTTTCATTCTTGATAATTTAAAAGAAGAGAAGATTATGGACATTGCCAAAAATGTACGAAAAGATGAGGATCATCTCTGAAATTCTTATCTTATACAGCCGCCTAATGTTTTGTAATCATGTCCCCTCCCTTTCCCTTCCATTTTTCTTTGACTATTGCCACCACCTTTTCATACTCTTCAAGAACCACCCAATCCTCATAAACCCTAAATCATTATTTCAATTAAACCCCTATTTCAATTAATCATTTCCCCTTAATTAAATATTAAAACCCACAACAATCATTTCATCAATGTGATGTTTGCAATAGGGTATTATTATAACATCTTTATCTCATGTTTGTGCAATGATCTTTGATGTGCTCCAACTAGCTCATCATTGTCCATCATCTAATCCATAATTCAACTCATATCATTATCTCCTTTAGCACTACTCATGATGATTCTATCATTCTTATTTTTATTTTATCACTAGCTCATCATTGCACTTATGGCATCATTAATTATATTTTATACTCTTCCAACATAATATATACTTATTGTTTATATTTTGTACTCATTATCCAACATGCTACCATTATTTAATAAAAGCTGTTTAATTTTTTAATAATATGTCCATTTTTGTTACTGAAGATATCATATAATATTCAATAGAGCATCACTAGTATTGTTCCTAGCTTACATTAAAAACAATCAGCAATCTCATGATTATAATTGAGCATGAAGCATAAACTACACATCCTTCAAAATTCAAATAGGTGTGCCACTCATGCTTCTAATATCTCATAAAGCTTTTGTTTAGATAATAAAGAAATAAGCATAACAAAAAATTAAAAGGGTGATATATATATATATATATATATATATATATATATATATATATATGATAACTTCACTAGAGAAAATAATAGATGATACATACTATAAGAAAATTTAAAAAAAAATTAGAGAAAAAAATAATTAATAACTATATTAACTAAACTATATATTATTTTTAGAGACTAAAAAATTTATTAATATCTAAAATAATTTATAAATTAATATTTAATTAATTATCAAAATTTTAATTATCAACTTTAGTGTCTAATTAGTGGATAGTTAAAAGTTTGATATTTTATTAAAAATATTATTATTATTTTTAAATAAGTCTATATATATTGGTTACGAAAACTTTAATATTTAATTAAATATAAATTTTAAAATTAATATTTATTTAATGATTTTTTTATAATGGTAATACAAAATAAGAAAAGTATTAGTTCTACAGAAAAATAAGAAAAACATTTTTCTTATCCTCACAAAAGAATTCCTTCTTCAGTCTTATGTTGGGTCAAACGGTAAAATAGAGATTTTCTAGGATCCTATCTCTATTCTCTTTATTCAAAATAAACAGAGCATAAGTCACTTTCACGTATTAAGCTACGTACAACTTCAAATGAAAGTTCAATTCAAGCCAGAGATAATTATTTGGGCTTTATCTTATTTCTTTTATTTCAGAGATAAATGAAATAAAAGAAAGGTACATTGATTATAATAATTAATAATAATAATAATAATAATAATATATAACACACCAATAGGATAATGAAGAACAATGCCTTATATTCTCGTGTGTATATATATATGGTGCATCATAAGCAGTAGATGATGATTAAAATTATTTTTAAAAAATCATTAAATAAATTTTAGAAAAAAGTAATTATTTATTATATTAACTAAATTAAATACTATTTTATAAATTATACAATTATTGATATTTAAAATAATTTTTATTATTAAAAAAGCTATAAATTAATTTTTAATTAATATATAGAATTAGTTGCTAAATTTTGTAACTATTAACTATTTTATATTCTAAATTATAATTAATTATTATATTAAATAAATTAGATATTATTTTACAAATTAAAAAATTATTGATATATAAAATAAATTTTATTATTAATAAAATATTATAAACTAATTTATAAATTATTATTTAACATTAGCAACTAATGTTTTAAGTAGTTTAATTTTTAAATTAATTACTATAAAAATTATTTTAAAATTTAAAATGGTAAACAGTTAAAATTTTGATAGTTAAAATTAAATATTAATTTATAGATTTTTATTAATAATAGAAATTATTTTAAATATTAATAATTTTTAATTTGCAAAATATTATTTAAGTTAATCAATAAACTAATATATTTTGTTTCTAAAATTAATTATTATTTAATAATTTTTGTTAGGGATTAATTGACTGGGCTGTAAGTAATTGATTATTATTGGTGTATGGAATTTTTTAATACGATAAAAGTGAATCACATCGTTTTCACAGAATGTACAAGGTAGTTGTGATAGGTTTTGATACCACTGGTGAAAGATACTTGCATGAATTTGAAATATAAAAATAATTTGGGATGAGCAGGGTAAAATGGAAAAGTCAGCATTAATTCTGACATGGCTCTCTCTATTCATAACACACGCGTTCATTTGGAAGTGAAACACGAGTTTGAGCACGGAGTTTGGGCACGGAGTTTGAGCAGTCACTGTCTCGTGAAAGAGTCGCACCACCATTTTATTCATGTGGTGAAGTTGAAACTGGTCAAAGAATCTTCAAGATGTGAATGGGCCAACGTGGATACAAAGAAGAAAAAGAAAATGATAAAAAGGAAGAAGGATAAGGTGAGAGATTTGAGGGAGGAAGAAGCCACCACATTGCAAACTTATTTATTTGTTAGGTGAGAAGGTTTAGGGTACTTGCCAATCATTAAAAAATTATTATTCATTCACAATACCCATTTATTATAAACATTGATGTATATCTTCTGCTACCAATGTTATGCAGTATATATTTATGAATTGGACCCTCTCCCACTTTATTGCCATATATGTGGTTGGCACACACTTTACTAGATCATCTCAAGATTTTCATGTTTTCTTCTGCATCCATTGTCATCCAATTCCCCAAGTCAAGTAGGGTTACCATTAAACCACCACAATTGTAACAAGAGTTTTTGTCAGTAAATAAGAAAAGAGAAAATAGTTCAACATGTGTAATGTCATTGTACCCTTTTCATATAGGAGATTTTAAAGTAGCAAAAGTGAATAAAAAAGGGAAAAAACATTTATAGTGTAAATTGTAAAGTCCCATTTTGTATAGACAAGTGGCATGGTAGTGGCGTTGAATATTATTATGAAGCTGCAATTCTCTCAAAATGTCCAAGTCTATTGTCAGCCAATTTTGAGCCATAAGTTGAATTCTTGTACTCAAACCACGTAAACTCTTTGTATAGGCTTTGTTTTCCTTTGATGAGAGAAGGCAATGGTGCTATTTTCTCACTCAAAGGTGGACCTCCAAAGTAAATCATTGAGAGCCTGGACTTGAATCCGTTTGCCAAAACCCTGTGTCTCACACTCCGGAACCGTCCATTAGTCATAACCTGTGTCAATGCACCCACCACAATACAAAACAAAACCACACGCAATCAACACGTTAGACTACTAATCACAAACAACATCTTCAAATCATATCACAAACCCCTTTTCACTGTTATGTTACTCATCACTAACATATATTAATTCATAGAAACTATTAAGAAATAAGATTTTAAATCTAGTTCAATTTTATAAAATTAAAATTTAACCATATAAAGTGGGTTTATAAAAAAATAACTTTTTTAATTTAATTTTATAAAACCAGTTTATAAATAAGATTTATAAGATTTATATCCTATAAAATATTATAGTCTCTAATTACATTATATATTATTAAATATAATAATCTATAATTCATGTAGATTTAAGGATTTTTATAAAAATAAAAAAATAATCTTTTTTTGGATTTCCTTTTTGAATTTTTCTCTTGGAAAGGTGTTTTGGAGTGGGGAGGGAGTTTAAAGAACAAGTGGAAGTGTAATAATTAACAAGTCAACCAAAATTTGAGCACACACATATTGTAAAAAGGCACTCAAAAGGATAATTTGTATTATTTGTTCCACTTATCCGTAGAAATAGGAAGGTAATAAGGAAAATGGGATTTTTTTTTTTCTCGTTTAACTTTTTGGCGTGCGCCAATAGCATGCTTTGTGTTGTACCTGAAGAGAATCTCCAACATTGATGAAGAAGGAGTTGTGATCAGGTGGGACTGGAATCCAGCTTCCATCTCTGAGATAAATCTGAAGGCCTGAAGTGTTGTTAGACCTGAGCAGAGAGATGATTTGTGGGTCTGTGTGCTCTCCAAACCCAATCAAGTTCTGACCATTCACAGCAAGTTCAGGGCAAGCAGGGTAATGGTTCACCCTGAAAACAGAGTCACTCTGTTTATCCATCAGAAGCTTGCTGAACACATTCTTCTGCTGAATCTTCAACCCTTCTGCCATCAGCTCAAGAATATCACAAGCCATTTTCTTCACAAAAGACATGTAAATATTCAACAGACCCCTGCAATATAGCACCAACAAGAAAGAAAAAAATAAATCATTTTCTTAACTTTTCTGGTTCATTTATACATACAAGTTACTTGAAACTGGTTTTGTTTTTTTGACATGGTACCTGAATTTCTCAGCGTTTTTGCCACAGAGAGAAAAACCGTGCTCTTGATTGGTGTTTAGAAGAAGATACTCAACCCAACCAACATCGCCATTGCGTCCAATCCTCTTGCTACCATACCCAAATGGATTGGGAGGCCCTGCTTTTTCCTTCTCATTGAGTGACATAGAGAAGAACTTGAGGGTTTCAGTTTCCAATTGTGATATAGGTTCCATGGGGACACCATGGTTGATGACTTTGAAGAATCCAAACTCCTCACAAGCTTTCACTATGAGGGTCTTTGCATCAGGTTTGGAAAGGTCCACTATGGGAATTGTGGGGGAGAATGTGGATGCCATGCAGTTCTTGATGTAGGAGTATTGCTCTGTTGTTGTTTTGGACAACAATACCATTCTTCTTGCAGATTGCTCTGCAGTTGTTTTGCTTTGGGTGCTAAATGGGAGGGAGAAGAAGGCGAGAATGAAGAGGTTTCGGAGAGTCAAAGAATGAGTAAAAGAGAGAGAAGTTAAAAGAGGATCTGAGCAAATTGGTGAGAAATAAACGGTTGAGTTCTGGGCTATTTATACCCAAAACCTTGGTGGGCCATTGAAAAAGAAAGAGAAACATGACTCAATGTCTAATCTTGAAATTACATCATGTCCATTAACTAGGTCTATAGAATATTATATTTAAGTCTCTACCAAATTATTTTTGTCAAAATTATTAGTTTCTTAAATATTATTTTCATCTTAAAATCATTATCCATCTAAATATACTTTAAGCTAACTTTTAATATACGTGAAAGAACCTTAAACTTTATTTAATGTAGGATTAAAATTTATTTATTTTGTAGGTTTTGTTCCCTTTTGAATTACCAACCTAATAGATTTTCTATCACCAACTTTATCATATTGAAGGGATGTAGTCATATCAATGAGATTTCTTTCACAAGGTATTCATCTATGTTTTCCACTTTTCCAATGTAAATGAATTTTTTTGTATTTATTTTAATCAAACAACTCACTTTCACTTCTCTTTCTTCACTATTTATTTTTTCTAAGACAAATGAAGCACGCATAGAAGTGTTTTTTTTGTCCCTTTGGGTGTGGTTGACATTGCATCTTTGGGAGGTAACTTGCAAGATGAGTAATGGTAAATAAAATTTAGCAAGAAGGTGAAGTAGCATGCATGCATCTAGTAATGTTTGAATGAAGAAGAGGTGAAGTGAGAACCATACAACATGCGTGGAAACATTCTAATTGTAGTAAAAAGGTTGGACATTAGTATAAAATTTTGATGGCATAATATATTTTATTTATATTCCTTTGTACATTCACCCAAGAAACTATATTCCTCCTTATCGAAATCCATACTTTGGGTTTCCCAATACAATGTGTTAGTTTTGGGTTTCCCAATACAATGTGTTAGTGTTGTTCATTTTGTTCCATGTTTTGCTCATTCGGTTCCTTCACACCCATTCTACCTATCTGTCATCCTCTTCTGCATGTGTCTCAAAATATATTTTCTAAATCTTTCTCTTTCCGACCCTAGATTTTCATCGGTTCATACGACAAGGAATTATCTAGTAGCTACTATCAATAAAGTAAAGCAAAAAAGCTTCTTTATACTACTTTATAGATATTTTTTATGTTTCGTAAGTTCCTGCAGTTTAGATAATTAAAAATTATGTTTTTAGTTATATCCTATTGATAAACTTGACCCTCTTAGTTAATAATAATAATAAAAAATCTAGTTTATTATTTTATAAGAATTTATCATGTTTTTCAAGTGAGATAAATTAAATTCACGTGTTTTTTTAAGTTTAAGAACTAGTTTAAGAACTAATATATTAAGTTGATGTCGAAAATAGAAACATTTTTTTCTTATAAAAATTAGAAATTTATTAAGTAACTCGTATGCAATAAAGATTGGTATAAAAATCAGTATTAATTGTTAAAATGAAACTAAAAAATATTGTTAAAGAATCTAAATTGTCGAATTAAAATCCAACTTAAATTACAATGTTGTGAAGAGTAAACGATCACAACAATAATAATAATACCATTACAATAAAATATTAAATATAAATTAATTTTAGAAAAATAATAGTTAATGATTATATTAACTAAATTAAATATTATTTTAAAAATTAAAAAAATATTAATATCTAAACTAATTTTTATTATTAATAAAATTTATAAATTAACTTTTAAATTGATATCTTAATTAAATAGTAAAATTTTAGTTATTAACTTTAGAATATAAATATAAAATAAACGTAGTTAAAATATTGATACTTTCTTATATATCAATTTAAAAATTATTTATTAATAATAAAAATTAATTTAAATATTAATAATTTTTTTAATTTTAAAATAATATATAATTTTATCAATATAATAATTAATTATTTATTATCTTTAAAATTTATTTTTATTTAATGATTTTTTCCTGACAAAATGTGTAAAAAATATGTAAATTATTCAATTTTGCATAGTTGAATTTTTTCGCTATGGTCTTCCTGCTTTTTTTTTTCCATTTTATAAAGCTACTTATTTCGTGATTAAATGAAACCCGAGAGACTCTCTTTGCAATACAAATCTCCTTCTTTTACTAGTTGATTATTTCATGAACAAACAATGCAGAATATTAGATAAATATTTAACTATAACATATTATTCAAAACCCTTTTAAGTTTAAAACAATTAAATTCAGTCACACGTGCATATTTTTCTTTTTATCAGAAAAAACAAATGAATAATGAAAGATATTTTAGGAATGTTTACCTTAATCTCAAAATCTCAAAAGACTGATACCTACCCTAAGTAAGTAAGATACCTAGGTTGCCTTGTTTTGTAGAGGCAAATTCTTGTGGGTGGAACAAGAGTCTTCAGTATAGTGTTTCATGTGTGCGTATTATTGATGCACTAGAGGCTTGTAGATTTTTTGAAGATGCGATGAAAGCAAAGTTCTATTTGAAAAAAAAAATGTCTACTCAAATGGAGACGTTTGGAAGGAGAATAGTTAGTTCCTAGAGAAGGGATCCAAACTTCATAACAAGGTTGCATATTGTATATTGTAGAGGTAAAATTGAATTTAAAAAAAATTTAGAATCTCAAATAATTAATAATTAAATTTTTAATAGACTAATTAGATACTAATTTAAAATTTTTATTAATAATATAAATTATTTTAGATATTAATAAATATTTTAATTTTTAAGATAATATATAATTTAATTAATATTTTAATTAATTATTTTTTATTTTTAAATTTAATTTTTATTTAATAATTTTCCTGTAATTGTATACTGCAAGTTAATCAAATAACTAATATAACTTAAGGGGGTGAAAAAAATTATTTTTAAAAACATTTAGTAAGAAAAGCTTTTATATGTGTCAAAATATTGCCTCTACATAGATTAATAGGTCTAAACTTATATATAAACTAAATAGATTTAAACCATTAAGAGTCAATTTATTTAAAAAATAGTTAGAATTAATTTTGATAAAAGTGAGTTTAAATGATATGTTAAAAGTAATAAAAAATATAATCCCTTCTGTTCACATATTTTACAAGCGTGCATTGAAAATGAATTCATGCTGTAAACAAAAAGTCCCTAAATACACCTGTTTCTATTGTTCGTTAACATATTAAATTTACTGCTTAACTTAAGACACTTTTTGAATAACTTAATGCTTGAACTTAACTAAATAAATTCCTAAGTATGTTTTGACATGACTAACAAATATGACTCGTTGATAATGAGTTTTTCACTACAAGAAAAATAAAAAATTTCTATGGTCATATTTGTGAAAAACACTCTAAATTTATTATAATAATGTTTTTTTTCATAGATTTTTCACAATAAAAAAATATGTGGGAATATGCTTGTATTAGACATTTTTTTTGGATTTTACTTTCGAAGAATAATTTTCGATAGATTTCTTTTTTAGAAAAGGTCGCAACACTTAAGTGGCTAATTTTTCACAAAATTATTTTATGGAAAATATCATAACATTTTTCAAGGATGTGATGCAAGCATATCCGAAGATTCAGAAAATCACTTAAACTTTTTTTAAGTTTTTCAAATAAAACTCAGAACTAGAATTTCTCTTCTAAGAAGGGTGCCTTGGAGAAGATACCTAGGAAATACTCTTATTTTAGAAACTTTAAGAATGCATAATAACAACTCAATTCCAATTCAATTTCAAAGTAAATTTTACAAGAAGAAATTAAATCTATACTCAATTCCAATTCAATTTCAAAGTAAATTTTACAAGAAGAAATTAAATCTATATATAGTAATTAAATCTATATATAGTGGTCTTGTTAGTAGCCCAATATGAATTGATTTAGATGGTCCTCCATTAGACCTTACCTCTTTAGAAGGATTTGTCTTAAAATCTAGATCATCCTCGTAATTAACAACCATTGCAAAAGAAATAAGATTACATATTAAAAGTGGGGCTGACTCCATATTAAATGGGAGATCTAGTCTATATGCATTTCTATTTATCTGTTGGAGGATTTGGAATGGATAATTTCCTCTTAGGTTGAGTTTTGACTGCCTTTGAGAGGAAAACCTTTCATTTCTCATATGTAGCCAAACCTAATCCCCTTCCTAAAAGGTTAATTTCATTTTCTTTTTATTATTGTATTCAACTTATTTTTTAGTTTATTTTTCAATTTAGTCTTTGACCTTCTCATGCAACTTCCTAATGAACTCTGCTTTAGAAACTCCTTTCTTATGTGATAAGGAAATTTTATTTGGTAGTGGAAGTGAATTAAGAGGTGTGAGAGGGTTAAAACTATAAACAACCTCAAAAGGAGAAAGGTTCGTAGTCTTGTGGACTACTCAATTATATGCAAATTCATCATGAGGAAGATGTTCATTGTAGCAACCCTCTCTAACTCAGTCTACCTATAAGTTTGATGGTGACATGTGGCAGAAAATAGAAGTTTAGTTCCAAGCCTTTGCCAAAGAATTTTCCAAAAATGACTTAGGAACTTAACATAGTCTTCTTAGGTAAACCATGTAATCTACTTGATGGAAAAACACCCTTCTCATATTTTCCTCTCCCAATGATGGTTCCTTGGAAAGAATAAGGAGAAGATTACTTTCATTTAAGACCATAAGAGAACAAGAAGACAAACATTTAACAAATCTATTCTCATTCAATTAAAAGGTGAGTGTATAGGGGGACAAGGGGTCTTATTTATAGATGCATAAGCCCCTTGGTCTTCATATTCTAATGAGTATGGGACTTCAAAAACAAGCTAAAATGTAGTTGCAAATGAAGAAAATTTGGAGCCCCTACATGCCGAAAAAAGGCCCTTATAAAAAGGGCCTATTCCACATGATGTAGGACTTCTACTCTATGCTCTATTATACTCTAGTGTTTGGCCAAATTCTTTAGGGTTTTTGGCTAATTTTTTCTAGCCCAATTAAGGCCCAAATAAAGCCTACATATGTTTCTACAAAATTCTACAACAAATTACAAAAAAAAAAAAAAAAACTACAATGTTAGAATGTGTGGCCAAAACAAGAAAGGGAGTGAATTGTTTTCACAAGATTTTTGCAAAGACTGGAAGTAGAGTGAAAAGTTCTGAAAAATCAACCAATTGATTTTCTGTGCAACTGGATAAAAGTTCAGTTTTATAGTTCTTTATAAAAAATCAACAAGTTTTTTTCTCGAAACAACAAATTGTTTATACCAAAAAATAAAAAAACAGTTTGCTATGCAGTGTATAAGAGAAGGGATAGAGAGATTCACACAAAGATATTTATACTGGTTCACTCTTAACCAAGAGTTACATCCATTCCTCAACTAACCACTGAGAATTTACTATGCAATCAAAACTAGATTACAAAACACACACCTAGAGTGTTGATCTTGAACCCCTCAATAACATACAACACTTTTTAGCCAAAACTACACCAAGAATGTTGATCTTGAACCCCTCAAGAACACACAACACTCCTTGGCAACACCAAAGTTTCCAGAAACCCTTTCTGAAACTGCTTTACATAGATTGCAAAGATTTATAGTATTCAATAGAAGGAAATAAAATACACTTGGGCTTTACAAAGCAGTAGTACTAAGGAATAGAAAACCCAGTTCCTATTTCACACACAAGCAATGATCCAATGGCTCTTGATTCTCTTGAAAACGTTTTTAATAAGCTCTCTTTCTTAGGTACTTGAAAAGATCATAAAAAAGTCTTTAAAATAGACTCAAAGAAGTGGTTACAACTGTTAGATCATTAGTCAAAAGCAGTTAGAAACAATTAAAAATAGTTTGAAATTCTTAACAAAATTCTGTTAGAAAAACAACAGTTTGTTTTAAGAAAAAACTGATTGAATTTATTTTAAGGATTTCATATAAAACAACCAGTTGTTTTATCGAAATAATTGATTGTTTCAGTTTGACAGAAAAGACAAAATAAAGCAAAGCTTTTTCAACAGATTGATTTGAAAAATAACTGACTAAAATTTCACAGCTTGTTAGAAAACACTTCTTTTAAAAGAGATAAAGAATCAAGTGAGCTTGGATCAATACTAGATGTGAATTGACAATACAAAATATAGTAAACAACACACACAAACACTGCAATAAGTTCTTCAAGTCTTCAACGCAGATTTGGAAGTATCAAAGCACCTTGTTAAACATACAAGACTAAGAAGAAGGAAAAAAAATCATAGTATTCTACTATGTGTATAGTTTTCCTCCACGAGGCTTCATCTTCTTCTTTCCTCTTAGCTAAAGATGTGGTGATTGGATGATTTCATTCACTTCCTCTTTAAGAAGGATATGCCCTTAGATCCTGAATGATTCTTAGCGACAACAACCTTTATTTGTTTTTTTATTGTGTTCCTCCTGGATCAAAGAGCCTTCTACAGTAAACAACAACAAAAAAAGTTAAATAAGTTTCTTTATTTTAAGACATATGCATCTAAAGAAAAGGATGAGGAAACAATACCCTTTATTATTTTTATAAAAAATTTTAGAATTAAAATTAAGGGCTATTATTTTGAAAAGCATATTTTTCTTTACTTTGTTTTTGTTATTGCTTTGTGTAGTGCAACAACAAAACAAAGTGGTTTCTAATAAATTTTTGTGAAGAAAAGTTATAATTATGATGAAAATCAGTAGAAGAATTCTACGTGTTGTAATCCCTCTTCAAGAATTCGTTTTCCACCTTTTTGTAGAGAGGGTTATATAAAGCTTATCTTTTTTTTGGAATTTTCTAACATTTCTTATTTTTCTTCTTCTCTCTTTTCTTCCTTTTTCTTTTTGTTCATTCTTCCCTCTTTCTAGCCTTTCTTTCTCTTTTTTTTTTCTCTCTTTTCATTCCCATTTTTTTTTCTAGACTTTCTTTCTCTCTCTCTTTTTTTTTTTAATAAGTGCTTGTACTTTTTGCTAAACTATTTTATAAATTCTTTTTCTCCTATAAGTTTTCTTCCTTTCTGTACAAGCTCATTCGTTTCTTGAATACAGGAAAAGTAATGATGACTCTTCAAAGAGTTACATGTTAGGTGCCTATTTTGCTCTCCAATAGACAATAGATGGATGGCTCTTGAATAGTCAAACTACCCATGTGTACTTGAAAGTGACATATAGTAGTTTAGAAGCTCTCAAAAAGACACTTCCAATTTTTAAAGTTGTTGGTGCCGCAATATTTGATGAATCCACTTTTAAAGAAGTCTTGAAGATACAAGGCTTAGTTTTATATAGAGTGCGTGTTGTGTCTTTTGATTTGTATGTCTTTCCTCTTTGTGATTAATTTGATCTTTATAAGTATATAAGAAAGTTGATTTAAATCTTGGTTAGCACTCATTTTGGTTAGAGGATAATTTTAATCAATTAAAAGATAGTTAAATCCATTTAAATTTTCTTATTTAAAGTCCTAAAAGATTATAGTGGATATTTTAATCAATTACATTGCTGATTTAAGCGATTGATATTACTTAAAACCATAAGTAGTTATGAAATGTTGTTTTAATATGTTAAAACGAGTTTTTCATAGATTGAAATTTCCTGTCTTTACAGAAGGATCTTTATTAGTCTATTTTAACATATTAAAATATCAATTCAACCATTCTTTTCACTAATTAGTGAAATCAATAGTTTAAAATGCAATTTTTATTCCATTAAAATTGATAGTAAAAAAATCTATATAACTCATTCTCAAATATTTTTCAACAAATTTTTTATGTTTGATATTTTAAATACTTTCACAGTTGAGAGAGTTATTCTTTTGAGTCTAATATTTTTTTTTTCTTAGAGCTTTCTTTAATGTTCTTGGGATCATTCTTTTCGTTTAAGAGGAATTCACCTAAGTTTTATGATCCAATTTGATCTTGTTGTAATTCAAGTGATATGAAAGTTCAATTGGATCCAGAAGGGGGGGTTGAATGGAGCTCACACACAATTTGTGAAATATTAAAAATTAAAACAGTGACCAAATAAAGAGTTTAGAGAGAGAGATAGACAAAGATTTATACTAATTCACCCACTAACAAGGGCTACGTTCACTATCCTTGAGAAACTCACCAAAGAGCCTTTCACTGTAAAGTATTCTACAGCTCCTCAAGTCACCAGTACACCTCTACAGGTTACAAGTGTTCTTAAAATCTTCAGGTTCTCCAAGTATTCTCTACCTTTCTAGATACACACAATATTCCCAACCTCTACAGGCTTACCAAGTATTTTAACCTCTCCAAGTACACAGTCCTAATCTCCCCCTAAGATCAAGGACCTCTAAATACATTGATAAAAAATCTCGTTCAGATAGAACAAATAAGGGTCATTGGGTATATTTCACAATGATGAATGATTTACAATTGTACTGTCTAGGCCAAAAGGTGAAAATCAAATAAAAAACAAGAAACGAGTAAATAATTAGTTACTGTAGCAAAACCCATTTAAAGGGTCCAAAACATAAAGAGTGTGTTTAAAGAAGATTAGGTGTAAAGAGTAAAAGCCCAATTGGATTTAAGACCCAATAAAAAAGTGCTATAAATAAGTGATCAACCCAAGAGGTAAGTAGAGTGAATTTTATTTGATTATTAACTAAAACCAATTCTGACTTTATCATTAGAGCTCCTTGCAGGTACACACACCCACCCGTGAGAGGATACCGAGACCAAATATCGAGAGATCCAGTTGACCTAGTCCAGTGAAGTGAGAGTTCACAAGTTACATCCAAGCCCAAGTTAGAGGAGTAACAAGACAAAAGCCTAAACCGAGATAGAAGACCGAGAAGTCAACGACCTCAGAAGAAGAAAGGAGTTTGTTTCTAGGCCGTGTAAGAACAACAATAGTTTCTCTCAAAACCCAATCTCATAGGTTGCTCTCAATTAGCAGATATTGAATGTATGCTCAATTCTAAGACACAACTACAATAATCTTCTTTGTACACTTAGTGTTTCAGATGATGCACATATATATTGTCTTGTTGTGTTCTTCACCCTTGATATCTTTATATAGACTGTTGGAATGTGTACGTTGCAACTTTAGAGTTTCTTTAATTCTTCATATACTCAATCTACCACATTGGTCTTTCTTCTTCAATGCCCAAGATGCTGCATATGAAAAATTCTGTTATGGTGTTATCTTCGCTTTTCAAATCATATGAAACATTTCAAAATGTTTCTTTACTTGTATTGATGTAAACGTTGAGGATTGAAATACTTTTTCCTTCGGATATTTTGTTTCTGATCTTGTTCACCATCTTCTACGTGTTAGACGCTCAATAAGGAAATGATTGCTTCTATGTGATCTTCATGTCTTTAATCTATATTTGAATTTCAAATACTTTATCTATTTGTATGAACTCTGTCTATTGAGCTTTGACTATCTCTAGACTTGGATATTTCCATCCTACATTGTTCATCTTCTTCTTCTTCATGGTAGATGCTCAACATGGAATGTTTTGATACAAGTCTTCAATGCATTTTGCCATGTATTTGCACCTCAAATAATCTTTCTTTCTAAATATCTTTGTTTTATGTATCCTTGATATTGTTTGATATTCATTTGTGAGATTCTTGCTTGACAACTTCATCTCTTTCATATCTGACACTGAGAAAGGAAACTCCTACTTTCAGCCTTGTGTGCGTCTTCAAGTCCCCTTAATAGTTTATGGGAACAAAATGAGTATCAATGAAAAATATAATTTATAATTTAAATAGTGAGTATCACTGAAACAATATATTTGAATATCTGTGAGTTATATAAACTTTCCACGCTAAGATATTTCATAGTTAATTTTGTGCTAAAAAACTTTTCAAGTTAACATTGATTCATAATGTTGAAGCGCAACTAATTTTAACCTGTATATTATCCCATTAACTATATTTTGAAAAACCTTTGATATAGAAACAATGCAAACTCTATTTTTTGAAAGCTTTTATAGTGATATATTATTTAATCAAATATGTTGTAAAATATTTAATCCATTAATCTTATTTGAAAATAATGTGTTCTATAATTTGGAAATGCGAAATAAGATTTGGAAAACATAAATGCAATGTCATAAAACATTCCAAGAATGCAAAAGACCAAGCATGGACACTTCCCTGTTATCACGTTTTTTCTAACGCTTGGATGATGCTGGAATTGTCTGATATGAACTTCTAAATTGTTTACCAAGACTTGGATAATCTAATGTGATTATTCTCAACTCCATCATCTAATGCTTCATTTGATACGTCTTTGTCTGACGAGAGTTTCGTCTTATGTGATGTTATTTCATCTGATGGTCTTTTCTGGACAACGGTTCTTTCTTCTCAATGTTCTCTTTGACTTTATCTTCTATTTCAAGAATGAACATAAAGACTGGATCGTGTGATCAACGTGTATCATTGTTTCTTTTAATAGCCTTTTCCTTTGTTGTATCGTCTAGTGAGTCTTGCTCACATTCTCTTTTATTTTGGTTTGATATTGTACTACACATGGATGAGCTTTGTCATATCAAAATACACATTATAGTGTTTGTTATCATAAAAACATATAGATGCTCATATCATGAAATCATCTGATGAGTATTATTTCATCTACTAACTCAATAATTATTCTATTGTATACTTTTGATTTATGTGTTTAGTTGTGACTAAATATGGTTTTCAGTTGTAATTCTGTAACAAGGTGTTACAAGGGTAAAAGAACACTCTTGTTGGGTTCAAGAATGGTGTTCTCTATGTATTGAGTAATTGTAATCTTTGATTTAGTGTGAGCTTGTCTTGTTTAGCTGAGCAACTGGATATTACTCTTGATTAAGTGAACCAATATAAAAATTATGATATAATTACCTTATTGGTCCCTACATTTAGGATCAATATTCAATTTATTACAGTGGTTTTAAAAAAAATCAATTTGGTCCCTATGCTTTTTAAAAAGTACCCAAATTAGTCATTTCTGTTAAGTCCTACCTTATGGCGTCAAGTGCTGCTTATGTGGCAAAGAGAAGTGAGATTGGATGTTGTGTGAGGTGACAAGTGGAGTGGATTGACAGATTAGTGAAAAATCAATTGGGGGTTAGGGTTTTTTTTAATTGCAATGAGTGAATGGAGGTGCAGACTATCCTAGCTGCAGATTATCCAGTTGAGAAACTTTCTTACTATGTTTCTGATGATTGAGGTGCCTTCTGACATTTGAGGCAATGGCTGAAGCTGCTAGTTTTGCCAACATATGGGTTCCATTCTACTGTAAGCACAATATAGAGCCTAGGAATCTTGAGTCATATTTCAACTTAAAGGGAGATCCCTACAACAAATCAAACCAAATTTTGTCAAGGATCGTAAGTATGATGAGTTCAAGGTTAGGATCAATGGTTTGCCTGACTCTATCCAGTGTTGGTCAGATGCCTTTCATGCAAGACAGGAATCGAGGGCCATAAAATTGCAGAGACAATTTGTGTTGAGCATGGTGCAGCCACACTGATTGCAATTAAAAAAAATCCTAACTCCAATTGCCCATTCACTCATTGCAATTGAAAAAACCCTAACCCCAATTTATTTTTCACTAATCTATCAATCCACTTCATTTGCCATCTCACACAACACCTAATCTCACTTCTCTCTGCCACATAAGCAGCACTAGATGCCGTAAGGTGAAACTTAACAAAAATGACCAATTTGGGTTCTTTTTAAAAAACATAGGGACCAAATTGATTTTTTTAAAAACCACTGTACTAAATTGAATATTGACCCCAAATGTAGGGACTAATAAGGTAATTATACCAAAAAATATTATGTAATCTTATCGCTCTTTCTCTCCTTATTTTTTAGTTTGCATTAATCTTTTTCTTGATGTAACTGGAATTTTAACCTATTAAAAGTTTGTGTTAGATTTACTTCAAGTGATTAATTCTGCAAGAGAATCATTATAATTTTTCAAATGTTTTCAGAAAAATCTTGATTATCCCCTCTTGAACTCTACCTCCTTTTGTAACTCTAATCTCTAGGAGTTTATCCAATGCTTTCTCAAGTTCAAAATATCAAGTTCTTACTTCTCTCAAGTTCATCTAAAGACTAAGAAACTACAAATATACATTGTCTTCTTATCTTCTCTTCTATTTCTTAGAGTTTTCCTCTTGTTAATCTTCCTTGAAATCTCCATTTTCTTTTTTCTTCTTTATTCTTTTTGGTCATGCTTCTCGTTTTTACTCCTCTTTTCTCATCTTCTCTATCATCAATAAGCTCTTCCTCATTCTTATTTATATCAATTTTGAAGGATCTTCAAATCCTAGAGGTTTTTAACATAAACATCCTCTTTAGTAAAACCATTTAGAAAAAAACTTTTCACGTTCATTTGAAAAAGCTTTATGTTTTTAAAGCAATACAGGGGAATAAAATTCTTATTGCCTCAAGACGCACGACAGGTGTAAAGGTTTGAATGAAGTTAATACCTTCTTGCTAATTGTAGTCATGTGCTACCAATCTAACTTTATCTCTTACCATTTTTCCATCTTCATCTAGCTTGTTGTGGAAGACCCATGGTCTGATCAACAGGAGGAGGCACTAAAGTCCAAACATTACTTCTAGTGAACTAATTCAACTCTTCCTCCACTGCTATTGTTTGTTAGGGTGTAACATCCCTATATTTTTCCAACATCTAATATTATAATACGTATGAATTTTCAACATAAATATTTACATATATCATTTGTATAGTATTCAAAATACATCTCTCTTCATAGGGAAAATAATATTTACAAACATCAACAAAGTAATAAAAACAAAATATATATATATATATATATATATATATATATATATATATATATTCCATTTGCTCACTTGGGGAACTCTCTCTCCTGCAACCTCATTTGCTCCTGTGTAAAATACACGATCATCACACATAAAGAAAGCATAACACAACAAACTACAGGGTAAGCTAGCTATAAAAAATTTTTGCTATATAATTTCAATTTCAATTAACAAACATAAAGTCATCAACTCTCATACATTTTCTCAAAAGCCATCAAGTGTCTATCATAATTCACCATTTACATTACTCATGTCAGACTTCTACTGACCAACATACTCAGATACTTGACTCTACTTTTGGAATACTCATACATTAACTTAGACTTAGAGATCTGCACCTGTCATACTATCTCACTGTGAAATCCACACAATTATGCATATAAATAATCTTAATATCATATCACCTAGTATGACAAGGTTAATTCATATGACCCGAAAGACCAAATTATATTTCAAATCATAGATGGAATCATATGAACTTCCTTTGACTCTCAACACCCGATAATCTTCATCTATATGATTCCAATATATCAGGAGAGTCAGGATATCCCCTTCTAGACGAATCCTTAGTCAATGCACACCCTAAACAATCTTAATACGGTATTTTCTTTCCTAAAAATACTATATCTTAATTAAGATTCATATTCCACATCTTACAATATCCAAAATCACACAATTAAATCATACCAAAGCTTAGAATTTTAAAACACACAAAAATTCATCAATGAATCACAAAAAAATGTAATTATAGGATTTTTCAATTAAATATACATAAAATAAAATTTTTCAGAAGTTATAATTAAAAACTATAAAACATAAATAAACCAACCTTTTCAAAGCAAAAAAAATTCAATTTTCAGTTTTCAGGTTTTTTTGGAGGCTAGTTTGAGTGAAAATCATCTAGCTTAAGCTAGAATGGACTCTCTTAAGTGAAAATTCCCTTGCTTAAGTGAAAATCAACCCAAGAGTACCCCCAAAATTCACCCCATTTTCGCTTGAGCGAGATCTACTTTGACTTGAGCAAAAATGGACACGAGAGCGAGAGATATGCAGAAAATAGTTTGTAAAAATATGATATATTTCACATTTTCACCCAAAAATTTCAATTCAAATTATGTTATCAAATATACAAAATCAAAGTAATAAATTCCCTACTAGAGTTTGATAATTACTCTAATATAACTACTCTATAAATCTAAAATACCATATATCCAATATCTCTAAATCAAAATCAAAACAACCAATACTCATCAAACATTACCCCTTAAGTGATTCATCAAACTATTCAAAGGCATTCATTTACTTATTCAAATAAAAAAAATATAATTCTACAACATCTATCATATCTACAATTTAACATTCTAATCTCAGTCAAATTCTAATATACTAAAAAACAAGCAATCTTGCAAGAAAATTAAAACAGGTGACCACGCCACCCCCATATTCAGATCTTCTAATCTTGGGTTCTATTGAAAAGAATAAGACTAGTTTCTCTTACCTGAGTTTAAGTAGGTGGTCACTAAGAGTCCAAACCTACCAAAGCTCAAGTGTAGCTTAACCTACACCACAAAGTCCTGATAAAAAATCTAACTACATCATTAGGAACCTGAGTTAAGAGAGACTAATCCTGAAGCTAAAAGAGTCACATGCAAGAGCCAATACTAAAGATAAACCTAACCATATTAAAACTTACTCAAAGGAAAAAGGAGCGCAAGTGAACTTACTATGTCCAAACCTATGATCGGGCAGTCTTGCTGTATTCGCTGCCAAGAATCCAATGATAGACTCTGATTGTCATTCTGATGATAGAGATGTTCAGAAATGCAGAGGGAAGGCAGAGGAAGGAAATATGAATAGTTTAGAGAGGTGGTGGTTCTTTTAAAATGAAACCTGAATAATTGATTTTTCTATTTATATATATTTTTTATTTTAATAATAAAATATTAAGGTGTCATTTAAATATACTAATTCTACTCTAAAGTTATTTTCTAGGTCCTTACATAGGACTTCTTCTAAGTTATTTGGTTCTACTTGATACACCAAAGCCACGATAGCTCCATCTCTGGAAAACGAACTGGTCTTGATGTCATTGTTTCTCTTACCTAAGATTTGATTTAAGGATGAGATGAAGCATTCTTCTAGACCCTCTTTAGGGTCTAGTTCACACTATCTAGCTTAAATGAATCTTTGTCTAATGCCATTGTATGTTTTATCCTTTCTTTGTGTTTGTTGGCGCTCTTTCATCTAACGCCTTGATCTAAAGATTTGCAAAATCTTTATTAAGATCTAATATTTACCTATCAGTTTGGGCAAAATTGTCAAATTTGACATTTATGATTTCTTTAACAACCAAAGTACGAGAGTTGTGAACTCTATAAGCCTTTGACCTAACAAAGAAATATAGCTTTATCAACTTTATAGTCAAATTTTCATATTTGATCCTTGGTGTTTTTCGCAATTAAGTCACGACAGGATGATGAAAAAAAAATAGAGAAGTCGCCACCATAGTTTATCAAGGAAAAATACAGAAAAACCTTTGAAACAAAATGGTCTTGAAAACAGTGTCTCAAAGTTGGTTACGCATAGCGAAGGTCTTAACACCCTACAATGTTTGTCCTAAGATGAATACCATTAATTAAATGTGTAAAATGAATATAATTTTAAAAATGTTTATGTTTTTTTCAAAAATAAAACAAAGATGCATACAAAAATAACAAAGAAAATATTTTTGAAATCTTTTTTATTTGACCCCAACAAGGATTGACATTAATCCTATATATTTCCATTCACAATGGAAAATCATGTTAATGTAGTTATTTTTGTAAAAACTATTTGTTTGTGTGTTGATATTTTTAGTTTTTGAAACTTTGATATATTTTTTTTTATATTTTTTTCTTTTTTACAATTCATGATGATTAGAGCATAAGACACAGGCAAATGATTATGTTTAATACCCTTATGAACCATATAATAAATATAGTGTAAAATATACATCGATACTACAATATAAGTGTAAATTTTATTTATGAAACAAATATTTTTAATTTTTACTTAAATAAGAATATAAAATAAGATGATGTGTGTTCATAATTTGTTCTATGATATCATTTTTATTCTTAAATAACTAAATATGTGAAGTACGGTCATAGATATATATATACCTAAAAACTCTTTAATATAAGAGTAATATACAATTATATTAAAGAATCAATGCCGACCAAAAGGAGCTAAAGATATTTATTTTTAAACAACCATGATTTGACTGATGGTAGGAATAACAAAAATAAAAGGACTCAAAAGCGAATGGGGCCTAATAAAAAAAAAATTCTTTGAGACGAACATACAAATACATAAAATAAAATAAGGATAGATATGCCATACATGCACATAATAGGCACAAAAGGGTCAGAGAAAGAGAGAAGGAAACCGCGTGTATGGTGGGCCCACCTACATATCCTCTCATGCGAACCAAATAAACTCCTTAACCAAATGAATTCCTCTCAATTTTATATTTATTCCACCAAAATATTAACAAATATCAATGAAAATATAAATTTAAAAAAAAAGTTTGTTACTTTCAGAATTAATCAAATACACCATTTATATCTTTTCAAAATTTGTTTTGCATATATTTCATATTTTTATAAAAAAATCTTGATATATTAACAATCTAATAGTTAATAGCTCTATATTACAATTTTAAAAGTAGGAGGGAAATAATCTTTTATTAAAATATAAAAATAGTAAATTTTAAAAACATTATAAAATGATGTCTTTTATGCCATTTATCAAGGTAACATTACTTTTCAATATACTCAAAACTTAAGTTCAGCAGTTAAACAAAAGGAAGAAAAAAAGTGGAGCAAAGAAGCAAACTGGTGCAGCAAAAGAACAAATCGCTCCACTTATAAGCCCAATATGCATGAATGAACAGCTTCCAAACAATTTTGTCAAACACATTCTACAACAACTGTTTTCATATAAAATTTGAAAAGTTCCCCGCCACTCTCAATGCTTCCAAATACTAGTCAATTCTAGCAGTGGGAGAGATGCCCTTGCTGGTTGAACGTGTTATTCTCAGTGGAGAGAGGCCTTGGTCTGCACCTATGGTTGTCTCTTCAAGAATGACGCCTTCTGCATGGAGTTATTCTTCAACCCATCTCTGATTATGGTAAATACAATCCAGAGCTCAGCCTTGTCGGAAGCAGACTCCGAGAGCTCGCCATTTCTTTTTTCATAGCTTGGCTCTAACGTCTTCGTGGATGAGGAGGGTGGCTTCGCCAGAGAGAATGGTGGAGGGCTGATGGAGTTACCGCTGATGGAGGCGAAGTTACCTCATATCGTTTACAATATACCCGCACAACATGTCTCAACACATATCACGAGAAAAAAAAAAGTGTAATGAAAGAAGAAAAAGAACAGCAAAACAAGGACTATAACGTTGGAGATGCAAGTTATAAGCTGGTGCACACCTCATATGAAAATAATGAGTGGTAGATTTTGTAAAGTTAATTTCAGTTTAAAATCTATTTGAGACATTCTATTTTAATAAGAATTTATTAAAAAGTAATGGCATTTCATAATAGATGAGTGAATCCAAAACTTAACTCATGCAGATGGCAATCAACATGCTTATCATATCTCATAAAACAAACTTCAAATAAGGCTATGACAGTAAGCCTACCTTCCAATGTGCTTCCTCACTAATACTTTCGTTCTCCCTTTTTCTCAGCTATGTTTTCTGTGTAATGTGTGTGATGTGTGTATATGCACTAAGACAAAATGTATAAATAATGACTATTTATTTAATATGTTTTTAGGGTCAGTCGCTATCATTCAAAACGCGGTGACATTTTTGAAATTAACTTCATTTACGAATGCAGTTATTTGAATAGCCGCATTCTTGAATCAAAGCGCATGATTTAAGAATGCGGCTATTAGTAATAGTTGAATTCTTAAATCACTTTTTACCCTAATTCTGAAGCGCGTCACTTATGTTTTCATACCTTTTTTCTTCTTGGCGCTTTGCGTTTTCTCTATGTTTTTGCTCTAGTGTTCCTCTCTTCTTCAGCGAGTTTCATTGTGTTATCGTGTCATTGTAAGTTCGTTTCGATTCGCTCTCTTTCTTTTTCAGCAATGGTTTATAATTTTTTTTCATTTCACTTATTTGTTTGTTTTCTTGCATTGGCGAAGGGTTCTCTTGCACTTCGTTTTCCCTTTTTTGTTTGTGCTCTTGTGCTTCCTCTCGTCTTCTGCGAGCCTTCATTATCTTCTTTGTGCCATTGTAAGTTCATTTCGAGTTCTCTTTCTTCTTTACCATTGGTTTATATATTTTTTCGTTTCTCTTATCTGTTTGTTTTCTTGTATTGATGAAGGTCACCACTGCTTCATTGCCTACTATTTGGGTTTTTGCTATGCCGTGTTTGCTCCATCATTGCTGCCGCTGCCGTTATTACCTTAGGGTTTAGGGTTTTAACTTTTTTTTAAAAAAAATTTAAAGAAGAATGCGGCTATTTACCATAGCCACATTTATAAATCGCATTTACGAATGCGGCTATATAGCCGTCTTCTTATCTCTTCAATTTAAGACTATGTATACAACAAATGTGGCTATATAGCCATTGTTGTAAATATAAAATTGTTGTCGTTGTAAACTCTTTCTACACTAGTGATGGTGTAATAATTACATTTTTAAAACATGAATAAAAATGATTTCCTAAGGTGTGGGTTATCACTATTCGTAAGGGCTTATCCGTGGTGTATTACACAAGTCCCCCAGGATACAACAGAAACTTCTTAGGTAATATCGAGTATACCAGAACCAGTAAGCAACTCTTTTAAAGAGTAAAAACCCAGGATACTGGAAATAGAGGAAAAGAAAAGAGCTAAAATAAATTATATTTTGAAGAGAACTAGAAAAGAGAAAAATAGAGAAACTTAGATGATGTGTTTCGGAGCAGTCTCGTGCCTTTATTTATAGGCAAAGGGGAAAACTCAAATCTATAGAAAAGGAGAAAAACGGAAGTTGTTCCGCAGGATCGAAAGTGTTGTTGAAAAGCTTGCTGAGAAAGGAAGAGATGCCCTCTACAGAAGATCGATCTTGGTGGCATCGAATCTGGAAGGACCCAAGACAGTTTTTGACTCGTGAAGAAGAAGGAACGAATTTCTCGAGATTTCTGCTACCTCTTCAAATTTTTGAGATCTCCTCCGACAGATCTGGAGTTGAACTGAAGCACAACGAAAAGGGTGTCCACCTCCGCAACGTTCTTCTGCACGTTCTCTATTTTTTCTATTGCAATATTTAATAGGTCAAAGGTCGATTTTACAACAATCCCCCACATATTGCAAAAGATAAAATATAGAGACAAAGAAAGAAAGAAAGAAAGAAAGAAAATGTTGGCTTCATATAAGATGTCATGCATTAGAGTTGGTATAGCAAGCTATTTGAACCAGTCCTATATTGATGAACTTAACACATATGGTAACTTAAGGAGCAAGCTACCCTCACCCATTTCATCTATAAATACCTCACATGAACCTCTTGTATTCAGATTTGACATATATTGAATGAAGCATTCTGAATTAAGAAACTCATTCTCTCCCAAATCTCTCTTTGCTACTAAGTCTAGAAGGCCTAGTGAACCTTGGAAGGTTGGCCACACCTCCTTCCCCTTCGTTGCATTCACCATTGTCGAAACCCTAACCTTAGCAATTCCATCAGGTGGTATGTACATAGCATAATATGGGGTGTACTTAACATAAATTAGGTTCACTTTGGGGGTTCCAAATAGAAGAATAAACTAGAGTAAGGTGTACTTAGTAAATTGGGCTTGTGCCAAGCCCACCTTTCATGACATGTGCACCTAGGTGTAGGGTTTCTTTGACCTACCTTCTAGAAGGTTTCTCACAAATGACACTCCTACCCCTCTCACTCTTACTCCCCAAGTCACTCTCTCCTATATAAAGGGTGCCTTGTCTCATGTACTTTACACTTGAAATTGAATAGAAAAGAAACTTTGCTTGAGTGTTTAGTGAGTTTTGTTCTTCTAAAGTTCTTGGGTCTTATCTTCAGTGTAATGCTCCTCAAGTGGCGGCTCTTCACCACTCATCTTGGAGTCTTCCACCACTTCAAGTGACGTGTTCTTCCTTTCTTCATCCATAAGCATCTATTACCTTTTCATCTTTTACACCATTGTCTTCCATTTATGCCTTTTGATTCCTCTTTTTTTTTTTTTCATTCGATCATCATCTTATCATTTCTATCTTATGTTGTTCTAAATTCTGCAATTCATCATCTTCTCCATATAATTGTGTTTTCTCTTTTGCTCTCTAGAAGAGAACCTTCACACTTAACCACTTGGTTAAGTTCGTGTGCAGTGGCGATCTTCTTTGAGCCTATCACCATAATTGATACATCAAAAACCATAACAAAGTGCAACCCGTAAAAATGTGCAATCCTAAAATCAACTCACATCATGTGGTATTCAAAGCATGGTTTTAAATTGTTCTTATCTTTTCTGAGTTAATTTCGGCTTTAAATTTTAGAACATTTCAATTATTGCTTTTATCTTTAAGCACCTTTCAATTCCATCTTTAAATTCTTGTCATTTATAATTCTGCATTTTTATTCATTAAGCAATTTAAATTCTACTTTTGAATTATTTTGATTCAATTTTTTTTTACCTTATCTCTTTTGCTTGAGTCTTATGTTCTTAGTGTTCTAGGAGTCTTTAAATCCATTATGCTTATTTTTCTTTTAATTGTGAAGAACTAAAAGTAATTAGAGTTTGTTTAAGTGGTAGTTGATTTAGTTCCAAACAAAGAATTCAAGTGATCATATGAATTGAATCCCAATCTATTTGTGAAAATTGAAAGTGAATGAAAAATATGCATGTCAAGAATGTGGACATTTTAAATCCATAAAACAAAAAACAAATACAAAAACAAAAACAATTTGAATGCAATTCACTTTTCAAGTTTAAAGTGCTAAGAGGATTCTTTTAATGTGGCAAATTGTTTTCACATTTGTGCAATTTTATCCTTCTTACTTTTGCAATCTCTAAGAAAATTATCCTTCGTAGTTTAAAAGTTTAAGTAAGTTTCTTTGAGTCTTCATAAGTGCTTTTCTTATTTGTCTTGTTTAAGTTTTGTCATCATCATACTTCCATATTGGTTTAGCTTTCTTTCTTTCAACTTTTCCTGCTTGTGTTCAATTTTTTTTGTTCTCTTAAGTTTTGTTAGGGACTCTTTGTGTGGGCAAGTGATAAGAGCTTCGACCTCTTCAACTTAAAGTGTCGCTACCAACTGTAGGCCCTTTGGAGTGTTGATAAAAAAACCTTCTTTAGTGAACTTAATTTTTTTCCATCTTTTACCAAACAGCTGAGTGATGCACATGAGTGAGTGCATTAAATTGTTGTTTTTCACTAATTATTTGCTTTCTTTTTTGCAAAATCATGGCTCATTTGTCTTCGGGAGAGTCTTCAAAGCCACAATCTCCTTAAGAAGCACATTTTTTGGGTGAGCTTGCGGATGCCAAGAGGAGTTTGGCCCACAAAGAAGAGAAAATGAGGCACCAAGTGGAAAGAATGCAAAGGCTAGAAGATACTCAAGAGAGACTAGCTAGAGAAAGGAGGCAGGAACCTAGACGCACTACAAGGTATCATATGCACTATGGGAGTGAAGAAGAAGAAGAAGAATGGAGAGTGCAAAATGTGGAATCTAGGCGCCACCAAAACCAACCATCAAAGACTTCTTTTCCTTTTGTAAAGTTACCTAGTTTTAGTGGGGAAGGTGACTCTAATTTGTACTTAGGATGAGAAGCTAAGGTAGAACAAATTTTTAATGTGTATAAGGTCAAAGAGGACCAAAAAGTTAAGTTAGCTTCTGTAGAATTTTTAGATTATGCCATGCCGTGGTGGCATCAAATTGTAATGGACATTGGTTTGAACAAGAGACCAACCGTGGTCTCTTGGTATGATTTGAAAGAATGCATGCGTGCATGTTTTGTTCCTCCTCATTATAGGAAGGAACTCTTGTTGAAGTTCCAACAACTTCAGCAAGGACCTAAGACGGTAGATGAATATTTTAAAGACTTGAAACTACTTTGACTAAGATTAATATGCATGATAGTGAGGAGTCAAAGATAGTTAGGTTTGTAAGTGGCTTAAGAAGAGAAATTCAAGATATTGTAGAATTATATGAGTAATCTTCTTTAGAAAAAATTGGTTCACCTAGCCATCAAGGTGGAATCCCAATTTTTGAAGAAAACATCTTTCAAAAATGCTAATAATGATGGCTTCTACAAATCTTCATGGAAGGATAAAAACAAAATTTCTACAAAAACTTATCCTTCCAATTTCTCAAAAGAAACCACTTCCCACCATAGAGTTTTTAAAAAAACCCTTCCACCTCTACCCCTAAGTCACCCACCAAAACCTCAAATAGAAAATGTTTCAAATGTTTAGGTTTGGGGCATATAGCTGCCAATTGTCCAACAAAAAAAAAAACCATGATGGTCAAGGGAGGGATTGTAGTGAGTAAACATAGTTCCCAATCTTCAAGATCTAGCTCCCCTAGCTCTTCAGAAAGCCAAAGTGAGGAAGAATATGAGATGCCTTATAAAGTGATTTTTTAGAAGTAAGGCGCATGCTTAGAAAACTTCAAAAACCTTTTGATGAAAGTCAAATGGAAAATATTTTTCATACAAGATGCCTTATTAATGACAAATTATGTCCATTAATAGTAGATGGGGGTAGTTGCACAAATGTGGCAAGTACAAGAGTGGTGGAGAAACTTGGATTACCCACATCTCTCATACAAAGCCCTACAAATTACAATGACTTAGGGAAGAGGGATAATTAGTTGTTAATAAACAAGTCCACATAGCTTTCTCCATTGGAAAATATAAAGATGAGGTCTTATGTGATGTTGTGCCAATGGAAGCCACACACATTCTATTAGGAAGGCCATGGCAATTTGATAGAAAAGTCTTACATGATGGCCTTACTAATAAAATATCTTTTAACTTCCAAGGACATAAGGTCATATTAACATCTCTCTCTCCACAAGAGGTGAGTGAAGACCAAGTTAAAGGGAAAGAGAAGAGAGAAAATGAAAAAAATAAGAGTGTTAAGAAGAGTCTTCTCATCTCCTCCAAAGAGAAAAAAAGGTAATGCTAGCTCGCAAGGCTATCTTTATAGCCTATCTTAAGAAAAACCTAAAGATTGAGTCGGCAGTAGATAGTTCTAAATGCTTGGACCCTTTGCTAAAGGAATTTCAGGATGTGTTCCAAGAGCCACATAAAGGATTACCTCCTTTAAGGGGCATTGAACATCAAATTGATTTCATTCCTGGAGCTTCTTTACCAAATAGACTTGCATATAGAACCAATCCAACTAAGGTCAAAGAAATTCAAAAACAAGTCAAGGAGTTATTAGACCAGGATTAGGTTCAAGATAACATGAGTCCTTGTGCTATGCCTGTCATTCTTGTCCCTAAAAGGGACGGGAGTTGGAGGATGTGTACAGGTTATTGCGCCATAAATAACATAACCATCAAGTATAGACATCTCATGCCTAGATTAGATGACTTGTTAGATGAGTTACATGGGAGTCAAATCTTCACCAAAATTGATTTTAAAAATGGATATAATCAAATCCAGATTAAACCGGGAGACGAATGGAAAACCGCTTTCAAGACCAAGTTTGGGTTGTATGAGTAGTTAGTCATGCCCTTTGGCTTAACCAATGCTCCAAGCACCTTCATGTGACTAATGCATCATGTCTTAAGACCTTTTATAGGCAAGTTTGTAGTAGTCTACTTTGATGACATTCTTATCTACAACTTGAACATAAAAGACCATAAAGTGCATGTTAGGCAAGTTCTAGAAACCCGTAGGAATTGTATGCTAATCCGAAAAAATGTGTCTTTGTCATAGACTATATAGAATTCCCAGGGTTTGTAGTTAGTTCCAAAGGGATGCATGTGGATGAGCAAAAGGTAGCAGCAATTAGAAATTGGCCTACACCTACCAATATTAGTGAAGTATGAAGCTTTCATGGATTAGCTAGTTTCTGGTAGGGCTGGCAAAACAGGGCGGACCGGCCCACAACCCACAAGAAATAACACAGGGCGGGTTCTCTTATTTCACCTCCTAACCCATTTAAGCCCGTCCCGCATAACCCATGGGCCCGTGCGGGCTTACAACGGGGTGGGGCGGGTTGGCTCGTCAACCCACAGGAAACCCCATATGCAACCGCCCTCCACCGTTCAGTTCTCTTGCCCTCCACCGCGCAGTTCTCGCGCCCTCCACTAATCAAGAAACAACTTTGTGTCGTCGCTCCTTCACCGCCCGTGAGATCTGTGCCGTTGCTCCTCCACCACGTGTGAGATCTATGCCGTCACTCCTCCACCGTGTGAGATTTGTGTCGTCGCTCCTCCACCGCGTGCGAGATCTATGTCGTCACTCCTCCACCGTGTGCGAGAACTGTGACTGCCCTCCATCATGCGCGAGATTTGCAATTCCTCTCGACCCCGCGAGATCTGCGACCCTCCTCCACCAAGACCACCATCTCTCGATTCCTTATCTCCACCGCCAACACCATCATCTTTGTGAGGGTCCTCCACCACCAACACCACCATCTCTGTGAGGGTCCTCCATCGCGAAAACCACCATCTCTGCGATCGTCATCCACGGTATCACCACTGAAAAGTTATGCGGGCCAGCCCGCAAGCCTGCGGGTCAACCCATATGCGGGACGGGCCATGAAAATCAACTCGCATTTTATATGCGGGGTGAGCCAACCCGACCCGTATTTTGTGAGCCTAAGCGGGGTGGGCCTATGCGGGACGGGCTAGCTATGACAAATAACTTTATGCTCTTGTTAGGGCTTTGCAAAATTGGCAACACTACCTTTTTCCAAAGGAGTTTGTGATACATAGTGATCATGAATCTCTTAAATATTTGAAAAGCCAAAGCAAACTTAACAAGAGTCATGCCAAATGGGTAGAGTTTATTGAGCAATTTCCCTATGTGATCAAATATAAGCAAGGCAAGTCTAATGTGGTGGTGGATGCTCTTTCTATAAGATATAGCTTGCTTAATGTCTTAGACACTCAATACTTGGGGTTTGATCATATCAAGGAAGTTTACAGAGATGACCTTGATTTTTCTCTCATCTTTCAAGAGTGGTCAAAGGAGGCCACAAATAATTTTTCATACATGATGACTTTCTCTTCAAAGGGAAAAGACTTTGTGTGCCCCAAGGGTCTTGAGACAATCTCTTGTAAAGGAGACACATGAGGGCGGTTTAATGGGACATTTTGGGGTAGCAAAAACCTTAGACACATTGCATGAACATTTCTTTTGGTCCAGCATGCGTAAATTTGTACATAGTTTCTGTGATAAGTGCATAGTATGTAGGAAGGCTAAGTCTAAGGTTCAACCTCATGGTTTATATACCCCTCTCCCTAACTCGAACATGCCTTGGGTAGACATTTCTATGGACTTCATTTTAGGTCTTTCCAAGACATCTAAGGGTATGGATTCTATCTTTGTGGTAGTGGATCATTTTTCTAAAATGGCCCATTTTATTCCATGCCACAAAGTAGATGATGCTTGTAATATTGCAAATCTCTTCCTTAAGGAAGTTGTTCGATTGCATGGACTTCCTAGGAATATAGTATCTAACAGAGACTCTAAGTTCTTGAGTCACTTCTGGAAGACTTTGTGGGGCAAACTTGACACTAAACTCTTATTTTCTACTACTTGTCACCCTTAAACTGACGGTCAAACAAAAATGGTGAATAGAACATTGGCCCAAATGTTAAGATTCCTTATTTTTGGGAACCTTAGAGTGTGGGAGGATTTACTTCCTCATATCGAGTTTGCTTATAATCAAGTAGTTAATTCTACTACTTCTCACACCCCTTTGGAGGTTGTGTATGGGTTTAATCCCTTTACACCTCTTGACCTACTTCCTATTCTAGTACTTGATGAGGTATTGTGCAAGGATGGTTTTAAAAAAACATCTTTTATTAAAAAATTGCACCAGCACATCAAGTGCCAAATAGAAAGGAAGGTAGGCAAGTATGCTCAACACGCCAATAAGGGGCGCAAAGCTTTGATCTTTGAACCTGGGGACTGGGTTTGGCTTCACTTGAGGAAGGATCACTTCCCTACTCAAAGGAAATCCAAACTTTTATCTCGTGGTGATGGTCCCTTTCAGATCATTAAAATGATCAATGATAATGCTTATGAGTTAGATTTACCTGACACATACTTAAGGAGTAATTCTTTTAATGTTAGTGATCTAACTCCTTTCTCTACAGGTGTTTCAAATTCATGGACGAATTCTCTCCAACCCAAGGAATATGATGAAGCCCTGAGAGATAGAGAACCCATTGAGCTAGTCCAACTTTTCAGAATGATGACTAGGAGCATGACATAGGACACAGGGCTACGTTAGGATCACTCCATAGTTAGTGCCTCAGAGCCTATCATTCCTCAGAGGACCACCAGGAGCAAAGCGTACATGATGGGAGTTGAGCTCCAACTAACAAGTGACTTACAGAACTAACAAGTGACTTGTTTTTACCCATATGAACCTTACTCATGGGATCTCCAATCACAAAGGTTGGGTTTCAATCACTTGATTGATTGCAAGAGGCTTAAGTCCCATTCCCTTCAATGTTTCTAAAAGCAGTTTTCTCCCTATGGGTTTTGTCAGAGGATTTGCCAAATTCTATTTTGACTTGACATAGTTAGTGGAAATCGTTCCACTCTTTAGCAACTGCTTCACCAAATTAAGTCTCAATTATATATGTATATTCTTTCCATTGTAAGTTTTATTTTTAGCTATAGTTATTATCGATTGGCAATCACAATGCATTGATACAGATGAGGTTGGTTTCATTGCTAACAAAATGTTTGCTAAGAACTTTTTCAACCACTCAGCTTCACTACCAGCCATTTTGAGAGCAACAAACTCAGATTCTATTGTTGATCTTGCAATAATTGTTTTCCTGATTGATCTTCTTGTAACTGCACCACCCCCAAGTGTAAACACATAACCACTAGTGGATTTTGTCTCATCCAAATCATAGGTCCAATTAGCATCACTGCACCCTTTTAGCACAACGGGAAATCTATTATATTCAATGGAATAATCCACTGTACCTCTCAAGTATTTCATGAGTCTCACAAGCACATTCTAATGATCCTGACTAGGACATTGAGTGTACCTACTCAGTTTGCATAAGCAATATCTGGTCTAGAAAATCTCATTAAATGTAATAAGCTCCCAATTATATAGGCATACTGAGTTTGAGAAATAGATTCTCTTCTGTTCTTCTTTAATTTAGAGTTAGCATCATAAGGGGTGCTCACTGACTTAAAGTCATAGTAACCAAACTTCTTAAGAAGTTTCTCAGTGTATTTTTCTTGGGATGGTAATATACTATCTCCCTTCCTTATAATTTTAACTCTTAGAATCACACTTGCTTCACCCCATGTCTTTATCTCAAACAAAGATGCAAGTTGTTTTAAAAACAATATCATCGCATGTACCAAAAATTAGCATGTCATCCACGTATAAACATATATAATGACACATTCACCATTTTCATATCTAGAGAATACACACATTTATCAGCATCATTGGTAGAAAAACCTTCTCAAAGTAAAACATTATCAAGTTTTTCATGCCATTGTTTTGGTACTTGTTTCAAACCATATAGAGATTTTAAAAGTTTGCATACTTTTACTCTTGACCTGGAACTACACATCCTTCAAGTTGATTCATATAAATTCTCTTTTCTAATTCGCCATTCAAAAAAGTTGTTTTAACATTCATTTGGTGAACTACTAATTTATGGATAGATGCTAGGGCTAGCAACACAGGATAGAGGAAATCTTAGTAACTGGGACAAAAGTATCAAAGTAATCTATGTTTTTTCTATTGCGATATTTAATAAGTGCAAACCTCATATAAGAATAATAAGTCTCACCTTATAAATCGATATTGTAAGGTTAAATTAAGTTTAAAGTCTACTTCTTAAGTATAAGAGACATTTTATTTTACTGAAAATTTATTGGGAGATAATGACATTTCATAATAAAGCGGGTCAAAAACTTAACTCATGTGGATGGCAACCAACATGCTCATCACATCTCATAAAACAAACTTCAAATAAGGCTATAAAAGTAAGCCTACCTTCCAATATGCTTCCTCACTAATACTTTCGTTCTCCTTTTTTGTTTTCATCTATGTTCTCCGTGTAATGTGCGTGATGAGTGTATATGGTGAAGGAAGAGAGTGTTTGTATGGTGAATTTTATTTTATTTTTGTGTGGATGAACGTGAGAGTTTACAACTTTTTGTTGTTTATTTTTTTATTATTTTGTTGTTTTGATTTGGTGAAGAGTGGGTCCTTTTATGGTGGTCTTTTGGCCCTCACTTTGACTCTCCCTTCTTCTCTGTTTTGATTTCTAAAATCTTCCCCTCCAATTTCCATTTTCATTTCATTTCTTGCCTCCACGTTTGTTGAAGCTATTATTTATTTATTTATTTTTTGTTCAGCTTCTCTCTCTCACTCACTCTTTTGTTTCTAACTTTTTTTTAATTTTATTATTCTTTTTTTTCTGTTATTATTTTTTTTCTTAATTTGTATTTAGGTTAGCTAATGGACAAAGAAATGGGTTGGGCCCAATATTTTGTTTGTATACCTTTTTAATTAAAAAAATGAAAATGAAAATAAGATAAATGATAAAACCTAAAAAATATATTTTTAAACATTTGAATTTTCTAATCAAAAAGAAAATACCTCTTTATATTTTGTAATATTTTAAACAAAGAATTTTACAAATTTATATGTTTTCAAAAATATTTAGAAAAGACTATTTTTTCGAAAAAACTTTAGAAAATCATGCCTATGACTTGTAACTTTTCTTCTAGATTTTTTATCTTTTCATCATCTGACTCTTTAGTCTGTTTCAGGTTTGATACCTTTTCCTTAGTTGCAACTTTCTCTCTCTTGAGAGCTGAGATTCTGATTTTTTGTTTTAGTTTCAAATATTGTTCAGTGATAAAGTTGCTACTTATAAGAAAATCTTCATAAGAAAGACCATGCTCATAATCTTCGTTAGACAATGAACATGATGAGTCTGAAGCAGTACCAAAAGAAGATTTAAGATTAAAGAGTACCTCTTTCTTTGTATTTTCCATAATACATACATTTGAATGCTTAGCATTTGATCATGATTTTGAATTCTCCCAAGTTACCATTAGACTCTTCTTTTTGAGATGGGGCTTCCTTTCGAGTCTAGAACATTTTGTCTTCATATGCTCCAACTTTTGGTGCTCATAAGATATAATTTGTTGTGAGTCATCATCCTTCTTACTTTAGATGAAGTTCTCTTTTCTTTTATAAGGGAACCTCTTGTTTTTCATTTTTTTTGCACCAGTGTAAGTAACAAGCGCAGTTAAGTTTATAGTGTAATTACACATCAATTATATTCTTTAGATGTGTGGATAGCTTCTTGTGCAGGGAACAAAATCACACAGTAGTCTTATCAACCGTAGATGAGACAAGTAACTACCAATGACCCCTATATCATCCATGAAAAGAGTTAGTAAATATTTAAAACATAAAATAGTAATAATTGACGACTTATAATTGAACTTACTTATTAATATAAGGGAAAAGATAAATTTGTTTTCCCTATGTACCTAGAGTGTTAGTGATGTATGATTGGGTTTTGGATTTCTTTGCTCCAAGTGGATTAATATAATAAGGATCCAAGAATCTATAGACATCTTGATTTTTGTTGTTAAGAGAAACTCCAGACAAATACCTACAAGTTATTAGTTAAATTATTATCAATAATAATTTCACATAAAGTAAATTAAAATATAGGTAAAAATACTTACATCATAAAAAATTGAATTATATTTATATTGAGCTCCTGGTCTCCAGCTGTGAATTCTAACAAATCTGACATGTATATCTACAATGGCATGTCAATGTGTCTTCCAAAAAATTATCATCCCACGGAATCTCCATAGGGTCTTGATCAATCTCTTTAGCAGCTATTGTTAAGGAACCTATAGGATCGTCAATGGGAACCTCATGCTTCTTTTTCGGACTTGGTTTCCGACGAAGTTTCTACAAAATAAAGAACATTTGTATTAAATTAGATGTAAAATATAAATATAAATTAATATAATAAAATGAAATTATTACCGAGGTTTTGGTATAATTAGAATGAGGTATCTGGGTCAGGCTATGAATGTCCCAAATACCTCGACCATAGTGGTTACCTCATCTATAGGTAGTGGAACACGAGCATCAGGTACTCGAACTTTTTTTACCGTTACCTTCACCATATTAAGGAAGAGAGGAACATTATGTAAGGTAGTGACCTCTTGATAGACTTTTCCAATGGCCACCACCTGAGCATAGATGCCGCCCTTTATCAGTAACTCACATTGGCTTATCAAGCCAATGACATCCCACTTGACATTGTAGGAGTTGCACAATTCCCCTTTGTACTATTGGGAACAGTACTAACAAGTGCCTCAAGTGGTTTAGCATAAAGCTGATGTGATAGAAACTCTTGTCGCAACTGACGAGTTTGCTCCTAAAACTCTAGCCGCACATGCTCAGTCCCCTTTCTCATCTCCTCCATTAATTCTTGATGTATCTTACTCGTCATTTCTGCTTTGGTCTTTGAGGCGAGGGAGGAGGATGAGTGTCGTGGTGCAACTCTGAAATAATGTTTAATTCCAACCCCTTTTCCAACTGCACGTACACGATCAGGGTGCTTAGGTCCAGCAATTGCTTCAACCAGGATATCTTGACAACCTTGAGGTACAAAATTACCTTGGGAACTTTGCTCAACCAAGGAATCCTGCAAGAGACCAAAATCATATAAGTTTTTATTATAGTTAATGCTTTAAAATAAATGCAAAAGAGGATAAAAATAACTTAAAATTTTTTCCGAGACTATCCGTGATTGCTCAAAATTATATGTACCCAACTTTTTAATTTGAGCCATCTTCCATTTTTGGTGGCGGAAAGATGGTGATGGAGGTTCACTGACCCCTGTATCAATCTCAGAAGCAGTCCTCTGTCTTGATTGCTCCTTTTCCATCATCAATGATTGCTCAAGCTTACGATACCCCAAACGAGACATTAGGTGCGAGGTCACATTCTTTAATGTTATGTCTTGAGCTTTCTTCCAACGATCCTGTCATAAATGAAATGAACAAAGTGAATCAAATAATATTAAGTAGTTAATGTTATGGTTCATAAATAAAATAGTTTAGTAACTTCACTTACCAACCACACTTCAGATTCACGACTTTGAACAAAAAAACGCCATGTCTCTATTGAACATAGGATTTGATGTCTCCAAATCCAAGAGGAGTGCATGAAGATCTTTGTTGCTGCTTGTCTGTGTGGGTTCTGGGTAGTTTGAATTTGTTAATCCACTCTTAATTGTGATCCAAACTTGTTTTAATCAAGATCTTTTGAAAAAGAGTGTTTTGCAAAGAGTGGAAAAACAACCTGTTGTTTTAGCATTTCAATCGGTTGTCTGACACTTAGTGATTTTTTGAAAAGGATTTGAAAAATCTTGACTTGTTTGACTTTGTTGTCAAACCCATTCAATCGATTTCGGTTGTTTTGAGAATTCAATCGATTGTTTTTTGAAAATCCTTAAAAGAATCTGTTAAGTTTGTTGAATCTATCTTAAATGATTCAAAATTGATTTGGCTCCTGCCTTAAAGGTTTTTAACAGTTTTTGGAGTATAAATAATTTTTTATATGCTCCTAATTTGTTATGAAAACAGATTATACCTTTCAAATCAGTTTTATCCAAGATTCCTTCAAGCTTTGGATTCTTTCAAAGAGTGGAATAGGATTGCCTTGTAACTTTGCTTTTGATTATGAGTTTGTATCAGGTGTGATCATTCCTTTTCTCTTTTGATCTTTGTAAGTTTGAAAAGACTAATGTGTCCAGATCAAGAGGTTGTTCTGATCTGTGATTTGTGGTGTGTCAAAGGAAGTGTGTGTTCTTGAGGGAGTCAAGATCACTTCTTTGGTGTGTGTGTGGTTTGTAATCTGTATTTTGAATGCATAGTGGATACCCAGTGGTTTCTAGGAACTGGATGTAGCTATTGGTATAAGAGTGAACCAGTATAAATATGTCTGTGTGATTCTCTCTTTTCTTGATCTTGCTTATTTCTATTTTAGGTTTTTTTTATTCACTGTTGATAAAAACAACCGGTTGAATCACATAAACAACCGGTTGATTTTCTGGAAATCAACTAAAATAGTTTTATTTGTTGGCTGATCAAGTTTCTTGTTATGTGAATCTTCATTGGCTTTAATTATACCTTCAAATTTTGCGAAAAAATTGTTTGAGGCCATAAATTCTAACACTTTGTTGTTTCATTAGTCTCTCCAAATGTTTTGTTAAGGCTTGCATTTGTATTTGTGAAAGTCCACACACATAGCAACAAAGTTGAAACACAATTAGGCCAGTCATCTCAACATACAAAACCAGGCCCCACCAAACTTTAAGAGAGCCTCAGCAGAAGAAGAACCAAAGCAATAAACCACAATATCAGATGTTTTTCCTTCTAATCTTTTCATAAGACAAGTTTATGTAAATGAACCAGGCTCACTTTGGGGGTCTAAATAGAAGAATAAGCTAGAGTTGGGTGTGTTTAGTTATTTGAGTAGGGTGTGCTTAGTAATTTGGGCTTGTGCCAAGCCCACCTTTCATGACAAGTGCTTCTAGGTTTAGGGTTTCTTTTACCTACCTTATAGAAGGTTTCTCATAAATGACACCCGTACCCCTCTATCTTGTTCTCCAAGACACCCTCTCCTATAATAGAGTGTCTTGCTCCATGTATTTCACACATTGAATTTGAATATAGTAAAGAAACTTTGAAGAAGTGTTTTTATGAGAATTGAGAGTTCTCATAGTGGGTCTTATCTTGAGTGTGTGAGCACTTCAAGTGGCGGCACTTTCACCACTTATCTTGGAGTACCTCCTTCTCCAAGTGGTGTGACATCCCTTCTTCTTCCATAAGCTTTCTTCATCCCTTCCTCTTTTTATCTTCCTTTTGTGCTATCCATTCCATTCTTCTTTATGTTATCATGTTTGTCTTTTAATTTTGGTTATCACCTGTCATTCTTCATCTTATGTTTTTTCCATTTCTGCAATTTACCTTCATCATCATAATCACCATATTGTGTTTTTTTCTTTGCCCTCTAGAAGTGAACCTTCACACTTACTTAACCACTTGGTTAAGTTCGTGTCCAGTGGGAATCTTCTTTGGGTTCTCACCTTAAATTGTTAATCTCAAAATTATAATCAAAAGATTAACCTCTAAAATGTGTCAATCTAAAATCAACTGACATCACATGGCCTCAATCAAAAACAGACCAAGAGAAAAAGAGAGAAATAAGGGTTGAAAGGCATTAAAGCTCAAAACCAAAGGCTCAAAGTGCCTACATTCAGGAGAGGCTAAGTTTCAAGGTCACATCAAGTCATCAAATCAAGCTTCACTGAAGCCAAGCTAAAATTCTGAAGGAAAGGGATCAAAAGCCTAAGTTGTCCAATAACATCCAAGGATTCGTGTTTGTGTGGTTCTTTAGCTTCTCATACTTGAATTGTCACTGTAATATTTTACTATGAGTTGGTAAACTTACCCTGTTGGGATTGAAAAGCAATGTGATATTTCTTCAGTTATTGTTGTTTATGAATGATTGTTTTTATTTGGGATTCGAATTCGTTGAGTTTGGTATTATGCTTAATGTTTAATGGTGAAGAACAACCATTATGCCCTTGGAGCATGAATGAGGTAGAAAGGCGAGTTCACATATTTGAACCCTAATACACCAACCAAAGATCTCAAGGGCTGCAGAGCGTGGAGTTAAGAATATGGTGAACTATTTCATCTTAATGCAAAAATAAGTTATAACAATGCAAGAAATTGATTGAGTTAGTTTATGGTTCTAGATAACCTCGTTCAAGGAATCAACTTGGTTTAGTCATAAGGAACGGGGAATTTGAGCAAACATAGTATTTATAAACAACAGTGATAAAAGAATATCACAAAGCTCTTTCAATCCCAACACTTGTGATATAATGACTATCCTTTACTTCATTCTTATATAGAATTTAAAGTAATTGGTAGTTAAAACCTTGGTAGCTAATTAGATATCAATTTATAAACTAGTATATACATTTTATACACAAATTAATACACATTACGAATGTAGTCAAACAAAGAGCACAGATTGGATGCTGCTTAGACCTAGTCAAGTACTATAATTCACTATTTTAATTGTTTCCAAACATAAAACTGTTTTGCAATACATTTTACAAATCCTAATCAGTTCTTCTATTAACCAAATCCTAACAAATATTATCTATACTAGAAGACACAAACTCACAGTTCACATGGTTCAGACAATAGTAGCAACACTCAAGCGATAGATCAAAACTGAGCATTAGATCACAAAATGACTATTCTTTTGGCAAGTGAAAGAAAAAGGCAAATTAAGAACCACCACAGGGCAAAGGCAATCAGTCATTAACACAACCGCAAAATAAATTTAAAGGATGCAATTCTTCTTTGCAGCATAGCCACACACAATATTTGTTCACAATAATTTCACAAATCAAGAACCACAATAAATTTCACAAATTAAGAACCAGCACAGGGCAAAGGCAATCCAATAATATATTTCAAAGACAAGGTTATAGAGCTCAAACCTAAACTGATACTGTGCAAAGCCGACAGTTGTTACGACGACGAACATTTGAAATCCTTGTAAGGAGGCAGCGATGGCAGACATAAGAAATGATGACAATGGCGAACAATGAAGGGCACGAGAGTGAGGATTAGGTTTAGGGTGCGCGAGATTGAGAGTGAGAAGACACGAGACTTAGGTTTTGCAGTGACAGTGAAGGGTGACATTGAAGGGAAGGGAAGAGTGTTTCGTGAAGAGAGTGAAGGCGAAAGGGTTTCGTGAAGAGAGTGAAGGCGAAAGGGTTTCGCAAAGAGTTTGCACAGACAGGGAAGAGTCACGGGTTTGAGGTTTCTGAAGAGTGTGAAGAGTTAAGCGTATTAGATTTCCAAAAAAAAAATGGAAATAACGAGGAATGGTATGGAGGGAAGGAAAACACAGGAGAGAGTATATTTCGAGGAAGAATTGTATCATTTCAAAATGACACGTTCTAAGAGATAATTGTGACGGTTATTACAATGTTGTATTATACGGATACTTGTGGCGGTTATTAATAACCGTCATATTAAAAGCGCCACTTCATACACAATTTTTTGTAGTGAAACTATTTTAGATATCAATAATTTTTTTAGTCTAAAAAATAGTATATAATTTAGTCAATACAGTGACTAATTAATTTTTGTCTCTACAATTTGTTTCTATTTAATTATTTTCTTATACTGATTATTTATAGATATTACATGTTATTGTTTCCATTAATCATATTAGTTGTGTTTATCATTGTAAGATTTACATTATTATGTTATTATATGTGTCAAAACATTATATCCGAGTGCATTTTACCACGAAATCATTCATCTATGTTATAATTTATTTATTAGAGTAATATTATTGGTAGTTGACTCAAATGAAAATAATAATATGGTTAATTAAATAAAATAAATCTTTTAAATCTTGTCTTAGTGTAGTCTCATCATAAATTCTTATTTCTTGATAAATCTCTTTTGAATTTCATTATTTTTTTTAATTTGCTGCATTTTGCAACTAAGAATAAGATTTTTATATTTTGAAATGATTTGGCAAAATTATTGATCCTAATAACTGTTGGGTATGAAGCCAAGACCAATTGGGTTGGAGTGAGTAGACACCATGTTTTAGTGAGTGGGCTTAATCATTGTGTCCCCCTTATCTCTATTTAAAGAGATCATTGTACTTGTAATTGGGGTGCAACAGAAAAGAAATGAAAACTTAATAGTTGCCCGTGTGGATGTAGGTTGCAGTTGGTGACTGAACCACGTTAAATCCTGTGTTGTTTATTTTGTTGCATTGATTCGTGATTATGTGTGTTGCTTCCGCGAGCGTTTTTTCCCATTAATTGAAATCAGAGCTTGGTTCGTTTACACACTAGAGATCCGATTAGCAGAAATTAATCGACGAGACGTGAAAATTACGGCGACAGCAGTGTCCCAAAGCTAGGGTTTCGCAGAGGCGGCAACAACGTCCCAAAGCTAGGGTTTCGCAGAGGCGGCAGCGGCGTCCCAAAGTTAGGGTTTCGCAGGGGCTGTAGAGGCATCCCAAAGCTACGGTTTTGCAGAGGCGGCAGCAACATCCCAAAGCTAGGGTTTTGCAGGTGCTGCAACGACATCCCAAAGCTAGGGTTTCGCAGAGGCGGCAACATCGTCCCAAAGCTAGGGTTTCGCAGGGGCTGTAGCGGCATCCCAAACCTAGGGTTTTGCAGAGGCAGCAGCAGCATCCCAAAGCTAGGGTTTTGTAGGGGCTGCAGCGGCGTCCCAAAGCTAGGGTTTTGCAGGGGCGGCAACGATGTCTCAAAGCTAGGGTTTTGCGGGGGCAACGGCAGATCGCGTTTTCACGGCGAATAGGTGCAGGTGCTTACGGTGAGTGAGACGGCACGGAGGTGCAGTGCGATGGCAGTGAAGCATTGCAGAATCTGGTTATTGGGGACTTTGGAAAGGTAAGACTAGCAGACAACAAAACTCTTGATGTTACGGGCATGGGTGACATAGTGTTGAAGACGCCAGTTGGTTTCTGGACTTTGAAGGATGTCGGAGTTGTTCCAAGTTTGAAGAAAAGTTTGATTTCTGTTAGGCAGTTGGACGAATAGGGACATGAAGTGAAGTTCATAAATCAGCAGATGAAGGTCGTCAAGGGAAATCTTGTCATGGCTCGCGGAAGAAAGAGAGGTTCGTTGTATATGGTCGAATTACCATATGAGGGAGTGACCGTCCCAATTCAGAAGATAAACAAAGTCTGGTTCACAGAATCTCATGGGTAGAAGAGGGTTGTCTTTACAAGAGAGAAACCCAGAGCCACAGGTCAGATTCAGGATGAACGAGCATGGAAAGGTTCAGGTAGACCAGTTAGAGGTATTTATGACAGTGGGAGCACAGGTCGTGTTTCAGCTAAGATCCTTGTACGACAGTGGGTTAGGAGAACTAGTATTCCAGGTTGTTCCAGGATCCGATAGTTCTTGCAAGTGGGAGCTGGTAGGAACAGAGAATGGGTCAGTGACAGTTTCAGCTATGACTGACGTATTGAAATTCAAGGGAGTTTCAACAAAGCCTTCAAAATGATTAAGAAGGCTGGTGGCAACTAGTGGTGGAACATTGAATTCCGGTGACAGATTACAGAAGTACATGTACACAGTTGAAGCGCAGGTGAACATTGTTCCGTGGCTTCAAGTGGGAGATTGTTGGGTATGAAGCCAGGACCAATTGGGTTGGGCTGAGTAGACACCATGTTTTAGTGAGTGGGTTTAATCATTGTGTCCCCTTTATCTTTATTTAAAGAGATCATTGTACATGTAATTGGGGTGCAACAGAAAAGAAATGAAAACCTAATAATTGTCCGTGTGGATGTAGGTTGCAGTTGACGATCGAACCACGTTAAATCTTGTGTTGTTTATTTTCTTGCATTGATTTGTGATTATGTGTGTTGCTTCCGCGTGCGTTTTTTTCCTATCAATAACATTTACACCAAATTCATCTGCTTACAAAATTGTTGGTAGAAATTCCTAAAATATTTTCTCAATATTTTTCTTTATTTATTTTATTGTTAACTTCACTCATTGTACTTACGCTCTTTATGGAATCGTTGGAGTTTAGTCTTAGTAATAGAAACATTTATCATCAAATATTACAATAGTTCTTTGGGAAGCAATGAATTTGGCAAATTCTTTATCACTTGCATTTGTGTTTAATAATGTAAACTATTACATGAAATACTCAAAATAAAAAATATAAAACTCAAAGAATTGAATTCTTTTTTAGAAAATATTTAATGACTTTTCTGGTTACGAAATATAAAGTGACTCTGACGTGAAGAAAAATAAGAAGAATAAATGAGAGTTTCTTGTTAGAAAATGCAAAATGATTTTGACGTTGATAAGAAAGAAGAATAAGAAAATGAGAAGGTTTATGAGAAGAAGCTAACCAAAACCTTAAAATGACAGTGATTAGGATACATAATAGAATAAATAGAAAGAATGATTCTAGTCGCTAACTTATCTATCACGTCATTCTGAATAAATAAATAAATAATTATAAGTTGAGAAAATTGATGGTTTTGTAAGAATTTGGTGATGAAAATATAAGAATTATTGTGCTAATAAATAAGCATGACTGTGTTGAATTTAGAAATTGATTAAAGAAAGGGAAAGGTATTAAGAGCAATGAAAAGGGAAAAGGATTGAAGGGTGATTGAAGAGGAAAAGAAGAAGAGAGTAGCACTCACCCGTTGTAGACGGACGTGGCAATATGTATCAGAGATCTTTCATTGTTGGGGTCCTTCCTTCAAGGGAGGGACCATGTCACATCAATTTTCTATTTTTTTTTAAATTTTATATGTTATCTTATCACTTTCATATACGTTTTCCCATAAGATTTTTGATGTTAATGGTAATATTTAGATTGTTATTTTTATTAATAAAAAATATACCAATCATAATAATACTTATTATTATAGATAATGACGTGATGTATTTGAATTTGAATATATTTCAATTTTCAAGAATATTATAATTGAATTTAGTATTTCTTTTAAGATTTTAAGTGTGAAATTCAGTTAAAAAAAAAAAAAAACTGAGCCACACACACATATATATAAAGAATTTCACAAATTTATTATATTAATATTTTGATTATTTAGGTAAACAAAATTCTAGAAGTTTATCAGTAACTCAATGTACTTTAGTTTTATTAGTAAAACAAAGCTTATAAATATAAGTTATATATTAAAAAAATTATTACTACAAGAAATTATTAAATAAAAAATAATTTTATAAAAAAAATAATTAATTACTATATTAACTATTCCTGTCGATTGACCTGGTCGCCGATAGATTTCTGCGGGTGAGCTCTGACTCTGTGTTTTCTTTGGTGAAATCTACGTTTTCCTTAATGGTTGGGTTGTTGTACCTGTTGAGACAGAGGGCGCCCTACCGGCCTATCGCACTCTGATGATCAAGTCAGTACAAAGCTTATAATAAACAAGAAATATCTAGTTTAAAGCTTAGAAAAAACGTACCTTCACTTGGAACCTCTGGTCCCTTTTATAAACCAGCACTATGCTACCTCTTGTAACAAACTTCTCCTGAGAATCTTATCTCGAACAAATGCATATTCAATAACATATTTAATGGGAGACAATCCCAGTACAATGTGTGCAATCTTAACAGCACAGCTGTACGGAATCTTATCTCGAGTGAGAGTATATTCAACTACATATTCTATGGGATAAAATCTTGTTATAGGGGCATAATCTTAGCGCCTCAACTGCATAGAATCTTATCTCCACGGAGTGCATAAAATCTTAACAGAATAATCGTTTGGGTACCAATGCATATACCAACTCCCAATATCCAATTTGTTTTCACATACATTTACATGCTTTCACGTATCATTGTATTATGCATATGCCATTACGTATACTATATACAAATACAAATATTCTATCAAGCCCTAGCACATTTGGGCTTAAGCTGATAGAATACGTTTTACACCTCCTAGACCCAAATGCACTATATGCACCCCAGACCCATTTAACACACTTTCACATGCATGAATGAGAATTAATATGCACATACCTGAACCTAGTCAAATGACCCGCCAGCTTGACCTAAGAGCCGAGTTGACCTGTCTATCGCATATGCCGACGTTCGACCACCAAGAATTGAGCTCTACGCGCTCTGGTCTAATACATTAACTAATTAGATAAAATAAACAAATTATTAGTATTTAAAATATTTTTATTATTAATAAAATTTATAAACTAGTTTCTAAATCAATATCTAATTAGTTACTAAGTTTTAACTACTAAAATTTTAATTATTAATTATTTTAATATCTAAAATAATATCTAATTTAATCAATATACTGATGGATTATTTAGTCTCTAAAATAGTTTTTAAACTAGTATTTAAGTAGTGATCAAAATTTGAGCTACTAATTATTTTAGTCTGTAAAATAATATCTAATTTAATTACTGATTTATTATTTTTTGTATTTAGAATTTATTTTTATTTAATAATTTTTTTTAGTATATTATTATTATTATATTTTTCTTAGACAATTTACTTTTTTTTTTTTAAGATCTTCTTCTTCTGAATTTGCGTTGAGGGGACCAATTTTTATTATATAAAATTAATTAAAATGTTACCCTTCTTTTATTTCACTTTATAGATTGTTTCTTTATAATGACCTATATTATTACTCCATGACAGAGCCTGGTTGTTTAGCATCACTTTCAGTCTGAACTTAATTAAGTTTGATCATCTCAAACTTAATTATACAATTGTCTTGCATTTTTTTCTCTTTTGTGTAAGTGGTCTTTTAGTTTGAATATTGCGGATTCTTTCCCTCAATCACTTTCTATTGCTATTTTTTAATCCTAGTATGAAACTTGCATTGCTTCTTGGGAATGCATTTCTACATTCTACGTCTCTAACAACCTATAACTCTTTAAGCAAAGGTCATAGTTAAACGTAATTTGCTTTAATGAGTGGTTTTCTTTTTCTTATTCATTTTCATTGGTTTCGTGTATGAATAGACATTATTCAGAAATTATAAAATTGGGAAAAATGAATAATTTTTGGTCATAACTGACAAAGACAGTCAGCGATGTATATTGGGTTAAATCCATTGGGGCACTCACCAGCCATGAAAGAAGCTTGAGGATGAGATTTTGAGAGGGACACACATATTCAAATAAATTACAATTTTGAAATAGAATTTGCATATCTGTCATATATACTAAAATGTACAGTTTCTGTCAATTTTTCCTCAAAAATAGTCATAAAAATAGTGATTATCAAACCACCCATTATAATGGATTTGCTTTTTTTTTCAATATTCATCTTCTTTTTGTCCACTCAATTTTAATTATATACACACTTTCAACATTTGATTGATGACTTGTTCTGATATATGCATAGTTTCACATAGTTAGGAACTGAGATCAAGAATATTTTTCTTTTGTAGTTCTCTAAAACATTTTTTTTATATAAAAGCTTTCATGGTAGACATTACTATGTAACTTGACATGTCTCAAGTAACAACAATCATATGTCATTACATGAAAAAGTATTATTAAAAAAAAGAAAAAAAAGAAAAAGTACAAAAATATGGGGGGACTAGACCAAAACCCATATATTAACAAAAACGATGCATAGGTAGACTATATCTATTCATAAAGAATTCTAAGAACAAACTAGAGGGAAACCTATTATACCAATAAAATGGTTCTCTATGAATAAATCCTAAATTAGCCAACTTATCAACACATGCATTCCCTTCACGAAAAATATGAGAAACCCTAAACTTGATTTTCCCACAGAAATTAAGACAAATATTCCATCGATTATGAATCATCCAAGGAACATTAGTCCTAGCAGTAAACGCATCACAAACCAAGGAAGAATCACATTTAAGCCAAACATTAGTAAGTCTCATCTTTTGAGCTTCCTCTAAAGCATGTATAACTCCATAAAACTCAGTAACAATAACAGTCTGAACGTTAAGAAACGCAGAGAAAACACCAATAAATTCCTCCATACTCCCACGAAAAATATCTCCATAAGTAGCAAGACCAGGATACCCCTAGCAGCCCCATCAGTATTAATTTTAACCCAGCCTAGTGAAGGAAACTCCCATCTAACAAGAAGAGGGTGAAGAACTTTATCATTACGAGTATTAATACAAAAAATTTAATCACGTTGAAATCCAAAATATCATTTTTCATTGAAGCTTTAGACGAATTTCCCACTAAACGAGTATAAATCTTTAATTACCGAAATAGCCGTAGAAATCTCAATCTTTTCCTGAAATCTAGCAAAATTCCTCATATGTCATATCATTCAAATAAAAAAAGTTATCATAATAAGCTTAATCAATTTAACCAAAAGACTACCATCATTCTTAATAAAAGAAAGAAGATCATCCTTATTAAAAAACTCTCTAAAATATTTTCTAAAAATATTTTTTTTCTTTTTTACCCCTTTGAAATCGTCTTTTAAAAATAATTATAATAAAATTTCAAAACTTTAAAACAAATAATACTTTAAAATTGATCATAGTAAAATTATTTGGACAAACTTGAAATCAGAACAATGTTTTTCGATCTACTTCAATACACAAAATCATATACAAAACCTATTAAGCCTAATAATTATTATAATATATTTAAAAATCCATTTAATAAATAGAAAACAACGCTAATGTAGAAAAAAAAAAGTAGTTATTAGATAAAAAAGTTATACTTGACAGTAAATAAATATCCACATTTTTTTACTTAGAAGTGCAACACGTTAATAGTAACGATTCCATTGTAACTTAGGTCCCATACCTAACCTTTATTACAGACCACTGTTATCGTTTGTTACTCTAAATTGACGAATCTATAATTTATTGCGATAGAATCTCACAATCATATATCTAATTAATTTTATTGTATTTTTTAAAACAGTGGATGTATTACAAGTTATAACAAAAAGAGAGAATGATTATGGTTGTTGCAACAGTTCACGATCATTGAAAAGTCATCGATGAAGGATATTAATTAATAGAGAAAAGAAAATGTATAAAATAAGAGGAAAGCATAGAAATAGGATAAAGTTTGAATGCCTGAAGAATCTGAAACCTCAAAGGGTCTCTACAAGAAGCCATAATGAGCAGAGTGGAAAGTGACAACACTCACATCTCGCCATGATTGTAGAACAAGCTCTTGCACGGACACCATGTAGCCACACCACACCTTCAAATCCAATTCATTTTTTTTTATTATTTTCATCATCATATATATAATACAAGAGAATCACCATCTTCACTTCTTCACTTCTCACATGCTAAAATAAAGAGTGGGGTTAGGAATATGAATTAATCATTACTACCATTAATGCTCACCTAAGGAACTGTCCTTGTTTCTTTCAATGGTGATTAAAAATATACTTATTCTTATTAATTCAAATCATTCTTAGAAGAAAAAAAATATCTGACCCAGTTCGATCCAATGAACCAGACATTCACGGAATGAAGTTGACCCCAGTTAAAGAACCCTCTTTGAATCTTCAGAGACCCTAGTTTCTCTTCATCATATCACCCTTATAATCTCTCTACTTCTTCTACTTTTTCCTTTTTTTCTTTATTTACTTCTTGATTATAAGAAGAAGAATGTTAAATCATGTAAAGTTAAATCTATTATTAATAATAATGTTAACAAGATTATGTTCTATGAGACACCCAAAAGGTAAAAGTTCCACGACTTTAAATCCATTTTATTCATCTTCCTCTAAAATCTAGATATTTTTTAATTTAGTTTTTAATTCATAATTATACTATTTTAGTCTTTTAGTTTATAATAGTGTAATAGTATGGCAAATATGAGATTCTAATTATTACAATTCACATTTCATGTGTTATAATTTCGTAGTTTTAATTTTCCTGTCACATTCTTTCAGCAAATTTAGAATTTTTTTTAATGTGACTAATAATATCTTCAAGAATTAAAATGATATAATTATACATATTTAAATGGATTAAATATATTTTCTCATCTCCATATTATAATTTAAAATTAATTTTTTTCATAGTTCAAATTTTAGACTTTTTAAGTACTTGTAGTAAGAAAATTATCAAAATAAATCTTTACTAGTGTTTTTTTTTTTAACATTATTACATCCACGTCATCAATGAGTCAGAAAAAATACTTTAACATTCTAATATATATTGAAAATTTGTTTATCGTGTAAAAAAAAGTTTATAATGACTCATTTCAATAGTTTCTTTATTACATTTATGAGATGTAGAAAACTTAATTCGCATGATTAAAAATTAAAATTGCTTAAATATAAACTTAAAATGTTAATAATATTGTAAATATTTTTCTATTCTTTATTTCTTGTGCAACCAATAAAAAAAACTTGAAATTGATTAAAGTAATGTTACAATTTTTTATATGGTAGTGAAAACATAAAATATTGTTTTGTCAAAATAAACAACATTTATTTTGTTTTCGAACATAATACTTGAGAAACAGAAAATAGGTACGTTATCTTTCCCTTCACCCTAATCCGATTCTTAATACTATTTTCTATTAACTTCATTCGACCCTCTAATCCCATCTCCTAACACTGTCTTTATTACCTTAAACACGAGAATAATTATAGATGGCATCCTTCATCATCACTAAATCCATTAACATCATAAGAGAGATGTGATGATTCCTTGGATTAGCATGGAACACTTATGAACAAAATAAAAATGAAGAGACCAATGAGGAATTATTGGTATGACATCATTGCAAGTATGAATGCATTATTGGTAATTAGTCCATCTATATCGATTAGAAGCTAATTAATGGAGTGAAAGCGAAAGTTATGAAAAAGAGACAAGGTCTAACATTGATATTTTGCATTATAAATTGAGTTTAATTTCCATGCAAAAAGAGAAATGTATTAATAATGGTGTTGTTTGTTAGAACTTTGTTGATGAGAAGATATGAAAGATGTAGATGCATAGGAATGATGGTTGAAAAAGGAGGTCTGTTTTGTGTGAGCAAAAGTTGAGGAAGTTGAAGTTGTCTCATTTGAAGGGTAGGGCAAGTGACATGCCTCAACCTAAATTTATTGTGATACTAACAAATAACCTACCAATCATTGCCCAATAACTAACTCAAGATCCTCTTATTAATGTGTTCGATCCTACCATAACTAACACCATCTTACTAATATATCTTACTTCACAACACATCCACCAAGAAATCCAATTCTTAACTATGCACTCAATTTTGTATTAATTCATGTATCATATCAAAAAGTGAATCTGAGTAAACAATATATAAACACTTGTATAAAATGTTAACAAAATTCAACATTCTATATACACTTTTTTAGTTAAGTCATTTTTTATTATTAATTAAAGATAGGGTTACATAAATTGCTTTTCTATAAATAACAATACAAGTTATAATATCATATACTACTTTGTATAGTACAATATAATATAACTCCTTTCAACAACCAAACTGACTTAATATCTATTTTTTTATCAACAAAATATATATATAAAGTAACTTTGTCATTACAGAGCAAGACCTTTTCACCTATAAGACAATAATGCTCATTAATTCCACTCCATTAAACTGGTTCTTTCACGATCCAAAATCAAGCAAATATTCTCAATACATTATACTGTCATTTCTCCTCCAAGTTGAATGTAAATCATCACAAAAAAAAAAAAATGCCTATTTAAAATAGTCTTTAGTATTAATGAAAATTTATAATATAAATTTTATTTTTAGTAGCCAGTGATCATAAAAGTATATATTTATTTAGAGACAGTTTTTTTCTAATTAAGATATAATTAAACAATTTTTTAATCATCATTAATCTATTTCAGAGACTAAATTTTGGTCATAAAAAAAGAAAATTAGATACTAAAGTTTTTGTTATTTATTTTGTCTTATCTATGAAGTATCCTAGTAAAGAAAAAACCTTAAAGCAGGAAAAGTGAATAAAAAAGGAAAAAAAAGCATTTATAGTATAAATTGTAAAGTCCCATTTTGTATTGACAAGTGCCATAGCAGTGTTCTTGAATATGATTAAGCTGCAATTCTCTCAAAATGTCCAAGTCTATTATCAGCCAATTTTGAACCATAAGTTGAATTCTTGTACTCAAACCACGTAAACTCTTTGTATAGGCTTTGTTTTCCTTTGATGAGAGAAGGCAATGGTGCTATTTTCTCACTCAAAGGTGGACCTCCAAAGTAAATCATTGAGAGCCTGGACTTGAATCCGTTTGCCAAAACCCTGTGTCTCACACTCCGGAACCGTCCATTAGTCATAACCTGTGTCAATGCACCCCCCACAATACAAAACAAAACCACACGCAATCAACACGTTAGACTACTAATCATAAACAAAATTTGTATTATTTTTTCTACCGTATATGGTATTATTTTTTTCTCGTTTATGAGCATGCTTTATGTTGTACCTGAAGAGAATCTCCAACATTGATGAAGAAAGAGTTGTGATCAGGTGGGACTGGAATCCAGCTTCCATCTCTGAGATAAATCTGAAGGCCTGAAGTGTTGTTAGACCTGAGCAGAGAGATGATTTGTGGGTCTGTGTGTTCTCCAAACCCAATCAAGTTCTGACCATTCACAGCAAGTTCAGGGCAAGCAGGGTAATGATTCACTCTAAAAATAGAGTCACTCTGTTCATCCATCAAAAGCTTGCTGAACACATCCTTCTGCTGAATCTTCAACCCTTCTGCCATCAGCTCAAGAATACCACAAGCCATTTTCTTCACAAAAGACGTGTAACTATTCAACAGACCCCTGCAATATAGCACCAACAAGAAAGGAAAAAAAAGTCATTTTCTTAACTTTTCTTGTTCATTTATACATACAAGTTCGTTGAAACTGATTTTGTTTTGACATGGTACCTGAATTTCTCAGGGTTTTTCCCACAGAGAGAAAAATCGTGCTCGTCATTGGTGTTTAGAAGAAGATACTCAACCCAACCAACATCACCATTTTGTCCAATCCTCTTGCTACCATACCCGAATGGATTTGGAGGCCCTGCTTTTTCCTTCTCATTGAGTGACATAGAGAAGAACTTGAGGGCCTCAGTTTCCAATTGTGATATAGATTCCATGGGGACACCATGGTTGATGACTTTGAAGAATCCAAACTCCTCACAAGCTTTCACTATGAGGGTCTTTGCATCAGGTTTGGAAAGGTCCACTATGGGAATTGTGGAGGAGGATGTGGATGCCATGCAGTTCTTGATGTAGGAGTATTGCTATGTTGTTTTTTTTGACAACAATACCATTCTACTTACAGATTGCTCTGCAGTTGTTTTGCTTTGGGTGCTTAATGGGAGGGAGAAGTAGGTGACAATGAAGAGGTTTTGGAGAGCAATGAATGAGTGAGAGAATTTGAAGAGGGTTTGAGCAAAGGATGCTTGGAGAAAAAAGGTTGGGTTCTAGGCTATTTATACCCAAAAAACACTTGGTGGGGCATTGAAAAAGAAAGAGAAAACAGGATTGAATGTCTAAGTCTGAAATTGGAAACATCATGTGATATTAGTAGATAACCATGTCGATTAATTAGGTCTACAGAATATTATGTTTAATTAAAGTCTATACCAAAAATCTTTTCAAAATTGTTAATTTCTTAAAATATTATTTTTATCTTAAAATCATTATCCATCTAAATATAGTTTACACTGATTTTTAATATACGTAGGAGAACCTTAAAATTTATTTACTGTAGGATTAAAATTTATTTATTTTATAGTTTATTATTAGCTCTTTTCTTTAATTTTTAGTTACCAACCTTTCTTTTAAATGAAACAGTAATCAAGTCATCGCCTACCTAAACATTATTTACATCCATATATTTTCTTCCATATAATATGCATGACAAACTTTATCATATTGAAAGGATGTCACATCAATAAGATTTCTTTCACAGGTACTCATATATGTTTTCCACTTTTTCCTTTGAATGTAAATGAATTTATATATATATATATATATATATATATATATATATATATATATATATATATATATATATATATATATATATATATATATATATATATATATATGACACACGGTTAAATTGTCACTTCTCCTCCAAGTTCGAATATGTAAATCATGCACAAAACTCTTCAATATAAATTTCAATTTTTTTTTCTTCTCATTCACATTTTTTTCTTCTGGATCAAAGTAAATTTTGTAAATAACATGCAGTTGATGACGTTAATAAAAAATGTAAATAGTCATATAGTTGAATATTCAATAATTTCACATGCAAAGTAGGTATGAATACTTAAAACCGAAAACTATAGAAATCTAAGCATTCAACTGAACGAAAGGTCAAAGGCTGAGGTTGAAAGTGAATCCACGTGGCACCATATTATTGGTAGATTGAGATATTGGTCACAATCAGTTCTCTCGTTCTCTATTATTGCTCGTAAAGAGAATTAGTAGTTGTTATTGTGTCACATGCATGCCAAGTTGGCAAAACAATGCCACCTTCACAATCACACATCAAACCTAATCACACACATCTTTTTTTTTTTTTCAACAACGTAATAAATCCACATAAACTAAAAAAATTTCATCTTTTTTTAACTATAAATTGCGATTCTAAAACTAACTCTAATGATAGATATTGTTATATCTTATGATATTATTTTATCGTTGAAAATTCCATTTAAATTAGTGAAATTAACATACATACAATCCTGTTCTTGTTGACTAGCAACATGAGCCATTGTCAAAGGCTCAAAATCAACATAGTATTAGGTGCCTTTCACGTAGAAAACTAATTAATAAATCTAGATGCATTTGTTATAAATTATAAATATATAGTATCTATCTATTTCATCGTTCAAACACGGCAAAACAAATTTCCTCTTTTTTTTTCCTTGGGTAAGTAGCATATATGACTTTGCTAACATGCTTTAGTGGAGATTGAATTATTCCTTGTTTGGTATCTAGTAAATTTATAGAATCCAATGGCTAACTCCATTGATCTCCAATCCCTATCACTTTTATGAGTACATTGTATTTGTATTTGCATTGGGAATCACACATTGTGGATGTCAAATTAATTTGGCAATAGGGATGGTGCCCACAAACTAATAGACCAATAACTTTCTTACGTAAATGGAATCATAATGTAGATCGTCTAATGCGATATCACCAACACAAACTTAATTTTCTAATCCTATTTATAGTATTTAATGCTATTGGCTTTGTCATTTTGAGATTAGTATCCGTCAAGTATTGCAACTAATTGCTTTAACGGGGAAATGAAACATATCTTTAGTCGAATTATTGGAAGGATATATTTCTTTTTGGTGTTGAAATGTGAATTTTGAAGAGATGAATTACAAATCAAGTCATTAAGTATTGAAAGAAAGTTAATTTGTAAAAGAGTTTTTGAAGTTCACATTAATAAGAAATCAAATAATAATGATAAGTGACAAAATATGTATGAGAATATATGTCATACATGTCATTACTGGTAAATGTGTTTTTCACGTTATTATGTTTATGATAGTTAAATGAAAACTCGACGTAAAAAATGTGTAGTTTTTTTTTTTTTTAAAATTTGTCCAACCTTTTAACATCAAATACTCTTGGTGAACATAAAAGGACAATATTTATGTTAGGTATGATATCAATCGATGTATATATTTCTCTTTTACATTGAGTGTAAGGCATCCAATTTAAACAACATTCTTTCATCTTCTATGTTGCACTTGCAACACAAGAATGATCAGAGTAACAACGGTTTGGTTGGCACTGTGCTCATGCCTATTCTAGACAACATGGTCTTTACATATGTTTGTCCCATTTTGCATGGTGAAATTTTCGCTTTGATCAGATTGGATCATCTCCTTCTCCTTTGGTGAATGTTGAGGTTGGTGCTTTATATCCCCCATTATATTGAAATTGAAATCATGGTTGATTTTGGAGATTTGAATCATACATAATGCATGAATGTCTCCATTGAATTGGTGTCACTAGTGCAGAAACGTAAAACAAATGCAGCTATTTTCATTTTACAAATGCGGCTATAAAACCGCATTTGATCAACACACATTTGTAAATCAGAGATTTACAAATGCGGTTAAACAACCGCATCTATAAATACTATTTACAGATGCGGCTTTTTGTTGGAGCCGCATCTGTAAATGCTCCAGAGGTGTGCCCAGGTTTGGAATTGGAATGATTTACAGATGCGGTTATTTATCATAACCGCATCTGTAAATGCTCCAGAGTTGTGCCCAGGTTTTGAATGGCAATGATTTACAGATGCGGTTGTTTACCTTAACCGCATCTGTAAATCAAGGGAATGATTTACATATGCGGTTGTAGTAAGCAACTGCATCTGTAAATCATTGTCTTGATTTACAGATGCGGTTAAGGTAAACAACCGCATCTGTAAATCAGGTTTTTTTTTTTTAGAATGATTTGGTTAGTTGTTTTCCCATACGAATTATCTTGTGCAGTTTCATTATACCCAGCCAGCCAGCCAGACAGATAAACAGATTCAGATAAACTAAAAGTCAATTTATAGTAATTGATCAAAATGTATACAAAAATAGTAATAATATATCTCTATCTATCTTCTTACACTATTGATCAAATCGTAGAGTTATAAAAGTTTAGGAAATATGTGGACCAAGATTGTCTCACATATGTCATGGCTTCCGAACTCATGGGTTTCTCATCCGTGAAGAACTGCATTTCAAAATGGTTGACACATAAATTGGTTTTAAGATAGATAAATTAGTTTGAAGTTATAAAAATAATTTAAGAAATCTTACCTCTTGCCAATTACTTGTAAGACCTAGTCTTACAATGGTACTCATCCATTGCATGACGTAATAGCCACACTCATAGCTTCCTGGTTGTTTATTACACTATAATTCAATAAATTGTAAAAGTTAGTATAATTAAACAATGAAAAAACAAAGAAAAATCTTACATGCCTTTAATCTTATCCAGTTCAAATTTTGAAAATTTGAATTCGATCTCCCTTTTAGAATGTTATATCCACGCCATGAACTGGTTGAGACAAAAAACCTTGTTAGTGGATTACTTATAGTTTCAACCATAGTTAAGTTTATAGTGTACTTACTTATCAATGATATTCTTAAAACTTGTGGATATCTTCTTGTAGGGAACAGAACCACAAAGTCGTCCTATCCTTCACTAATAAGACAAGTAATTGCCAATGACCTCTATATCATCCATGAAAATAGTTGAGTAAATTTATAAAACATGAATATAATAAACTTTTAACATATATATATATATATATATATATATATATATATATATATTTAAACTTACTCGTTAATATAAGGGCACAAATAAACCTCTTTTCCCTCTCTTTCCAGGGTGTTAGTGATGTATGATTGGGTCTAATTTGTCTTTGCTCCAGTGGGATTAGTATATGCAGGATCTAAGAATCCATACACATTTTCCTTCCCCCCAGTGACAGAGAAACCATTCAAAAACCTACAAGTAATTAGTTAAATCATAATTAATGCTAATTTAACATAAATGAAAATGAAATGTAGGTAACGATACTTACATCATAAAAAATTGAATGATATTTATATTCAGCTCCTGATCCCCAGCTACAAATTCTAGCAGATCTGACATGTATATGTACAATGGTAGCTCAGGGTTTGTTTCAAAAAAGGTATCATCTCATGGAACTTCCAGAGGATCTCGTCCAATTTTTCTAGCAACTATAGCTAAGGAAGCTATAGGATCGTCAAACGGAACCTCTTGTTTCTTTTTCGGACTTGGTTTCCAACGAGGTTTCTACAAAACGAAAAAAGATTTGTTATAAATTACATGTAATATATAAATATAAATTAGCATATGAAATGAAATTATTACCAGTGGTTGTGGCATATATCGAATCAGGTGTCTGGGCCAGGCTACAAAGGACTGAAATGCTTCGGCCACAGTTCTTACCTCTTCTGAAGGTAGTGGAAGACGAGCATCAGGTGCTCGTACTCTTTCAATCGTGACCTTTGCTGCATCAGGGGAGAGAGGAACGTTATGTAAGGTGGTGGCGTCTTCATAGACTTTTCCAATGGCCACCACCTGAGGAATCATGCCACCCTCTACCAGTAGCTCACATTGGCTCGTCTGGCCAATGATATCATACCCTGATGCTGTAGGAGCTGCACAACTCCCCTTTGTGCTCTAGGGAGCGGGACTAAGAAGCATCTGAATCGGTTGCTCAGCACAAAGTTGTTGCGATATCTCTTGTCGCAACTCTAGCCTCATCTTTTCCGTCTCCCTTCTCATCTCATCCATTAGTTCTTGACGTAGCCTTTGCTCCATTTCTTTTTTGCTCTCTTTGGAGGAGGAGGATGAGTGTCGTGGTGCAGCTCCAAAATAAAGTCTAATCCCAACTCCTTGTCCAGCTGCACGAACATGACTAGAGTGCTCAGGTTGTCCAATTGCTTCAACAAGGATATCGCGACGACCTTCAGCAACAAAATTACCTTGGGAGTCCAAGGCATCCTGCAAGAGACAAAAATTATATGAGGTTTTATTATAAGTAATGCATCATAATAGATGAAAAAAGGCTTAAATAACTTACAATTTTTTCAGTGATAAGCCCTGATTGCTCAGAACTTGGTACACCCGACTTCTTAATTCGGGCCCTCTTCCATTTGTCATGGCGCGTAGGTGGTGATGGAGGAGAAGTGACCCCTGTTTCCACATCCTGAGATGCACTCCCCTGTCTGGATTGCTCCTTTTCAACCATCAGTGCTTGCTCAAGCTTTCGATACCCCGCACGAGACATTACGTGCGGGGTAAGATTCTTTAAAGCTATTTCTTGAGCTTTCTTCCGCCGATGCTGTCATAATTGAAATAAACAAAGTGAATTCAATAATATTAACTCATTAATGTTATATAAGTCAAAATAGTTAAGTAACTTCACTTACAGTCCATTCTTCAGTTAGACGGCTTTCTTTAAAAGCAAGCCATGTCTCTTCATCAATAAAATTGTATCTTTCACAAGGACTTTCATCCTTAAGCTCACAAAAAATGTATCTCGTCGTGAGTTTTGACTTAAAGGCGCGAAACTTTAGTTCGATATTGGATAGAATCCTTGATCGAAGCGGTTCCACATTAGGAATTTCAAAATTTGCCTGCAAAATAACATCACCAAAGTAAAGTTAGTCAATGAATATTAAATAGCTTTATATGATAACAATAATTATGTAAAGCTTACCAGAACATCCTCCCACAGCATGTTTCGGTCGACCTCTGACACCTCGTCCCATGAATTAATCAAAATGGAGAGTCTCTCACGAGAAAGAACTCCAAGATAGCTATTAAACTCGTCTGCATTAGGACCAGATGTCATTCCAGTGTTGACGTCAATGTCAACAGCTGTCTTGTCACCAGCGGCACGTTTCTTTGCCAGACGCTTCATCCTAGTAGGTGCTCTGTTGCCTTGTCCGGATCGAGGTCTAATTGGAGTTTGATCGTCACCCATATCTCTGTTAAAAAAATTATTTAACAAACATTAGTTCATCTGCATGGAAAGAAAATCATATAAAACAAAAACATAATATAGTAAATGCATATTATAAAAACTATTTCTAAATTTATTACCATAATGGGTTACAAGTTCATATGTAAATTCCTTCACTGTGGTCTTTACAGGTTGCATGTACATGATCAAGTACATCATCATCTTTATTAGTTATCATTGGTGTGAATGAATGGGGTTCACCATTTTCAATATCATCTATGGCCTCCCCTTGTTTTTTCCCATGTAAAACAACATACCAATGTTCTGACGTAGGATCTTTCACGTAGAAAACTTGAGATGCTTGTTGAACCATTATAAATGGCTCATCTCGATACCCTATCTTTCGAAAGTCCACTAGTGTGAATCCTGATTCATCAATTTTAACCCCACTTTTATTGTCAACCCATATACACTTGAAAACTGGAACTGAAAACTTAGTATAGTCAAGCTCCCATATCTCTTATATAAATCCATAATATGCCATTGATCCAATTATAGGATTTGTATCTTTCGAGGTGGAAAACTGCATTGACTCGGCTTCAAGAGTAACACCAGAATTTTGAACTGTACTCTTTTCATCCATAGACTTAGTGTAAAATATACAATTATTCACTTCGTACGCTTTACAAGAAATGACGTCAAACTTCAATCTAGCAGCCAACCAGGTCAAGGTCTCCGATGCCATTGAATCCTTTAACACCTCCTCTTTAAACCAAGGCATGAATGTTCTATTATGCTCCATCAAGACCCATTTGTCTGCTTGTCTTGGATTATTTGCCTTCACAATGGCTTTATGAGCTTCTATGTAAGGTATAACTTCATCTGTATTATTCAATATATACAAATGTGCTTGCTAGACTTCTGACCGAGATTTGCTTACAATATTCACACCGCGTAAACATTTACTTGTAGAACGCCTATGGTGCCATGAATTAGCTGGAAGACCTATTGGATTTGCTTTTGACATGTAATCTGAACAAAATTCAATACTTTCTTCAGCTATGTACCTTTCAATCATTGAAGCTTCTGAACGATAATGATTTTTCACATAACCTTTCAAAATTTTCATATACCGCTCAACAGGATACATCCATCTTAAGTACACTGGTCCACACAATCTAACCTCTCTAACCAGATGCACAAGTAGATGAACCATGATGTCAAAAAAAGATGGAGGAAAAAACATCTCCAATTCACATAAGATAACAATAATTTCATCTTGAAGTTCATATAGTTTTAATGGATCAATGACTTTACAACAGATGGAAGAGAAGAATGAGCACAAACAGGTTATAGTATGTCTAACATTTTTTGGTAAGATCCCACGAATAGCTACAGGCAGAAGCTGTTGCATCAAGATGTGGCAATCATGAGACTTCAACCCAATTAACTTCAAATCTTGCATTGACACAAGGCTCTTCACATTTGAGGAATGTCCTTGTGGCACTTTTACACCCTTCAGACATTGACAGAAACTTACTTTTTCATTTTTTGACATGGTATAACAGGCTGGGGGCAAATATGTACGCTTACCCATTTCTATCGGTGCCAACTCCCCTCGTATGTTCATCTCAACCAAATCTAAACGAGCATTTAGACCATCCTTCGTCTTCCCGTTAATGTTAAGAAGTGTACCAATTAAGCTATCACACACATTCTTCTCAACATGCATTACATCTATACAGTGTCTGACTTCTAACCTCGACCAGTACGGAAGATCAAAGAAGATTGATTTTTTCTTCCAAATGTTAGTCACAACTGACTTTTTTTTGTACTTACCGAAGGTGTGGTCTATGTTATTTACCTTTTCGTAAACCTCAGCAGCAGTTAGTGGAGTTGGTGGACCACTAGTCTCTTGGTGTCCATTAAAGGCTTTTTTCAACCTCCGGTAAGGATGATGACTTCTAAGAAACCTCCGATGGCGAAGATAAACTGTCTTCCTTCCATGTTTCAATTGTTGAGAAGCAGTGTCTTCTTCGCATATTGGACATGCTTTATGACCCTTAACACTATAACCTGATAAGTTACCATATGCCGGAAAGTCATTGATGGTGCAAAATAACATGGCATGAAGCTTGAAAGTTTCATTAACAAATCCGTCAAATACTTGAACACCCTCATCCCACATTAACTTCAAATCTTCGATTAGGGGACTTAGATAAACATCTATGTCATTCCCTGGCTGTTTCGGACCAGATATCATCATAGACAACATCATGTACTTTCGCTTCATGCACAATCCAGGAGGTAAGTTGTAAATAACTAGTAAAACAGGCCATGAACTGTGATTTGTACTCATATTACCAAACGGATTCATTCCATCTGTAGCTAGACCAAGTCGGATATTTCTTGATTCTTTACCAAACTCTAGAAACTCATCATCAAATTTCTTCCACTGAATAGAATCAGCTGGATGTCGGTACATGCCATCACATTTCCTCTCATCTGCATGCCATCTAAGATTCTTAGCATCGTCTGGGTTTGCAAACAAACGCTTCATCCTTGGAATGATGGGAAGATACCACATAACCTTCATTGGGGGTCCATGCTTTTCCATCTCTTCAATAGTATCATCATTTGTTTGTTTCAATTTATAACGTGATAACCCACACCTCGGACAACTTTTCAACAATTCAAAATCTTTCCGGTATAATATACAATCATTAGGACATGCATGTATCTTTTTATACTCCATACCCATTGGACAAAGAATCTTTTTGGCCTCGTAATTACGATTAGGTAGAGTATTTCCCTCTGGAAGCATATCCTTCAACAGTTGGAGCAATTCCGTGAAACTTTTATCAGTCCATCCATTTAGTGCCTTCAAATTCATCAATCTTAACACCGCCGACAACCGTGTGAAGTTAGTTGATCCAGGATACAATGGAGTCTCTGCATCGCTTGACATACTTCCATATCCATGCGCTTTTGCAAAAGACTCAGCTCCCACATTACAAATCATGTCCTCCAATCGATCATCAACTACATCATCGTGTTCTACTTCATCCGTGGTGGATCCCACATATTCTTCAGTTACGGAAACACGTGGTAAATTTAATAATTCACCATGCCATGTCCAAGTTGTATAAGATCGAAGAAACCCATCACATAGCAGGTGTTCCCTCATGATATTCACATCCAGTATCCTTCCATTCAAACAGTTAACGCACGGACACCTAATCTTTCCTCCATCACGACCACTATTAATCGCGTTACGCTGCGCAAATTGTATAAATTCTTCTACTCCTCTTTCGTACTCATTACTTATACGAGCACAATGAATCCAACTTCGATCCATTATATATTTTGCAATATAGTTACCTAGGATTTTCTAATAAGTGTTCTATCTCATGCATTTGCCGAGGGTCGAACACCCCCGGACTCAATACCAGCACGTATTATTGTCGGAGGTCCAAATACAAACACGATATTCTATTCTAATGTAACAACTAACATAACATAAATTCTACTATAAACTAACAAATAATTACTAAATAATATAAATTTTAGAAAATAGAAATTATATAATACAAATTATATAAATTAATACAAATTTATATTAAATAATATACAAATTATAATACATAAAAAAAAAATATTCAAAGTACAGCAAAAAAAAAATTCACAAAATCTAAAACAAAACTAACATAAAACTACCAACTAAATAATATAAATTTTAAAAATTAAAAATTATATAATACAAATTTATATTAAATAATATACAAATTATAATACATAAAGTCAAAAATTCAAAATAAACAAAGTAAAATTCAAAAAATCTAAAAATGAACCAACCTTGTGTGCGAAAATGTTGATTCAAGTGGTAGAAAACCAAAGGTGGAAGCAGAAGAGTGGCGCGACAGTGGCGGAGCAGCGTTGGAAATGAGCAATGCAACAGTAACTTCAAGCACTGCAAGGAAAAAACCATATATAAGAACAGCATTCCTAAAGCGAACTGAAGAGAATGAAATGGGATACGAAACTCACAATGGAAGCAATAGTACTGAAGATGCACAAAAGCAAGGAACACAGCGCAGCGCAGCAACAACGACAAGCAAGAGCAGAGAAGAAAGAGTGAAAGTGCAGTGGCGCGCTTCAAATTTTAGATTAAAAACATTGTACAAATGCGGTTATTAGTTAAAATCGCATTTGTAAATGAAAGTTTTTCATTTACAGATGCGATCATGTGTATAACCGCATCTGTAAATGAAAAGCTTTCATTTACAGATGCGGTTTTAACTAATAACCGCATTTGTAAAACAAACTAATTTAAAAAATGCCACCGCATTTTTAACAAATGCGTTTTATCGCGAAGCCGCACTTGGAAATGAGTATTCCTTTCATCATTTTGCACTAGTGTGTTCATTATGGCCTTATTGATATCAAAACTTTGGAAAAAAATTAAAATTTAGTTTTGTAAGAGAAAATGTATGATTAGTTTTGTTTCCATTGAAGTAGGTTATTTTATCTAGTTTTATATTTTATAATTATATGATTTAAAACAATTTAGTTGGTACAAGTAAGTATGTAATTTATATTATAATAGTAAATGTTTAAAATATTGATTTAAATATGAAGGTTCAATTGGTTTAGATGAGGAAGGGTTGAATGAATCTTAAACTCAATTCGTGGAGTATTAACCAATTAAAAGCAATGTCTAAATAAGAGTGGAGTGAGAGAAGTAGACAAAGATTTATACTGGTTCATCCAACAACAAGGCCTACGTCTAGTCCTCTCAAGTAATCCACTCAAGAGTCTTTCATTAAGTATTCTCTACCTTCCCAAGTATGCAAGTATTCCTACACCTCTTCAGGTCCACAAGTATTCTTACACTTCTTTGGGTCACACAAGTATTTTTAAACTCTTCAAGTTCATACAATATTCTCAACCTCTGCAAGTTCACCCAGTATTCTTAACCTTTGTAGGTTCACCCAGTATTCTCAACCTATGCAAGTTCACAAAGTATTCTAACCTCCTAATGTACACCGTCCTAATCTCCCTCTGAGATCAATACCTCTCAATACAATGAGAAACACTACTGTTCAAAGAGAACAATGAATGCTTATAGTATATACTTCATAGTAGTGAAGGATTTCCACTGGTTAAGCACATTACCAAATTCTCACATTGCTATCTTCTAACAGATAAGAAATTCTATGCACAATTCTAAACATAACTATACAAATTTTTCTGTACATGTTCATATTTTTTTTCTATGCAAGTTTTTGTTGTGTTCTTCACCCTTAAGGTCTTTATATAGGCCTTTAAAATGTGTACGTTGCAGCTTTAGGTTTCTTTAGCCGTTAGATGCTTGATAAGGAAACAATTGCTCTGATTGTATTTTGCATATAAGGCTTTTTAAAATATTTTTTTATCTCCCACTAATATAATAGTTGTAGCTTTAATCTTCTTAACTTCAATATCTTGATCAATCTACCATGTTGATCTTCTTCAGTGCATTAGACACTTAATATGGTAAGTCTTACTTTGATTGATCTTTTTGTGTCTTGAGCATGTGAGGGATTTCAAATTCTTTCTTTATATACTTTAAATATGATTATTGGGATTTTAATTCTCTTTACTTGAATATCACTCAAATTTTCCATGTAGATCTTCTACTTGAATGGGCTAAACGCTTGAAATAGAAACTTATGCTCTGAAGTAATTTGTGCAATCTTGAGTCTTCTTAAATATTTTACAATGTTTCTTTAACTGTATTTGATTATAATAATGAAGTTTTAATTAATTATGACTTAAATAATTTCTTCTTCTAGACTATTCATGATCTTCCTCTTAGTAGACGCTTAATATGGAAACATTTGCTTTGTTGAAATTGTTGCGTTTATAACACATTTTATTTTCAAAATACTTTCACCATATATATTAACTTTGTCTATTAAACTTTGAACATCTTTGGCTTTGGATATTTCCAATTATGTACTACTAATCCTCTCTTTCATACTAGACGTTGAAATAGGAAACTTCAGATATGTGTCTTCAATACATTATATCTTTTGTTTGTGCTTCAAAACATTTTTCTCTTTGCAAATCTTCATTTGCATTTCCTTGATATTGCTTCACTCTTGATTTGCACAAATCTCGTTTCTCAGCTTTATCATTTTCCCTAGAAGTTGAATATGGAAACTTTAACTTTCAACTTCATATGCATCTTTATGTTCCTTTAACAATGTATGGGAACAAAATCAGTATTAGTGAATGTTCTCGCCGGTTGACCTCAGTTGACCTAGGTGAAAAGCTCCGCTTCTGATCTGTCTCTCTTGCTACTCTAGAATGCGACTCTATTGGGACAGAGGGGCTCTACCTGTTAATCACACTCCGACAATAAAGTCAGTAAGAGCATTCAAAATAAGTAATCAGTTTCAGTCTTAGTCTCTAGAAACAGAGTCCCTTTACCAGGGTTCTCAAGTCCCTTTTATAGACTTTCCTTCAACCACTTTCACTAACAAAAGTGTAATCTCAACATAAAATATTTAATCATAACAGAAAAATCACCTATTAATAGGCACCACTTATCTTCAAGTGCTAACAATAGGAAAACATTCTGCTCACATGTGCACCATTATTCTCGGGTGCTCCTCTTTTATTCTCAACAACTATTAATTAATATGCAACTAACATGTATTAATTAATATATAACTAGCATGCATATTATCATAACAGATAAAATATCTTTTTATCTTCAGAATAATATCACAACAGACTTAAAGATCATGATAATTAATCATTTATGTTATCTTCATAATAACATGACAACAGATTTACATATATCTGTTATTTTCATAATAATATGATAACAAATTTAAACAATAACAATTATATCTTTCATCTTCATAATACCATCATAACAAATAAAATATCTCTTTATCTTTTATCTTAATTACTTTTTTTGGACTGACCAACATTTGGGCCGAACTTGCAAGCCACTTCTTGGGTCCAAACATCAAGCTAATCTTCCCCAAATACTTGGGTCGAGAAGACGAGCTCTCTTACATTGTACACAAGCCCCCCAGGATCGAGCCGAGCTTGACTAGGCGAAGAGGCTCTCTAGCGTTTTGGCGGTTGACACGATGTTTCCCCCAGCGAGTAGGTGATAAATCAGTAAACCTCGAATGGCCTAAGTCAATGCATGTCTCGTTACTTAACTTAGTAAACCTCGACTAGCTTAAGTATAACAACTTCTGCAAATGGGGATAACTCATCACTTTAGCTAACTCATCTCTACATCTTGAGTATAAAGCAAATAAAAATAACAAGAAATCAATGCTCAATCTAGGCATGAAAAACCATGGGGTTCCCAAAGAACTAACCTTTCGATGAACCACACACACACTTGGCTAAGGCAAGCCCATGTTTACTCTCGACTTGTATAGGTGTATCTCGCAAACTTGGCCTGGGGCCATATATCTTGATCTCACTAAGCTTTGTTTCACAGAGCGCCTACTCGGCTGATCATCTGATTATTCACTCATCGAGATAGCCCGACTTACCATGCACCGAAACAACTTAACCATAACATCTGCTTGCAAAACGCCTATACTCAGGTTGCCGCTCTTATGTCGAGTTAGGTTGTCTTACCTTGCCTCAAATCAAACAACTTAACCATAACAAATCAAATTGTAGAACGCCCATACTCAAGTGGTCGTACTGACACCGAGCTAGGTCGTCTTACCATGCCAAGTACCTTATCTATAAAAGCTTTACCAACAGGGCGCCTATACTCAAGTGGTTGTACTGACACCGACCTAGGTTGTCTTACCTGCCACTAAGTAATCATTTTATATACAGGGCGCCATACTCAAGTGGTCATATTGACACTGAGGTAGGTCGTCTTACCTACCCATACTCGATTAACTCAACAAGAAAATTAATTCCACAAAGTGCCTCTGCTTGGGTATACATTTTATACTGAGGTAGGTTGACTTATCCGTGCTCAAGTAAATCAACAAACAGATGAATTCCACAGGGTGCCTATGCTCGGGCATACATACTTATGCCGAGCTAGGTTGACTTACCGTGTGCTAATTCAAGTAGATCAACCAAACTAAATGCATCATCTTCCAAGAACAAATTTATCATTAAGTGACCTCATTTAAAAACCCCTTCAAGGGAAAAAGAGCATCACCTTAACCATCACATTGTTAAAAAGAAAGCATTAAGCAAGAATATCTTAGCCGAAATACAATTTTAGGTTTGCCACATTCCACGCTCGAGGAATGGCTTCCCCCTCTAGGGTCTGTAGTCTATACGCTTCATTCCTGAGCACCTCGACTACGTGATTGCGTAAGTCTTCCTTCGATTCTTCAGACTACTCTCGTAGCACTTTCTGACCGCCTTCTGATATGCTTTTATGGTGATTACTCCTCCCTCATCAGAAATAGTCTCATGCTTATATGGGTTGTCAAGGCTACTACTCTCAACCTGTTCAAGGATGATCAACTTAAAAGCAAATTGTAAGTTGAAGACACGTTAACAACAATATACCTTATGGCAATGGTCCTAGCCGCGTTTTCATCAGCGAAGGTTGTCCTTACCTCAACGCACCCTCGTACTTCTACTTGATCTCCCGCGAAGCCGACCAAACACCCATCGTATGGCCTCAACTGGTCAACCTTGTCTTCTTCGTTTGCTGCTTGAAGGGCTCTCATGGTTTCCATGAGTTGTTGTAAGGAAGGGGCATCACTTCCTTCAGATCCCAACGGTGCCTGCCTTGTGTTCCTCATTACGTCAGAAAACTCAAATAGAATTGTGGATGGGATCAGGTTTTATCGGACCCCATGGGGGGCACCAAATGTTCTTATCGGTTGACCTAGGTGGAAAGCTCCGCTTTTGATCTGTCTCTCTTGTTGCTCTAAAAGGTGACTCTGTTGGGATAGAGGGGCTCTACCTATTGATCACACTTCGATGATCAAGTCAGTGAGAGGATTCAAAATAAGTAATCAGTTTCAGTCTTAGTCTCCATAAACAACATCCCTTTACCAGGGTTCTCAAACCCCTTTTATAGACTTTCCTTCAACCACTTTGACTAACAAGAGTGTAAACTCAACAGAAAATATTGAATTATAACAGAAAAACTAACTGTTAATGGGAACTACTTATCTTCAAGTGCTAAATTTAGGAAAACATTCTGTTGACATGTGCACCATTATTCTCGGGTGCTCCTCTTTTATTCTCAACACCTATTAATTAATATGCAACTAACATGTATTAATTAATATATAACTAACATGCATATTATCACAAGAGATAAAATATCTCTTTATCTTCAGAATAATATCACAACAGACTTAAAGATCATGATAATTAATCATTTATGTTATCTTCATAATAACATGATAACAAATTTACATATATCTGTTATTTTCATGGTAATATGATAACAGATTTAAACAATAACAATTATATCTTTCATTTTCAGAATAATATCACAACAAATAAAATATCTCTTTATCTTTTATCTTAATTATCTTTTTTGGGCTGACCAACATCTGGGTCGAGCTCACGACCCACCTCTTGGGCCCAAACACCGAGCTGACCTCCCCCAAATACTTGGGCCGGGAAGATGAGTTCTCCTGCATGGTACAATGAACATTATAATTAGTAGAATAAATTATGGGTATGACTGAAACAAAATCTTTATAATATCGTTTAATTATCAGGATTTTCTTTTCTTAGATTTTGCATCTTTAATGTACTTTCAAATTCTTTCCAAGTTAATATTAAATCATAAAATTGTAGGATAATTATATATTCATGCTCTATTTTATCAAATTCTTAGATCTTATTGTTCATACAAAAACTTTCCAATACAATCTTAAATTTAATTCTATTTGCATAACTGTATTCGAAAACATTTAAAACTAATATAGAAAATGTTTTTCATTAACAAAACATTTAAGCAAAAGGTGTTTGAGATTTCAAGTTTTGTGTTACGCTAGCAAATATGAAAACTTTCCAAAATCATTTAACCAACAATATTATTTTGAAAATAATGTTTTCTATGATCTAAAAATGTGAAAGAAGATTTTGAAACATAAATGCAATGTCTTAAAACATTTTAAGAATGTAAAGATTAAGTATGGACACTTCCACGACGCATTGGTTAGTCTGACAGGTAGAATATGTTTGTATCATCCTATATGTGCAATCTTCATGTCCGTCCAATAGTGTTTCGATATCGTTTGGCTTATGTTGTCCAAGGGATTTGTTTGACAAGATCTTCTTATAATTTTGTGAGCACTAGGATCATCTCTTAATATTTTCTCAATTGTATCCTCTGCTCTATCATTTAGCAAGAGCTTCTCACGAGCTTCATCTGATACAAACTTTTCTCATTTGATCTTTTTATATGTCCATCATTCTTCATTTCCAGTGTTTTCTTTGGACATTTTAGTCACTTCAAATATTTCTATAACATAAACACGAAGGCTGGATCATTTGAGGATCTTCTTCTATGAGCATGTGCCATTGGTTCGTTTAACAATTTTTTCTATTGAATCGTCTGATGGGTTTAAAGATAGTTAGTCTTACTCACCCTCTCTAATGTTTTTGTCTAGGCTTATTCTGGACATGAGTGAGCTTTGTTATACCACAATACAATTTAAAGTGTTTGTTATCATAAAAAAATACATAGACATTGATATTATTGGATCGTTTATGGGTATTAAATCGTCTATTAACTTAACAAAATATTGTATGAGATTTAACGTCACTTAAAAAAGAATTTTAGGGAAAAATTATATATTTATTTATAGGTATAAATTATAAGATCGAAAAATACATGTGTCTTTAGTTGATTTGCTTTATTTTCTATTAAATTAATTTCATTTATATTTAATTTTGTATTCATGCACACGTTGAATAAACCTTAGTTTCCTTTTGAGATTTAGTACAAATGATCAAATTAGTCATTTATGATAAATCTTGAAATTTTCAGTTGGACAATTTTGGATAATTATATTTTGTAGTTTGTTAATACGCATAAATTAAGTATAACCTTAAATTTGGTAGAATTTCGATTCAAATTTTGGGTGCATACTTGATTGTGGTGCATTGTTTAAGAGCTCTTTCATTTTGTGTATTTTGGAGACTAATGCGAAATATTGTCAAAATTTTATCAAATTTAAAACAATAGACTTAATTTGTACGTGTAAACAGATTATGGAAAATATTTTCATAAATGTGTAGAACCTCACCTTCAATTTAGAAAAATGACATTCTATTATCACTAAAAAAAAAAACAGATTTACCCATGGATTATTACCCACAAATATGTATTTATGGGTAAATTCGACATTATCCACATATCTCTATTCGTAGGTAAATTAACATTACCCATAAATTATTACTCATGGATCTATATCCCTAGAAAAATTCAACATTATAAACGAATTATTATCCACAATTTTGTATCTATGGATAAATTCAACATTACATACATATTATTACCTACTGAATATTAATAATAATATTAAAAAATATGAAAAATATTATTAATATTTTTATTAAATTATTAATATTATCATTAACATTATTAATATTATTAATGATATTATTTAAGATTATTAATGTTATTATCATAATTAGTAGTATTCATCTTATTCTTATTTTTAATATTGTTATTAATAATATTATTCATATTTTTAATCTTAGTTTTAATTTACATTATTATTATTATTATTATTTATATTAATAATATTATTATGTTAATATTATTAATATTTTTAATATTACTCACTGAATTTATTATTTACACATCCACATTTATAGATATTACCCACTCATCCACATTCATAGGTACTAGTGAAAATAGAGGCGCAACAACGCCTGTGTATTCATATTTTTTTTTATTTATAAATAATTATATTTAATATTAAAAATTGAATAAAAGAGATTATATGTATCTATTATATTTTTAATATAAGATTTATTAAAATTAAATTCATCCCTTAAATATACAAATAACAAATAATATTTTAATAACTTTAGTGTCACCATTAATTTTATATGGGAACAAATACAAAATCTTTCAGTATCCATCTCTTCTTTCTTTTACCTAAAAGAGAAAAAAAAAAGAAGATAAACACCATTGTTCCTATCTTTCTCTTTGTGTTTTCTCCTGTGATCTTCTTTACCCCTCTGGATTAATGACTTTTATACCTTCGTATCCAATAAGCTTGAAAACAAAATAGAAACATGTAAATAAGCTTAATAAAACATTTATCTCTTCTTAGTTTTAAAGGCTTAAAAAATTATCTTTGAAGACACAAAAGAAGTGGTGAATGATTAATGTTTATAAAACAATCATTTGAGTCTTTAATAAAAAATAAATGAATAAAAGGATTTAGGAGAAAAATAGTGAAGAAATAAGTAAAGACGTCATGTCAATATCTAAAATGCAGAAAACAAAACGTGGTTAGATTGTTGTAGTGTCTTATGAAAAAAAATTGAGAAACTTACTCATTTGAGAGTAAGGAAAATGAATGAGTGAGAGGAATTGGAGAATAGAGCATGTTAGACAAATAACCACTTGTCTTAATTCAACCAAGGGAGCAAACTTCATCTCCTTAATGACGACAATTGTAATCCAATAAAAAAACTATATACAAAAACAATGCATGTAAAGAGGATGAAACAATTGGAACAAAACCAGAAAAAATAGAAAAAAAATGAGGATGAGAGTAGGAGTAGGTATATACAAAAAGGAGGGAAGGGATAGAGAAAAGAAAAAAAGTGTGAAAATGGAAGCGTGTCTCAAAGAGAGAAAAGGATGTGAGAGAAAGAAAAAGTTTTAGATACATTAATATTGTAATGGATTAAAAAGAAGGAGAGGTGGGTTGTTGATAGAGAGAGAAGTGGGAAGTATTTGATAGAGAGAAGTGTGAAGTTGTTAAAAAAGTTACGTTTGATTTTTAGGTTATAAAATTAAAAAAATAAGAGTGTACCAAAAAAAAAATGACAGAAATGTCCAAGATAATAATAAAATGACAAAAAAACTCTTATTATATATTTATAAAATAATTAAATAAAATATTAGTATAAGGATAAAATGGAAAAGTAAATGTGTATACCAAAATAAGTTATAATGGGGAATCCCCTTTATATATAGGTATAGATTACCCGAGAATCCACATTCATAAATATTACCATGCTCAAATCCAAACATAGGTATTACCTACAAATTCTCATGCATAATATTTTCAATATTTTAATATTTTTATTAGTATTATTATTAAGATCAATGTTTTTGTTAATATTTCAATTAATATTATTAATAATTTAATTAATATTACTAATACAATTAATATTTATATTACTATTATTAATATTATTTTTAATATTATTATTAGTATTATTCATATAATCAATATTATTATTAAAATAATTACTATTATCATTAATATTAATATTACTAATATTATTATTATTTATATTGATATTATTATTTATTTGTATTATTATTATTTTATCATTATTATTATTTATATAAATATTATTATTATTGTAATTAATATTAATAATATTTTTATTAGTTTTATTAATATTATTATTAATATTGTGAATATTTATACTATTTTTTTGATATTTTTATTAACAATATTAGTATTATGCTTAGTTTTGTTTTATTTATATTTATATTATAATAATATCAATAATAATTATTATTATATATTTTTTATATTATTAATATTGATTTTAATCTTATGAGTATTTTTATTAATATTATTTATATTTGTCTTAAAAATGCTTTTAACACTATTAAAAATAATGTAGTATGATTATTATAATTAATATTAATATTATTAATATTATTATTGTTAATATGTTTATTATTAATATTGTTGTTATTAATAATATTTTAATTAAAATTATTAATACTGTTTTTAATACTTTTAATATGCTTACTCATATTATCAACAGTCCAATAGGTATTCATAAAATTGTTGAATCTCATGCCAAATAGAAGAGGATCTATAAGCCAATCTGAATTGATACTTAGATTTAAGAACTTTGACCTTTAGGAAAAGAGAATAAGGCTTATTACTATGAGCAAAGTTGCATGTAAGCTTGAGAAGGTAAACATTATTTTGATACTAAAGGTTATTAATCTTAATCATCCATTCTCAAAAGGAAAACATATCTTAGCCAAATTAATTGTAGATATGCCTTTTTACATAATATCATCAGTCCAAATAAAATTTTCGCTCCACTGCTCAACTTGCTTAAGAATAGAAGTAGGTGATTTATACACATTAAAACTATAAACAAGGAAACTAGTAACCACAATATTAACCAACTAGATCTGACCCATCGTGCTAAGAGATTTCCCTTTCCAAGACGCAAACTTCAATTTGACTCTATCAATCAGAGGTTGAAGAAACCTGAGCTTGGGAGCACCAACAAAGATAGCCACCCTTAAATAGTTAAAAGGTAAAAGGCCATGACAAAAAAATCACCTTATATTTTGAGAAAAATACTCAAATTTTCAAGAAATATATCATCAATATATAAAATGTGAGAAGGAGTGGTACAACCTTTAGGGCTAGCCATATGCAGAATCCTCTTATCATTCACAAGCTTAGAAATGCCTCTACTCAGAACCTCCTCCGTAAGATAAAAAATCAAGGGATATAAAGGATCACCTTGTCTCACGCCTCTACTACAAGGAAAAAAAAAGCCCACAAAAGTTTCATTTATCCTAATAGAAAGCATAGTTGATCGTAGAATAGTACTAATCCAACTAAAACTTGAAGGATGAAATCCAGAATGTTTCAAAACCATCAATAAGAAATTCCAACTCAGAGTGTCAAATGCTTTATGAATATCAACTTTATAAACCACATTACCTCCTCTCACCTTTTTAGAAAGCATGTTAATAGCCTCATAAGCAATACCAATACAATCATGAATCTGTCTGCTCTGCACAAACCCATATTGACAAGAAGAAATTATTCTAGAAGTCACCATAGCAAGCCTATTTGTCAAGATTTTGGAAATGATCTTAAATTTGGATTTTGCAATAGCAATGAGTCTAAAATCTTTAATGGAATCAACACTTGGAATCTTAGAAATAAGGGAGACCACATTACTATTCATCCTAGGGAGAATCCAGTTTTGTTTAAAAAACTGCTGAACAACTTTGCAAACATCAGTCCCAATAATCTCCTAGCAAGAATGATAGAAAACACCACCAAAACCATCAGGACTAGGAGTACTATTACCATTAATATTAAAAACAACATTCTTAATTTTCAAATAATTAGGGCATTTAATCAACATAATATTCTCCTAAGAGGAAATCATGGCAGGAATATAAGTACCAATAAAATCTTCCATATTACTAGTAGTGTGAGCATTAGGATTAGAATCAGCATAGAGGTTTCTATAAAAATCCAAAATATATCCTTAATAACACCGTTATCAATTCTTCATCTATGAATCCCACTAGAATTATTTCTTTTTTTTTACCACAACATGGAAAAAAGCAGTGTTTCTATCCCCATCTTTAAACCAGAGCATTCTGGCCTTTTCTTTCCAAAACAATTATTGACAATGATGGGCATGCTCAAGCTCCTCTTTAACAGTCTTTTCTTGACAAATAAGCGTTTCAAGAACTAGCAAACTAGTAGTCTCCAAAATGTGTTTGAACATTACCAAAATATTTTTTATTCCAGCTTTTGAGCTCAATTTTCAACCTTTTTCAATTTATGTTGCAAAATAAACATAGGACAACCATCAACAGTATTTTTCCAAGAATCATGAATAAGCTTCATACATGATATATCATGAAGCCACAAATTAGAGAATTGAAGAGCGCTAGCCTTGTGTAAACAATTACTAGAAGAAAGACTAGCAAGAATAGAAGAACTTGATAAGTACAAGAGGACCATTCATCCAGACACTCTTCATTACATAAATCTCTATCAAGCTTTCTATCAATTCTCAATAACCCATTCCTCCATTACTCCAAGTGTAACAAGGACCAAAGAAAGACATACTAGTAATATTCTTATTATTAATCCAATCAAGAAATTCGTTACAAGCAACCTGATTAGGAGCAACCCACCTTTGCAATCATCTGTCGAGAGAGCAACATTGAAATCTCCTAAAATGCACCAAAGGCCAGTGAAGAAGCTAAGATCCCTCCACAAAAGTCTTCTAACCAAGCATGTGTTAGCTCCATAAACCCATGCAAAGCTAAAGCATTTATCATGTAAAAGGAAATTTACTAAGAATAATTGGGAAATTTTGGACAAGATTTGGGACAGCTAAACACCAAAGCTTAGCAGTTCTATTAATGATAGAAGACTTAGCAACCAAATGCAAATTAATGTTTTTGAAAATAACATCCAAAGCATCAGTGTAAGTCATCATGGGTTCAACAATGAAAACAAGAAGAGGTTTAAACAACATCTTTAGTTTGTCAGGCCTTTGGCATTCAAAAAAAAAAAAAAATGAAACCTTCATTACAACTTTTTGGATGGAACTGCCTTAGCAGTTGTTTTAGATTTACCAGCCCCTTTAGGCGGTCTCCCTGGTTTTCTAGTGGTGTGTACAATATCCTCCCCATTATCATTAGCATTCTCCTCAGCCTCATTGTGATCAACCCAAAATTTAGATGCCACCTAGTTTTTCATAGTTATATGCTCATTATGATGTAAATCATTATTCCATTAACTTTACAACAGGTGAATCATTTTTTTGAACATATCATGATTAAGCAGGAACATGATACTCTTAATTGGACTCTAGAAGACTCTTTCACTCTCAAATCTGCTAGGAATTTCTTCTTAGATCTAGGAGTTCCTTGTGGTTGGGGTAAGATCATTTGGTCTCAATATATTCCTCCTTTCAAAATTATGGTACTTTGGAAAGTTTATCATGGGCGGCTTCCTACGGATCAACACATTCCACAAAAATGTTTGCATTTATATTCTATGTGTACTCTTTGTGAAAAGCAGGAAAAATCTATTCAACATTTATTTTTTGAATGTCCTAATGTTTTGCATATTTGGAGCTGGGTTCGACAAATTTTTCTTAATTCTCACTTTTCTAATGTGGGTGATCTCCTTTCTTTTATTAAGAGTGATGCTAGTCCTTTGGTTAATTTGATTAAACTTCCTGTGATTACCTTCTTTATTTGGATAATATGGCGTATGAGAAATTATGCTTGATTTTAGGTTAAGATTGATCTTTCCAAGGCAATTTCCACCATTACAGATTTCTCTTTCCTAGTGGATAATTCATCTAAAAGCTCTATGAGGAATGATATGGTCGACTTAAACGTGCTTAAGTTCTTTGATATTAATACTCGTAATGGCAAGTTCATCATCCTCTTCCTATCAGATGGGAATTTCCTTCACCAGGTTGGGTTAAAATTAATATTGATGGTGCTGCTAAGGGTTCTCTTGGTCTTACTGCTTGTGGTGATATTTTTCGTGAGAGTATGGGGGATTTTATTGGTGGTTTATCTGCTTTCCTTGATATTCAGACTGTTTTGGTTGCTGAGTTTTATGGAGTTATACATGTCATTGAAGAAGCTAAAAAAATGGGTCTTACTAGTTTATGGCTTGAATGTTATTTTACCTTGGTATGTGTTGCATTTACTGCTAAGACTAACATTCCTTGGATTCTTCGTAATAGGTGGAACACTTGCCTTGATTATTGAGGGAAAATCAGGTTTAGGATTTCTCACATATTTCGTAAAGGTAATGCATGTGCTGACCAACTTGCTAATTTAGGATTTATTCATATAAAACAATTTCATTGGTATAATAGACTTCCATCAAGTAATTTCTTAGAATTCTTTATTAATAGGTATAAATTACATAAGTATTGCTTTTCTTAGGTTTTTATATATGAGGTTTGGTCTAGTCCCCCATATTTGTTTGTATTTTCTTTCTTTCTTTATATATTTTTTTTTGCCTTTTATAGTAATACTTTTTTTTATATAGTGGCAAATGATTGTTGATACTTGAGGTGTCAATTTAGTTGAGATGTCAAGTTTCAAAGTGATGTCTAACATGAGAGTTTTTTATAAAAGAAAAAAATAATAATAATAATAGTGATAATATTAATAATATTGATAATATTAGTAATTTGATAATATTATTAATATAAATAACATTAATAATGTTGATAGTATTAATAATATTAATATGATTGATGATATTAATAACAGTAATATTAATATTAATAGTATTAAAAACATTTTTAATATAAATATAAATAATTAATAAAAATATTCATAATATTAAAATATATAATAATAATAATAATAAAACTAAGCATAGTATTAATATCGTTAATAAAAATATTAAAATAATTTTTAATATAAGAATTTATAATATTAATATTATTATTGTAATTCGCCTTCTACTTCTTATTCTCGTGTAATTATTTTCACCTTTTCAACAAAATTAATTATATTAGTTGATTATTTTACTTCACTCTTAATTCTACTTGATCAAACAAATCATGATTTCATAAATTTAACTAAAAAGGTTGGAAAGCGTTACTTTAATTAGGATAGGTAAAATAACTAGTACTGCTTTTCCGTATGAAATGGGGTAAGACTTAATATTTAATTTTTAAATATCCGACTTTAATGTGAATTGTTTAAAAGTTTCTCCAAGGAATTACATGTTTGAATAAGGGTTGGAGTAAATTACTTTTGGTTAGAATTAATTTTCTCAAAGATTATCTTTAACGTTTTGTGAAAACATGCAAAATACATAAGAAGGAAGGATTAAATTGTGTATCTTAAAGTTGTTAGGAAAAAGTCTAACATTCATGATTTTGATTAAATGTTAAAAACAACTAAGTGTAGAATATGATCATGCTTCGTATCTAAGACAATAGTATTTGTTCAACAACAAACTATGTAAGACGCAAGTGTTTCATCTATTAGGCAATATAATACTATGTAATGTTATTTTATGTCTGATAAGCATTCAATATGCTCAAATTATGCACACATATATTTAAGTTATCCTCGTACTCCACAAACATATTATATTTATTCAATGTTGCAAGGAATGTCTGTTACTTCTATCCGCTAAGAAGATTTGTTCAAGCATAAGTCACATCAATTGATCTTTTGGGTGAAGAGCTAAGTTTCCTTCTTCAACATCTCCCTGATGTTTCTTTGTCAACTCTAGAAAGACTATCAACTTTGTACGACTCTACCCTTTAGACAAATTCAAGTAAAGACACATTATCCAAGAAGAGATAAGTACATTGATAACACTTGATTTGTACATGCTTTTATAGGATTATTGCATTCCCTATGCATTTTTATCTTTGTAATTTCTAGTTGTTAGCATAGATTTGCATTTTCTATAGAAAATTAGATTTGTAATAAATTTTGTCTAAAAGTTGTGTTTTCAATTGAAAATTTGTATAGTTTGTTGTTGTTGTGTCTCAAGCTTCCTATTTATAAGCTTCCTATGTAAGACACACTCACTTATTTACTTACATTTACGCTTATGAGTGGATGGTAGTTAGTTAGTTTTATGTTTTTATAGTTTAATGCAATTCAGTTCTGTTTATTCGAGTTCTTCTACTTTTGTTTACCGCTTTCACTTTTGAAACTTTATATTTGGAAGACAATGGAATTTTGAAAATGGGTAATAACAAATACAAAATTGTGTTAGACGATGCTCCATTTAAGCGATTTTTCTTCTTTGAAATTGTTTTAGAATTTAGTTTTTGATTAAGAATTGTTTTCTTTGAATATGCAAACTAGTTTTATGCTTTCTTTATTAAACAAGTAATCCATATTTGGATTTCTTGCATTCAAGGTTGAAGATGACTTTACCATGGTTTCTGTTTGGTATTTCCCATTTATGGAATGAAATTTTCTTCTCTTTATTGCAGTTCTTTTAAATTTTTGCATTTATAATTTCACGTTTACATTTCAATTGCAATTTTGATTCCAATCATGTTTTATGTTTCTCGCTTTTACAATTTTATTTCATTAGACGATCCTTGTTACGCTTTTACAATAGGTTCATACTCACCTAGGACAAGGTTGTAATACATAAATGTGGGCAAAAGTACTAATATGAGTATGTGACAAGAATTTAAGAATATATACCTGACCCATGCCCATGATTTTATTTGTTTTTCACAAAATCTTGTTCTGCATCAGCTCTCCCATGAAAACAATTCCATTCCTCGGTTTCCACAAACTCCACATAAATCCCACTGTCACCCCTTTCCATATAAAGTTACCTTTTGTATTAAATAGTGGTGTACAAAACTGATTGAAATGCTCCCTAGATTGATTGTGGTTCACTAAGCTAATACCTAGCCACCTATGACATATTCCATACTTGAGCTGCCACTAAACACTCAAAGAACATATGACTAATTGTTTCATTAGCAAACTTACTTAAAGGCATAAGCTACTCGTGTGAACTACTCCTCTACTGCTTAGATTATCTAAAGTCACTACCTTACCTTTCATAATCTGCCAGGAAAAGTGCTTAGCAATAGGAAGGCCTTTAGTTTTCCAGCGAGACGTGAAAACACCATTTGTTTCTACCCTTCTCAAGTTTCCCAACATATTATATGTTGATTGTGTTAGAATATATGGCCTTAAACAAAAGGGTAGTGAATTTTTTATGAAATATTTGAACGTATAATGAACCTCAATGCAAAATCACAGATACAGAAATAAAAAAAAAACAATCAAACAAAAGTGTTTAAGTTGATTATCAAAAACTCAACCGGTTGTTTATGCGATTCAATCGGTTCTTTTTATTAGCAGTATTAAAAACAACTTAAAAATATAATATAAATGAGTTCAGGGCAAGAGAAAAGCACACAAGCAATTTATACTGGTTCACTCTTATACCAAGAGCTACATCCAGTTCCCAGAAACCATTGGGTACAACTATGCAATGAAATCCAAATTACAAACATACCACCAAAGAAGTGACCTTGAACACCTCAAGCCACACACTTCCTTTGGCACACAATCACCATAGAAATCAGAACACCCTCTGATTCTGCACTTATACAACAGTATTTAGAAATACAAGAGATACAGAAAGTATTACACCTAATGAAGATCAATACAAAAGACTACAACAATCCTATTCCACTCCTTTGTTAAAATCCAAAAGCTTGAATGCAAATCTTGAAAGCTTGAAATCAATTTGGCACAACTGAATTCTCAAAACTGTTTCTTGCCTTTTAGGAGCGTAAAACAAACTATTTATACTCCAAAGGTTGGTCAAAAACATTTAAAGCAGGAGCCTATTCAGTTAGAAAACATTTAAAGCTAATTTGCAAAGCATAACATAATTCTATTATAGATTTTCAAAAAACAATCAGTTGATTTTTTGAAACAACCGATTGAATTGGTTTGACAACAAAGTCAACCAAGTCAAACAACTTCAAACCCTTTTCAAAAACAACTAAGTGTCAAGTAACCGATTGAAACGATAAAACAACTGGTTGTTTTTCCATTTCTTTATAAAACAATCTTTTTCAAAAAGGTTTTGATTCCAAATAGTTTTAGATTCAAACAAAGAGTGGATTACACTTTAATCTACCCAGACCCCACCCACACAAGCAACAACTTCAGCCTTCCATCAAACACCATGGATTTGGAGACATCAAAGCTCCAAGATCAACCTTGATCAACAAATTGCACCGTGTATAATCCACTTTTAGTTAGGCTTCATACCCACCTATCTTCGCTTTGTTGATTGAGGTTAACATCCTTAACCCCTTCCATGACTGAGTTAATCATTGGTTTTTCCCACTCAAACACTCTCTTCTCCAAACTTTGTTTCATACCCAACTGTCGTCTTCCCACCACCATGTCTCACAGATTTTCATAGTTTTTCTACTGCATAAACATCCTAGCAACTTTATCCTTAAGCACCTTACCCTCTAGCCAAGGGCTCCTCACGAGCTTATTTTCTCTTTGTTGCCTACAACCCATTGAATATTTTCAATAAGCCATATCCTTCATCAAAATTCCTTATGCTTTTCCACCAGCCTCCATATTTGGACAACAACACCTCTAATCACAAACCATTTTCCTCATAATCGATCCTCCACACCCACTTTCCCATTAATGTTAGATTAAAGAGTTTTAAACATTTCACACACAAAGCACCAATCTCCTTCTTTTTACATATATCTTTCCAACTAACCTAAGATATTTTCCTTTTTTCATGTCCTTAAGCCCCCAAGAAATTCATTTGAATCCTCCTAATATTTTTATGAACCGCTTATGGCATTTTTAAGAAAGGAAGATAAAATAGGGGCATAGCTGTCAGGAAGGATTTAATAAGGCAAAGGAAAGGCGTTTACCGTTCCACAAGGCAAGTTTACTCGACAATTTATTGATGATATTGTCCCAAAAGTTGATACTTCTATGATTTCCCCCAATGCATATACCTAGATACTTGAAGGAGATTGACATTGTACTACAATTCATTACTTGAGCATACCTTTCAATTTCACGCCATTATAGCCGAATAAATGGATTGGCATTGTACTACAATTCATTACTTGAGCATACCTTGTGTCCAACTATAAACTCCAAGGAAATAAGTTTTGAATGAGATTGTTTGGGTACCGAACAAAGATATAATGGTAAAAATTCTTTGTGATATTAAAGGTAATAAAAGATCTAATAATAAGGATAAGTAACAAAATACATTTGAGAATAGATGTATTAGTCCTTTAGTAAAAATGTGTGTGTGTATATATATATATATATATATATATATATATATATATATATAATAAAGATATTGTTGGAAATCAAACAATGAGAAATAATCTCTTCTAGTGAAAGTAAACCAACCTACAAACATATAAAAGCACACAATCAAATTTAATGTGGTTAAGCACCCAAGGCCTTCATGCACAAACACTCAATGAAAGTATTTTGTTACTCAACTTGCAATTTTTTCCAGGAAAAAACTATAAACCCTCTCATACAACTTTTACAAGAATAAAATTACAAGCTCGCTTGTGAACTTTTACAAGGATAAAATGACATATCTAAGTTCTCTATCGTCACGTCTCCTTTAAAATATCGTGTTTATTAATTTTTATTTTTAATTTGTAAACCATAATTATTAAGAATATGTATAATTCTATTGAATCAAAATTTATCAGTGTCAGGCCTTGTCAAAAGCAATCGTTCTTTTTAATATGTCAAACAAAGGTGTTTATATATTAGCTTAGTGTAACCAAACAAATGAAGATACATATTATTATACTTTCATCTTATGAGTCAAACGCAAGTACCTTTCTTTAAGCCCTTTATCTGGTGGGCTTTGGCTTAGATAAACGATGAGTATACATATATAATTTTTGTTAGACACATTGCATAAGGCATTTGGATAGTAAAAAATTTATCCTAAATCTACCTATAACCATAAGACAAATATGGAAAATTTATACATACACACACATATATAACTATATCTTTACAAAATTTACACTTCAATTACATATTTGCCAAGGAAATTAATCCACTTTTATAGTATAAAATGGACTAACATAGGTAGTAGTTGTCGGGATGGTGGAAGTAATGGTAATTTGTCTTACAATAGAGATATTATTGGTTTCATTTAGCAATGTTATCAGTGATGATCATTATCCTCAAAGATTATTATTTATTTTGTGTGTCCACAAACTGAAGTCTTGGAAATTCAAAATTCATTACTGTAGTAAAATGTCCAACATATAGGAGTTAAATACTAGTGGAAAGAATACTTAGTGGGAATGAATGTGGAATTTAGAGGATCTTACCTAATCCATCCTATAAAAGAATGCACTTATGAGTTCTAAAAGAAATTTGAGTTTTCTCTTCATAAGAATTTTGTGGAGTTTTAACTTCTAAGAATCCAAATTTGATCTTATCAAGGTAACCTGTGGCGATCACCTCATGATTATGGTTCACCTTCTCACCTTTCTTGAGTATGGCATTAATATCCTTTCCCAAACTGAATATCAGTACAGTCCCCCTCTTTCTGTCTTCTCATCATAATTTAAATTCACACTTCACAAAATAGTGTTTGAGAATACCTTATTTAGGTCAAACTATTACAAATCAAAACAAAATAATGAGGTTATAGACACCTCACTAACACGATAATTATAATTTGAACCATATACATGCACAAAATGATAGATGTCTCCTTCCCTTATTTGAACAATATACATACAAAAAATGATAGATGTCTCCTTCCCTTATTGAATATTAGAGTCTTATTTTTTTTGTTACTATGGCGTTTCCTTCTCTCTCAAGAGTGCAAATTTGTCATGATTGCACCCATTGTAGATTGAACTCTTATTCTGCAATTTAATTCCAATTTGGATTAAGATTTTGATGATTAGTTTGAAAGAGACAACGAAGGGATAAATCCTCCACCTAATTGTAAAAACATATTTCACTAAATTACACTGGGAAGGTTTTTAATGGTGTAGAAGAAAAAGAACCTAATTAAATTTATCTCTTGCATTAAATTCATCATGTCATGAACAATAACTAAGGGTAAAAGAATCTTTTGACTTCATCCTTAATTGGGTGAACAAAAGACTTATAAACTTATTATATGTAGCCTTGCCAAAAGATTTCTTAAGACTTTGGACAATCTTACATCCCTTTAATTGTTCTAAGCTTAGGTGCAATCTCCTTTTGATACTTTCTTTACTTAGATGATTATTCCAACATGCATTTCTTGTAGGAGTCATTTCTTTAATGTAGTTTTTCTGACCACGTTGTGAATCCTCCATGCAAGTGTGATTCCTTTAAATCCAATTTATCTTACTTCAAAGTTTTTCTAGAATGTGTCAGATGGAGCTCCAAGTTTTCTTTGTCTTGTATAATTTGTTGGATTAAGCATGTCAAAAGAAGCATTGGACTCGTTTGTCTTGCAAACTCTCATGAAGTTAAGGATGAGATGAAGACTTAGGTTCGCATGTTCTTTAGAGTTTGTTAGAAGAAACCTCAATTTATCTTAAACTTTAGGGTTTGTTAGACTAACCATTTTAGATAAAACCTTCAATTTATTAGTCACCGAACTAGACAAGACAAAATCTTTTTCTCTAACATATTATTGGCTTAAATTCAAAGCATATATTGTAAATCATTCAAATCATCTAACCATAACATTAAACATTGTGCTAAAAGAATATGATTTTATAATTATAGGATGTGACACCTATACACCAAATAAGAAATTTATTGAGTTGCGGTCGCAACACTAAAATCGACTTCTCATTTTTATAGCAGTTTTCTACTTTTCACTTTTCTTTTACTCAATATGGGACTTTGATGAATACCTACTTCAAAACAATATATCCTCCCTTCATTAAAAGTCTCATATTAAAGATAATAAAAAAGAACCTAAGAATTGGCAACATATGTAGGAAATGTGATATGAGTAAGAGACTTGTAAGTAGAACACTTGAATTTTGAGGGAGAGTTTGCAATGGCTAATAGGATTTTACATTTTGAGGGAGATATGGTTATGATTTAAGTATAACTTTCAATTCCACATTGATTAAAAATAAGAAAATTGAGCAATATATATATAAAAAAAAAAAATCACGCACTCATTACCTTAAAGTTTGAAAATGATTGTAATAATTTCTTATAAAGATGAAATAGTATGACACCTTAACAATTTTTGGGTACGTAAAAACTCATCCACTAGCTGGTTGGTTGCATTAGTGGTTTCAACTTTGATGCTAACCCTTATTCAAAGATCTTCTTTTAAGTTTCTCTCTCACAAGTCCTATTCGAGCAATTAAAGAAGAATTTGCTATGGTCCCGATAAACATGTTTGCAATGTACGACTTGTCCCACATTTTATATATTTACTATAGTTTGTATTATAATTTATTAGATTACTATTTGTGTTCAGCATGCTCATTTATTAGATTATTCAGCTAATAAGTGCATTAGTAAAAATTAACAAAATAAAACAGGAGATACGTTCCTTGACATATTTGCATGCGTTCTTTTAAAATGGTACGTTAAAGATTTTTGAAATGATACGGATGAGTGCGTTAGCAAATCAAGAAATCAAATAGGATCTTTGTGTGGGCACTGTGTCAAGCACAATCATTCAAAGACATCTATTTATAAGGCCATATTAAGGTATAGTTAGGTTTCATTATGGGTACTTTTTAGTTTCTTTTGGTAAGTTCTTATTTCTTGAAATTTTTTTGGGAGAGTATAAGAGGTAGTTTTTGTTAAAGGAATAAATACTTTCATTATTTTTCCATTATTTTTATTTTTTTTTATTGCTGATAAAACAAATTATGCAAAAGATATTGAGGGCAACACAGAAAATGGTAACATAAATAGTAGGTTTCTTCCAAAGGGAACTAGCACAAATCTGGCACTCACGAGGGATACTCTGCAAGTTATTTGAGGGGTCCGAGTGTGTCTAGTCAATATTTATTATAAGCTTGGTCGATAATTAATTCAGAACTTGTGAGTTGCATTCATGCCACGATATTACGTTCATAGAGCCGACCATATAATAAAATCTGGTTCACACAAAAAAATTCTGAGATGTCATGTTACTTTTTCGTACAATATTGGTCCATATGCCTTTTATGGTATGACCAAGAATTTGTTTAGTATTTTATCAAATATCTTTTATATATATTATAACAAAGTTTATAAACATATTTAGGTTAGAACATTACTTAAATTAAATAGAAAATTATATCTTAATAACTGGGCACTACTTAATAACCAGTGAGAGATAAAAAAAAATTATAGTAAAAATGCATGACAAGGGATTGTAAGTAGAGAGACAATACCACAATCACTTTTTTTAATTAAAAAATTTCGATTGTAAAGTATTTTGGGTGTTAATATACCAGTTTTCAATAAAATATAATTTATGTCACTAATACAAAAAGTCTTAACAACGACACTGAATAACAACAGTTGGCCGAAACTCATCGTAGGAAAAAATGCAAAATAACAACGGTTCTCTCATGAATCGTCGTTAATAATGACCATCTGAGACTTATAAAGATGGTTCTTTTATGAACCGTCGTTAATAGTGATCATGTGAGACTTATAAAGATGGTTTTTTTGTGAACCGTCGTTATAAATGGGTTCCACATTCAAAACCAAAAATAAACCCATCCCGCCCATACTCATTCATTCATCTTCTCTCATTCACGCCTCTCATTCTCTCCAAGCTCCGCGCCCTCCTCCTCCATTCTTTCTTTCATCTTCTCCCATTCTCGTCTCTCACTCTCCAATACACTCAAAGATCTTACCCATCCTCCGTTCACTCTTCTTCTCCCATTCTCGTCATCTCCTCAAAGATCTGACCCGTCCTCTAGCTTTAGCCCCGCCCCGCCCTGCCGCTCCTTGTCCAACCGTCCACCTCCGCCCGCCAAGACCTTTCGCACACTGCCAGCACCTCTACCACACGCTGTTGTCGCGGACTTGGCTCCAAAAGGTTAGTATTTTTAGGGTTTAGAGTTTTAAATTTTTTAATAAATGTATGTGTTGATTAGTTAATAGTTTAAGATTTCATTTATATTTGATGGAGGAGTCCTGAAATTGAGGAGAAGAGTTGTAGATTTAGGGTTTAGGGTTTCATGCCAAGAATTAGCATAAAAAAGCTTCAAACTACCATAACTTTTGATAGAGAAGTCGGATGGAGATGCGTAAAAATGAAAGTTATCCGAAACGAGGTAACGAAGACCATGGCCAATACCCGAGGGGGATTGGCCCCACCAAAATTTCAAAAAATCCACCATTTACTATCATTATTTTATTTTTTAGTATTATTTAGTTATATTTTAAGGTATTTTGAGCTTTTAATTCTCATACTGAAACTTATCAAACAATTCTGAAATTTTGCATAATGTTTTCTAGTATAAATTAGAGATTTATCAAATCATTATAATTGCATTACATTCACAAATTTATTACTCATACATTACTCACAAATTTGTTATGTATGTGTTCTAACATGAAATCTTATTATTTCAGTGTTTATTCTGGATATAACATGTTGAGTGGGGGGAGAATTGAAGTGCAAATGGAAAGAAAGAAACTCACTTGGATGCACCTTAAGGTAACCATATATAACACTTTAGAATGACATAAAACTTTTTCATATAGTTATAGAACTTTTTATACACTTTCATATTTAAATTATAATATTACGTGTATTATTATTCTGGAAATTTGATATTTTATGCAGGGATTAGAGTGTGTATGTAATAAAAAAATATTTTCTAAATAAAAAAATTCACTTATAACGACAATTCCCACTGGAATCCTCTTTAAAAGCCCTATATAGGCACTTATAACGACAGTTCTAGTCTAGAATCATCGTTATAAGTCCTTTTTTTTATTTTTTTATTTATTTGGTAGAATGTTTAGATTTTACACGTGTCGTTAATGTGGGTTTATAATGACGGTTCTAGAACCTTCGTTGTAAACACCTGATTAATAACGACACCCGCAATAACAATGGTTCAGGAACCGCCTTTATATGACCATTTTAACCGTCGTTAATGAGTTATTTTGTACTAGTGTGTTTAGCAAAAATTTTGCTCCGAATAACATCAAACAGCTGCATATAAGTATTTGGAACTCAAATGTCATTAAGAGGAGTTCTTTAAAAAGAGTGCACCTTAGGAACTATGTAATGAACTGGAATCGGTTCATCAATGACCTCCGCTGAACATACTTGAAAAGCATCATGGAACTAGAATCAGTTCATCATTCTTAAGCTGAAGCTGATAGAATATCAAAGTGTGAAAATAAAACAATACAAGAAGGTATAACATAGATGAATTCTGGAAGGGAATAATTCTCAAGATTATGAGCAGTTGGAATATCAATAAACTCAATTTGAACATAAACTATGATAGGTGGACATGAGCTGTGGAGCTGGGTGGTAAATTCTCTATTAGAGTTGTTTATGTTTATCTGCAACCGACTAATACTGTTTCAATATGTTAGGATTTTCAGAAGATTTGGTCTATTCCAAATGTCCAGTTTCTGTCTTGGATTCTAGGGAAAATGGCAACCAGAACAAATCTAGCAAGAAAAAGAATTAACTTAAATATTATGGCATGCCTTCTAAGTCTGCTACAACAAGAAACAATTACCCATTTATTTTTCACATGTAAAGTAGGTCTTTTTTTTGGAACATGTGTAGTAGTTGGGTTGGAATCCAAATTGTTTCAAATTATTCTCCAATGAGTCATTTTTTCAATTTAATTGTCTTCAACTAAACCAAAAACATAACAGTGTGTGGAAAAGACTATGGATTGCCATAGTAAGGAGCATATGGGACCATAGAAATAGAATAGTCTTTAAGGAGGCTAAGGAGGTCTTTTATATGGCATAGATGAAAGCATGGACTTGTATGAAGTATAATCTGTCTTGTTTTAATTATTCTTTTTATAATTGGTACCAATGTCCAATCCAGTGTTTAGAGTGTATCAAGTAGTGCTAATAGGAGTACTCTTTATACATAATCTGTTGATGATGTGTGTGTGTTTAGCTGCTCGTATGTATGTTGGATGTTTACACTTGAGCTTGTCGAGGGGTTAGAATGATTGTAAGTTGCAGTTGGAGTTGGAGTTGTGAAGTTTGGTTACATGTGCACATGGATCTCTTGGCAGGTTATGATGCTTAGCTGGGGTATGAAGGGAGAAACTCAGCCTTTGATAGATGCCTCAAAAACACCTCTGCCATTTATGTATCCTAGTTATTTTGTTGTTATGCAACATCTTGGCTATAACATGGATTATGCATTTTTTGGTCTCGCAGTCTTAGTTAATTATGTCTATTGATTTTTACTGCATCTGTTTTCGGGGTACTGCTGATGGGTGTATTTTTTTGCTTTTAAAAAGTTAGAGGGTGAGTGTTTTTGTTGATGGTTTTTTTGTGTCTTTTGTTTATACATAAATTGCTTGAGGGTTGGTAATGGTATAAGATTGAAGGTGCGGGCAATGTTTTTTGGAGCACTAAAGCTTTCTATAAGTTTTAGGTGTTAAGGGTGGTAGGCACACCCCTTTTGTTAATTTTTTTTTTTTTTTATGCAGATCTCATAACTTGTTTAATGTGACAGGGTTTGAGCATCCCTAAAATGCTCCACATTATTTATTCATTCTTTTTTATGATAAAAAAAAAAGGCTGAGGTAATCTTCAACCAAACGTTAGGAATCTTTGTTGTCTTTCTCCAAACAGTGTTGTACTAGGCGAGCTTCCTCTTTCTTCTTCTTTAACATTTTGTACTTGGTGTGTCTCTTCATTCTATCACTACATTTTTTGCTCCACCCATGACCTTGACCATGGTTGGTGTTTCTTCCTCACCATTATGGGTTGGTATTTCACACCTGACTCTATGGTAGGCGTCAAAATATTTCAACTAAGAAGACCTTGATACAACATTAGGTTTCTTAATCAGAATGTTTGGAATCGATCTTCATACTACATAGGGATGACAATGTGGGCCGGGCCGCGACCAGCTCAAAAAAACGCGAGGCGGGCTACCTATTCTAACCCGCTGTCCCACCTAGACCTGCCCGGCATAACTCACAGCCCATGCGGGCCAAGTGCAGGGCAGGGCGGGTCGCATGACTTGCATAACTTAAAAATGTAGAAATTTTTTTCTGCACCCCATATTTTCTTAATGCAACCTCATATTTCACATTCCAAAATTTTTAATAACATCTTACTTCGCAAATCTCGTGAGAATAAGATTATGAGACCATTTACCTAATGCATCTAAATAAAAAATATATATATTAAAAAATTTTATTTAAAAAATATTTTTTATTTTTAAAAAAAATTATTTCTTATGCGGACCAATCCTTATGCGGGACGGACTAGAAAAATCAATCCACATATTCTATGTGGGACGGGCCAATTTAACCCGCATTTTGCAAGCCAAGTACGGGACGAGCCTATACAGGACAGACCAACCTGCATTCTCATCCCTAATACTACCAGGTTAAGGATTTATTTTATAAACCTCACTCTCTTAGTTTTGTTCTCCCTATAATGAATAATTTTTTTCTTAAATATCAAATTAACATCATAACCATTTTTCCAGTCCCTAACCTAATTTGCGCCATGGATTTCAATTCATTTCTTTTAGGTTGTTAATTATCTTGTTCTTGCAAAAGATTGGGCTCTTAGCAAGTGGTCATGTTACCGATACATATAAAATGTTCTAGTCCAAAAGACCTTGATATTGTATCAAGTTTCTTATTTAAAGCATTCAGAATCAATCTTCATGTTGTAAGGTTAAGGGTTTATTTTATAGACCTCGGTCAACCTATTATTTTTGTTTTTTTTTTCTATTAGGAGTGAATATTTTTTATCTCTTAAATATCGAGTTAATATCATAACTAATTTCAAATACTTAAAATAAATAATTCCATGATTTGCATTATAGATTTTGATTGGTTGGTTTTTTTTTTTTATATTATTAATTATCTCGCTCTTTAAAAGATAAAAGAATTGGATTATTAATGAGTCGATTATATTACTAATATAAATTATAAATATTTTTTTTTCATATGATGAAACACCTTTATAGAATAAAGTATTAAGTATTTAAGGTTAATATAATAGTCAAAACCAAGCATATATCTAATGTAATTGATAGGAAAAAGTCTAATACTTATTGGCTATGATTAAGTGTTAAACAACTAAGTCTAAATCATGGTTATGCTTAGTTTGTAAGTCAATATTAATAGTTCAACAATAGATTATGTAAGATGCAAGTGTTTTATCTGACAGATAATACAATATTATGTTGTCTTCCTTTACATCTGATAGGTCAAAGGATACACACATAGTTTTTATCTAACATCATACTTCACGAACATCTATATGTTTATTTTATGTTGCAAGGAATGTCTGTTACTTTCATCTATCAAGAATATTTGTTCAAGCACAAGTCACATCAATGATCTTTTAGATGAAGAGTTAAAGTTGTTTTCTTCAAAAACTAATGCTAGCATTGTCAACTCTTGAAAGACTATCTGATTCATAGGACCTTATGCTTTAGACAAATTAACTAATGCACACTTTTCAAAAAGAGATAAGCACATCCAGCTACTTGGATGTTTCATAAAAAAAAAAGTCATTAATGTTACATGGAGTGAATTTAATGCCTCATTCACGGTCAAGCACATCGTACGCAAGAAAGATATTTAAGTGAGCTAAACGACTATATTCTTCCATGCCTATATAAAGTCATTCGAAAAGAAGAAGAGGATAGGACACAAGTTTACATACTGCTGAAAATTTGCCCAAATCTTCTGTTCCACAAAATGTTTCATAGAGAACATTGTTCATCTTCACTTAGAAAACTAGAAGAGATTACATAAACCTTGTATACATTGAAATACATTATCCCTCTCTAATGAGCAAACCTATGATTTGTCAATCACTGCTCAAATAATTTATTTATCTTAGTCAGGAGTGGTTGTTGTTAGAAAAGATGGCTTTAAACTAGAGGGGGGGTGAATTGTTTAAAGGGGTTTTCGCAATCTTTTCCCAGCTAGAATAAATTTATTTCAGAAACCAATTGATTCAGTAATTCAATTAGCCAATACAACAAGCAAAATTGTAATACTAGAAAAACAATCGGTTGTTTCTTCGAAACAATCGGTTGTTTATACCAGCAAACAACAAACAAACTGAATTTAAAGAGTTAAGGATAGAAAGATTGTACACAGTTGTTTATACTGATTCACTCCAATCCAGAGCTACGTCCAGTCTTCTCAGAAACCCTGAGGAAATTCACTAAGCAATCACACCTTGATCACTTACACAACAACCAAGAGAATGACCTTGAAAACCTCAAGAAACACACTCTCCTTGGCCAACACTAAGATTGTTGATCTTGAACACCTCAAGAACACACAGCCAATCTCAGCAAAAACACACAAACGAATTGTTTCAGCAGTTTACAAAGATTACACTTGTTACATATGAATATCTGAAATCAATACAAGTAGAATCATGTTCCATCACCTTGATCAATCACAAAACTCTTAAGCAATCTCAACACTTTGAAAAACTCTCTTAGAAAAACTTTTTCAAAAAGATTCTTAATTCTTAAATCAGTTTTTCTGAATTTATACAAAGATATAGTTTGTTATCAAATCTTAACAAACTCTTAATTGCTTTAAAAAGATTGGTCAAGGCATTTAATGACTGGAGCGTATTCAGTTTTAAAGCATTTAAAGCTCAGTCAAAGAAAACAATTTTTCTGTTATGGTTCCAAAACAAACAATCGATTGTTTCCTCGAATCAATCTGTTGTTTTGTTACTTAACAGATTTCAACATTCAAAAACAGTTTTCAAACTTTCTCAAAACAGCTAAGTGTAAACAATCGGTTGTTTCAACTTAGCTTGAAAAACATTTTTTTTTTGTTAAATATTGAGATGCTAATTGCTTTGAGATTTAATCTAAGGGTGGATTACAACATTAAACTACCCCAGAACAAAGCTTTAAACCAGCACAACAGCATCAAGCAAAGCAAAGGCTTCAACATCCTTCAAAGGATTTGGATTCTTCAAAACATTGAACATCACTTGGTTCAACAATCTCCCCCTATTTGATGAAGACAAATCCCTAATGCTTGTGTTGTACCTGATTAAAACTGAAGCAATTCCTGCAATAGAACTTTGAACAATACATTGAACTTCTGATATTCTATTAGCATACAGATAAACAGTTTAAAGCTTAAAACAATTAATATCAGAGACAAAATACATATCACCCAAACTGTTTTTAACAACTTGAAAAACAGAAACTTAAAACAAACTTTGAAACACAACATATATCTCCCCCTATTTGTCTTCACAAATAGACAAAGATAAGAGATAAAACAAGATATTGTTTCCGTTACATCATAATAGAACAGCAACAGCAAAAGGAAAGAAATTTTAAAACCAGAAAAGAACAGCCAAAAACAATCGATTGTTTCGATGACCAATCGGTTGTTTTTTCTTCATTCTTCTTCATCAGCAAACTGAAGATCAAAGATTTGAATCTGGACAGCTTCAATCTGTTCATCCAGAGTCATAAACCTTGCATCCATGTTGTCAAACCAGGTGTCAATCCTCTGGAAATTACTAACACAGAGATCATGAAGGTTCCTTTGATTTTCAGCAAAGCTATCTAGCCTATTCACCATGAGTCTTTCAAAAGGAGACATGGTTTGTATTCTTTCTCCTTGATGTCCTCATCAGCACTAGGTCCTGAATCTTGAAAATCTCCATTTGGATCTTCATGTTGAACATCCATATCAGCAGGTTCTTCTTGTTCAAGATGAGCAGCACCACTAGATGAGGCACCATGATCACCATCCTTACTTATCCATTTTCCACCTACTTTTGTAAAGCCCATCTTGCTGAGTGATCCATTGTTCAACTCTTGAGTTGATTTGACCAGCTCAGAAGTTTCATCTTCAAGATTAACTTCAAAAAAGAGTAGAAACTTAGTTATTAAAACAGCATAGGGATAATGATAATCACCTAACCTCATGGCTTTTTGCATGTGTTCTTTGATTATATGAATCCAATTGATCTTGACTTTCTTGGTGAAGCAGAAGATGTAAACTAGATCTTCTTCAGTTAACACAGAGTGGTTACTCCCCCTTGGAGTTAGAATCCAAGTTACAATGAGAGCAAGCAACCTTTCATCAAGCTTCAAACCTCCAACCGAGCATGTGCTAACTTGAGATTGATTATTCTTCAAGCAACTTTTGTAGAACTGGATTTTGTTAAAATCCTCCACCACACCAAGGTTTCCTTTGTTGATTCGCAGACCAGAGAACTTAAGCCCAGCAACAGCAGCCCAAACTTCATGAGTTATCTCCATTTCCACACCTTTCACATGAGAAACTAGATTGTTTCCCTCAAACTTCAAGTTAGTGTAGAAAACCCTCACCAAATCTGGATAGATGTTTCCCTTCATCTCTAGGAATTTTTTGAGAGATTGATCCTTGAGCAGCCTTCTCACATTATCAAGCTTTTGACTTTTCTAACCATCCTCTAGACCTTACAGCCCTGGTTTTGACTCTTTTGGAAGTGGGAGGGGTTGATTCCATGACAGCAGAGACGAAAACAGAGGAGAGCACACTTCCCAGATTTTTCAAGAGATGGTGCAAGAGATATTGCAAGAGATGTTGCAATTGATTGTTCTTGTGGAAGAAATCTGCACCTGATTTTATAGCAATAAGAAAATCAATTTGAATATAATTTCATTCAATGGATACCTGATTTTTAGAGAGAGAGGACTTGACTCTGTTCTGCACAGAAAATGTCAGAAAAAAAAAACTGAAAATCACATGGTCTTCACATGTGATCTTTGACTAGTCATCAAGGCTCTTGAATTTCCAAGATTTTGGAATATATTCCTTTATGATTGTAGTAACTTCTTTCTGAGCATGTTCAGCTTTCAACACAGATCTTTTGACCAGGATTCTCCCTTTTTTTGAAATTGATCTGCAACGGATAAAAAAAAATTAAATCAATTTCTTCACAGTGTTGTCAGACTCAAAACAATCGGTTGTTTCGAAGAAACAATCAGTTGTTTTTCTGCAGCAGTTAAAACTTGATTTTGAAAAAAATTTTAGCCATTAACAGAAACAGATTAAAGCAGATGACATTGATTAAAAGAAAATTAATCACAAGAAAGAACTTTGAAACAAGGATTGAGAACAATTAAAGGAAAGTCTTGTCCTTGTGTTGTTTCTTCAATGATCCAATTGCTTGTTGATCAAGAAAACTTCTTTTCACTGTTTTGATCTTTTGCATAGCATTGATTCAACTTCAATGACTGCCTTTTTCTTCAACAGCTTGATCAGATGGCTCAATTCTTCTCTTTCTCTTTATTTTTCCTGCATAAACGAATTCAAGTAGCAAGATTTGGTCCCCTTACAAATTTGGGTCCATTTAACTTTACTTTGCTGTTAGAAACATCACATCCCTTAGGAATCCATTTCATAAGACCTTTAGGAACAACATGTTTTCTGATTTTACAAAATCGCACATAATTACCTCTTTTCATGCAATAGAAGCATGTAACAATCGGTTGTTTTGATGGTCCAATCGATTGTTTTTCTGGCATTTTCGAAAATGATTTTGAAAATCTATCTTGCTGGTTTTGTGGATTAAAACCAAATCCATATTTTCCAAAAACACAATTTTGAGATGCTAGCACACTTTCAAAGTTAGATTGGCCTTTAGAAAGCTTATCCACTGTTTTAACAAGATAGTGGACCTTCTTTTCAAGATTTTCTCAATTTTCACAAACTAGAGTATCACACTTGCAAGAGGAGTTTTTGTAAATGATTTCCAGATTTTCAAAATCCATTTTTGAATTTTCTAAATCCTCCTCCAGTGCCTTTACCCTGTTTTCAAGCCAACTATTCTTTTCTTTCAACCGATTGTTTAGGAGAGCCAATCGGTTGGCTTCTTCATGTGTTTCTTGAAAGGCTTGAAGCAATTGACCATAATTTTCAGAGTTTGAAGAGTTTGATGAACTTACACTACATGAGTCATCCTCCCTTCTGGCCATTAAGCAAAGATTGAGGCTTTTCTTATTTTTCCTTTTCTTCCTTCTTCCTTGACTCTTTGTCATTGCTTCCTTTGGTTCATGAGCAGCCTCGAGAGTCTCCCACATTTCCTTAGCAATTTTGCACTTTGACATCCTGAAAAATTCATTAGTATCTAGTGCAGAAGCTATAATGTTTTGAGCAGACCTATCAAGCTGAGCCATCTTACATTCATCATCTGTCCATTTGGACAAAGGTTTTACAGTAAAGGAATTATTCTTTTTGAATTTTGGAATGTAAGGACCATTCTCAATTGTGTCCCAAATTCTTTGATCAATTGATTCAATAAAGATTTTCATTCTTGCTTCCCAAAACTTATAATTCAATCCAAAGAATAAAGGTGGTTTGTAGATTGAAGCACCCTCCTCAAAAGATAGTTTTCCAGCCATAAAAAAGATTTTAGATCAACTTGAATAACTTTCAAGAATCTAGCTCCTGATGCCAATTGTTAGAAAATATGGCTTTAAACTAGAGGGGGGGTGAATTGTTTAAAGGGGTTTTCGCAATCTTTTCCCAGCTAGAATGAATTTATTTCAAAAAACCAATTGATTCAGCAATTCAGTTAGCCAAAACAGCAAGCAAAACTGTAATACTAGAAAAACAATCGGTTGTTTCATCGAAACAATCGGTTGTGTATACCAGCAAACAACAAACAAACTGAATTTAAAGAGTTAAGGATAGAAAGATTGTACACAGTTGTTTATACTGGTTCACTCCAATCCAGAGCTACATCCAGTCTTCTCAGAAACCCTGAGGAAATCCACTAAACAATCACACCTTGATCACTTACACAACAACCAAGAGAATGACCTTGAAAACCTCAAGAAACACACTCTCCTTGGCCAACACTAAGATTGCTGATCTTGAACACCTCAAGAACACACAGTCAATCTCAGCAAAAACACACAAACGAATTGTTTTAGCAGTTTACAAAGATTACACTTGTTACAGATGAATATCTGAAATCAATACAAGTAGAATCATATTCTAGCACCTTGATCAATCACAAAACTCTTAAGTAATCTCAACACTTTGAAAAACTCTCTTAGAAAAACTTTTTCAAAAAGATTCTTAATTCTTAAATCAGTTTTTCTGAATTTATACAAAGATATAGTTTGTTATCAAATCTTAACAAACTCTTAATTGCTTTAAAAAGATTGGTCAAGGCATTTAATGACTGGAGCGTATTCAATTTTAAAGCATTTAAAGCTCAGTCAAAGAAAACAGTTTTTCTGTTATGGTTCCAAAACAAACAATCGATTGTTTCCTCGAATCAATCAGTTGTTTTGTTACTTAACAGATTTCACCATTCAAAAACAGTTTTCAAACTTTCTCAAAACACCTAAGTGAAAACAATCGGTTGTTTCAACAAAACAATCGGTTGTTTCAACTTAGCTTGAAAAACATTTTGCTTTGTTAAAGATTGAGATGCTAATTGCTTTGAGATTTAATCTAAGGGTGGATTACAACATTAAACTACCCCAGAACAAAGATTTAAACCAGCACAGCAGCATCAAGCAAAGCAGAGGCTTCAACATCCTTCAAAGGATTTGGATTCTTCAAAACATTGAACATCACTTGGTTCAACAGTTGTTTCAATAAAAATACTTGATTATTAGCTAGTAGTTGGTATTCTTCAAAAAATGCTCTTAAAAAATTTATCCAGGAGTGGCTATGTTCTGAAAGAATACTCAGTTTTAGTTAGGAGCGGCTAAGTATCAACAATATGTGAAAAACATGGAAATCACAACAAGGGGGATTAAATTGTGATTTAATTAATTGTTAAAACTTTCCCAAATTTAGCATTTCATTAATGAAGCAAAGAACACAATATGGTTTGTAAAATAAACAAACTAATAAAAATTTTTCTAAAGTGTCATGTCAGTCGCTCTGAACTTCTCTAAATCAATTATTGATTAAGAATCAGACTATGATTCTTTCGTATGACTAACAACACTGAATATGAAATTTGACTTAAGAAAGTACAATAGGAAGAATAAACTTAAAGAGATATATTTTCATAAACATTTTTCAATAGGTTTGTCTTGATAAACTATAAAGCATTTTTCTCATAGAGAACTTAGAGCAAATATGATTAGATGGTCGACTTTGAATCTTTAATTTATTTTTAGCTCTTCATGTCCAAACTATCAAGTTAGATGTGGATTTACAACTGAACTAAATTACTTGACTAAGATATATTCATGTTTACTTTAACAAGTGATTAGATAACAATTTTAGTGTTTGAACAACAAATACAGGTGTAGATCAAATACTTAATTTAAAAATGTTTAGTAAAATATTTTAGTAAGTTATCACTGATAAGTGCCTAATTTTAGTAATATTTCATATTAAAATATAGGCACTTATGAGTATTAATTGCTAATTTACATATAAAATATTTCTAATTTATGAATTTATACCTTTTTACATTTTTTATGAACTCTATTTGAATAAGAGAATTTTATTCCCAAATTTGGTGTTAATTTCAGGTTTCTAGGGAAGGATGGAATTTGGACTAAAGAGGAAAGATATAAGCTAAAAGGAGAAAGTTGGAAGGCCTGTAGTGCACAAAAAGTCCAACTTAGCAGCGAAGTATCTCGCTTGAGCGAGAATGCTCCAGTGAATGTTTTTGGAAATCAATGTCTTTCTCGCTCAAGCGAAAATGTGTCAAACAGATTGGGCCATTTTATGTTTTTATTAGTAAGCCCATCAGCACGACGCAAAAAGTCACCTAACCCTAGCAAATTAGGTTAAATAGGGGGCTTGAGGCTCGACCCTAGTGTGCCAGATTGAGAGGAAAACACCATTGAGTGATTTGTAACCAATTGGGAGAATGGAAGGTGCTAGAAGTATGCGTGGCTAATTTTACCTTTTGGGATTGGGAGTAATCTGTTCAAACTCTTATGTATTGAGGTGATATTTAATATCTAATATTTTGTTCTTGATTGATTATTGGTATTGTTTTTTTGCTTTTAAATAGTTGTGACATGTTTGAGAATCTTAAATTTGACTAAGAGGTATTTTTAGGGTTCTGACCTAAACAACAATACTTAACATCTTTGAGTGTTAGAGATAGACTTGAAATGTTAATTGTTATTAAGGTCTGAGCAAGAATCTAAGTTGTTTTTACAAGTAGGAGAGAGATCGATATTTAGGAAACATTCTTAATAATTTTATATGTGAGAGATCGATATAAATGAATTTTCTAGGGCATCAATTTCAATAAAAAAACTTAGTGTTAACATGCTAATCAAAATACATAAGAGTGAGAAAGATGAAACCTAATCCCTATTTTTCCAACTTGAAGCAACCAATTCTTTGTTTGTTTTCTTATTGATTATTGCCAACACAACTACTTTCAACACACTTTTATTATTTTGTCTTTATATTTAGCGAATCTTGTACTTGATAATTCAATTTTTCCTTGTGGGATCGATATCCGTTCTTAGGGACAAACTATTACTTCTGACAACACGGTGCACTTGCCGTAAAAAGTCATCAAGTTTTTGGCGCCACTGTCGGGGAACAGTTTGATTTTTGAGTATGAATTCCTAAATATTGTAAATATTCTAACTATTTTTATTTTTTTATTGATAGTTCTTGTTTATATTTCTTTAGTTTGTTTATATATATATTTTTTTAAAGATGTTTACCATCTTTAAAAGCATTGCAAGCCAGTACAGTCACTCTCAAGCCATAAATTCTAATATTTTCTTTTACTAGCCTCTTCTAGAGCAAGAATGGCACCCATGAACTCGGCATATAAAGGAGACTGGACACCAAGATATGCAAAAAAGCCATCAATATACTCACCCATACTGCCTCTATAAATCCTAACGCATGTAGCCGTACCAATAGAGCACCTTGAAGCACCATCATTGTTAACTTTTGCACCAGCCAGGAAAAGGAAAATCCCAAACAACTTGAATGGAATTCTGAGTTTTGCTACTTCTAGTGTCAATACCAAAGAATTTGAGCACAGTAAAGTGATGAATATCATTTCTCATAATTTTGTTAGAAATATTACTTGTAGTCCTAATATAATCCTTAATAGCATCAATGGCCTTGAAAAAAGGAATTTTAAACATATTTAAGTGATACATAATTAGTCTATGTAGATAATATGAAATCCTTTCCCTCATGCATTTAAAACAAAAAAAGAACAAAAAAACATATTATCTAGGTGTTTCTTAGCATTTCCAAATATTTCATCACTTTTTCTTAATATCATCCCGACACAAACAGAATTATTTTATGGAATAATCTTGTAATTATTTGAAAATATAAATTATTCTAAGTAACACATTAGTTTCCACTTTGACCTAATAGGTGGCCATTAATATGCACTACAAGAAAATCATTTAATAGAAACTAATTTAGAAACCAAAAAAATTTTTAGTCTCTAAAATGGTCTCTAATTTGGTCACTATACTAACTAATTATTTTGTGTCTCTAAAATTGATTTTTATTTAATGATTTTCTTGTAGTGATGATACATACCTAATATGTTCTATTATTGCTTTTGGATTACTTTGAGTTGCAGGTGTTATGTTCAACTTCAGGAATCCAATAAAACAGAAAATATGTTGTTGTTAGGGGTCTTTGTCATGCTGAGTTTTTTTATGTGGTTTTGCAAATTTGTTGTTGGTTAGCTCCAATATTGGAATTTTTGAGTTATGTTTCCGGAACAATTTTTTTATACTCTTCAGATACGTTGTTAGTTTGGATTTAGGTTTGGACTTAGTTAGGATTTCTGATGATCCATTTTCCGCCTTTACATCGAGAGGTAGAGGTAAGTTTGTAAGGGTCTAAAGGTCAATGTTTGTGTTCTTTGTAGCATTTTGGACTTTTCTTGGAAGATTATGCTAACATCATAAGTTCAGTATATAGGATTGGAACATCCTTAAAATACTCCACATTTATTCATTAGTTTTTGTGATGAAAAACCTACTAATATACTAATTCCATTAGTTAAGGTGATTCATATGATATGAGGTAACATGAAAAATAAATCTTATTTTAGATATAATTTTAAATTTTAAAATTTTCAAAATTAATTAAGAGATAAGTTACATTTTCAAATATTGGAAATGTTATTGAGATTTTTTAAAAGAAAATGATATATAGAAACACAAGGATATTCGGTGAGATATTGGTGAGAGAGATGAGAGAGTGATGTGCAAAGTGAGGTTTACGTGAAGAAATTTGCCGACATGCGTGCTCAAATGACAACCATTGTTGAAAGGAAACGATAGATACATAGAAAAACAAAGAAAATGTTTATTTCTCTCTCTTCCTTTCGCATCACTGCAAGCTCACCTTTATGTCTTCAAATTTAAGATTTCAATTCTATAAGACTATTACATTGCAAATGTTTTTTAAATTCTCTTACTTTTTAAATCATATAATTAATTCTTACATATTTAAACCATCACGCATCGGTTATTGATCAGATTAATGCATAATAAATATTTAAACCATGATGCACAGTGTTCCAAATCATTTAGATGTTTTTCTCTGCATCTTTAGATTGCAAGATGGTAGGTACTTTCTTATTTATTTTTATAATAATTATTTTGAAATTTTAAATTTATGAATTACAATTGGTTATTGGTTAATAGTAAAAAATAAATTTATATTAATAGTTTATTTAAAACTTAATTAAGCTCTTCAAAAGTTGTTTGACCCTTTTTATTATTATAAGTGTGTATCTATGAATTTTTCGGTTGAAGATTTTTAGTAATTTTTTTCTTTTTAGGTATTCCTTAATTTATAAAAGTTGAGTTTAGGAAATTTTTAATAAATATAAAGTATCAGCCTAAAATATCAAGTTACATAATAATATTAAATATGAAAATTTTATTTTAAAAAAATTATTTATTAGAATTTAGATTTATATTAGATTTATCGCAATTCTGCATAATTTAATTTTAAAGATTTTTATTATATTTTATATTTTAATTTAATAACATCATTAAATCATCATATATTGTAATTTAAACAGTTCTCAAAGAGGTTTCAACTTAAGCATAATGGATAACCCCATTTAAGACGTATTTTAATTATAATAAATCGTTATTATAATCTTATTTTTCCATTAGTATCAATGTAGTATATATAAAAAAATTATAAAATTATAAAATTATTATTGTTAACTTTCTCTATTCTATACTAATATTTTATGAAAGTGATTTATAATTTTATTCTGAACACTCCTCTCCTTTTAATAAAACAAACTTGAATTCTTTATTCATGAGTAAAAGCGTATTAAAAGTGCATGATAAGATTATATACACATCTTTGAAAAATAAGCTATTTTCTTTATGACAACATGCACATCCAAACTATAAGAATGAAAATAAAAACCAACATTATATAAATAAATAAATAAATAAACATATTTTCTCTTATATATATTCATGGCAAATAATATTGGAACACGTAGTTACATGACAACGTAATCAAGTGTCTGTGATTAAAAAATTTGAACGTCAACTCTGTCTGCTGCTTGACACAGCAACAGTGGCATAGAATACAACTATATCAGTGCCTTCCTTCCTCTTTCCTTCTTCAATGTTTCTCATCATTTTCGATGTCCATGAGCTCCACTCATGTCTTTCCATGGCCCCATCTGCATGCCATGTTTTGAGTGATCAACAGTGCCAAGATAAAACCTATTTTTGGAATTGTACGTTGTACCAAAATTTTTAAAAGAAAAACAAAAAATGATTTCCAATGACATTGAGCGTGACTACGTACTTCAAATTACATTATTGCTTCCTTCCCTATGCTTCCTTCATCTTCATGTACTATTTTAAATCAACTCAACTTAAAAAAAAGTGTTAATAACCGAAAACGTCAGCCATCTCACCTTCATCGCATTTTAATTTATTAAATATTTTTATTCAGGTAAATGTGATTTGAAGAAGTGTTTGGATTATACTTGTTAATGAAATTTGTTAATGAAATTTGAAAGTACAGGAATAAGTATATTTTTCAAAGGTAGAATGATAGATTATTCAAAAATATTCACCTTGACCCAATTAAAGGTATAATATTAGATAACGTCTAAATCTGCTCTTACTTATTTTTTTTTATTCTGAGTGGTGCATGAATTCCCTGACCTGTATGTTTTCGATTAGGTGACTTTGAGAACGTTGTGGTCATTTGTTCTTGTAAGAAGGGTTAGTTTCGTTTTTTGGTTGAATTGTTTGTTTTTCTATAGCATAGTATGGTATAGGTAAATTGAAAGGAAATTAATGAGTCTTGTTATGTTATGTCTTGTATAAGGTTTAGATCATCTGAAATAACCTATATTTATTATTATTATTTATCAAATGATTATTTGAAAATATTAGAATGTCAGTTTATCATTGTCTATATAGAAAGTAAGAAAAGAAAATTAATAAATTAGAGACACTTCTACATTTATTGTGATACAACAGTATAAAAATATTAAGTACTCAGTCTCTTTTGTGCAATTTTATGAAAGGATGGAAGAAGAGATCTCAATTTATGTTTAGTCTCTCTAGCCTCAACTTCACAAAATAAAATATATAAATAAATATTAAAATAATAAATTCACAAAGCTAATATAGAAATGGCAGCGACAGAATAAAAGAGGGGCCAATTATGTCTGCGTCATGTAGTAATGGAAGGAAATAAGTCGTGGTGCGAGGGAGGAGGAAATGACAACACTTAATTTGAATTATTGCTGATAAAAAAATACTTAATTTGAGTATTTACAAAAATTGTTATCACATATATTTTTATATATAACACTTTCATTTGAAATATTGTTTATTTATGAATTGAGTGAGTCTCTCACACAATTCCATCATAAAAAAAAAAAAATCATATTGTATTTGTATTAATGTATATGATATTAATGTTAGTAACTTAGTTGAAATACATGTACCTACATATCGATTCAGAATACCTCTCATTCTTAATGAGGGTGAAATTATTCACAAATCCTTTTAGGCCTAATATTAATTTACTTTATAATATATTATTATTAAAAAGTAAATTTAAATTTTATTTTATTTTATTAAATTGATTTGTAAGATGAGATTTACATCCATTTATATATTATAATATTGAAAGTATTATTATCTTTAATAACCGTGAGATTATTTTCAGCGTATATCATAAATTTATCTCATTTAGTTTTTGTTAAGTAGCAAATACAAATCGTTTGTTATATTTATGCATATTAGATTTTTTTTTTTGTAGCTTATTCTTGTGAATAGATATTGTATTTTTTTTTTAGCAAAAGCTTTTTTGTAGCTTTTGTACCTTGGTGTCATTTTGTTCCATTAATAATTTACACCACTTGTAGGAATCAATACTTTGAATATTTTCTTAAAATTCATGTGTGCAGGTTGGTAGGAATCTGTGTGCGGAGGGTAGCAAATTGCTAATAAAGAGGTGAATTTTTCAAAATTCTCTTTTGAAAAACCGGGCTGATGAAAAGATAGTTAATTTGAGTTTTTTTCTCACCCTTTTTAGTTTAATCTTTCTGGTACTATTTTTTTCTTAATGCAGAAAAATTTAAGAGAAGGAAATTTCTAGTACTTACAGAAAAACTTAGATTTATCTTATTTTAAAAAATTAAAACAGTGCTCCTCTCGACTTATATATCCTTTGAATTCTTAATCAAACAGTTTTAAGGGAAAGGGGTAACATCTGAGCACGAAAAAAAATTAAATTTAAAGAGTAATTAAGATATCTCTAATGTATTTTCTTAAGGAGATTCTTAGAATAAATTTTTTACTTCTATTTAAATTTTACATCGAAAATGAGTGAGCTGGGTGTAACATATAGAATCAGTTTTTGTTCAAAAAGGCTCTGAAGAACTTGCTTTTATCTCAAAAGTAACTGACAAGAAGATAGTAGAAGCAAATTTAAAAATACAGCATATTATGAGATCCATTAAATATGTAGTAGCATTATTTGGTTCCATACATCCCTTGAATTCTTAATTTTAGAATCTGAGTTTTGGATTTGTACATTTTTATAAAGCTTTTCAACTTTTGTTATTTTGGTGATCCTCATTTGGTGACACCCCTTAATATTATTGACAGGAAGGTCTCAACTTGTGTAGGCTAAACAAAGCATGTGAGGGTTTGTATTTTAAGAGGGTATTGCATGGAGCAGGGCTCTTTCATTATTACCCTGCCGGTCCTGCAGGTGTCACAGACAATATCTATCAAAAAATATCAATATATATATATATAGAGAGAGAGAGAGATTTCATTTCATTGGCATGCCTAATTGTGATCACCAATGGTCAAAACCTAGCTATTAGCAGAGGGTCTCAATCACACAGTGACAGCAGCAAGCATTATTGAAAGATGATTATTAATTAATTAGGAAACTGTAATCCATCAATGTTGTAAACTTGGATGAAGACACTGTACATATAGATACATAGATAGACAGATAGATACATGAATTCATAATTAAATTGGAGTTGTGGTTTGAGCAGGACCCTTGACAGAAAGTGGCTCCTCAACACCAATGATCATGCCAACATCTTCTTCTCATGACATGACATGACAGTTTCCCTGATCCTCAAACCAATCGCATGCCAAACTGAAGAAGTTTGTGACTAATTAGTGTTGCTATCAGCTGGTTGGAATCCTAGAGATTTTTCTTGATTTCTCATGCCCATATAATTGGTTGTGGAAATGATAGCACAAGAAAGGTGGACTTAGTGGGTTGGTTTGGTCATCCATGAAAAGGACCAAGTCAAGTTAAAATTGAAATCTGGATAATGCATGCATTTCTTCCTCACAAAATGAATGGTAGGGCTCTTAGTAGTGTGCTTAATTTTAAGCTTAGCATCAAAGTGTTGTGTTGATTAAGCCAATTTGATTAGGTATGTTTCTGCCTAATTCGTCCATGGAGATATTGGCAGTCACCTTTATCTACAGAAAATCAATGCATGATAAGAGCATATATCATCTCACACCACATTATGTCAAATGGAATAACTGTATCAAATGCTCCTTTGTTTCTAATCACAACTTGACAACATTGTCTGAACTATCACACCATGGATCTTCAATTATGATAAGTATAAAATTTGTTCAACACTAGTAAAAAAATAATTATTTTATAACTATTTTTTATAATAAAATATTGTATTATAATAAAATAATAACTTATTTAAATATTAAGTGAATGTAATTAGTATCAATATATTATTGTTCTTATGATAATGTGTATTTAGACAACTCTTATCAAAGAGTAGACCAAAAATTTTAAATTATAAAATCAACATCTCGATCGAAACTGAGTTTAGTTGGTTTCACGTTAAGTTAATTTCACATGAAATTTAATCTAACTGATAAAATAGTTTTATTCTAAATTTAATTTATTTTAAATAGATTAAAATTTGATCTAGTAGAATGAATCTGAAATTTAAATTCAATCTATTTCACTTAATTATATTTTCCCATTCTATTGCAATTCTTTTCATCTAATCAATATGAAACAATGTGTTTTTGTAAGAAAAAGGTTAAAAAAAGAAATAAAAATGTGTTGTTTGCAAATTTCAGTTTTATTGTCAATTTTACATGATTTATTTTGGTATTGTTTCAGTCTAGGTAAAGTTTTTTGTTTAGTTACATATTTTACCATCTAAGTTTCTTTTTTTCTCGTATATTTAAGTATTATGTTTTCAATATTTGTCCATTTTACCATAAATTAAACATGTAGAAAAGTCTCTGAAAAACGACATCGGTTTATCATCAATTTTACAATTACAAAAACCCTGTCAACAAAATGATAAGATATGCATAACAATTGAAACACAAGATGACGTAATGTGTAAAAAAAATTGAAGATTTGATAGTTTTTTTTTATCAATGAATAAAATAAAATAAAATGAAGACTTGGTAGTACAATATATGAGAAAATATTCGAAGGTAAAATTTACAAAATAATAATAATTGAATTATAAAATGTACAGTTAAACCAAATATATTTTCATACTTTATAAATTCATGGTGACGTACACAAAAGTTTTAAAAGATTATGATAAATAAATAAAAAATTATGATAAAAATCGGAAAATGATGATGATGGAGGATATATGAATAATTAATATTTTTTCAAAGTTAAATATGCTTTTTTATGAGAAATAGTAAAAACTCGTGTATCATAAATAAATAATATACTTTGAAATTAATATTTTACTATCAAATGGAGATAAGAGAGAATTACTTATTATTTTTAGAAATGGAACAAAATAAGTGACACAATAAGTAGAATCAATGATTTTTGTTTCCCTTCATTTCTTTCTTCAAAAATTGAGTAGAATCAATGAATTTTATGTTTTACTGTTGAAGAGACGGTCAACTGAATAATCGCGGAAAGAATAAAAAAAATCTTAATTTTTTTCTACTATACATTTTATCATTTTTTTATTATATTTAATTTTATGTTGTAATATTTATTAAAACTAAATGATGTACATTATAAGACTAATTGAAAATTTTCCTAATTCAATACTCATTATATCCATGTAGACAAAATTCAAAAATATTTGAGGGGCCACGACACTGTCTCATCCCTATAATCCTCCATCCCTAAATGGTTGCACTGTTGAAATGACATAAAAAAAACTCGTGCTGAATTTTTATTATATTTAAACAAATTTATTAGATACAAATGCTTATTGAATATGATATTCATAAAATCACCTAATACTTTTTTGTCTCAATAAACTAAAAAGTGACAATAAATCATAATCTTCATTTACTTACCATATTTGAAAATCTAACATGATTTATATAATTAGGATGATTAATAAACTCATAAATACTTATGATTATTGGGTCTACATTATGATCAATCGTTATACTACTAGAAAGTGTAATTACCGATGATAAAGTGGACTAACCCGTCCTACATAGGCCTATCCCACATTTAGTCTGCAAAATGTGAGTTGGGTAGACTCATCCCGTATAAAATATGCAGACTTATTTTTCTAGCCTACCCTATATAAGGGTTGGCCTGCGGGCCTACGGGCCAGTTCGCATAAGAAATATTTTTTAAAAAAATTAATAAAAAATAATTTTTTAAATAGAAATTTTGAATAAATTTAATTATTTTTTTTATTTAGATGCATTAGGTAAATTGTCTCATAATATTATTTTCATAAGACATGTGTAGTAAGATGTTATTAAAATTTTTGGAATGTGAAATAAGAGATTGCATGAAGAAAATATGAGGGTGCAGAAAAAAATTTCTACATTTTAAAGTTATGGAGTCATGCAGGACAGTCTGCCCCGCACTTGGCCCACGTGGGCTGCAGGTTATGTGGGATGGGCCTAAGAAGAACCAGCAGGTTAAAATAGACAGTTTGTCCCGCGTTTTTCTCAACCGGCCACGGGCCAACCCGCACAGCTCGCCCCACTTTGCAATCACTAAGTGTAGTTAGACAATGACACCATCTGATGGAAGAGAAAAAAAAATTGTCTACTAGAGACTATCTAATAGTGTTAAGACTAGTTAGACCGTCTAACGTGTCTTATTATAACTACCTTAACATTTTTCCTTAAATGATATTCTTTTATTCCTTTTAGCTTAGGTTTTATATATAGAGATCGTTATGTGTATATATGGTAAACTAAATCTTGTAGACTCTCTATGTACAAAACATTTCAATTAATGAAAGTATTTTTTTTTCAATTTTGTTCTTGTGTTTTCTTGTTTATTATTGTTGTGAACATGACGATTGGAATCGTTTGTAAGAATAAGAAAAATAAAGTTAAGAAGATGAAGATATTGCCACTAAGTTTGACATCAAGAAATTTTCTGGAGAGAAAAAATTTAGATTATGTAGAATTAAGATGGAGACCATCTTGATACAACCACAATATGTTGATGCTCTGAAGGGTGAGTGAACATGTCAGTGTGATGGAATCTAGACTTGGCTCCATGTTTTTTGAGTTTGAGTTGCTTTTCGATGGAGCTAGATGATGCCTTACAGAAGCTATGGAGACCTGAAATTTTAGTGGAAGATTAAAGTGTAACCATGAGAGTAAAATGTCTATAAGAGGTGAGGCGAAGTTCTAAAAATTCCTAGGCTAGTCACACAAAGATATGCTAACATAGAGAGAAATTTGACAAGTAGAAGTGTCTCAAAATTTGAATAGCAATTCATTACTCAACTCAAAGTTGATTTAATTGATCCAAATTGAAGAAAATACTTAGAAAATGAAAAGGCATAAAAAACACACAATAAAAACACCTATGGCACACTACTGATGGTTCAAGCATGAACAAGTAATTTGAACCAAAGAACAAGACAATTACAACATCTAATTGATACAAACATTAAATACATGTACAAACATTATTAAAACAACACGAAATCATTTTAAAATAGTAGAAAAAGAACCTACTTATCTTTTAAACCAAAGATTTGATATCATATGATGGAGAAACAAGTTTCATGCGAATGACAAGTTGTTCTTCTACTTCTTCAATATTTTGATTTGAATTCCTTCTAAGGATGGTGAAGAATAGTGGAAGCATGTAAGAAGTGCAACAATGTCACAATTTGGAGATGGAAATTTTAAGACACTTCTACTTGTCAAAGTTATCTCTATAGTTGTCTTCTTACAAGACAAATTCTAGACTCCTCCTACTAGTGTTGGCCCAACCTCACTCTAGAAACTAGTGTTGGCCTAACCTCACATAGAATCAATTTCATAATCATTATCATCCATAAAAGAAATTCAAACTAAATTATAGAAGAAAAACTTGTCATGGGCTTAGAACTTGTTTTTCCATCACAGTATCTATGTCTTAGAAGGAGAAGGCTAACATGATCAATGAAGTCAAGACCACCTAATTATGTGTCTTGGTGATAAGGCACTAAGAGAAGTTGCTAAGGAGAAAATTATTGTGTCGATATGGGTGAAACTTTAGTCATTGTATGTGACTAAGTCTTTGACACATCACTCAAATCATTAAATAGAAACTAATTTTAAAGACAAAAAGTAATTAGTTGCTATATTGACTAAATTAGATACTATTTTACATACTAAAAAAAATTAGTATCTAAATTAGTTTATATTATTGATAAATAGTTTCTAAATTGATATCTAATTAGCTACTAAGGTTTTAACTACCAATTATGTAGACACCAAAAACAAATTAGTCTCTAAAATAGTCTCTAAAAATTTAGTCAACATAGCAACTAATTATTTTTTGTCTTTAAAATTAGTTTCTATTTAATGATTTTCTTGTAGTGCGTAGACTCTATTTGAAGCAACAAATATATTCATTCAAGATCACTGAGACAAGAATGATGATGGAGTAGCTAGCGAAATTCAATAAGATTCTGAATGATATGGAAAACATTGAGGTGAAGCTTGAGGATGAGGAAAACACTTTACTTCTTCTTAACGCCTTACCTAAGACGTATTGTGAAAAATAAGAAAATCACAAAAAGGGAGGGTTGATCTTTTTCGTTTCACAAAAAAATTAAAAGTGATTTCAGTGTAGACGGTCCAATGTAGTGCTAGACCGTCTAACACCAAAGAGAACATAGTATATATAGGGTTAGTTAACCCCCAAGTTATCTTCCAACGAATCCAATAGTAAATCTAGTCAATCAATGTTTCCAATGTGAAGACGCTAGACAGTCTAGTACTGGGTAGACGATCTAATACCCATTAGATGATCACATGATAAAATTAGACAGTCTCATTGTAACAAGCACTATAATATGTGTTAAGGTTTTTAACAAAGCTACTTTATGTGCAGACTTAGCCATAAACACACTATATGGTCTATTAAGATTAAACCTGTTAGACAGTCTTGTAGTCATAAAACTATTATATGGCCTCTTAGAGTTAAGTTCGTTAAACAATCTCTATGTTCAAAGGAGACAATCCTAAATCTGTAGTTTTAACATGTTAGACGGTCTCACATTGATTAACCTATTAGACCGTTTCATTGTACAAAATGGGCTAGACAATCTTAATGTGTTAAACATGTTAGATGGTATTTTTATGCTAGGCTATCAGTGGACTGCATCATGATGGATGACCTTTAAAAATGAAACACCTTAGACGATCTAGTCATCACCATTACGTTAGACGATCTTATATTTATTCTCATGATAAATGATCTATCACGTCAAGGAGAGTTTCTAAACTCTATCTTTATGTTCTTGAATTGCTTTCTTATCATACTTAAGTATTTTTGAACTTCCTTTTGATAGTATTTAACCATTCGAATTAAATATTTTACTTAAACGTATACTGATTTGGAAAGTTTTCACATCATGAACATAAAAAGAGCATTTAAAAAACTTCATATCTTCATTGTTTTGATGATACTTGAATATAATAATATATATTCTGGAATGAAATATAATTTATAAAAGATCTTTAAATTTGGAATTCTAAAATCTAGTGTATATAATATTGCCCATCTTATTTATGATGAATATTATTGATTATGAATTTCAAATTGTTTCCATAAATTATTTACAACACTAAAGACATGAAATAAGATTAAATAAAATGTTTCCAAATAGAGCTTCTAATGGAAACATGAGGTGCTACAGTGCAAATTCAAATATATTTCATGTTGAGTGAATTAAAGTCTCAACGTTCAAATTTATACAAGAATATAAAGTATTCGAAGTACAACATTAAAAAATACATGCTTAGGAAGCTCTAGAAATCTTCAGTGCAAGAGTTTCTTTTGGAGCGTCTAATGCATAAATGGAGTAAAAATTTAAGCTTTAACAGTCATCTTTTCAAAATCTATATAAAGAGGTAGAAGATGAAAAAGAAACACAAAAATACACAAGAACAACAAGAGAAATACAAGTTTACAAGAACTTGAAAGAAAATTTGGTTTGTACAAATTATATCTGCTACATATAGAGCATCTAGTGAGTTGGGTTGTGAGCTATCCATTTTAAATTCTTCACTCCTTGAAGTATACCCATTGAGCTTGATTTTTCTCTATTTTGAGAGTATTATTCTCATATCTTGAGAGGTCTTAGTTTCAAAGGGAGATTAGATTAATTTACTTGCAGAGTTATAGAATACTTGTACCTGGAAAGGCAGAGAATACTTACCTGGAGAGGTGTAAAATACTTGTACCTAGAGAGGTGTTGAAACTGGTTGTAACCAAAGTGCTATTGGTTAGTGAAAACTTATGTGCTTTGCTTAAGGGGACTGATGCAAAACCATCAAGCCACCACACTATTGACTAAGAAAAATGGAGAAGATAAAAGTCCCATGGAAGAAGAACAAACACTTGAGAGAAGAATATTAAAAAAACCATAAATTTTAGTCTTGTAAAAATATATAGGATTAAATAAAATATAGTAGAAAAATGTATAGGAATTACAATTTTTTATGTGTAAAAAATAGATACATAAGAGGGCTTGATTTAGGCTAATTGGGACTTTGACTTGGGAGTTAAAGCCCTAATTTGGGAGTCAACATGCAGTCCCCTCTGTTAGGGAAGTCAAAACTCTAATTAAAGAGGCAAAGAGAGAGTCTACATGATCCAATACTTAAGTTGGCCAAGCAATAAGTGGAAGAGAATTTGAGCTCATAAACACTTAGAAAAATAAAGAATTGAGAAATATGGGACTTGGTTTTGCATGGAGTAACTAAAATACTATAAGTAAATTTTTCTCTAGAAGGGGGGTTGAATGGAGCCTGAACTCAAATCGCAAACATGGAAAACAAAGCAAACACAATGTCTAACAAGTAAAAATAAAGAGGGAGAGAAATAGACATGAGATTTATACTAGTTCACTTAAAAACAAGAGCTAAGTCCATCTCCTCAAGTAATATGCTTAAGAGCCTTCACTAACATGAGTATTCGACACCTCTCTAGGTACACAAGTATTCTACACCTCTCCAGATACACAAGTATTCTTACACCTCTCCAGGTTCATTAGTCGCAATCTCCCTCTAAGATCAAGACCTCTCAAAGATATTAGAAACATTCTCTACATAGAAAACAATGAAAGTTCAAGAGGTATGTTTATAGAGTAAATGATTTTCAATGATTAAGCCCACTACTGGTTCTAGGTTATTTCTAGACAAGCAGAATGAGTCAACTGTAGTATATCTGTTAAGAGGGATTGTTGTATCCACAAGGACTACAGATGACAAAAATAGTAATATCTTTCATAGTGAAGTAGAGATATGATAATTTTGAGGTGCATATGTGATATTTAATAAATATAATAGATAAAATATAAATAATGATATTGAAACTTGATGCAAAAATGAGAAGTTTTCTATTCAAAGCAAGTGTTGGATTGAATCACTTTGTAAATCTATTTTGCTAATGTTACTTACAAATGCTTTGTTTTTCAAGTTCATTGTTCCTTATGACCAAACCAAGTTAATCCCTTAATCAGGGTTATCTAGAAAAAGAAACTATCATAATCAATTCCTTGACTTACAATAATTTGCTTCTACATTAAGCTAGAATAGGTCAAGCAAACATTCAATTTCATTCCCAGATATTGACTTGTTTGGTTATTTGAAAGAGTTTAGAAAATGAAAGTGTTTCCCAACATCATCCAAGTTCTAAAGGCATGAATGGTGATTCCTCACATATCAAGCACTAAGCATTCCATTAAATCAAATGAACTGAAACAAACAAACATAAATAAATACAAAAAGCTAAGAGACATTACATTATTCTCCAATCCTAAAGGGAGATATTTAGCTACTCATGATAAAGTTTCCAAAGAAACTCGTGAATGAGTAGCTAGTAACAAAGGATGTGTGGTCTTGAATGTTGTGTGCCAACTGGGGCTGTTATCTTCTGCCTTAAGTTACATATTCATTTCAACCTCCCATTTATGAACCAGGACATCCCTATTTATAGATTTTAGTGATGGGTTTGCTCAGATATGCCATTTGTTCAACACATAGCCAATCCACTCAACAGATTGGCTTTCTTCATCTTGAATAAACCTTTTGGCTTAGAGCCTAATCCAAGGTCAGTGAAATCATAGCTTTCTTAACCTTGAAGATTTCTTTCTGCTTCACTCCAAGCCCAACTCTAGCGAGTTCAGCTTTCTTAAGCTTGAAGAATTCTTTTGGCTCTTAATCTCTCCAAACCAAGCTCCAGCGAAAGGGACTTTCTCAAGCTTGAAAAAACCTTTTTATCTCAGAATTAACTCCAAGCCAAGCCCCAGCGATATGGGCTTTCTTAGACTTGAATAAATCTTTTTGCTTAGAGATTCTCAAATGCACTCAACAACCTAAACCTCCATGGTTTGGTCCTTTTCTAGCATAGTTTTTTTTTTAGTGCATTCCTCGGCGCTTAGTGCTTGGAGGTTCTTTCTTTTAATGCTCTTGTCACCAATTCGCTTATCCCTTGACACATGCACTAAGCAAATTGGTCATTATGCTACTCCTTTGTTTTGTTGTTGTTTTCGTTAATTTCCTACAAGATACCATCAAAATTTTCACTCTCTTATCTCTTCTTAGGTCAATCATGAATTTTTGTGGGAAAACACTCTTCATAATATTTTCGATAAACATAATTCATTTTATATGCCTAATTTGATATTAAAATCAAGAACATTTGGCACTTATCAACTACCTAATCTCATAAATTGCTTTTCCATAGCAGATACAAAATTGTGTAAGCACTATTCGATTCCACGGTTGTATGTCACTTGTAATGGCGATTTTGTACACTTTAAATGTTCATATATCACTTCTTTGTTGTGTTGTTCATCTTCAAGGTCTTTATATAGCCTGTAGAAATGTGATCGTTGAAGCTTTGTGTATCTTCTTTATTCACATAGTCATTAGACGCTTGAAATAGAAAATTTTGTTTTGATTGATTCTTCTGTGTCTTGAACGTGAGTATTTCAAATTCTTTCTTTATATTCTTCAAATGTGAACATTATTTCCTTAATCCCTTTAACTAAATCAGCAATAGAAATTTGCCACATTGTTCTTCTTCAATATAGTAGACGCTAAAAGTGGAAATATTAGCTTTGATGTAATATTTGCGTCTTTAAACATATATTTGCTCTTAAAAAAATTTCTTTATCTAGTGGAATTGGACGCTGAGGCTTTGAACATTTTTGGACTCAAATTTTTCCTTTTTAGCAATATTTATTTTCTTCTTCTTGTTAGACACTTGATATATGCCTTTAATGTGTCGTATCACTATTTATTTAGACTCATATTTAATATTTATGAATTATCGATACCTTTTATTCTCAGATTTTTCAATTTACATGCATTTTTAAATACGTTCCAAGTTAATGCAAGATTTGAGCGTTGAAGTATAATCATATTTTAACCTAGATATATTTCAACAAAATATATTTTGAAAAACTATTTAATATGAGAAATATGAGTGCTCTGTTTTTCAAAACTTTTGAGTTAAAACATTGTTCATTTGAAAACTTTCTAATACAGACTCAATTTTATTCTTTAATGCATAATTGTATTCAAATCATTATATAATCATTATAAAAAGTGTATTTCATTCTCAAAGCATTAAAGCACATAATGTTTTATATTTTGAGTTTGCTCTATTTTTCGTTCTCAAATACGAAACCTTCCCGAAATCATTCAATCATTAATCTTATTTGAAAACTGTGTTTTATATGTATTAGTATCACCAAATAAGGTTAAAAAAAAATCACGCGTTGTGAGAAAGTAATCTAAGAATGTAAAGGTTTAGTATAGATACTCTTTGATATGATACATTGATTATCATTTGTCATGTACAAGCTCTAGTAGTTATCTAGTGTGTCCATAAGCATTGTATTTATAAGCTTTCCTCCTGCTTTGGAAGCGTCTACCTTGATATAGCATTAGAGATGGTCTGGCGGGATTGTATGGTCACGTTCTAGTACTGAGACTGTATAGTGCGTTTTTCCACAGTTGGATTGTCTAGCTGGTCAAGTTTTCCACTTTGATTATTCCCTTTATAACATATAACCACTCAAATATTTTCCATTACTAAGACGAAGACTAGGTCATCTGTTGTGACATTACTAGACTGTCTAATGTATCATTTCACTGCATGGTTATCAAACTCGCGAGTCAACTCGTTGACTCGTCCGAGTTTGCGTTTCCACATATCCTTACCGAGTTAACTCGGTAGCAAACTCGTCTTTTAAGCAAACTCGGCGAAATCGGAGTACACTCGGTGAGATCGGAGTGAACTCGCGATTCCGGTCCGATTTGGCGAGTTTAACCGGCTTCTTTTTAAACTCAAAACGGTGTCGTTGTGAAGGGGAAAAATTAAATGAAAACTGAACTTAGGGCTTCATTTTTGTGCCATTGCCATTTCCGTCTTCTGTGCGTCTTCGTCTAGGAGTGCGGCGGTTGTGGCGATCGAACGGAGCGGTCACGCGGTGGTCGCGGGCTGCAGGTAGTTCGTGGGGTGGTCGCGGGTTGCAGGTGATTCGTGTGGTGGCTGCGGTGGTCGCGGGTGTGTGGTGGTTGCGATGGTCGCGGGGTGTGCCATTCATCATATATGGTTAGAGAAGGGTGGTGTGAAATTAGGGTTGAATTGTTATGTAGAGTGATTTAGGGGATTAGGAATTAGGATTAGGGTTATGTTTTTTTATTGGGCTTTTTATTGCTTTTTATTGGGGTTTTTATTGCTTTTTTATTGGGCTGCTGCAAAATAGAATAGAAGATGGACTTCAAATTCATTATTTTTCTATTTAATTAAGCTGAAGATGAAGAAGATAAAGATGATGGAGGAGATGATATCATTAGAGAATTAGACATAAAAATTTAACATTTGTCTATTTTTAATTATTTAATTTCTATGATTTGAATAATTTAATTTTTATAGTATTTGTATGAATAATTTTTTTAATTAAGACTTTAAAGTTATATAATTTTTATTTAGGACTAAATGTAATTTTCACTATTAAATTTTTTTTTAATATAAAAGTAAACTCTTACGAGTTTACGAGTCGAGTCTACGAAGCTCTCACGAGTCTACGTAGACTCTCGAGTTTGACAACCTTGTTTCACTGTGAGATTGTCTAGTGAGTCTTGCTCATATTTCTTATTTATATCATCTAGACTTATACTCTAGTAGTATCTGCACATAAGTGAGCTTCATTATAAATCATAACACACTTACTTTATAGTGTTTGTTATCATCAACACATATATATTCTTGTGTCTTGAGACCTTCTATTGGGTGATAGACCATCTAGAGGTTATTGAATCATCTAAGGTCTTAACAATCTCCCCATTTTTGTGATGATAAAAACTATCAGTTAATGAGCAGTTCGATATATATATATATACACACACACACACATACACACACATGCAAGTGGTATCAGATATAGCAAACATAATCAATTAAATATCATAGCAGAAGCACAGGATAAAAATAATCTATCTTTTTTCTTATTAATGTTCTTTATAAATATTGTCATCATTGATATCCTAGAACAATTTCTTTAGCTTCTTTAAACCATTTACTCTTTCTACAGAAACTTCTTTCAATCTTTATCATCTCCTTCTTTATTCCTATATCTCCCTTACACTTTTACTTACACTCTCCTTATTTTTGTCATCATTATAAAGAGTTCATTGAAGAAATCATCAATGATATGAGATCAATAGTGGCAGGTTTGGAAATTGGAAGCTTCCTGAACACCACAAGAGTTTTCTTTAGCATTTAAGATTTTTTTATAGGTATATGGATATGAAGGGATGGCAGTGCCGGGTGGGCTCATTAATCTAGCCCGCTAACCCGCTTAGGTGAACAGCGAGACGGGTTGGTCCGCTGGCCCGCATAAATAAAAATAATTATTTTATTTTTTTTACAAAAAAAAAAGTCATACCTCACTCACTCATTATTGCATTTTGACCTTTATTTTATTTTATTTTTTAAAAATTGAATATAATGTACTAAAAAATTTAATGTTTTCTTTTAATCATCTAAAAGAGTTAATATTAAGAGTGACATTGGATCTAGTTTTAAGTAAAGTCTCATATTTAAAATTTGTTAATAAAAAAATAATATAAAGAAGAGATTTCAATAAGATACTCTTTAAAAAATTGGTCATATTCATTCAAATATTTGTAGCAATACTTTGTTTTGATAAGATACTTTTATACATTTACATACATATAGAGAGAAAATAGATGCAAAACAAAAATTTAATTATTTTTAATCAAACCTTCTAACAGCCCTTATACTTAAATTCATATTTTTGTCTTAATTGAATGAATTGAAACATGGATAAAATTTTAAGAGACATTGACATTAGGTTTTAACTTGTTTAAGTAGGGATGGGGCTAAAGATTGATAAAAGGGTGCAGTTGTGCAGCTCAGGTTTTTCGTAAAATATTGTACCCAGAAACCCAAAAAATGTGTAGTTAAGCTCAGTTAAACACCCAAATATTCAATCACAAGTTCCTTCACTTAAACTAGATGTTCATGTAAACAGTATGAGTTCACAAAATACTTATGAAACAAAGTTAGACAATTGTACACGTCACAGATTAAGGCAAGTATGCAACAATTTTACAAAAAATTTTCCCTTAAGTGATTAAGACAAGTTTTTCAACTTTGACATACCTAGAAAACTTTGATCATTTGATGCATATAACTCCTAGACCTTCTTCTAGACAATCATCTTATATTGTCTAATGCATATAAACACATTGAATGCAAAAATTTTGAAGACAAATAGGCTTCACTAATTAACATTATTCATTCTTTAGTAAGACTCATGCCTAAAAGGTCTCTTAATTTTGAAAATCTCTCTTCTACAAAATGTTTTGTAAAAATATTTTCTAATTGGTCCTCTGTAGGAATATACTGCAAATCAAGAATTCCTTTTTCAACATAATCCCTTATGAAGTCATGTTTAATTTCAATATGCTTAGCCCAAGAATGCAAAATAAAATTTTTAGACAAGCTAATTGCAGCACTATAATCATAGGAGATAGGAATGTTTGTCTCATGAAGATCATAATCTTCAAGTTGATTCCTAAATCACAGCAGTTGTGCACAACAATTTGCAGTTGGGACATATTCAACTTCTACTATATACAAGGCAATCGTTGCTTGCTTCTTACTACTTCACGAAACGAGGTTACATCCAATGAAGTGACATCATCCAGTGGTGCTCTTTCATTCCCCTCGGTCTCCAGTGTAGTTTGCATTACAATATCCCTACAATCTGAAAACTTTCTCTTGCTTTGTAGCAAATACCAAGATTAATAGTACCTTTGAGATATCTTAATATTCTTTTAAATCACTGAGGTGTACTTCTCTAGGATGAGATTGAAAATGAGCACTCAAACAGACACTGAACATTATATTTGGTCTAGACATTGAACATTATATTTGGTCTAGACATTGTAAGGTAAAGCTAAGATATAATTATCTATCTATATTCAGTGATATCCACTAATTTAGATTCTTTCTCCAGGCCAAGAGATATTTTAGGATGCATTAGAGTACTCATAATTTTAGCATCATATAGTATGAACTCTTTCAACAATTCCTTGACATACTTCGATTGATGTACGAGTATTTGACCATATGCTTGTTTGATTTGAAGACCTAAGAAGAATCTTAGTTCTCTCATGATGCTCATCTCAAATACTCTTTGCATAAGATTAAAAAATTCCTTGCACAAGAGATTGTTATTCGCACCAAATATAATATCATCCACTTAGACTTGAACTAATATAAAATCATTTTGGTGATCTCTTCAAAATAAAGTTGTGTTTACATTGACTCTTTAAAATTATTTTCAATCAAAAAATTACTTAGATGCTCATACCAAGCCCTAGGAGCTTGTTTGAGACCATACAAAGTTTTGTTTAATTTGAAAGCATGGTTTGGCAATGCAAAATTTTCAAAAACTAGGGGGTTGTTCAACATAAATTACTTCTTTGATAAAGACCATTTAAGAAAGAACTTTTAACATCCATTTGATAATTTTTTATCCTACTTAATACAGAAAAAGACAATAATATACGAATAACATCTAATCGAGCTATTGGGGCATAAGTCTCAATATTGTTTATACCTTCCTGTTGTGAGTAGCCTTTGGCAACAGGCCTAACCTTGTTTCTCACAATGGTTCTCATCCATCTTGTTTCTTAACACACATTTTACTCCAATGATGGACTTTTCAGAGGGTGGGTCAACAAGCGTCCAGACATCGTTCATCTTCAACTGATCCAATTCCTCTTTCATAGCGTCTACCTAGTGTTGCTCCTCCAGAGCTTCAATTACATTTTGGGTTGCATTTGCAAGATCATGGCTGATTGATTTCTATCTTTTGATCTTGTTGAGACTGATAAGTGTCAAATTTCAGTAATATTTCATATTAAAATATAGACACTTATGAGTATTAATTGCTAAAATAAGTATAAAATAATCCCTAATTTATGAATTTATACCTTTTTACATATTTTATGATTTTAATTTGGATAAGAACGATTTATTTCCAAATTTGTGTTAATTTCAGGATTCTAGGGAAGAATGGAGATAATTGGGCAAAAGGAAAATATACAAAGCTAAAAAGAGAAAGTTAGAATGTATCAACACTCACCAAAGCTACCCAAATTCGTAAAAAACCAAGATGCCACCAGTAGATCTCGCATGAGCGAGATACCACCAGTAATGTTGGACCATTTTATGTTTTACTCACCCAAGCGAGTCCATTAGCGTCCAAGCGAGAAGTCACTTAAGTCCAAGCAAATTAAGTTAAATAGAAGGCTTGAGGCACAATCCTAGTATGCAAGATTGAGAGGAAAAACACCATTGAGTGACTTGTAACCCAATTGGGAGAATAGGAGGTGCAAGAACCATTAGAGGAGGCATTCGTCAAGGAGAAACATCTTGGATCTTCTTTTCATGCTATCCTTGAGTGTAATAGTCATCATGAGTGGGTAATTCTACCATTTGGGATTGAGAGTAATCTATTCAAACTCTTATGTATTGAGGTGATATCTTAATATAATATTATGTTCTTAATTGATTATTGGTATTATTGCTTTGCTTCTAATTCTTAATCTAGAATCTTAAATTTGACTGGAAAGTATTTTTAGGGTTCTGACCTAATCAATAATACTTGACATATTTGAGTACGAGGAATAGACTTAGAATGTTAATTGTTATCAACATCTGATCTTAATACTAAGTTGTTTTTATAAATATGAGAAGAATCGATATTTAGGAAGCATCTTGATAATTTTATATGCAAGAAATTGATATAAATGATTTTTATAAGGGCATCAATATCAATCAAAGGTCACAATATTACCATGCTAATCAATATAAAAGAGTGAGAAAGATGAAACTCAATCCCTATTTTTCCAATTGAAGTAACAAATTCTTTGACTTGTTTTCTTATTAATCATTGTCATCACAACAACTTTCAACACAATTTTATTATTCTGTTTTATAATTTAGTGAATATTTTACTTGATTATTCAATTGTTCCTTGTGGGTTTAATATTCGTCCTTAGGGACACATTATTACCTCTGACAACGCGGTGCACTTTCCGTAAAAAGTCATCAGAGACACCTCTGGATGGGTCACCAATGATTGTTTCTTCTGAGTGGTTCTTTGTTAGTGTTGGGTTCCCCTAGTTAGTTTTTTAACCTCTTATGTTGGGCCCTTCTAAGTTTGGAAGGATCATTTGATGCTCTCTTTTGATCGTTTAAGGGCTATATTTGTCATCTAGCATCTTAGCTTGATCATTTGTTGAGAGTAGATTCTCCTACAGTTCCTGCAAATCAAAAACATAAGAGTTTTCTTTCTCTGATAATTTCTTATCAAGCATTAGGTCATTGAATCTCACGTGGATGGCCTCTTTAACCACTGTAGTTTTAGAGTTGTATACTTTATAAGCTTTAGAGGTTTAAGAATAATCTAGTAAGATCCCTACATCACTTTTGGAATCAAACTTTTCAAGGTTGCCCTTGGTGTTCAAAATGAAACATTGGACTCCAAAAGGATGGAAATAAGATATATTGGGTTTTATGTTCATCCATAGTTCATAGGGAGTCTTATTTGCCAAGGGTCTGATATAATTATGGTTTTGTAAATAACAAGCAGTGTTAATGGCTTATGTCGAAAAACATTTAGGGGTAGAGTTAACATTTAACATCGTCCGAGCTATTTCTTGTAGAGACCTATTATTTCTCTCAACAACACCATTTTTTTTGGTATCCTTGGAGTAGAAAAGTTATGGTTAATACCATAGTTTTCGCAAAGGGTTAGAAGGTTTTCATTTTCAAATTAATCTCCACGATAACTTACATAAATAATTGATAAACTTTTTTCGTTATGTATTTGTTTGAAAGATTTACATAGAACATTTTAAGATCCATCCTTGTAGCTTAAGAACTTAACCCATGTCCTTCTAGTGAAATCATCAACAATGACTAGACTGTATATTTTGCCCCCAATAGACTCGGTTCTAGTAGGTCCAAAAAGGTTTGTATCAGCTCAAGGGGTCTTTGAGTGGATATGTCGTTTTTTCTCTTGAATGAGATTTTGATCTTGACACATGCCTGACAAAGAAGATCATATTTAAATGACATTATTGGAAAATCCTCATGAGATTGTGTTTATGTAGCCTCGAGATTAATCTCAAACTAGCGTGGCCACACTTCCTGTGCCACGGTTAATTATCTTCTGTTTCAAACATGAGACTAGGGGCTCTTTGATCTGATAACTCATCCATATCAATTTTATAAAGATTTCCTCGTCTACTGGAAGCAAATATTTTGGTTCCATCCTTTTGATAAGTTGTGCATTAGTCTTTACAAAAAAATAGCATTGTCCCCATTGTCACACAATTGACTTATTCTTACTAGGTTTCATTTAAGATTGTCTACTAATAAAACATTACTAATACACCTAGAAGGTTTCAAACTTACCTGACCACCACCAATCACCTGGACATGTTGGCTCCCTTTGAAAATCATTTTTTCTTTTTTCTTTAACTTTAGGTCTTGGGATATATACCTTTCTTTTGTCATGTGACGTGAGCAACCATTGTCCAGTACCATGACAAGGGTTTTTCTACTTCCATTAAGAATATTTGCAAGGGATATTATTTTCTCTTTACATACTCCTTCAACTTTGGGTCCTTCTGTGTTATTTTTCTTTGGCCCGCCTTTTTTTGGGACCATTAGACAATATAAATGTAGCAATGTAAGATAATACATGAATATGGATACATTGTGGTTTCTTTTCTACATATCCTATTCCAGTTTTGTTATAAGGACCTCTAGAATTCCTAACTAAAATATCCAGAGATTTACCACAAATATGAGACTAAGATAAGATTTTTCTAAGAGCAGAGTTTTCAGTCTTAAGATTGTCTAATGATTTATTATCTACTAATTCATTAGTTCTTTTATCTAGCTTTTCTTTAACCAACATTATTTCTTTTTTGGACCCTAATCAGATCAGTGTTTTTCAGTTTATAGGATCTAATATGTAAGGTCAGTGTTTATAAGTTAGGAAAAAAATAAAAATGAGAGTTTATTGTAATAAAACAAAAGAGACGTTGGATAATCTAAGAAAGAAATACTCTATAAGGTTTATTGGGCTCACTTGATGTCTATTTATGTTATTCTGGAATAAAAATGATATGAAAAGTTTTGTATCCTAGTTTCTTAGTGAATTATCTCTTCTCCTTAGTGTAGCTATAGAAAAAGTTTGGATTGCTAGCTTTATTGTGTGTTTTCCATTTAAGAAACTAAAAACGATGGTTTGAGATGAAGGTTGTACTAAATAAGCACTGGTTTTGGGATTTCAAACAGAAATGCTATACACTATTAAGGTTATTTTCAACATTTATAATGGACTGATACAATAAATTTTCTTTATCAATCGATTAAGACTTTCAAACTCAATCAAAGTTGGGCATAAAAACCTTCATAATGCTTCCTGAAAATGTTTCTGAAGGATATCAAGGCACCAAAAGCTTATTGGTATGCCATCGGTTAAAGGGGCAATTTCTTAGCCTTGGTCAACTTAAAAACCAGTTTTTTTATGAACAGACATGGAGAAATCTTCTTTACACAAGTTCCGAAACCTACACCAGTCAACATCGGCCACATTCTCTATTTAAATGGAAAGTAGTTGTGTGATGCAAACTTCTATGATTATTTAAATTATGATGCATAATCCGCAGTGGATACAAGAATTTCTCGTTAAGTGAGAAACAATTAAAAATGAGTTTGATTGAGGTTATATAATAATAGAAGTATTCCCTATTAACATGCCTAGTGAGCATGGCTCCAGAAACGATTCTCAAATCTCAAAGAAATGGAACAGTGAAAGCACTAGGAAAAGACTTTGGTGGATTAATAGATAACCAAGGAACGATGCTGTCATCTTTACAATTATCAATAAAAATAAAAATTAAATACATCTGTGCTTAAAAGAACTATATGCCTCAATCAACTAAATATTGAAAACTTTGAGGCACAACTACAGCATCTAATAATCAGTTCAACAAGTTAGGATTCACCAAGGACTACAATTCACACTGACTAGAAGTCCGGGTAATACCACATACAGGATTACTCCCATAATATACATACATGCCACAATTCCCATTCGGAGGATGCTCCTTTGAAGAAGAATGACCGACCCTTTTGGACTGATCAATTCTTTGTATTTGCTCAACATGGCCCTTTTCAGGGAACACCCTGGTAACTGGCCTACTATGTGAAAACTTCATGTGGGACTTTTCTGGGGTGTAGTTGAAGATAGATGAAATTGGATCCATGTTGCATGAATCACCATAGTCTACAGTGCTGAAGGAGTCCCTGGTGCTCTCAGTTGTGAAAGAGGCCTCATCTGAGCTTGTGAAAAGGGACCAGTCGCTTGATGTGGCGTCTGAAAACTCCTGCCTGACGTTTTCTGCATAAGTTTGTGTCACTGGCAGGGCATTCCTATTAGTGCTCTTTCTAAGGAAGCCACTAGTGGTGTCAACAATGCGAGTCACCGTTTCCGACCTGCCATTGGGTGATGCCTCTGGGACAAAAAACTGGCTGTCATGCCTGCCATGTCCGGGTTTAGGCTTCTGCATTTCCAATGGATTGTGCTTTGAAGCATCATAAACTGATTGCTGTGTGGCTTTCCCGGTATGTTTTACTGGAGGACGTGGAGAAGACCTACCAACAGTTCAACATTTTTAAAGCCTGAAAAAAGCATATATACAGGCATGCAATAAAAGAAAGATGCACTGACATCCATAATGAATGGACCAAGATCACAATTCATCAAATCCCAGAAATATGATTATATACCAGATTGAGGAAGAATCAGTAAAAGAAAAATGTATTCTTATGGGACCTAAAACAAGTAACATATATGCAGCAACAGAATGCTGGAATATGATCCATCTAATTAACTTTCAAGCCCTCTCTTATACTGCAAGTGTGGTTTTATTAGATAACCTAAAGTACGTGGAAGAAATAAGATTAAATAATAACATCCCAAATTAAGTGCACCTAGATACTTTCATCTTGAGCTTAAATTGACATTTAGAATATTTCTTTCTTTTATTGACAAAGGAGGGTAATTTGCTCAGAAGGTAACACTTGTAAATACAACAATAGAACAAGTTTATTAGAATGAGCATATTAAATGCCAATGTACTCGGATAGAGCAAAGAAAATGACAATAACTGTGCCACCATCTAAATTTACCTCATGTAGAATAAGATATATGCTCCTTCTGACATGACCTGATTAATTAGCACAGGCTGAACCTGTCAAATGTAAAAAGAAAATCACAGAAAACCAAATGAATTATAAACATTTGAGCAAATTATTAGCATGAAACATAAGATAATACGACTAAAAATACATATCTGTAGTTTGTTTACTTCCCTAGATTCGATGGAAATGCAGAACATACTCATTATCATAGCAATACGTCTTTCAATACAATGATATCAATATTCAAGAAAGTAAGAATTCAACAGAAGAGTCTAAAGTTTAAGTTATGTTTAACTCATTGAGTTAATGTCGAAGCTCCTGTTAGGAATCCGGACAAAAGGGATAATTAGTTTGGATAGTTAGAAAAATTACTTATTTAAAGAGGGTCAATTAGATAAATAGGGGAAAGGTAGGAAAGGACCGTTCAGAATATTATATTTGTTAGAAAAGGAAAACCCTTTGAGATGAGGAAACCATTGGTAGAGAATGAATGCAACATTCCTATGCTTCAACCCGTAACTTAGGCTTTTGAGCTAGTTTCCTAGATCTTAAGAATTACAACCATTAGATTTCCAACTACATAATTAATTGCCTTACCTCAGTGTCATCTATCCTGAACCAATTGCCTTGCAAATCTTTTACATATGAAACATAGTGTCCAGAGAAAGATGCATTTAGTGTGTCCAGGTGCACAACAACAGCATAAAGCATGTAAAGCGGTGGAACATCACCCGTCCCAGTCATGAAAGGAATCATATCCAGCATTTCGGGAAAAGTTATACATTTGTTAATTTTCCCGTATCTTCCTTCCTGATGATACAGAAACAAGATATTCCGAAGAGTCAATATATATAAACTGAGGGAATTTGAAACATAATCAGGTACCTAAAGTAAACATCCAAAAAACAATAATTATGAAATGAACTACAAATATGAGATAATTTAAGACTGATAGTTTCAAGGAACTCAACAATGGCTACCAGATTCATTTATTGCTCATGTAATCTCACAATTTGTTTGTAATGACCAAATTAATGTAAAGTTTTTCATCTTTAGAATTATTTGTAAGTGACGTTAACCTAAGATTCTTGAGATAAATCATATTAAGACATTGTACCAAAAAAGAACAATTAAATAACCAAATTTTGGAGACTACTACATCCATATATAGCATGGGTGGTAATAATGCTAGCCTCTAAAAAATCCGAAAAGACATTAACTTTAGAAACTCCAAGAGCTAAGCACCAAAGATGCCAGCCATAATCTACTCCACAACACTCCTAAAGAAGCCAAAATTCCTAAACACCTTGAAAAATCCAAGCATCTTTCTCCAACTACATGCACCAAAGAATAGCAAAACTACACAGTCCAACAGATCCTTAACCTCTATTCTTTCATACCCTTTAAAACGTATTGTCAAAAGGGTTGGCTCTTTTCTTCTTCCATACCATTTAAAACTTGTTTTCAAAAGGGTCTGTGGAAATTGGTCAAACCAACCCATTCACAAACAAAAAAATGCCAATTCCATAAAGAATTAACTTTATATATGTTAGTAATACTTTTGCTTGAGAATATGCCAATTCATGACTTGAGTAACCAACCTTAATCTATAAAGTGAATGACTGTAAGACCAACCACGCCATAAGTAGCAAAAGGGAGCAAGACAAATAATAAAGCCAAGCTTCCCAACCAAGCAAAAGAGGAACTGCAATAGAGAACGACCTTAAAAGAGCTATAAGATACCTGAAATCTCTTCAACACTATAGTCAAGATGTTAGGAGCCTCATGTATGCTCAGTTGCTTTCTAGCTCGAACATATGCTGTGCACCTAGTTTAAAATGTACAAAAGAGAGGTGAGAGTCTCTTAAATTGGAAGTGAAATTTCGAACAATGCTCTTTGTTTTCCTCACGTTCTTTAATAATATATTAACCATCTAAACCACACAATAGTAACAGAATAGAAATACGTTAGATCATCATACCTTCCACATCTGTACATATTCTCTCCATCCAAATCTTCAGGGGAAGTAAACTGAGTCAGTGCATCTTCCAGTGACTCAACCCAACCCAATATCTCCAGCGTCAGGTCCATAATGTTTTCATACCTTTCTGATTCATGATTACAATTCAAGCACTTAACCTGTGGACATTAAATTCGACTAAGTCGTCAAACAAATGTAATACTAAGATCACTGCTGTCTAAGACTAGACAGAGGGAACAAAAAAATAAGAATACGGGATGAAGAGAAACAAACCTTGGATTGAAGACGACCACCAAAAGTATGTTGTATGAAAGTTGTTTCTTGTAGTCTAGGATCAACCTTTTTCTCACCACCAAGTCCCTCCAGGCATATAGATTGCATTGATGCAATTAGAAGCCTATATAAACAATGCATTTAATATATAATTAACTGAGCATTCAGCATAGAGACAACAAGCTAAATATATAAAGGAAACTAGCGTTTGCATGTGTGTGTGTTGAGAAGAAAACTTAGTGACCTTAAAAATTCATGGGCATCTTCCTGACTTCCTTCCCCCATTTGACAGTTAATACTCCGCATATGCCAAAGTATCCTACTAGGGGATAGAGGAGCCCCATTTTCTCTTAAAATCATTATGTGTTGCTCTAACTCACACATGAGACACCAATCTTTAGCACAACCTGGCATTCAATGAAAAATGAGACAATATTCAAAAAAATTGTCTTAAAAGCAAATTGAGTCTTGACTTTTGTCTCAGTGAAAAGATAGAGAGAGAATGTCTACATACAGGATTTTGAGTGAGATCTATAAAGCAGATAGACAACTAAAGGCTTTGTAGAAGTTAAGCATTGCAAGACAGCATTCGCATAGCAACTGCAAAAAAAGAGATGAAAAAAGAAAGTTCACAACAATTCAGAATATAACAGAAAAGGAACCATATATGGATTTTCCAAAAAATTTATCTTCAAGTGAATCGAGCCTCATATTTTGAAATTCAAGCAATATGAAAATAAAAGGTAAATTGAGACAATTCACATGCAAAAGTAACCTTGAAATGGGAAGACCTCCCCTCCTTCAAAAATTGTATTGTGAGCAGCATAAGTATAATAATAGTGATAATAATCTAATTGTTGCATAAGGTATAGCACCACTTGAGAAATGATAAAAGTTAATATCTATCTACTATTTAATCTATAAAACATTCAACATTTCTTCCTATTTTATCACAAATCACAATTATAGTTTTAATGTATTGTGCTAGTATTACCTGTTCCCACAATTTAAGAGGCCCCTGGGGAATATGCCAAAGATATCACTTTGGAAAATCTTTACAAATTCATCATAAGGAAACAACATCTGAGACATGATCAAGACACCAATTAGTAGTAAGGGCATCATTTTCTAACTTGTGGCTATAGAAAATTGTTTCAAGTAGGACAGAGGGAATTGAAATTTCTAGGCATCTACACAAATCTGACCTTTATCTTCTTCACCTTCTTGAACTTTACATCAATGCCTTCTGTAGAAGCTAGAGGGCAGGGTTTGGTTGATTTCTTCAAGCCCATCATTTTCATAATTCCAGTACTAGCAGCTCCATTGCTAACATTACTATGTAAAGGGATGCTATCACTAATACTAGCAAGTTCTGCGTGATTAAAATAAATTTGTATTAACATAGAATCAATACTTAATTCATGTTGAAGGAAACATTGACATGAAAACAACAAATATGGGAAAAAGATATCTTAAACACTAACTTGGTTCATCTGCCACTTTTTCTTTGTTCTCTATTTCTGAGCAACAAAAATCTGCAGATGTCTTTGATGTTGACATTGGTGATTTAGAAGATTTAGTCTTGGGAGTATGCATTGCTTTTTTAGCTTTCATACTTCCTTTGATTGTCATTTCAGAAGAGCGTTTATGTTGTGCTGCTTCATCAGAACGATAATTTCCCCCTTTGACTACATTTACACCTTTAGTCATGATATCTGTATGAATTTCGTCTACAATGTTGTCAATATTTGGGCGTACAAATTTGTCTCTTGTCACAAATGCATTTCCATACTGATTTTGATGGTTTTCATCCTCATGAATTGTGGTTCTTGATGCATCGAGTCTGTTAATGTAAACTCCAAAGCCACCAGAATTGACATTTGAAATTTCTTCCTCCAACACAGAATCATTGCTATTTCTTGACTGCAGCAACATTTAAGTATCATGATAAGAGATTTAGAATTGATTAATTTATAAAATGTATGCCAATTGGATATCAAAGTAAAACAAGTAAACCTTCTGTCTCATAAATGCCTCCTTTGATACCACACTTGGGAGAGAACAGGTGGCTTTATAATCAGAAGATTCATATATAGACCCATTATCTCTTCTCCGTGTTTCTCTGTTGGGTTTATAGGAAGTTCTTTCAAAGGTGGAATGTTGAAGATTATTAAATAGGGAAAAATCAGCGGTAGCAGGAGCAGCAGTGGCAACCAAAGGGTGAACCAAATTGTCCATAGGTGCACTCTCCCTTAAAGTCTGCTTCAAAGTGGGAGATAACAACTGGTTGTTCAAATTTTCATAAAGATAACTCCCATGACCAAATTCCTCAATTGAAACAGCCATAGGAAATGAGCTTGATTTATGAGGTTCCAGTTGCTGGCATTCCTGCTTGTGAACTAGCCTCCAATGGATTATTTGACAATTTCCAGAGCTGCAAACCACTTACAGCTCAAATTTTGAGAAATAATCTAAGGTCAAACACAATATCTTCCCCAACATTCATGTTATAGAAGAAAATTAATAAAACAGCAGAAAGAAGAGTTGCTTAATATTGATTACAATATAACCTGTCTCACTTATTCTTCTTCCAAATTGGAACAAACAAAATTTAGTCGTTCCACTTTATTTCCATTAGTTAAACCCCTGAAGACTCTTAAGCAAGATGACATGTCACGAGAGATCAACATAAAGAGTTGTTCTGACAAAGGTTCCCAATTAGCAAATTGCCAATGCCACAACCAATTAAAAAACTAGCACATTTCACTGCCCAATAACTAATTTTCATAGCCATGGTTTATTTCATTCATAACTAGATAAAACTGATCAGATATTACCTATCAGATAATTAGTTGAGCACAACTCTTAAGGTAGTGTATTCTTCATTTGGAGGGGTTTAAAATTCCAATCTACTAGCAGACATGTATTCTTAATCCCAAGGCAGATATTGTGATAAGAATTCAAACAATGATTCATCAGAAATTAATAAAGAAAAAAGGATAGGGCAAGAAAAATAGGTCAGCAGCTAAAATAAGTTCAAAGAATTACCAATATCTAACAGATTTGCATTTGGAGCATCGAGTTCTGGCTGGAGCAGAGCACCTAGCACACTCATGATGTTCATTTTTTGAAGCAGACTCTGGAGGAATTACATCGGCCACAGCCATTTCTTCAACTCTTAGAGCTTCTTCAGCAGCCAAATGGGCAAGCAAATTTATTCTATCTCTCTTCTTAGTAGTTTCACTCCATTTTCCAAGCAAGATGTAAGCCACCAAGGGAAGCACAACCAGGACCAGAAACAGGACGGGTATATCAGATTCTCGCGGTTCGAGCATATCCCCACAAGCATACTCATGTCCAGTTTCCTCCCAAAATCACTAATCAGAATATCATCCTCTAAAAGTCCAAGTAAACGGCATCTGAGTAAACAGCAACTTCAAGTGCAGTATAACTCATACCCCACCATTCGAACCTGTCAAGCGTCATCTACTTAAATTTCTTGGTCTGAGGTTTCCCCATAGCAAATCAAATACTAAATTAATATTCTAATTCTTAGCACTGTCATAAGGCATTCACTGATTTACTTGTCAAGTGAACCTTATTCATAGTTTTCACCCAAGCATATCCTTAGACAAACTACAACATTATCTGTACATTATACTGGAGGAACAGATGCCTCAAGTTTACAATCATGTTGCTCTTCAGATACAGTTGTGAAAGCAAGACTTTAGATTAATTATATTAGTTCATATAATTCCAAACAAAAAAACACTGGATAGTGTTAACCAATCTTTCTTTGAGTAACCTAAACACCTACCTTGTATGACACTACAACATGGTGTAATGTAAGCCAGGCTTGGTCAATCTTTTACAGCAAAGAAAAAACTGATTCAAAAGGAGTAGACAAACTTGTTCATCATAAATATCATGTCATCATAGTTTGCTTGAACATTAAACTTCCACATAAAAGTGAAAAAAAATTAACTTCAAAAGAAATAGAGGGCAATTGCTTTAAAGTTTTGCAGGAAATTCAACAGCCTAACATAGTTGTCATGTTCATCGTCCAGTTTAACAAAACAAAGCAAAAATCAGACAAAATGCACATATTAGATACCATTTCACTAATACACATAGATGTCATCAGTCGAAGAGCAATGATGGCATAGAACAAAGCAATAAGCATATCAAAAACTCCTCACCTTTGTGTGCCCACTGTCCCAATTTTACATTCAACAAACACCCATTTAGGAAAAAAAACCCAACCAAACAAGTGAACAACCCCATTCTCCAGTGGTATAGAGAGAATGGGACAAACTCCCCCACCTAAAAAGATGCTTCCACCAAAAGAAACTCCTGAACCACCTTAATTATTTTTCTTTCTCCATAAACTAATTTCAACTATTATTGCTCATAAAAAAGAAAAAAAACTAATTTCAACCCCATAAAACAAAAAAGAAAGAAAATATCCTGTTCCACACATCTGCAGCAGAAGTAAACCTAAAAATTTTGAGATTTCCAGACAAAATGAGGCTAAAGCCAGCAAAAAAAACAGTGTAGCTTTTCCCAATCTGAGATTCAAGTACTAGAAATCAACACCAGCAAACAATGTCACACAATGCAAGTTGAAAACTTTGAACATACCCTCAACACAGATAAGAAATCTGAGCAAAACCCACCAGCACTTCACCTCTTTACTCTCTTCACCCTTCAAAAGATTCCTTGATTCCCTCTTCAGCACACCTTCTTCTTCACTTCACAACTTGGCACTCTTACCACCCTTTTCTTTAACATTTTGGGGAATACTACCCTGTTCCTGCTCAGGACCAAGCTCCATAAGGTCCGACCACGTGGCAGCACCGCGCCCCTTCATTGTTACATAGCTCTCTCCACCGTCTATCACTGTGTGGGACCCACTCCGATGATGTTCCCAATATTTGTCCCGGATGCCACGTGTACGGGTGATGCATTAATATGAGTATAATTGTTGGTCAGAGTGGTCGAATTTTGAATTGTCACAAAAAAAATATTATTTTATTCAACTTTTTTGATCTGAGACATGTGATGTGACAGAGCCGTGACAGTCCTTGCTCCGAATATTACAATGTCAGTGGTAAGAGACTTGGAAATTGCGAAAAAAAAAATTCTAAGAAATTAACAATAATTTTTACATCATTGTTAAAATTTGTACATAGGAACATGTGGTTGTAATTATTGTAGTTTCAATGTTTGATAATTTTGATTAAGAAAAAGAAAATCAGATCTAGATCATCTATGAGTCTTTATTATATGTTATTTTGGGTAACCTAAGTTCTTGATTAAGAATAGTTGTCTTGATTAAATAGTTCACTTTTTAACTTTTTATTTTAGAATGATGATTTTCTAAAATTCAACCTAATTTTAAATGTAGTTATTGGTTTGCTTACAAAAAAAATAAACTATGGGTTTATTATAGATTTTATGCATATAAAAGATTGACAAAAGAAAGAAACTATTGGTATATTATAGATTCTATGCATATAAAAGATTGACAAATGTGTATGATCTTATCTAAAGATTTTGAATTTAAATTATTAAAATGCAATGGTGTGAAACTTGATAGAGAATGTTTTGTCCTTCTCGATATTCAATTGTTCTCAAACAACCTTTTTAAAATGATCTAACAATTTAGTTAAAATGTTATATCTAAGATATTTTTATTAGTTAATGATGTAGAAACTTATATTATAAATTTATCAAAATTACTTTTTTAGTATAATACATTCCAGTTAATTATTCACTACTTGCTCAATTAAGAGATTATTGACTCATCTTCAAAATCATCTAAAATAAAAATTAATTTATTCTTTTTATATAATTAGGAATTGTTTATGAAACATATCAAGAAAATCTATACACAAATTATTCCTTTTATTTTATTTTCAATAATATTATAATTCAAAAATCACATGAAAAAACATATTATATAAAAAAAAAAACTTTATTAACTAAAAGAAGACTTCCTAATATATATTATTATAGATTAAAACTATATAATACATAAGGTAAATGGAATATCTCGTTATATTGAATTGTATACTTATATGAATTATATAATGAATAAATCATATAAAAGATAATAGTAAATATATTTTATTTCATATATTTAAAATTAAATTTTAATTTTTATTAAAATAAAACAACATGATAGTGTGAACACATGTGCACACTAATATTCTCCCTGATTTTAATAATTTATTTATTATATTTATTTTATTTAATTGTATGTTATTACAGTTTAAAATTTTAATTTTAAACAGTTATGTATATTTAAAAGCTTAAATTGCTTTACGGTACAAATTTTACAATTAACTTTGTTCAAATTCATGAAAATTCATTTCAAATAACATGGACTAATATTAAGAATAAAAAATTTGTGTCTGTTTTTAAAATATTTGTATATTTACAAATTATTACAATTACAAAAATGATAAGGTAACTTATTTATATTTTAAATTTTTATAAAGAAACCATTAAATAAAAATAAATATATGCATAATCTGATTTTAATCATTTATGATTTTATAAATTATAAATATATTAAAAAATGTATCATTTATTATAAATCATAAATATACTTCAATGTATCATTTATTATAAATCATAAATATTTTAAAAAATATTGTATTTAATCTCAAATTCATTAATGTACTTGTTGAATAAGACTTTCCACAAATTTAGAAAATTTGGGAATTTAAAAACTTTAGTAGAATATTTAGTAATTTAAGTTTCTTATGCTAAGTTTATTTTTGTGTAAATTTGTTAACTTCTGTGTTAAATAAACTCCTTGTTATGAAATTTATTATTTCTTTTGTAATAAAGAAATAATATTTAATTATCTTGTTAATTCTTGATATTGAGATAAATATAATTTTGGTCCTCTGAATTAAAATAAATAACTTTAACCTTTAAAAACTAAATTTGATAGAATAAAAATAGTTTTAACAAAAACATTGTTGTCATTGTTGTCTCTGAAAATTAGTGGTAGAGATTAAAGTTACAATTTTAGAAAAGAAAAATAAGAGACAACAATTAAATAATTACGTCTAGTTCTCAATTAAAAAAATTAAATAATTTCACAGATTGCACAAATATTTTTTACTGTCATTTATATTTTATATAAGTATATAAAGATACTATTAAAATAGAACACACATGTATTTTATTTTATTAAGTTATTTATGTTTTTTAGGAAAATTTCACTACCTTCACTTCTAGGTAGAAGGAGGGGGAATTTCGTTAAAGTATCTTCATCTCTCTCAAAATAAAACACATTTTATTTTATTAAGTCATTTATGTTTTTTATAAATATTTTATTATCATCATTTCTAACTAGAATGAGAAAAAAATGTTGTTAAACTATAAGAGAAAATATGAATTATAAATATTAAGGATTTATAAATAAAACTCATTCTTTGATTTTCATAAATAAATCATCTGATCTAGCACATTAGAGAAGAAGAAACAAAGCAACACACAAATTAGGTTATGTGTTTTAGATAAGACGATTAGTTGTATCTTTATTATAAATGTTTATTTGTATGCTTCATAAATAAGACATTATGGGGTTGCATGTTAATATTTTGTACATGTGTTAGTTGTATTAGGAGTTAATACTTTTTTAATGACACATATTTCTTTTTGTTTGGAGTCAACTTTTATTCTAAATATTTTTGTTTCTAATAACCTCACCAAATATAGCTTATTTGTATGTTTCAAGAATGAGACATTATGAGTTGCATGTTAATCTTTTGTACATGTGTTAGTTGTATTAAGAGTTAATACTCTTTCATTGACACAGTTTTGTTTCTATTTGTAGTCAACTTTTATTTTGAACATTTTTGTTTGTATTAACAACACCAATTATAGCTTATTTGTATGCTTTATGAATAAAACATTATGGGTTGTGTTAATTTTTTTTGTACATGTTTTAGTTGTATTAGGAGTTAATACTCTTTTACTGACACATCTTTCTTTCTGTTTGCAGTCAACTTTTATTTTGAACATTTTTGTTTGTGTTAACAACATCAAATATAGTTTATTTGTATGCTTCATGAATAAGATATTATGGGTTGTGTATTAATCTTTTGTACATGTGTTAGTTGTATTAGGAATTAATACTCTTTTACTAACATATATCTCTTTTTCTTTGCAGTCAATTTTTATTCTGAACATTTTTGTTTGTATTAACAACACCAAATATAGCTTTTTTGTATGTTTCTGAATGAGACATTATGGGTTGCATGTTAATCTTTTACATGTGTTAGTTGTATTAGGAGTTAAGAATATTTTGCTGACACATCTTTCTTTCTGTTTGCACTCAACTTTTATTTTGAACATTTTTTTGTATTAATAACACCAAATATAACTTATTTGTATGCTTCATGAATAAGACATTATGGATTGCGTATTAACCTTGTGTACATGTGATAGTTGTATTAGGGGTTAAAACTCTTTTACTGACACATATTTCTTTCTTTTGCAGACAACTTTTATTTTGAACATTTTTTTTTTTTGTATTAACAACACCAAATATAGCTTATTTGTATGCTTCACATTATGGGTTGCGTGTTAATCTTTTGTATATATGTTAGTTGTATTAGGAGTTAATATTTTTTTACTGACACATATTTCTTTCTTTTTGCAGTCAACTTTTTTCTGAGCATTTTTGTCTGTATTAACAACACCAGATATAGCTTATTTGTATGTTTCATGAATGAGACATTATGAGTTGCATGTTAATCTTTTGTACATGTGTTAGTTGTATTAGGAGTTAAGACTATTTTACTGACACATCTTTCTTTCTATTTGCAGTCAACTTTTAGTTTGAACATTTTTGTTTGTATTAATAACACCAAATATAACTTATTTGTATGCTTCGTGAATAAGACATTATGGATTGCGTATTAATCTTGTGTACATGTGATAGTTGTATTAGGGGTTAAAACTCTTTTACTGACACATCTTTCTTTCTTTTGCAGACAACTTTTATTCTTAACATTTTTGTTTGTATTAACAACACTAAATACAACTTACATCTCTAGAAAGTTAGTTTTTGTAATATAATGATATGAGTTAATTTTAAGAATGCACATTTTATGGGTTGCTCTTTGTTTATGAGTTTTTGTTTTAGGCAGAATATGGTGAGAAACTCAAAGAAGATTCTCACTTGGATACTAACTTAACCAAGTGGTTAAGTAAGTATAAATGTTCACTTCTAGAGAGCAAAGAGAAAACACAATTGTGGTGAAGATGATGATGATATCTTGCGGGAAAAAAAAATGAACACAAGATGAAGATAACAAGGTGAAGACCAAAATTAAAAGAATAGCATAGGTACAATAAAAAGAGGAATGAAAGGTGGTGCAATAAGAAGGAAAAAGATAAAAGATGAAGGGATGAAGAAAGCTTATGGAGAAGGGGCAAGGAATCTCATCACTTGGAGGATGGGCTACTCCAAGATGACTGGTGAAGAGTCACCATTTGAAACGCACAAACACTCAAGATAGGACCCAAAAAGGAGAACACTAAAGTCTCACTAAACACTCCTGTAGAGTTTCTTTTCTATTTCAAAATTCAATGTTCCAAATTACATGACACAAGACACCCTTTATATAGGAGAGAGTGACTTGGGGAGCAAGAGTGAGAGGGGTAGGGGTGCCATTTGTGAGAAACATTCTAGAAGATAGGTCAAAAAAACCTAAACCTAGGTGCACTTGTCATTAAATGTGGGTTTGGCACAAGCCCAATTTATGCTAAGTACACCCCAATTTATGCTAAGTGAACCTAGTCTAGTTTATTCTTCTATTTGGACCCCCAAAGTGAGTCCAATTTATTTACATAAACTTGTCTTGTAAAAAGACTAGAAGCAAGAACATCTGATATTCTGGTTTATGTCTATTCTTCTTATGTTGAGGCTCTCTAGAGATTTGGTAAGGTCTGGTTTTGTATGCTGAGATGACTGACCTAATTGTGAAGTATCTGTTGTGTCCTTAATCATTTACTTATCAAGGTGGTTTGTATCATATAAGAATCTACATTAATTTTCATAAGTCAACTTCTTCATAATTTTAAACATTATCGAAAATTTAAAGGAGATTTTATGTTTTATATAAGATAGTACGTCTTGAACATTGTGTTTTAATTTGACAAAACTTCTTATATTGCACTTGAGATATTATATATGGTTAAATAATAGACTTTTGTTGATAGTTGAATGACTATAGAATTATGTCTTATTTTGTTTAACATATTTAAATCAAATCATTAGAATATAAAATTGTGTTAAAATGGGTCTAATCTTTATTATATATCATTCAACTTTAAAAACATTATTCTAAATGAAAATAGATTTTTTTTTTTTTTTTAACTTGATTGATTAGTAAGTTGGACTAAGCTAAACCACTTATTTTAACCATCATACATCAAAACTTAATGATATTATGAATATATATATATATATATATATATATATATATTTATTACTATAAGAAAATTATTAAATAAAAATTAATTTTAGATAAAAAAATAATTAATTGTTATATTGATTAAATTAAATATTATTTTATATACTAAAAAAATTATTAGTATTTAAATTAGTTTATATTATTGATAAATAATTTTTAAATTAATATTTAATTAGCTATCAAGATTTTAGCTACCAAGATTTTAGCTACTAAGATTTTAGCTACCAACTTTATAATATAAATAATTGATAGCTAATTAGATATAATTTAGAAATTATTTATTAATAAAAGAAACTAATTTAGATATCAATAATTTTTTTAGTTCTATAAAGTAATAATTAATTATTTTTTTTCTCTAAAATTAATTTTTATTTAATAATTTTCTAGTATATATATATATATATATATATATATATATATATATATATATATATATATATATATATATATATATCATGAAACCATATAAATTTAATAATAATAATAATAGGTATAGCAAATATAATAAATAGTAAAATTACATCATTTCCAATTCTCGTAGTAAATAAAGTATTAAAAATAAATATATATTTAGCATCTTAAAGATATAAAATATTATTAATATTTACTATATAAAGTAAGTTCATAAAACAGTAAAAAAAATATTATTCATTTAATCAATGTTTACTATAATTTCTTAGTAGATTTAGTGTATGATTTTATTTTAATATTTTGCATTTTTTTTTTTGGACTCTCAACACTAGTAAAATGCAAGATTTATCAAAATTTTATTTAATTTTTGCTGCATTGATAGATCTTACCTTGGATCTGAGGTAAATTTTAGGCCTCATGTGAATCCACAATTTCATTTTTTTAAAATATTAGTAAATAATTCATTAATAATTAAAAATTGTTTTGCCTATCATAGTAAGTCCCTCCCAATTAACTCCATGCACACTTATTTTTTTTCTTTTTACTTTTCCCTTCACTTTCCTTGAGGACTGTGGTCACTTACTTGGTGACCATCTCTCCTCCCCTTAAAAAAGTCTTAGTTTTAAGTTAAAATAATACACTAAAATTTATATAAAGATCTATCTTATTCAAAGTGTGCAACTTAATTTTTAATTTATGTGTGTAGTTGTTAGATACTCTTAGAGTAAAAGTTGAACACATATACGTTTCATAAGTGCTTAAATCAATAAGATAGTAAGATATGAAGTTGTATATAATATGATAAAGATTATATCATAAAAGTGCATCATCTAGACAACAAGAACATTATTTTGACCAACCACAATATCTAATAGTTAAAAGTTGAAAATTAGACGATAAGTATAGTAAAAAATTCAAGCTGAAATTTTTATTATAGAGAATGTCTTCAATATTTATCCATTGGATCCGTGCCAAACAATAATGTTTGAATGTAATATCTGTAAATTCTCCTAACACAAGTTATTTTCAACTTTGGTCTATATGTGCATTTTTAACCATTATTTGGTGTGAAATATTTAGCTATCCAGGAAGATTTCTTGAAGAAGAGGAGAGAATAAAAATTAATGGTGCATGTCATGCATTTAATATTTTTCAACATAAAAGTTCATCTCATCAGACAATATCAAAAGAAGAAATGAATAAAGTTCAAAGCTATTCGACGAACTAAAATGACTACTTTTTCCAAGCTTATATAAAAAGACATAATTCCAAGAGAAGATAGAAAAAAGATCAATAATTTGCAAGTGTTGAAACTTTGTTAGAAACGTATCTATGTCAAAAAGCTTTGTAAGAAAACAATTTATGTACGTTCCTCTAGTAAAGGGCAATTGCTTCCTGCACCCAATGAAAATTTTAAAATCTCATTCTGCCCTTTTCACATATTTGCTTACGGATTTCAATATCCGGAAGTCATTTTTATACATTCCAGATTTTGAAATCCAGAAGGTCATTTTCATATTTCATTTAAGCTTCTGGATGGTCATATCCGGAAGTGAGTTATGAGTTTTGGATTTTTATATCCGGAATGGTGTGTTGTAAATGGTGCTAAGGATTGAGATCCAGAACTCATTTATGTTTGCTTACGAATTTTGACATCCGGAAGGTCATTTATACTATCCAAATAAGCTTCCATATGTGAAAATTCGGAAGTGACATATTAGTTCCAGATTTGTATATTCGGAACTTTGTAATTTGACTTACAGATATAAATATCCGAAAAACAAAAATTTAAAATCATTAAGGACAAAATGAATATTTTACATGAATATGAATATGTTGGGTGTAGGTGAGAATTGATATGGTGCAGGGAGAATCAACCCTAGTAAAGAAAGCTTAAGTCTTGTAGACATCAACAAATACTATCCTATTTAGTGAGCAAATTTATGATAAATATGCATTTCTTCTCCATGTATCAAATTTATGATTGCAATTGGTAGAAACTCAATAACCTTAATTTGCAACTTAAGAAGAGAATGACTTTACCATCAGAAAAAAAGGAAGTAAATAATAAAATTTTAAGAGACATGAACGGATCAAAATAAAGATGAGTGAATTGACTTGAGATTTTGGTATGATAAAAAGTATATATTTTAAATTTTTTTTATAATAAATTACAAAAATGGTTTAAGTTACTTGCTTTATTTGATTTTGCTTTTTAATAATAAGTAGAATTTTGACTTACCTTAAACAAGTCTTATAGTTTAAGATTAAGAAACTATGTAATGATAAATAAGATTTCAATTTAGAACAACTAAGAGATTATACAGTAATAAATAAAATTCTGACTTATCTCATACATATCGGATTGCTCATGACTAATTTTAGATAATAGAATATAAATATTAACAGATAATTTAAAATATATTCGTCTCATATAAATATAGAAATATTTTATCACAATCAAATTAGAATAAATATAATAATTCAAAAACAATATGAGGAACAATCTAAAAAATCTAAATATAAGTAATCAAGATAAAAAAAATCATTAAATTAAGGTAAAAATAAGTAAAGTAAGATGGAAATGAGGGATGCAATACAAAACATATTACTCTAGCTAGAAAGAACCTCAGATTTCTTGGCTAGAATAGTTTCAAAATAGGGAAAAAAAAAGTTAAGCAAATAATAATAATAATAATTTTATTAGTTAACTCCAAAGTTTTGTTTGTCCTGAAAAAGTTGTTTCCTTTGTTAATATTACAACCAAGTGAGTACTTTCAAAAGCAGTCTCAATATTTTCTAGAAATTGACAAAAAAACTTCAGCTGTGTGAACTTTGTAGCTATGCTGGTAATGGCATTGATGAACTGAATTGGTGAGAGGGTGTATACCCAAAGGACTGTGGCATATATGTTAAAAAAGGCAATACATGTTAGGTTTTGTAAATTGGTTGCAAGGTATACACTTTATTCAATAGGATAAATCACCAAGTTCAAATTATTGTAAATAAATAACATCTTTTTATAAGAAAAATCATGCAATTGATTTCTTATATTAAGAGATATGGCAATCTTTTTAAATAAGCTCTTGTATTTCATGTTAATATATTGGGAGTTAAAATTCCATTTTTTTAGTATTTATTTATTTTAGTTATAATATATTATTAGAGTAGTAGACTAGCAGTATAACTCAATTTTTAATTTTTAAATGAATTGCAATTTTTTATAAACGAATTATTTTGACACTGTTTAAAAATAAAAAATGAAATAAATTAAATGTATTTTTAAAATTTAAATTATAATATATGAACGTGTTTTATAAAATAATATTACTTCAATCTTTTTAAAATATAATAATTATTTTATAAAATAAGTTGACCCTTTCAATACAATTCTTGGTTATCAACATAAGTGATCCTGCCAGATTTTTCAGCATTGGGATAAAAGACTTAGTGAGTAATATTAAATCAAACATGCTACTATCAGCAATCTACATTATTTCTGATATTGCAATATCTTTAAGTGCTTCAACCATGGATCAAAGTACCATAATAATCAGAAGAGAAACTAATTAGAATATGCACAAATAACAAAGTTAAAAAAGATCCAGTTCATCTTACAAAATTAAAAAAGAAAAAAATGTAGATGTAACCCAAATAATAATTTTCATCAGTTTTAATATTCCCTGTACTCTTCAAAGTAGTTGTTTTCCCCTGTTCCCTTTTGAATCCTTTTTTTGCTTGCTTGATTAACTGCATATGAAAGTTAACCTTTGTCTATCAGTCTTAACTATATCAGCAAGGTGTCAAATTTTGTATTCCTTCTTTCTTCTCTACACCCAAATCTCTCTTTTATAAAAAGAAAAAATGGATAGTAGTTGAATTTACTAGGGATAACACTAAGAATAGAAACACTGGGGCATAAGTAGAAGTGGCATCATAGAATTGTTTTTTTCTCTGATTTGGAAATGGTACATTCTGTAGCAAGTAAAACAAAATTGATTTAAATAAAAGATACACCACTTTCATATAACATTTGGCAATTCACCAGAGTTGAAAAGAAAACATAAGATTAAAATGCACAGAAGTACAGTACATGATACAGATAGCCAATTGTCATCAAGCAATAAATAGCCTAACCTTGAGTTCTTTGGACAACATTCCCAGTCGAAAACTTGGAAACTGTCATTAGTATTTAACAGGTTTCTCGGTTGAACGCTTTATCACAAGATGGAACAACATTTTGTTATTTGAAGTGCAGGAAATCTGCAAGAAGGAAACACAGCAGGTCTAAGTTCCAAACCTTCCAAAAGCTCTGCATGAATTGATCACAGGTGAAACTCCAAAACTATACAAGTTTGTTTAACCAGTCTGTTGAGAATGGTTTCCCGGTTCAAGTTCCTGTTAAGGAAAACATAGAAAATGATCAGTCACTCACACATAGCACCAAATCATTCACAAAGCTCACCTTATGCATATTTCTTATTATCTTCATTATTCCTTTCTTTTTTTTCCCATGTAGAGCAAGGTTCATCTTAGATAGAATAATATAAACGAGAAAGACTTTGAGCGTCAAGCATACTAGTTCCTAGCTTTCTCCAATCAGAACATACAGTCTAAATATTAAACTTTACTTTCAATTACAAAGCAATAATCTCAACTGCATCAGTGACAACGCTATCATATTTACACCTGCTGAAGAGGATGGGTTCGTGATAGTGCACTAAGCTGGCTACTTTCCATATTTGCAAGCACCTGAACCACGGTCTTCAGATGCGGAACACTGCAAATTCATGACCAACATCAGCCACAATCAAAACACAACCCACACAATGCACTGAATTTCAAACCAAATCATGATGCACTAAAAGAAAGAGCAGTACTAGGCATCAATACAACATCTTCAAGGTGCATAATTAGCACTAAACAATTTAGCTAAAGGTTTCAACTCAACATACTTCATATGCACCCTAGTTCCAAAATATATGTCAAAATTAAAGTTATAGCTTATTCAATTAGACAAGAGAAGGTTCAGACTTTTGTAGCCCATTTTCCATGTGTGCATCCAGAGATGATATCACCCTAGGCAACTGCTCCAAAATCTGTGGAACAAAAAACCGAAAGCAACCATCATTACACACTTTTCCACATTGATGAGTCATCTCATCCACAACTATAACCCTGCATCAGATAAATACAATACCTGCTCTGTATTCTTAATGGTGGGAACCTTAGCCAAAAGGTTCTTAGGAAGCTTAACCAGTTGAGCCTGCCAACGATACAAAAAGGGCAAAAAATCAGAGTTTAATTTTGACACACTCAGCAAAACTAAAGATTTTGGTTAACATTGTACATATTTTTACTGTCAATCACTCTGTCACTTTTGAAGTAACTTAATTTTTCATGCAAATCTAATTTAAAGACTTTCATTGTCAATCAATCAGACATTATCTTAAATACGACTTTCAAAGAAAGAATTCACTATAAAATAAACAAACTTAACATATAAGATAACACACGATTGCATAACAGTAAACCGATGATAATTTAGTTTCTGAAAAAAAAAACTCTTATTGAATCCGAAATGTGTAAAAATGTTGCAACTGCATCATGCTGTACAATTTAATAATAAGTTGGTCCCTCGTTTAGTGTCAAATTGGTCCTTGAAAAATAACTCATTATTCCTTAACCATTACAGCCTAATAACAAAAAATTATCTCACAAAACCTAAGTACAAGTCGTCACTTCGACAATATTTTTCACAGATAATAAAAACCCTAACATCAAACAACAACAAGCAGAACAATCAAAACTTGTTTCCGATCAAAAGGGTCATCTGATCTAACATCGAAATTTCATTATTGAAAGCAAAGTTTTGCTTTTTATTTTTAACTTTTGAAATTTCAATGAATTGACAGTGTTGATCTGGTACCTGGGCAGGAGAAGAGTGCTGCATAAGGTGGAGGAGGTTGGAAGTGGACTGCACCGCCTGCGATATTTGCTCGGCTACCGTAGCCTTCGCCGTCCCTCCGCCGCCGACAGAGCCAGGTGCCGCCATTCTCCGCCAGAACGAAGTTTGACCGTTTGTTGTATTGTCCATTTGTCAATCCTTTATGGTTTCGTAATATATTTTTTTTACTGATTCCCAACTGTTACTTCCAATATGGTGGAAGATTAGAAAGTAAAGGGTTAATTTTTGGAGACAATTAATTATGCCCATTAACTGTAATTAATTAATATTAGTTTTTTTAACAATTAATATTCGGCAAAAGTTAGCAAAGAGGAAAAATAAATATAAAAATTAAGTTAAAAATGTTAGATTTTATATCATAAAAAATAAGATCAGAAGATTATGATTTTAATTTTTTATGACATGTCAATACATTATTAAATATTTAACTAGTAAGCAAAATTTGTGAAAATTGAAAGCTTTATTAGTAAAATGCACATATCAGTTAAATAGTAAAATGATTAAATAAATCTATAAGTTAAATTATTCTCCTTATATTTTCTTGAAAATCAATGTTTTATAGCAAGAATATAGGAAGTTTTCTTGTTAATTTTTTTCTTATTGAGTGCTTAATTATACATTCTCACTTTTTTTATTTAACCTCCTTTTACACATATAATTATCCCTCTTTTTTTCATTTTTTTACTTTTAATAAATAAACAGATTTTGATTTTCATAATATTTATAAAAATAATTGATTTTCATTCCTTTAAAAAATATTTTTAATCTGTAACCATTCTCTTCCACTTAATATTTGGTGGAAATGAAATCATAGATAAGACAAGAGAATATGATATGATATGCTTACATATGTCCTCCTTTTGGTGCATCTTGTACACATTTTATCCACCCTATAATAAATTATACAGTGTAGGAATCCTATTCAATAGCAGCATATGCTACAGTTACAGAGTTAATAGAAAAATGTATATCAAATTAGTAATAAGATGTATTTTGAGGGTGTTATTATGATTAAATAACCTCAAAGTAATGTCATTTTGAAATATTCCATGCAGTAATCTCATTATAATTGTTTATAATACCAGATTATAAGTTTAATTTAACCTCTTTAACCAACTTATAAAATAAAATTTGTATTTATATATATATATATATATTATAAAATATCTTAATATTTAATTGATGTGAGATCTCGAACTAATAATAATAACAACATCTCACAATATTTTATATCTTTTGTTAAAAATTAATTTCAAGGTCATATACATCGTGATTGTACAAGTTCAATTTATCAAAAATATAATAAATTTTAAAAGATTTAATTAAATTTTTAGGTCACACATTACTTTTTATTTTATTAAGTATCTAAATTTTTTTTTGAATTTTTCAATTAATTTCCTATTATATCATTTTACCTTAAACTGAATTAACATTGTTCTTGAAATCTTAATAATCTTTATCAAATAATATTGTTTCAAATCTCTGTATTGTTGTTTTGATTTTTTTTAATATTTAATATATAAAATATTATATCAATTTTATAAAGATACGTAGAGTTATAGAGATTTGTTTTTATTGTGATTAAAGTCTGTGATGTTATGTTTAAGGCAACAAAATCAAATAGTAATAGTAACATCAAATAGTAATACTAATGTAATTTCACTTGATGATATAAATTTTTTCAATATATAATAAAACATACAAGAGTTTTTAATAAATATTCAATTAAAAATATTTAAATTTTGTGAGAAAATAACTATGTGGACAACACGTTATCCTCGTACTAACAAAATTAAACTATAAAAGTTTAATTGAAAAATATACAACTTTTAAAGATTCAATGTAAAAAAAAAAATTTAATAAAAATTTAATTAAAAATATTTAAAATTTCTGAGAAAATTAAAATTTAATTAAATTTATTTTTAAATGAGAAAGGGAAATGAATAAAAAACAGTAGCATTTGTGAATGTAATTCATGCACATATATTTACACTCTGTTCATATTTGGGTGAATACTGTCCATCCAGATGAATTTGTGGGTGTCACACGTTTGAATCTGTGCAAAGAAAAGAAAGTGTCAAAAGACGAGTAACACAGTAAAATTATTCCTTGCTGAAGTGAGAAGAAAGAACAAGAAAGACGTGTCAGATTTTACATGATTACCCTTTACACAAAATGAAGAACAATTAATGCATAGAGATAAAAAAGTAATGATGAAAAACGAAAAACTCATACCAACATAATAATAATCAATTATGGAACATAAGAAACAATTATCAGAGACATTAGAGTAACATAATCGATTATGTAATTCATTATTACATAATCGATTATGAACTTATTTTTAGTGAATAATCGACTATCCATTTCACATAATTGATTATAGTGGATAATCGATTTATTCATTTCACATAATCAATTATGTGACATTTTATACTAAAAAATATTTAAATACTTTTAAAATACATTAACTTAATTATTATTATTATTGATCTCGCTGCGGATTCGAGCGTGGGGAGAATGCCTCGTCACTCCTTCGTTTGCCTTTCTAACTGCTGCGGGTTCTGCAAGGAGGCTCCAGGAACCTTCGACGGGACTCCGAACGGTGCCTGCAAAACACACAGACCGCGCCTCTAGCGGCCGTTGTAGCTCCGACGCTCAAGTCAGGCAACGGGAACATCAAAAAATTCTCTCTCAGATCTCTCTGTGTGAGACCGTGTGTATGTGCCCTCAGTCCTCTTTGATTCGAAAACTGAGTGCTCTAGCTTTAGTGCTGTGTGTTCTGAGGTAAAGATTGCATACGTGGTTTGGTGTTCTTCTTCCTCATATAAACCCGCATAGCCCCTACAGGCTACCTCTAGGGCCACTTAATTACTCTGCACTGTCGTTTCCACTCCCCAGGGCTACCTTGCGTGCCAGCCTTCTTCACTTGAGTGCCAAGTCTGACAGGGGAGGCCGCGTGGGTACCTCTGCACCCCTCAACTTCTGTGCCTATCTGTCCTACCTATTCTCTGGGAACATCTTCACCATCCACGTGGCAGACATGCAACCCCACTGGGAGACTCTAACCTTGATAGGTTCTCGTCCCAGCAGGATTCTGCACTTAACTGCGTCTTCTCATCTTCATGCGTGGTCTTCTTGCGACTAAGGCCATTCACTGCCTCTGGGCGCTTTACTGATCATCGATTGCGTTGTCCACATCGCGCGGCCGATGTCACCTCAACACACACCGATGACCGATGTGCTCTTTCACGTCCTCGTGCTCTGCTTATGGAATCAGGCGAGGTCCTTGAGTAACGTTCTCGCTGGGAGCCTGGGTCCCAGTTTAACACGTGTTGACAAGGAACCCCCGACGACTGATCACTCTGCATGCACCGATGACTGACCACAATGCATGTACCGATGACAGATCACTCTGCACGCACCGATGACTGATCGGTGCTTCATCACTTCTCGCGCTCTGCTTCCAGGCGCTCAAGTAGGAAGCGATCTTCTGGTGGTGGTCACTCGGTAGCTGACCACTGATCGCCGTTCTTGAACGATCTCTACCCTGGTTCATCTGCTTTCTCGTGCCACGCGTCACTCTGTGACTAACCCACGTCGTCATCAGCTGCTGACGTCATAGACCACCGATGACCGACCGGATCACAAGCCCCCAAGTCTCGAGCTGTGAACTTGTTCTCAGAGAAGAGACTAAGTGGTCTTCGTTGCCAAAGAGAAGAAGGAGCTTCGGAGCTGACGTACCTGAGACCATGGCTTTTGGTGCCGAGGTTCTGATAGATGGGTTCCACGGGCTTGCAGCAGGTTCACTGCGTCCTGCCAGACTCGGCCTCTACCCAATCTAGCCTCCACCATTCAGTGGCCGATGGCAGGCTCATTCCTCCTCCTTGAGCTTCTTCCTTTGCCACTTCTCCTTTTGTGTAATTTCTCTTGTTGCTACAAACTTTGTATATAAATCTTTTATGCATAAGTTCATGTTGGATGACTGACCTGATGGCGTCTAAATGCATCGACTGATCGCCGAAGAGCTAGTTTGGGGGAAGCTTTCAGACTCAGAGCTTTACTACCGACCACCAACTAGCCTGTTAGCGTACCACCGATCAGTCATCGCGCTTCAGGCTTCGCATTACTTCCGTGTCACTCCAGCGCTAAGTGCATAGAGGACCCGACCTCTGAAGATGATGCTTGTGTTTTGGGGAAGAGGACTGCTTCTTCATGACCCCCCTTGCCTCAGCCTCGCTGTAGGAAGTCGAGGTGAGGCCCTTCTCCTCTCGCCCCAGCCTCGCTGTACAAAGTCGAGGTGAGGACTTTTTATCTCGCCTCAGCCTTGCTGTATGAAGTTGAGGTGAGGACTTTCTCTACTGCCTTAACCTTGCTGTATGAAGCAGAGGGTAAGGACTTGGTTCTCTTGCCTCAACCTTGCTGTAAGAAGCAGAGGAAGAGGACTTTCTCTCGCCTCAACCTTGCTGTAAAAAGCAGAGGAAGAGGACTTTCTCTCGCCTCAACCTTGCTGTAAAAAGCAGAGGAAGAGGGCTTTCTCTGCCTGCACCCCGCTGTACAAAGTCGAGGGTGAGGACTTTCTCTGCCTGCACCCCGCTGTATAAAGTCGAGGGTGAGGACTTTCTCTCGCCTCAACCTTGCTGTAAAAAGCAGAGGAAGAGGGCTTTCTTCACTGAGTGGGTGCATGCTCCCAGGGGAGCACCAGGGGTGGCTGTCTAAGCGCACTCGCCAGGCGCATCCCTGCCTGCATGGTATCACCGCACGCCCTTTGAGTGGGCAACTCCTCTTCTTCTGGTTTGGAATCATGCGGGGTGCATGCGTAACGCTCTCGCTGGGAGCCTGGGTCCCAGCTTAACACGTGTTAACAAGACCCCGATGATCAACCTTCTTCTGGAATCATGCGAGGTGCGTGCGTAACGCTCTCGCTGGGAACCTGGGTCCCAGCTTAACACGTGTTAGCACGACCCCGATGACCAACCTTCTTCTGGAATCATGTGAGGTGCGTGCGTAACGCTCTCGCTGGGAACCTGGGTCCCAGCTTAACACGTGTTAGCACGACCCCGATGACCAATGCACCGACCGAGTACTTACTCCCGACATGCACCGACGGCTGATCTTGCTTTGGGTGCACCGATGACTGATCGCGCTCTGCTTCCTGGTGCTTAAACGCGAAGATGATGTCTTGTTACGGGGAAGAAGAGTTTTACTTGTTGACCCCTCTTGCTTGCCCCGAGGTCATCGACCTTTGGGTCTAATTCCTCTTGGACGTTTCTCGAAATCTTCCCTTTCCCTCTCTTGGTTTTCTTAGAACTCCCGAGTTCCCAAACTTTGGCCACATGCACTCACTCCTGGGGTGAGGAGAACATAGGTCAGTGGTCCGTACTCGCGCCTGGGGCGAGCAGGCTCCAACCGATCCCTTGGACTTGCATCTGGGGCAAGCGGAACTTGAAACTGGGAAACATGTGCACACTTGACATACTAAAATCTTTTTTATTGGGTGGCCTCGTTAAAAACCCTCATCAGGGAAAAGAGTGCCCCTTGATTTGCTCAACTATTTACAGTATATACATTGAGTGTGCAGTGCAAGAACGCATCTACTTTACAACTTAACTAAAGTGGAACTTTCAAATGTGTACCGTTCCACGTCTCGGCGATAGCTGCTCCACCCAGGGTCTCCAGACGATAAGCTCCGTTCTCCAACGATTCATCTACTCTGGATGGGCGATGACCGACCTGGGATGCTTTACTCATGAGGGGCGATCATGCCCTCTGCTTCAGCTCCCACCTGAGCTACCTGGGAGCCCCCCCAGTGTGGCACCTTTTATCATCTGATTTCCCCGAGCACAGGGATTTCATGCTGCTGATCACCTGCCTGGGACCCCGAAGCGCGATCACCTTGCGCCTCCCTTAGGTAATCGGTCAGGAAACCTGTCTTCACCAACTCAGCAAGTTGACGCCCCAACGCCAGGCATGTGTGGAGTGTGTGTCCATAAGCCTAATGGAACTCACACCACTCGTCCTTCCTCCTTCCAAGTACCATATCCGTTTTCTCTGGTACTCTGAGTCTCGCAGCCACGGCAGGGATGGCGATCAGCTCTGCCAACTCTATCACGAAATCATACCTAGGGGGTGTGTTGTTCTCCCTTGCACGCTGGTTCTTCCTGGGTGCATATGGACGAGGCCTTCCCTGCGCCTTCCTCTCCTCCCTGGTCTCATACACCCGCACCTGCTGCTGCTGCTTCCCCTGACCTCCGCGCGGCTTCGTCGGCACAGTACTGCCTCTCTTCTCAGAGACCTCTGCCTCTGCTACAATGTGCGCCACCGCGCGTCGCCGTATCTCAGCAAAGGTGGCGGGGTGGCTCCTGATGAGGGATTCACTGAAAGGACCAGGCAGCACGCCTTTCTTGAACGCGTGCACTAACATGTTCTCGTCCTTGCTGGGCAATCTCACCACCTGCGCAGCGAAACGGTTAAGGAAGTCCTTCAGCGACTCCCCCTGGTACTGGCGCACGTCGAACAAATCGTAAGACACCACTGGTGGCGCTCTGTTGACGACGTACTGCTCCGTGAATAGCTTTGAGAACTGATGGAAGGAGGTGATGTGGCCCTCCGGCAAGCTCACGAACCACTCCATAGCTACTCCGCTCAGCGTGTTCATAAGCATTTTGCAGTACACAGCGTCTGATCCTCCAGACAGCATCATCTGAGTGTGGAAGGCTGTCAAATGTGCCTTTGGGTCTTCCACCCCCGTGAACGACGCCTTCACTCCCACCAAGTTTGGAGGCACCACCGTGTTCATGATCTCGGGGGAGAAAGGCATAGGAAATGCTCTAGGGGGCGACGGCGGCATCGACGTTCTATCTTTGGATACGCGCTCATTCTGCGCCTGCAGCTCCCTACGCAACTCCTCGTTCACGCGGTTCAACTCTTCATTCCTGCTATGCGATGCAGTCAGCTCTGCATGCATCTTCTCTTGCTCAACTCTCGACGCCGCGACGTTATCCTGCAACGCGCGCATCATCTCCATGACCTGCGTCATGGTCACAGTTCCTTCACCAGCAGGTGGTGGAGGTGTCATTTGTCTGGTTCTTCTACTCATCTGTGCGATTTCTACCCTCGTTCTCGTGTATGGGGGCTTCGTTTTACTTCGTGCCCCACGGTGGGCGCCAAATGATCTCGCCGCGGACTCGAGCGTGGGGAGAATGCCTCGTCACTCCTTCGTTTGGCTTTCTAACTGCTGCGCGTTCTACAACGAGGCTCCAGGAACCTTCGACGGGACTCCAAACGGTGCCTGCAAAACACACAGACGGCGCCTCTAGCGGCTGTTGTAGCTCCGACGCTCAAGTCAGGCAACGGGAACACCAAAAAAGTCTCTCTCAGATCTCTCTGTGTGAGACCGTGTGTATGTGCCCTCAGTCCTCTTTGATTCGAAAACTGAGTGCTCTAGCTTTAGTGCTGTGTGTTCTGAGGTAAAGATTGCATACCTGGTTTGGTGTTCTTCTTCCTCATATAAACCCGCGTAGCCCCTACAGGCTACTTCTAGGGCCACTTAATTACTTTGCACTGCCGTTTCCACTCCCCAGGGCTACCTTGCGTGCCAGCCTTCTTCACTTGAGTGCCAAGTCTGACAGGGGAGGCCGCGTGGGTACCTCTGCACCCCTCGACTTCTGTGCCTATCTGCCCTACCTATTCTCTGGGAACATCTTCACCATCCACGTGGCAGACATGCAACCCCACTGGGAGACTCTAACCTTGATAGGTTCTCGTCCCAGCAGGATTCTGCACTTAACTGCGTCTTCTCATCTTCATGCGTGGTCGTCTCGCGACTAAGGCCATTCACTGCCTCTGGGCGCTTTACTGATCATCGATTGCGTTGTCCACATCGCGCGGCCGATGTCACCTCAACACACACCGATGACCGATGTGCTCTTTCACGTCCTCGTGCTCTGCTTATGGAATCAGGCGAGGTCCTTGAGTAACATTCTCGCTGGGAGCCTGGGTCCCAGTTTAACACGTGTTGACAAGGAACCCCCGACGACTGATCACTCTGCATGCACCGATGACTGATCACAATGCATGCACCGATGACAGATCACTCTGCACGCACCGATGACTGATCGGTGCTTCGTCACTTCTCGCGCTCTGCTTCCAGGCGCTCAAGTAGGAAGCGATCTTCTGGTGGTGGTCACTCGGTAGCTGACCACTGATCGCCGTTCTTGAACGATCTCCACCCTGGTTCATCTGCTTTCTCGTGCCATGCGTCACTCTGTGACTGACCCACGTCGTCATCAGCTGCTGACGTCATAGACCACCGATGACCAACCGGATCAATTATATATAAAAAATATAATTAATTATATATATATTATTAAATATTCAATTGGTCAGCAAAATTTGTGAAAATTGAAAGCTTTCTTATTAAAATGCACCCAAAATAAATTTAAGTAAAATAATTTATAAAAAATATATGTTAAATAGCAAAATGATTAAATGAACCTCCTTATATTTTCTTGAAAATCAGTTTTATAGTAAGAATATAGGAAGTTTTGTTGTTAATTTTTCTCTTACTGAGTGCTTAATTATACTTTCTCACTTTTTTTATTTAACCTCCTTTTACGCATATAATTATCCCTCTTTTTCGTATTTTTTTAATGTTAATAAATAAACAGATTTTGATTTAATCTTTATAAAAATAATTGATTTTCATTCCTTTAAAATATATTTTTAATATGTAACCATTCTCTTACACTTAATATTTGGTGGAAATGATATCATAGATAAGAGGGTACGATATGCTTACATATGTCCTCATTATGATTATGGGTGCCTCTTGTACACATTTTATCCACCCTATAATAAATTATGCAGTGTATTCTATAGCCGCATATGCTGCAGTTAGAGTTAATAGAAAAATGTATATCAGATTAGTATTAAGATCTATTTTGAGGGTGATATTGTTATGATTAAATAACCTAAAAAGAGATATAAATTACGGGCATCCAAATTGATTTTCTATTGTTCTCGTAAGGTTTTGGATAGAAGTTACGAAGGTTAGGATTATGTGCGGTGGTTGACTCAAGCATAATGGTGTTCTTCAAGGTAAGTCATCTTATGCGACCCAAGTAGAAAATAAGACTTTTGCAGAAGCTTTGAAATAATATATGTGATATTTCTTTTTCACAATTGTCTTCTCCTAATATTAATGAATATTTGATTTTTGTTCAAATTAATGAAGATGTGTATCTCATAGGTTTTGAAGATTGTAAAAATCACCTTCATAAAATAATAGTATTATTTAAAGGTGACAAACCTCTTACTCATATGGACGTGTGCAAAGAGTTGGATCTTGCTTGGAAATCTCTGGAATCTTAGAAAGTTATTCCTCTGGTAAAAGGGTTTTATGAATTTGCTTTTTCTTTCCTTGAAGACATGAGAAGAGTCCTAGCAGTGGGGTCTTGGAATCTCAATCCAGGTATCTTAAGAGTCTTTGCTTGAACTAAAGACTTTGTTCCATTTTCCATAAAGCTCATTAAAGCTCAATTTTGGGTTAGGATGCAAGGTCTTCCTATAGAAATATTGGCTGCCAAAAACAATGTTCTCTATAGCAAGAGGAATTGATACTCCTCTTTCTCTTGACTATTACACCATGAATAAATCAAGAGGTTTTTTTTATTTTTTATTTTTATAGAGTGCTTGGTTGATATTGATACGCTATGTGCTTTGCCTAATCAAATTTTAGTGAAAGGACCTGATTTTGCTTTTATTGCATATATTTAATTTGAGAAGTTGCCTCCTTTTTGCTCTTCATGCAAAATTATAGGACATGATATTTCTAAATGCATACGGCATCTTGATAACCTCAATAACATGACCAAATTATCTACTATTTTGTCCAAACCTGTTGTTATGCAATATAAACCTATGATTGTTCAAACCAAAGAAAAATGATGTTCCTCACAAGAGAGTGGTTGGTGTCATAGATAAACAGGTAGAGATAAACATATATTATGTACCTGTTCGTAATGTAGGGGTGATGGAAGTTTAGGGAGTATTCATCTTGATACCCTTTGTTGAAGTTGTTGTTGGCCTAGTGGAGAGTGGATCTCTTGTTGGTCAAAAGTTTAAGATATCGACTGAAGATATAAAGGTTGGTTCAAGATCTCAGGATGATATTTTTGCTTATATGCCCTTTTTGGAAGATGTCTATGAATAAGATGATTTGCTAAAAAAAAACTCATTGCCTCCTGAAAATTTTAGTCTTTTAGAAGGATTCTCTCATCTCAAATATGCAACTAATGCAACAAGTCCTAAATTAGTTGTTGCCAAACGGGTTATTTATAAATTTGTTTTTCAAGATTTTAAATCGATGGTGAACAAGAGGTTCAAGAGTCATGTCCGACCATCTTGTCAATAGATATAGTTGAATCAAAAACCTTAGTAGCTAATTAGATACCAATTTAGAAACCATTTAACAATAATAGAAACTAATTTAGAAATCAAACAATTTTTTAGTCTCCAAAATGGTCTCTGATTTGGTCACTATATCAACTAATTATTTTTTGTCTCTAAAATTGGTTTCTAATAAATGATTTTCTTGTAGTGAGCGAAGACGATGAATTAGTTCAAACCTCTAGGAGACTGAGTTGTCCTCCTAAAGTTGCAGTGAAAACCAATAAGATGACTTCCAAAATAGGTCAACCCAAGAGAAAGTAATCGTAGTGATGTGCAACAATATCATACAAATTTACTACTGTTGTTGAATACAAACGAGAGTCCATATGATTGGATTTTGTTCCTCTTTATTGTCTTTGGAAGCTACGCATTAAAGAATGTTCTTTTGTTTGCCTCCTTTTATTTATTTATTTATTTTTATTTTAAACTCTCAATGTAATTGTTTAGATTACTCTTATAATTTTCCTTTTTTTTTATATTTTGTTTTTTTATATTTTTTTTCACAATTCGGTTTAGTCTCATATTTTTGTTTTATTTTTTTTAATGTGATTACATATGAATTTTATTAAAAGAAAAGTCAAACTAATGTCAGATTGTCACATTGCAAGTGGTAATCTCATTATAATCTTATAACTAGTAATAACAACATCTCATAATATTTTTTTTAATATTTTAGATCTTTTGTTAAAATTTAAGTTAAGGTGTAGATACACATCGTAATAGCACAAGTTCAATTTATAAAAAATATAACAAATTTTTAAAAGGCTTAATTAAATTTTAGATCAAATCTATTAATTTTTTTTTGTTTTTATTAAGTGTATAATTTTTTTTTCAATTAATTAAGTTCCTACTATATTATTTTGTGTTAAATTAAATTGATGTGTATTTTATTTTGTCGTGGCTTCCATGTTTTTATATAAAAATAAAAATTAACATAATCAAATTTTAGATTTCTAGTAAGTTTAAGTATTTTTAATTGAGTTTCTATTAAAATTTTACATTTATATTCATTAAGTATTCAAAATCTATTTTTATATTTTTAATTGATTATTTATTATCAAATAGGATTACGTGTTCTTTGACTCTGTATTGTTAAGTATAATATTATAAATTTCAACAATTAAAAAAATAAATTTTAAAATCTTAATTATCTTTATCAAATAATACTGTATCTCTATACATGATTAGTTTCATTTTTTTTTAGTATTTAATTTTAGAAAAATTAATAATATCAACTTTTACAAAGATAATTAGTTATATAGATTTATTTTTTATTATTGTTAAAGTTTGTGATGTTACGTTTCTGACAACAAAATCAAACAGTAGTATCATTTCATTTAACGACAAAATAAACATATATAAAAAAATTTATATACATGATCAAATTCAAGAATTTTTAATTAAAAATATTCAAATTTTTAAGAAACTTAAAATTTAATTATGTTATTTTTAATTTTTCATGTATAGATAACGATCTAAGTTGCACCAGACAAAATTAAATTATAAAAATTTAATTGAAACATATACAACTTTTAAACATTCCTTGTAAATAATTTTTAATACAACTTTAATTAAAAATATTCAAAATGAGAAAATTAAAATTAAAATAAATTTGTTTTTAAATGAGAAGGGGAAATGAATAATAAATCAGTAGCAATGTAATTCATAATATTAGAACAAATCACAGTATGTGTCATCAGAAGTAGCTGTTATATTCATTAATTTCCACCATTGCCCTGTGATTATCATATAATATAATATAATATTATAATAATACTTTAATTTTCCCTACCATTACATCACAACAACATAACAATCCATACAATATATAAGAAATTCTTTTTACTAAAAATGACTAAATTAACATAGTTTGATAAAGATATGAGATGAGTAAGGGAACATCAAATACCAAATAACAACTTTCCGTAGGTAACCCAACAATTATTTAATCAAGAGAAACTTCCACTCTACAATCTCTTTTAATATTTAAATATTATGTTGTTTTAATCAAAACTAATATAAATAAAATTTAAAAATAAAATAGTAATATACTTAATTCTCAAATGAACATGGATATCAACTAATGATAGAATATTGGAAGAAAAATAAAAAAACATACAAAAGACACTAAGAATTTTATACTGGTTACTCACAACAGAGTTACATCTAATTTTATCTTACACCAAGTGGAATCTCACTAAAATAACATAGTTTCTTTACAAGAAATTACAAATATGTTCTTGAACACTACAAGAACATAAACCACTAATCACAATACTTTGTCACAGTTGAGAAACATACCAAGAAATCCTATCTTAGCCATAATCTAATATAGAAATACAACACAGTATAGAAAGGAATGAATTAACTTGAAAAGTAATAAAGAAACACAAATGAATTCCTCAAATTCACAACAACAATGAAATATCTTTGACCTCAATCTAGATGATGAAAGTTCTACTCCAAGAAACCTCAAAGATCTTTCAAAAACTATTTCTCACAGAAACTTAGAATTACAAAGGCGCTCTCAGATATAAAAGTTGTAAAATGTATGAGTCACCTTTTTCTAAAACAATGTAAACCCTTTTATAGAGATTTAACAAAAATGGATTTATTAAAAGGGTGCAGTTAGATCAATTTGATGAAAAATCGAAACAATCTGTTAATTTCACTTAAAAAATATAATATGCATGAAAAATGATTTTTCTCAAATGAAAAGAACTCAAACTGAAAACATTTATTATGTTACATATTAAAACATGGTTTCCAGTATATAAAACATATTTAAGAAAAACTAAAATTTTTAAGTATTTTTAATCAATTGATTTAAAAGATAAAAGATTAAAGATTAAAAAATTGTAACTTTCTATAAGTGCATTTAGAAAAACAATTGATTTTTTTTAACCAATTAACAATATTTGTTATTGGATTCATCATCATTTATTAAGGTAAAAGATGAATAAAGACACACTAAACAAAAACTAAACTACCTAGACACTTAAGGTAGAAAGTCTTCAATATAACTTCATCAAACACCAACCTTAGACCCTTAATATGTCCAACAAATATTTTTAACTTTTGAAATTTTTATATTTGTTAAAATTTTGTATTCACATGATTGGAGTATAAGTGTGAGATATTGTGCTTAATATTCTTTATAAATCGTACAATAATCATAGTGTAAATTATATATCGTTATTGTTGACTCTTTGCATGAATTTTTTTAAAGAGTTGGAAAATATATTTTTAAACTTTATCAAAAAAGCGTATTGAGTAACAAATAATTCATACAATCATTCAGATATTCAAATGAATTATTTTATTAAATATCACATGACCGCTGATATTTAAAATTTACTTGAGCAAGAGATATAACATTGAAAAAGTTGATGGTGGGAATAACAACAAATAAAATGTCCTAAAATAAAATCCCAAGATTTAAAACAAATCTAAGGGTGCAAAAAGTAATGTAAATAAGGGGCCATTAACATAAATATGTAGAGAAAATGTGAATGTGTAAAGGGTGTTTTTTTCATGTATCTCTACATTTTTCTTCTTGTAACTCTATATTTTTCTTTCCGTACCTTTATGTTTTTGAAATACCTAAAGTAACCTTGATAGTTTTGGCCAATTCCGAAATAGAAGGTGTTCCAAAAGCAAAAGATGTTTTCGGAATGAGAAATGTAGAAGAAAAAAAACAATTCCAGAATACTCATTCTGAAATCCATTTTTTTGACTTCCAAAATCATAAATTCAGAATTAAAAAAATGTGTTCTGGAAAATGATTACCGTCTGTCTTTTTTAGGAATAGGTTATTAAGTGTCATTTTTCCAAAATGTAATATGCATTTACTTCACTAAAATGCACCAAAATCATGAATGAAGTAAAGGAATTTCACCACCTCTGCTTACTCTCTCAACCGTGTTCATGAAAATGCAAAAAAGAAAGAATGAGGGTGGTCTGCACTGACTTTAGGATTTCTAAAAAATCTCAGGTGAATTTTGTAAAGTCATATGAATGTACGGGTGCAGAAAGAAAGAAAAATGTAGAACTGCAAGAAGAAACATCTAGAATGCAAATTCTCTAAAGATGTACGCGTGCATAACTCCAATGATTGCTTCTTTCTATACCTCCATCACTTCTCAGTCACCCCATACTAAAATTGCTTTTACCATTATACCCTTCAATAAAAAATATTAAAAAATTAAAATTTAACATAATTTTTACTTTAACCTAACTTCTAACTTTTGATACTCACATTCATTCACTCTCGAGCTTCACTCCCAGCAGCGCCCACCGCCCTTCCAAATCTCTCTTCCAAACACTGTCCTCCATTATTGACCACACACCACAGTTGTCCTTTTCATCCACCACAAGTAGTTTTGATGGTTTGAATTTCTAATCCTTTTTAATTTGAATTTGGTGGAAGTGTTTCATACGGGATAGTGTAATCACCTTGCTCGCTGGACCCCGCACCACAATTTCAACCAATTTGCAATTCAAGATGATCACTGCACCTGTTATGTGCAAAAATTGTTCAGCACCGCTTGGGAAAATCTGCCCCAATTCTGATCCAGTAAAGCTACTGCAACAAAATCACACCGCAGTATTCTGCTCCAAACTTGCACCAATCCAGAAAAAAAAATGCAGCACTGCAACTCCAAATCAGTCTTCAATGCAATTCAACAGAAAAAAAACTTCACATTTTGATCATTATTTTTAAAGACAGAAAACGTTTAAAAATCTGCAGCAAAAACCAGAAAATTGCAACTGCAGAAAATTTGTCACCGTTTGAATTCAATCTCACAATTTTTTAAATACCAATTCTAATCATCAATTCTCGGACCAGCACTTCACGAATAGCTCTTCAATACTTTTATCAAACAGTTGGCGCGCACACCTTAATGCATCAAACACTTGCACTCAAAACCAAATTCATGCTATCCGAATAATTTCTTGGCACAGCACACGACTTCAATCATCTTCTACACCAGCAGCGTGAAGAAATTTTCCAAAACCGTAAACACAAGGCACTCTTGAAATTTCAAAATCTGGAGAAAACAATTTCTCTGAATTCAAACTTCTACTTTCCAATTTCGAATCCACTTCCAACACTGTTTGCAAATAAAGATTAGGAGTGTGGGAAGCCTAGCTGTAACTCCACGAGAATCGCTTGATGCTTCGTCCAATCACTGACGTCGCCGGAACTAGCAACACCGCACCGCTTCAATTTGCACCGTCACCTTCTCCGATTACAGTTTCATGAACGCGCCAAGAATGAATGAACAAAAAGTACGAACGCCTCTCTCGCTGGAAAACGCCTCTTCCGTTCGCCGGTCAACGTCTCAATCACGATTCTCGATTTGTACCGAAAAAAACTTAAGAGTGTTCAAATTGCTCAAAACAAAACGATGAATCCAACATGAATCGGATGAAAACGTAATAAGAAAATTGAAAAACAACTCAGATTGCTTTTCGCACCTCCGCAATCACTGTTCCCCCATAGATTTCAAGAACTTGTAAGAACCAGCTCAAATTCACTGAATTGCTTTTTGAACCACGAAATTTTATTCAAGAATTTTTGAAAATAAATTTTGGAAAATATGATAATTGGAACCTAACTTTAAAGAAAATTGCTGATGATCTATTAGTAATTTATAAACTCAAAATTGAAAATAAAAGCACTAAAAAATTCTAATATATGAAGAAATTTGAAAAAAAAATCCAAAAAACTTAACTAATGGAATTTATTACAATTTTTTTGCTAAACATGACTCTAGACAAAATATTTATTATAAAATCAAAATGACTCAATTATAAACAATATCACTGAATAAATTTGAAGAAAACTCAAGAAAATTCAAAAGAACACATGAACATGAATACAAAAATGTCTAAAAGCACATACATGAAGGTTCAAGTAAGAACAATGAATTTGAACCGAACAGAAAGACAAAAACACAATTTCAATCGGTAAACATTCAAGACAATAAAGAAAAAAATGATGAACAACACGAAAATTAGAAAAAAAATTCTAAGAAGAACTACTTATCTCTTAAACCAAGGCTCTGAGTACCAAATGATGCAATCCTAGCTTGCATCTTCACTTGTAAATCTTATTCTTCATTATTTTGGTTTGAATATCTTTTACAGATGATGAATACTATTGTAGAAGCATGAATAATTGTAGAAATTTGGAAGAAATGAAAATTATGACGATGAACCAAGTGAGGTTAGAGCAACACTTAATTTATAGAGTAAGGTTGGGTCAACACTACTACGAGGACTCTAGAAAATTGTCTAGCAAGAAGACAACAACTCTAGAGAGTACTTTGAACAGGTAAAAGTGTCTCAAGTTGGACAACATTTCATTACTCAAATGAAAATTAAAAATTAAAAATCATGTACAAGAGACCCCTATTTATAGGAGAAAGTATCCCAAAACCTCTCAAATGAGAGTGTGACAAGTGTCACCACCTTATTGGTGCAAATCCTCTTTTACTATTTTACATTCTACTTTCTTTTCTATTTACATTATTCTCTACTTTGGCCCAAAATACAAGGCCCAAACTTCCTAACTATTTTATACAATATTTACAAGGCTAAGAAGAGGAAAAAAACTTTACGATCTCTTTAGTAAGTCTTGATCTTCGTCTATCTTCTTAGCCAAAAGTTTCGAGGTTGAATGATTTTCATCATATTATGAAGCAATTATGGAAGAATAGTTAGGTGCAACAAAAAGAATCTACAAGTTTTATAGTAACTTAGTAGAGAGATATCTGTAATGGTGGCCTATTGGACTAGTCCTTGTGCATATTAACTCTAACATTCATTTAATAGTTTTAGGAAGCAAGGATAGACTGTGTCAGGTTAAAAAGATTATTACATGCTGATATAAAATGGACCAAAAAATTATCACTAAGTGGCATGGTAGTAAGTATTGTATGAGTCATGATACGAATCGTACGATACGATACGATTTCGGATTCCCACGATACGAATCATTTTCAGTCCCATATCGCAGTTGTATCATGTGAATTGTATCAAGAATAGTATGAATTGCGAAATGCTTCCTTATAATGGTTTAGGTTTTATTTTAGGTTTTAATGTAAATTGGGTCAGACCACTTGTTTTGGTTTTATAAAAACCCTAATTTTAATATTTTCTACCCACAAACCTGCATTGACGAATGTCCTTCTCCTCTCCAACAACAACGAATGTCGAACTTGTGGTGGACGACTAGAAGGTGTGAATGACGACGAAGTGAATGTCAAAACTGAGTCATTATAGTAAGAATAGTCGCAAAGCACACACTGGAGTGGTGTGAGGCGCGAGATAGTGGGTTCACGAATGAAGATAGCGGGAGGTGTTATAGTCGTCAGAGACATTGTATTTAGAACGATGATGAAGCACACATTGGAGCGATGTGAGGCACGAGGCAGTTGGGTTCATGAGCGAGGATAGTGGGAGGCGCGGGAGTCGCTATAGTCGCGAGAGGTGTTGTAGTCGTCGGAGGCGCCAAAGTTGCCAGAGGCATGTAAGTTCTTTTTTTGCGTAGGAAAATAAAATAGGGGGGATTTTTCTACTGCTGTATTCATTTATAAAGAGGAGTAAATAGAAGAAATTCATATATTACTTGGAAGTATTGTGAAAGTTTTCCTACAAATAGATTACAAGTAAAATTTAAATTTTTCTATCATACTTGTTGGGGTGGAATAACAAGGATGAAGTATCATCTTGCTAGAACATAGAAATATGTTGTTCCTCGTTGTAGTGTTCCAGATGAGGTGAAGGTAATATTTTTGAAGCTGCTAAAAGATAAAGGAAAAAAGAGAGAGGACTTGAACTTGTATTGTGGAGAGAAGTTATAAGAGGAGTAGAAAGCGGAAAGAATGATCTCCAAATGACAATCCATGTATCTTATGAGAACAGAGAAGATGTAATTCAAGAAATTTGCAACTGCATTTGCGGTAATGCATTTCCATTTAATCTTGTAAGGAGCCTCTTTTCATCCAAATGCTAAAGGCTGTTGGAGAGTATAAGAAAGGTTTAAAGCCTCTTTCTTATCATGAGGTAAGAGTTTCCTATAAAAAAAAAGTTGTGGATAAGGTATAAAAAATGTCTAGAAAAAATATAGGAGTGGTTGGGAGAAATGGGGATGCACATTGACATTAGATGGTTGGAAGAATGGGAAAGAAAGATCACTCACTAATTTTCTCTTTAACAGTCCAAGTGGTACTGTTTGTTTTAAATCCATTTACACTATTGATGTGATAAAATATGGGAAATAAATGTATGAGTTGTTGGATAGCATAATGGATGAAATTGGAAAGGAGCATGTTGTCCAAGTAGTTACAGATGATGCTTCTAACCTTGTGGCAGTTGGAAGAATGTTAATGAAAAAGAGAACCAAATTGTTTTGGTCTCCTTATGTAGCTCATTGTCTTGATCTAATTCTTAAGGATATTGGAGAGCTTCCGATATTTTACAATACCACTGGCAATGCAAAGAAAATCACTACTTACATATATAGGCACACATGGCTTCTTAATTTGTATAGAAAACACTCTAATGGAAGGGAATTAGTAAGACTAGCTGTCACACGTTTTGCTACTTCTTATCTTACATTAAATTGTATTAGGTAACAAAAAAATGCTTTTAGATATTCGGAGGAATGGGCTACTAGTCCACATGCTACTAAACATAAAGCCAAGCAAGTGATGAATCCAGTGTTAAGTGATGACAGATTTTTGAAGATCAATCACATATTGTCTTAAATGTGTGATTCCGCTTGTAAAAGTGTTAAGGGTTGTAAATGGTGATTCAAAATCAACCATGCCATATATTTATAAAGCAATAGATAAAGCTAAAGAGAAAATTGCTGAAAATTTTCAAAACAAGAAACAAGGTATAAAAAAGTTTGGAAAATTATTGACACTAGGTGGAATTTAAGACTACATAGGCCTTCCATGCAACAACCTATTATCTCTATCCTAGGTAAGCTAAATTACTTCAAATTTTTTCCTACTAAGTAACACTAAATTCTTTGCTCTCATCAACTTATTTTTTATTGCGTAAGATATCACTATGACAAAAATTTCAATCCAGATAATGAGGTGTTGGTTAGGTTTATATGAAACATTTCAAAGAATGATTTTGGATGCAAGAACAATAGTTGCAATTAATCAACAACTTGAGAAGTTCTAGGGAGCTAAGAGGATTTTTGAAATGGACATGGCAATAGATACTAGAAATATGAAACAACTTGGTAATTAAATTACTCATTATCATTCTTATATGATTTATAAACTTTTAATTAATTATATTTGAATACATTTTTTTTTTGACAACTCTTTGGTGGGAGATTTGTGGGGGAGAAGGTAAAGAGTTGTAATCGGTAGCCATAAAAATTTTTAGCCTCACATGTAGTGCAACAAGGTGTGAAAGGAATTAGAGCACATTTGACCAAGTGCTTACTAAGAGAAGAAATAGATTGGAACAACAAAGAGTAAATGCTCTTGTGTATATGAAATGCAATCTTCAACTTTAGATAAGACAAAGGAGTAAAGAAGAAAAGGGAAACTTATGATCCCATATGTTTGTAAGATATTGATGCAACCCAACTCGACAAGCAGATGACTAAGGGCATAAAAGACACTTCACAACTAGGTCAGTCATCTCAAAATAAAAGACAAGGCCCCACCAGCTCTTAGAGAAGCCTCAATAGAAGAAGACCCAGACATGGACCAGTATATCAATTATTTTTCCTTCCAGTATTTTTTAAGACAACATTAATTTGTAATCAATTGGGCTCACATTGGCCCAATTAGAAGAAGAATAAGCTAGCTTAGGCTTATAAAAACCTTAGTTTCTAGAAGATCACCCATGTGCTCACCTTTGACCTAGATTCTAGAAGACTCCCCTATGTGCTCACATTTGACCTAGTTTCTATAAACCTGTAGTCATTTACGCCCCTACCCTTCATCTCTTCCTCTCCAAGGCACTCATATCAATAAATAGGGTATCTCCCTTTTTGTAAATTACATTGAATTTGGAAGTAAAGAAATTATGCTTGAGTGAGTCTAAAATGTTGCTATATTTTCTTCGAGTCTTATCTTGGCAGAGATAGCTGCAACTGGTGACTCCCTCATCACTCATCTTGGAACTCTTCCCCTTCCAAGTGGTGTGATTCATCCACAATTTTTCTACATTCCATAGGCTTATTCTTTCCTTCTCTTTTCCTTTCAATTCCACCAATTGTTCTTCTTTTCTTTTGTTCAATCTTCTCTTTTTAATTTTGCCATTTATCTTAACTTGCTTTATATTCCGTGTTCATCATCATTGTCATCTTATTACTGTGTTTTCCTTTTTCTCTTTTGAAGAGAACTTTCACACTTACTTAACCACTTGGTTTAAGTTTGTGTCCAGTGACAATCTTCACTGAGTTTTGCCTATCTTGTTAATAAGAAAATCCTAAACCAAGTAAAAAAACCTCTAAAAAATGTGGAATCCTAAAATCAACTCACATAAGATATTGACTTAAATGATGAATGGATCACTGAAAAAGAAAATCCTTGTTTGCCTATTGATTCCTCTTGGATTAATGTACATGAGTGTTTTGATATTGAAGAAGGAGCTCCAAGCAAAAAAGGAAGAGAGATAATTATTTTTATTTAGGACTTTTAGAACTTAGAACTTGAAAGTTCAACAAACTATAACTAATTCAAATTTATTTATTTTTCTTTTGCTAATATAGGTCCTAGAAATTTAAATACCAAGACCAATAAAAATGGAAAATCCATAGTAGGAGATGAGGAAGAAATTCAAGACATTCAAGAAGAAGAAATTTAGAAGATGAAGATGACTTGGGAGATGTAGATGTTGGAGAGGAATATGATGAAATATGAATGATTAGGACAAACTATTTTTTGTTGAGGTTGTTTAGTATGTACAAGCAACAAGCAACACTAATTATGTAGTAGCAACAACAATAACACTTATTTTTTTGAATGGCTATAATTCAAAATTTGTTTAGTAGCATATAGCCATGGTTATAGGAATCTTATGCAACAACCACATTATTTTTTTGAGGTTGTGTTGCTGAAATTGTGTCGTATATATATGTAGATACAACACTCAAAATGAAATACGAGGTTACTTTGTTATTAATTGTATCTTTGCATGATTACATATCTTATATATTTAATTATATGTTACATTTTTTAATGTTTATGAATTGTACGATTCATGATATGCAATGATTCACGATTCAGAATATTAGCTCTATCATACACTACTTGTATCTCGATTTAACTACCATGCTAAGTGGTACAAAAGGAGAGGTAATAAAGATATAGGCGAGATGGGGATAACTATAAGATGGGGATAACTATAGAATGGAAACCATCATATAACTTCCTTATGGATGTTGGTGATTATCTCTGGTAGTAATGTGGATTGAGACAACATCCTAAGGCATAAGGGATATACAATATAGGTTATGGAAGGTTCTCTCTTTCTGCTATAGCTGAGACAAAAGGGATAAAAAGAGTAATTGGCATGGATGTATTTTTGTCCTAATATCAGATGTTGATTGATGGTTGTTATAAAAATTATAGGATGCTATTGGCTTACTATTATGTGTGTTTTTGTAACTTAAATATAATGCAATAGTGGATGAGTAAGAATTTTTCACTAGTTAACGCATTAAAGGAACTTTTGTTAAGGAGGGGGAAATAATCTAGATTTGATTATCTGCAATGGAAGAACCTTCTCACCAAATTCTATTTTTCTCTTTGTCTAGGCTCACGAGGTGGACCAAGTCTGAACATTTGTTTTTGGGGCGATCCTATACAAGGACTACATTCTGGAATGCGATTTTGATTCTCATGGCTATGTAGTTAATGTTTTTGTGAAGCATTTTTTAGGAACATGACCTGAAATGATGAGGTGGCTTAATGATGTTATAATTTATGATGAAGTATTAAAGGTAGGACCATACAAGTGAGGGAGGGATCAAGAATGTAGATCAAATGCGGATGTCATGATTTTAGTATTGTTGAGCATTGCTTATAAGATTATAAATTATATGCAACATATATTTCTATTTTATATTCTGTTGGATGTATATAGAGATTGTTTAGGTTGTTGGAGGGAGGATATAATCACTAAAAGGTTAGAGTTTTTCTAATTTTTGTAATGTGTTATGTTTACAATGTGTACTTCTTATACCTTTTATGAAATTTCTCTTTTCTACATAAAAAAAAATGAAATGAGTAATATTAAAATTATGGAGGTTTAAGAAATTTTAGTTAAGAGGAATTACTATTGAAGATAAATGTAATAGAAATAATATTAGGACAATGTACTATACATAAATATATAACATAGGTTAAAAAGTTTTTAGAAGTTTATTAAATATATTTATGAAGGTTTGAAAACAAGTAAATATTTGGTAAAGAAGTTGGATATTAGATATATAAAGAGCAAAAGTTACTTGATTTGGATTGATAGAGACACTTGAAAACTGTCAAATGTTTTTGATTTTTGTAGACAATTAGGTATAGGAAATGAATGATTTGTATGAAAAATATCATGAAAAAAGTGTTCTCCTACTAAGAATCATGCTTGAACTAAGTGGAGACAATGGTATGCAAATTTTAATGAAATTTTTACAGGAAATTTAGAAAAATAGCAACAAAACAAAGAAGTAAGAGAATGATCAATTCCCTTGCATACATCAAGCGCTAAACAAATTGGTGAGAGAAAGTACTAAAAGAAAGAATCTCCAAGTGTTAAGTGTCAAGAAATCCGCTAAGTGAATCTATGTCAGAGAAGGACCAAGCCATGGAGATTGGGGTTGTTGAACGCATCTGCAAGGCTTTGAGCGAAAAGTATTCTCCAAGCTTAAGAAATTCATTTTGTTGTAGTTAGGCTTGAAGCAAACCCAAAGGATTCATCAAGCTTAAGAAAGCCCATTTCGTTGGAGTTAGGCTTGGAGCGGAGCCAAAAGAATTCTTCGAAGTTAAGAAAGTCATGATTTTACTGAGCTTAAAAAAGGCTATGAGCCAAAAGGTTTCTTCAAGCTTAAGAAAGTCAATCTACTGAGTAGATTGGATGCGCTTATCACTAGACTTTGTAATTGGGAGATCATGGTTCAAAATAGGGAGGTTGAAATGAAGGTGTAACTTACGCAGAAGAAAATTAGTCTCAATTGGTATGCAATTTCCACGGCTACAAGTCTTTTGTTGCTAGCTATTCATTTATGAGTTTCTTTGTAAACATCATCATGAGTAGTTAAACTCACTCTGTTGGGGTTGGAGAACAATGTAACATCTCTCAGCTTTTGTTATTTATGAATGCTTATTGTTTCAGTTCTTTTGATTTGATTGAATGTTTAATGTTTGATATGTGTGGTATCATCATTCATGCCTTTAGAATTTGAATGATGTTGGGAAACATATTCACTTTCTAAACTCTTTCAAATAAACCAAATAAGTCAATGTTTGGGATTATAATGAAATGTTTGACTTGAATGTTCCCATCTTAATGTAGAAGCAGACTATTGTAAGTAAAGAAATTGATTATGATAGTTTGTTGTTCTAGATAACCATGATTAATGGATTAACTTTGGTTCAATCTCACTACTTATATTATATTATATATATATATATATATATATATATATATTATACTTATTTAATTAATATCACACATGCATTCCATTATTATCATATTCCTACTTAAAAAAAATGATTATTTCTATTTTTGTTATCATTAGTCCCTATGGATACGACAACCTCTTTTAGCAGTTGTACTACAGTTGACTAGGTCCATTTACATTTGACTATGTCCATTTGCAGAGAAATCACACCCATCAACAATATGCAAAGACGTGGAACAATCAGAGAGACAGGTTTTTGGAAAAAAAATTACAAGTCTTCACAAACTGCGTAATGTCTTAGAAATTCAAGTGTGAATTTGAATTTCATATTAATTAAAAATAAGAAAGTTAAACAACATGAAGAAGAGTCACAAACCTATTATTTTAAAATTTTTGGTTGCTCATGACTTATTATAGTCAAATATCACCAATAAATATGAGAAAACCTAATAATGGTATAAGAGATTAAAATTTTTAGTTGGAAGTTTCTGCATGTGTTTTTTATTACCGAATTTTATGATTTCTTTCGCATATTCTTTTATCTTTAGTAGTTATCTCTTTCAATTTACATTTGTGATACCGTACCTTTCTACATTTAGTATTCATGCTATTTAATTGTTACTTTCTTTCTATATTTCTCGTTTATGATTTTGTTCATTATTTCATTTCTTGCTTTACTCTTTTAATTTACTTAATGTTTTAATTTTTTTTCCAAAACTTATTTAGTTTAATTTTATTACCATTGATTTGAAAAAAAAACTTTTCTAACATTTTAGAAGCTTTCATTTTGCGAGATTCCTCTTATAGATTCATATCGAAGCCAATACCATCTAGTGTTAATAGATATTAGAGACTCAATTTATGTCCTAGAAATGCTTTTCTTAGATACAATTTAACACATTTAAATTAAAACTTATATTTAATTGCTAGTCCAAATAAAAAAAAAACTAAAAATATTATATTTCTTTTAAAAATAAACTTTTATAACTTCCTTTAAAACAGTCAAATAACTTACACTCTTCTATTTATTTTCTTTCAAAAATTGGACCTATGGATTAAATTATTGAACAATTATATTTTCCATCCTTAATTTCCCTTTCTTGTCAATTCAATATCTAGTGAGGATTTGACATGCCAAAGAACTTTCTTTTGCTCATAATGAAAATCTCATCCCATTTTTTTATAAAAACATTTTGAGGGCTACAACATGGATTTACATGAATAATATTGCAAGTAATCATTAAAAGGAATCAATTGCATGCCATGTCTTGCCACAAGGAATTGTATCCATGATCTCCCAAGTAGTTGTTTGCCAAGGCATAGTACTCCTCTCCACAAGGGTCAACACACCAACTCCTATCTTCAAATGGGGATGATGGCACCAAATCCATGTCCACCCATCCCACACCAAACTCACTTGATGAATTAGCCCAATCAATCTCTCCCATGTTCAATGATTGAGTGCCACACTCTTCCATATCATTGTTCTTAAACATTTCTGAACTTGTGGAGGATGCTGAATCATCATGATCCCCCATCTTGCTTCCACTTATTTCAGCCTCAAAAGACCTAATCAAGCTATCCAATCTGTCATCATCACCCTCATCACTTGGTGATGGCTCTTCCATCAATGACATTAGAAGAGCACCATTGATTTGCAGCTCATCACCCCCCTCGATGAGAGCCAAACCCTCACAAATTTGAGATGCCATTCTCTTTTGGTTTGTTGTCTTAGGAAAAGAGCTAGAAGAGAAGAAAAAAGATGAACAATGATAGAGAGAAAGAGAGAGAGAATAATATGTAAAAGAGATAACAAGCTTTAGATGAATGAATTGAATGAGCCAAAGGGGGCTTTATATAGGCACTGAAGAAGGGGACATTACAACCACCACGAACCAGACAGCCATGTGCACATGTGCACTGAAGAAAACTATGTTACATTATTGATTGATCATGCATGTTGCATATCCATATAGCACAGAGAAATTAAAAAAAAGTTGTGGCAATAATTAAGAAAATGTGTGTCTATGTGCTCGTGTGCTCTGGCAATAAGGACGGCTTGAAGTAAGCAAGATCTCATGGAAAAAACCATAGAATCTGACCCAAAAACCTCAACTTTGTGAGTGGGACAAGGAAACATGAAAAGACAAGCTTTCAGTGGATGAAACCTCTAGTTGCAATAAAGTGGGGAATAGTTTTTTGCATAGTATAGTGAATGGGTTTTGCATAAAGTGGGGAATAGTTTATACAATCACTTGATGGGTGTCTATGTGTTAGGGCATAATTAAAGAACAACTTCAAAATAATATTCTTTTTAATGATTCCTTCTCCGTCTTTTTTAGTAAAGAAGTGGACAAAGAAAAATGTTGTGCACTTCACACAAAAAAATAGTAAGATTTAAAAGGGTACATATATAGTTCTTTAACTCCAAGATAGACTTTGATCAAATATGGAAAAAAATAGTTGACCAAGGACTAGAAGGACACACAATCCTTCAACTTTTAAGTATAGTAACATGAAGTTGATTAGTTGTGGAATATTGGTGGATATAAAAAATATTATGAAAGCTTCACCAGTGATAGTGTGCCAAGGTTCCAAAATGATAACAATCATGAAAAAAGAAAAGGAGAAAAGGTAAGTAGTATTTTTTTTCTTAGAAGGTGGAGGATATGTACACGTTATTGATAATAATTACGGTGAATTATCAAATAAAAAAGTAATTATTTTCATGACACCTGAACATTTATTATATAACTAGTTAACTAGGGAAAATGCAACACTAATTTGCATGATCTTTTGTTATTTATTTTATATAATTTATCAGGTCATAAATTGTAAATATAAATAATTAAGTGTATTTAACTAAATATTATTTTGCGATACTATATTTTCAAGTTAATTTCAATATCTTATCTCACCACGTTTAAAGTTTTTTTTCACTCATTTCTTATTTTTTTCATAAAAAAAAATTAATTTTATTTAATATTTTTATTATAAATTTAAAAAAAAATTGTATTTAATTTATTTTTCTATAAAATATTTTATGATTTTTTTGAAGAAATAATATTATTTTTTAAATAAAATATTTGAGTATAATTTTTTTAATAATTTTTAGAATTTATTACTTTTTTTAAAAGCTTTCAATGATTGTATTTAGAATAAAATCATAAATAAATTTTTTTATAGTTATTCAATATTAAAGGCTATTATCATCCTTTACTAACGAAATATGCTTAACAATTTAAACATTTTTTCTTCATATAATCCTTTATCAAAATATTTTTTCTCCTATCAATATTACTTTATATTCTCTTTATTTTTTTCGTTTTTTTTGTGTGTAATTATTGGTGAGTATGAGTAAACTTTGAAAAAAAAAACTAGATAAATTCTTTGCAAAAATAAAATTACTTTTTAAAATATAAACATCATTATTTATCTTTTAATGTCAAGATTAAAAGTAGATTCTTCTTTACTATCTATACTTAAAAATGTAGTGTCTTTGGTGTAAAAAACACTTTAGTATATGGAGATTATCTTTTCCCCACTTTAAATTCTTTAATTTTAGATAAGGTTCCAATGCAGAAAAACTGATTCCACTTACATTGATAATGTCAAATCTCAAGAAAAGGATGGGGAAAAAAAAATCTCCATATGATCTATATAAAAATTGGAGGCATTTAAAATCTGGTTTGTGGGGCTGTCTAAGATTTTGGCTAACTTTTACACTTGTGCATGTAGGATTTTGAAAAGATATGCCTCCAATGAATAGTTAAGGCATGAAAGCAAGTGGAGCCAATGAAACAAAGAAGAGATTGATGATAAACCATTGTTTGTGACCACCCAACTCACATTTAGATGCAGATGTTGGCACTACATTATTTTTGTGGGGTTTAATTAAGATAGAGATTAGATGCCTAGAATATATGACTTTAAAATAATGGATGGTGAATGAACCCACTCCCATGTGATGAGCATCATTTGTGATCCTTATTGGCACAAGACTACATCATTGGGGAATTAAGCATATATATTATATTTTTATGTTAATGAATTGAATGTTGACAACCAATGCTAGTCTTTGAAGCATGAAGCCAGAGAGTATCTTGTACCATGCTTTATTGCAGCAAGGGTGAGTCTACATGCCACCACAACAATATCTATATATCTATATATATATTAGTCAAAAGTCATTGTAACAAGAAACATGATCATGGATATTCAGGAACAGGATCCTTGCTTTGCACATTAATTTTTGCTTAGTGCTCTTCCCTCACTATGCATTTATGTAATGATGACCAAGATAAGCTTTTGAGATAGTTTTTTAAAAAAAAAGTTAATTGTATATGTATTTATTTATGATTAGGTTTCTTGATCATGATTTTATCCCTTGTTTAATAGAATTAGTTAAAGTAGTAAAACAGGATTTAACTTTTTATTTCTTTTATAATGAAATCTCTGCATCATGAATTTATCCTTCTTTTTTTTTTTTTTTTATAGAAATTGTAATAGGATTAGTTAAAGTAGCAAACGGTAATGAGAAAGAGTTTCTTTGGACAAGCTTTCTATATTTGTAAGAGAAAAAAAAAGTGTGTTTCTACTTAAACTAAAATTAGTTCATGTATAAAAATAAAAGTAAAAAATAAAAAATTATATGATAAAACTTTTACAAATTAACTTATACACAAAATAATTTAATTTATATATAATAATATATTATTTAGCTGTCATCACTATTAAAAAATTATTAAATAACAATTAATTTTAAATAAAAAATAATTAATTGTTATATTAATTAAGTTAAATAATTTTTTAAAAATTAAAAAATTTATTAATATATAAATTAATTTATATTATTCATAAATAATTTTTAAATTAGTATTTATTTAACTACCAAAATTTTAGTTATTAAATTTAAATTTTAAAACTAATAGTTAAAATCTTGATAATTAATTAATTATTAATTTAAAAATTATTTATCAATAATAATATAAACTAATTTAAATATTAATAATTTTTAATTTTAAATATTTAATTAATTATTTTTATTTTTAAAATTAATTTTTATTTAATACTTTTTTCTTAAATACTTTTTTCTTAATTCCGTAACATCATTTAACCTTAACAGTTGGAAAGACCTCCCTCAAAAACCTGATAATCGAACCCTATAGTAACAAAGGACGGAATCAATGCTTTCAATAGATATTTTGCGGTAGTTTCTTACCTTCAACAGAACATAATTGGCTTCTGTGTATTCTGTGACTGATTGACTTCCATTTCATAAAGTGTAAGTCTGTTTAAGGTTTGAATTGCATATGCCATATCAGATATATAATCATATTCGTAATACCAGCTATATTTTCTGTTTTGTTCTTTCATTTTTTTTTCAGATAAAATATTAGATAATTAATTATTTTCAATTATAATACTCTTAGTTATTGTTACTTTGAATATTATAAATGATTGTATTTATAATTAAACAATTTATTTAAAAGTTTAATACTATTTATGCACTCTTACCAATTTGTATATGTAATCTCACATAAAATACAACACTCAAACAAACCTTTCCTATCTATTTCATATTCTCTCTCTTCAATCAGAATTTCAAACAGAATAAGTCTCTATTTATTTTAAAGATTTCTTGTTCTCTATTTTTTTCCTATATTTTTGTTGTTAGGGAGTCAATTGAGAAAAGTGATATATAATCTCAACCTCTTATATCATATACTAAAATTTTGTTACGTATGAATAATTTACTCTAAGTCCTCAAGTTTTGTCTAGCATTATTAATTAAACTTGAAATATTGCTTTAAAGGCAAACATTTCATGTAAGGAAAGTTAAATTTAACTTTTTAATAATACCATAGGCTAGAAGATCTGGATGCAAAGGTGACATGGTCACAAGTTCCAAATTTTTCTTGTATTATTTTTGTTAAGTGAAATAGATGTAAGCTTGCTAAAAATGATTTGAAGTTTTAAACAATTTGAAAAGTGGTATAGTGTATGGATTGTTGCTTGACTTGTGTATTAAGTAATGACATTTATGTTTTAACAGAGATCATCTAACTTCACCGATGATCTAAGTCACATATGCTAAGATTTCAAGTGATGAGAAACTGATAAGGGATTTCATAGACACACAATATTGGATGTTTGAACTTATCATAATCATTCTTCTTAAATTCGCTTGTAAATTTAAGTCTTGGATATTTGATCAAATGTCAGTCTCTGGTAGAGCATACTTAATACAAGTCTTCTAGAAGACATCAATTAATATTATGTTTGTTAAATATCTTTGATGTATAGATTCATGTGTGGTCTATATGATTGTTGGGTAATGGTATTGGAATGAAATTAAATCCTTGTGGTTGATACATGGATTTTGTATATCCATGTTTGTATATGAATTTCAAATCTAAATGTGTTTGTTAGAACTTTCGTATGTTGGAGCTTTATTTCATTAGCTTATTACCATTTTTTTTTGTTATTTTGTGAACTATGATGACTGTACTATGTACACAAGTATATACAAATACAAGTACAGAGACATAGGGAAGACTATAGGCATTTGATTTGGCTTAGTCTTGTAAATATTTTGTATTTATATATTTTAAGTGTGTACCATAAATATATCTTGAAATACTATATGCCTTGTATAGACTCTTTATTGAGTTTACCACATGTCATAGTGTATATTTGTAATGTTGTAGTACATACTTAAAAACAATACATAAAATATTAACTATTTGAATTATGATATACTTCAATACACACAATAAATATAACTATATACATATATATTGCATATTTTTGAGCACATAAATTTGAATATATTGTATGTAAACTTTGGAAAATTATTGAGATAACATAAAGGATTGTCACAAGTTTCTTTTAAGGCAATCACAACATTTTTTTTTCTTGCTTTTTAACAATTTTAAAAAATATTCCTAAATAATTATTGGTTGTTAGAAAAGATAATATAATAAACAAAATAATATATTATGATTTAGTATATTTTTTAAACACAATTATAAATATTTTTTTTTTAAAAAAAAAAAAACTTATAGATTGGTAACAAATAAAATTGATAATTAATATTTATATTTTTACTCGCACATCCCTTAGGATAAATATGAAAGGAAGTTATGCCATTTATATATAGAACATTTTCTCCATGCATAACCTTAAATTGAATGAGAATACGGGTGAAATGCGGGATTAGTCGTGCAGGTCGACCCGTAGCTCATTATGAAAAATGCAGGACTAATTCTCCTTGCACTAGATCAATTGTGACTTGCACTCAAAATATTTTAAAATCCCCAAATTGCCCTTATCACTTTTGTTTCAAAAAACCCCTATAAAGGAGCTCGTTTGTTGTGGTGGAGGTGTTTTAAGTGGAGGTGGTGGTGGTATTGTCGTTTTCTATGGTGGTGGAGGCCGAGGCGTTGTTGTTAGGTGCAGTGGAGTTCCATTTTTAGGTAAGTATTTCTATTTTTGTGTCCAGATTTCGCAGAGACATTGGTGGGTCATCCGTATGTTCAAAGGTTAAGTGTTGATTGCAAAGCTTTGGTTGAGGATACGAATAAGACTTTAGTGAAGTCAAGAAATATTTTACTAACCATGAAAGAGAGAAATGAGAAGAATGTGACAACGATAAAAAAAGTTTATAATACAATGAGTGTTCACCAAAGATCACGACAAGGTAACAGAACACAAATGTAACAATTGATGTTGTTACTAGAGTGAGACATGTATGTGCATTGGTGTAGGTTTGAAGAGTTGTCAAATATCATGCAAGATATATTTTGGACACATCTAGATTCAGTAAAACTAGTGATCTCCTCTTACATTGTCATATTGATGGATAATATGTACAAAATGAACAAGTACAGGATACCGTTACTTGAGGTTGTTGGGATTACATCAACTGGTTTGACCTTTTTCATTGCATTTTGTTTACTAGCAGCTAAAAAGGAAAATAACTTTGTGTGGGCCCTTGACAAACTTAAGTAGTTGTTTCTGAGAGTTGATGCATATCCTAGGGTGGTGATATGTGATAGAGATATTGCCTTAATGAATGCAATCATAATTGTGTTTCCTAAAGCTTGTAATTTGCTCTATCGATTTCACATTGATAAAAATGTGAAAGTAAAATGTAAATGTAAATGCATCCAAGAGAGGCATGGGATCAAGTAATACAAGCTTAGGGATCTTTTGTGGATATTGATATTGTTGATGCCTTTGAAGATCGTGTCAATGTGTTTGAAGTTATTTGTCCTCTATGGTCTATATTTGTTGAATACGTGACCTGCACATGGTTACGTCCACATAAAGAAAATTTTGTGAAGGCATGGACAGATAAGGTGACGCACTTAGGAAACACAACAAGTAACAAGGTTGAGGCGGCACATTGGAGCTTAAAGAGAATTCTTGAAAACTCCATGGGGGACTTATGTTTCTATTGGGATTCGGTCAACAAGATGATTATTTTACAACATAATGCAATCAAAGTTTCATTTCAAAAGAGCCTTCATGTGGTCAGACATCGGTTTAAGGTTACAACATACAAAAAATTGGTAGGTCTTGTGTCTAAATATGTTTTAAACCTTATTGTCGAAGAGCTTGTTAGAGTTAAATTAATAGGATTTGATAAAAATAGTTATGGTGGATGTACTCTTACATGTACTCATGGTCTTCCATGTGTGTGTTAATTGGCTTCATTTGGTATGAGTGGCAAACCACTTAAATCAGTGCATGTAATATGGACTCGATTAAGCTTTGATGATATTGCAACTGAAGATTACTTATCTGAGTTGTCAATTGAGAAAGAGTTTGAGGTCTTCTCGAAGCGCTTTAAAGAGGTTGACATTACAAGTAAGGTTAACATCAAAACTAAATTGAAAGGGATTGCCTTTCCAAAAAAGCCATATTTATCTTCGTATCACATGATAAGGTCAAAACAAAAGGTGTTGTAAAGGCTCGTCTTACCAAATTTATGAGATTAACTAAGCGAATCCCTTTTTATTTTGAACATGTGGATTTCATACACTCACAACATGATAGTTGTGAGACTAAAAAATCTAGTGAAGGACACATACCACAAATTTTTCCAGCACAATGCATTCTTATGCTAGATCAGTTCACTGTAGGATTTCATCCATACATTCTTGATGTTATTGATGTTAAGGCTAATGGCCATTGTGGATACTGTGTTGTTGCTACCGAAATTGGTATGGGAGAGGATTCATAGGCTGTTGCTCGAATGAATTTGTTAAAAGAACTCAGTGAATGGAGGCAAAAATATGTTCAACTATTTGGGGGTGATGAATGATATGAATATTTGAAGAAGTCACTTCTTGTTGATCGTATGTCAATGGTACCAACCAATGACACCCTTTCATTTGCACTTTGCATTTGCTTTAGTGATTTAACTTCATTTGCACTTTGTACTTGTAGGCAGGAACAAATAAGTGAATGTCACCTCTCTACGAATGCACAAAGCAAGTCTACAATCTCATATCTTGCATGAATAAGACCACCTAAGCTAGACATCTGCACTACAACCTCTATGCGCTCATGTGCTACTCCCAACTTATTCACCTTTCTCCCATGAGAAACGACTTTAAACTCACCATGATCCTACAATAATCAACAAATACATATATAACATACTCAATTAACTAGTCATATAAAATCTTCATTACTTACCAAACCATCCCATAACTGTCTCGCCACATGATTTTCATAATTAATCAATAATGACTTATTGTCGACCTTCCTGGACAGCCTTCATCCTCGATTTCCACTTCTTTATGTTCAATATTCTCTTCAAAGTCCTCATTTCCAATTGAATTACTAAGACCACCACGCTTTCTTTTCACATATGCAGTTGGTCGCACGACATTAGCCTTAGAAGATCCTCCTCCTCTAGTCCTCACCATGTTCCTATGTATTTCATAAATGGCCTCAAATGAAAAAAAGAAAAACAATTTTCATGTTGTATTTCGAACTAACATATTTGGAACACTTCTGGATTTCTTTATCCAACACAATGATTGCATACTAACTTCCAAATTTCCATATCCAGGTCATTTCTGGATATTCGTATTTGGACGTCTTCACTCACATTTTCTGCCTCTGGATCACAACATCTGGGAAACCTCCAAATTTTGACATTTGGATTCCAACTAAAACAAAAAATTATGGATAACCTTATCTGGAGTGCACTAGTTTTCACGGAAAAATTACCGTTCTTCTCCGATGAGCACTGCCTTCTCCGATGAACTAGTACAACCAACCACCACCACTACACCAGGATAACCAAGCATCACAACTCTCAACTCCGCGCCGTGCACCATAGCTTTCGCCTCCGTTAGTCGCTGGAATAAACTATAGCTCAATCAACCCTACTTCTTATTTTAAATGACTAAAGGTAAAATAGTCAATTTCTATTGGTGTTGGGCGTAGTCATAAGTCATCTTCAAGGATCTTTCCTAGAAAAAAATAATTTAAATTTCTTTAAGAAACTTGGAGTTTAAAAATTTTCCAATTTCTCCTTAGAATTTCCGCGGTGAGGATGGGAGGGAAGTTCATTAATATCTAATTACAATTTTCTCAAGAGGGATTAATCTAATATCGTGGTAAAAATTGATTACAACTTCACTTCACATGAAATCACTCAAAATGTGACCAAAGCTCTAAATAACTTGGAGGGCTTTGTTGGATAGACTTCTAACAAGAGTGAATTTAATTAGGAGAGGAGTAGCGGTTGGTTCTTCCATTTGTGCTTTGTGCCAAGAAATGGCAGAGTTGACCCAACATCTACTGATGAAATGTAAGATTGCTTTTGAGGTTTGGAACTGTTGCTTCAGGTTGATTGCCACTTTGAGAGTTTCCATTTGGAACATATAATTTCAAAGCAAAATCTTTTGCGGAAAGGTCTTTGGGCAGCGTAGTGTAGAGTATCTGGGACCGTAGGAACAAACTTATCTTCAAGCAAGGAAAAGTTGACAGAGAAGAAATCCATCATATGGCACAACTGAAATCATGACTCTAGTTGAAATACAGAATGAAGTCTTTTGATTACTCCTTTTCGGATTGGCTTCTGAATCCTAACCAATGCATCCAAAGCTATAGGTAAAAGGTAAAGGTTTCTAGACGGGCAATTAGAACATAGTAGATTGAAGAAAGGGGGTGTCTTTATTGGAAGGCTGGGAAGGAAGCACCTTTATCATGGTGAATTAGGTTTGGAGCTGTTGATTATGCTACTTGGAAGAATTCATTAAAATTGGTTTGATTTTTAGTTTTGCAAGGAACAAGATTATTTTTTGTGTTGTAGGCATTTGGAAGTTCTTTGCGGCAACTGGGGGGTTCTCAAAAGTAGCAGGATTGATTTCATACACGTACAACTGTTTGGAGTAGTAGAAGCATTGATGTCCGTTGGGGCATGCACATGTCTGGTTTTTCACTGTAGAATCAGTCTTTCACGGTCTGCTACGCCTGAGGAAGCAGCAAATGTAGATGAAGGCTTAGTTGGATTGTATCTTTAACGCTGAAAGGATTTCTAAATACAAATGGAGGTCTTCTTGGAAAGGTAATGGAAGTGTATATGTAAGGAAAGTGGTCTTAGTTATATAGTGCAAAAAAATGTATAGTTTTACTGCATAATTTGTTATTATTTAGTTCTATATAGTTGAAAATATGTAGATTGTTGATCTGTTAGGGGGTGTCAAACATACTTACAAGTTTTGTAGCTCATAGGTCTTTTTTACATTTGTATAAGGGTTAAGACATCCTTGAAGTATCCCTTTTAATTCATTTAATCTTTGCTGATAAAAAGAAAAAATTTTTGAAAACTAGATACCCTATTTTCAACCTAAGAAAACACTCAATTTTGTTTGTAGAAAGCTTATTTTAAATACTAATTTAATGTATTATTTATAAAGATAACCTATTTTATATTATTTTTCATTGTTTTATGAAAGCACAGCTTGCATAATCTAATTGATTATTCTGAGAGCTAATGGATTTCTGTAAACCTTGTATCCCTACCAAACTCGAAATGATCGATTATAATAAAGATTAATTGATTATTTTGTTCATTAATTGTTAAATTTGAAAACTCAACAAGAAAAATGTAATGAATTATTTAAGTGATAATTTATTAATTACGAGTTTAAAACAAGTTCTAAATAAGCAAACATTACAAAAGATAATCAATTAGCTCACTTATAAAAATCAATGATATGTGAGAATATACAACTTATAGGATAATCAATTTATATTTAATCATAATTAATTATTTGAAAATATAATTAAATACAAAAGAAAGAAAAATGATGAAGGTAATATATAGTCTAATGCAAACTTATTAACATACATAAATCGTATTCAATAACTCAAAAACAATAACATACAAAATGAAAATAAATTTAGTTTATCATAAAAACAAAATTTCAAAATAAAGTGTCCCTTGATCAACATCGGAATACAGGTTCATACAATGTATGAATTAAGAAAGCCTAACTATTTAATCAACCCTATATTAAAGTTTAATGTTAATTTCAAATTTTTTATTTAAACCAACTTAATATTAATATATTGCTAATATTTTTCCTTTTAAATTTTGATCTATATACGAGCATTAATCATCTATAAACCAAATTGATGTCGACATCAATCCTCTATTTCACTAGGGAAATATTACCAATAAAATTATTTGGCATCATTAGATGCCTTTTTCTTTATTTTAATATATATGTTATTTGTGAGGTTGCTATATAATATATGAGGTAAAAATAACTCAAATACTACTCAATATTATTTTTCTTTGGAAAGTTTTTCTTTGTCATCAGGAAAAGAATAAAAAGAATCTATATCAAATTAATTTGAGTCATCGGTAAATACTAAATAACTTTGTTTGACGAATCGCCAAAGTCACCTTTCTCAAGAACAATTAATGAATGAATATGCTTTTTCTTTAAAATAATTATATTCAATTTTTTTTTAAATAAAGTATGGGGCAAATTTCATCTCGACTTTTTATATGATAAGTTATATTGTTGTGGTGTTGAGAGACGAGTAGAAAAATAAAATTGTAAAATAACAATTATGACTTTTAAAATTCAAAAGCATTATTCAAATTGCTCTCTCTAAAATTAATTTTTAGAATATCCATTAATTTTGGGAATAACATGTACATGTAGTTATGGACACATTCACAAATAATTTTTGGAATACTACTTAATTTATTTCAGAAAACTAGATCACTTGGCCCTTGTGCCAAATAACTAGTCTCTCTATATTGTTGTTGCTTCAAGAAAATTTCATAAGACAACTGAAAATCATCGATATAATTTGCAGCTTCATATTCCATTGATGCATGCTCCATCATCTCTTCTCCACAAGGGATCCATGCATTCATCTCATCAAAGGGCAAGGAAGAGATGATGTTCATGTCAACCCAATGATCAGGCTTACTGACTGATGTGTCCAGGTCTTCCATCTCATAGATTTGACCAATTTCAGTGTCACTGATCTCTGCCTCCAGTGACTGAATCATGTTCACAAGTCTATCATCGCCATAGTACTCTTCTTCCAGCGTTTCTTCCATTAGTGACATGAGAAGAACGTTGTTGGCCTCTGAGAACTCCATCCCCAACTCAAGCACACCCTCTGAGGAAGTCATGTTTGTGAAAAAAAAGGAATTTGTGAGTGAACCTTTTCTCTTTGGTCTATGGAAATGGTTAAGGTGAGAGAAATAGAAGCAAATTATGGATGTAGAAGATGCAAGATGAGTTTGAAAGGTGAAGAAGGGAGGCTTATATAGAGAAATAACGAATGGTACACAGTAATTAATACTAGGTGGGGTTGCTTTGGTTGTTGATGCTGCATGTAGGGCAAATGAATAATAAATGATGTAGTGAAAGATAAGCTAAGATTCATATAATTGTGCTAAGATATAATAGTATAGTATTGATGGAAAAAACTAATGCTTTGACCCGTCGGTGTCTACATGTCCAGCAACAAATCAAGGCATTCCAGGTGAGCATATACGGTATTTGGCTAGCTATAATGCACCACTTATTAGGGTTTGCAAGTTGCAATAGTACTGGGACATCAGAAACCAGACAATGTGCCCACTTAATGACCAATAATTAAGTGTAACATGCATAAAAAATTAAAAGCATAAAAGCAAGAACAACGTTTGAGTGGACACATATATAAATGATTGAAATTGAAAGGAAATAAATTGAAAAAACGACTATTGATTCTATTGAGCCTCTATGAGTGATTATAAATTTTCCCTAATTGAGTAGCACCAAACACTATCGGTTCAATATAATATATAATTTTTATATCGGTTCACGGTTATCATATATGATTTTTATTTCGGTTTACTATTGATATAAAAAAAATAGGATTTTACATTGGTTGAAACAATAACATACTTCCTCACGTCGAGATTTGTCAACTTATGCATGTGACTTTATATTATGGATGGTCCGATAGCGGGTGACCTGATAAGTCCAACATACTAACTCTCTCTAAGATAAACTTTAAATGACATTAATATCATATTAAGAAGTCGACTTTAAGTCTAACTTAACCTTATAAAAATGGTTTAGAATGTGAGGTCTGCACCCACTTATATACTATGAAATGTTCTTATCTCTAGTCAATGTGAGATTTTCAACACACCCCCTCACACCGAGACTTGCCAACTCGTGTGTATGACTATATATTATTGGTATGATAGTGGTCCGATAGTTGATGACTTGATAAGATGTGAAAACTATATAACTGCTTTAATTAATCTGTTTTCTACTCTCATGTTGTTATTATGATAGTTACGATGGGTTGTGAATGAATGGAAATAATGTGTGATTATATGCTAATAGGAACGTGTAGAATCTATTTGCTCTTAACTTTATATTGTTGTTTTTCCTGTTTAATTCATAGAAAAAGTCAGGAAGGATTGTTTTTTTGTTAAAATATTAATAAAATGAATATAATATTAATAAAATGAATATAATATTAATAATATGAATATAATATTAATAATAATATTAGTAATAATATATTAATAATAATATTAATATTAATATTAATAATAATATTAATAATAATAATATTAATAATAATATTAATAACAATATTAATAAAAATATTAATAATAATATTAATAATAACAATAATAAATATAATAAAAATCATAGTAATATAAAAGAATTTGTCTGGTGTAATGATTAAAGTTTCTTTGGTCATTGAGGATACTTGGTTTCAATTCCCACACATTGTAGATTTTATTTTATTGTAGATTTTATTTTATTTGTCGTTTACATACGGAAAAATCTGTATATAATGATGAGATGGAAATGCAAAATCTTAATGTGAAGTAGAATGGTAGCCTTCACACAGTTAGATAGTTGATGGCCTTGGCTAGCATAGAGGGATAAGAAAAGAATGTTGTCAGATGGTTGGTAGGCTTTTTAAAGTTGAATTGTAAAAGCTAGAAAGGGGGAAAACACTTTGAGAACCGAGTTTTATTTTTGGCTTTATTTAATTGTTGCAGATTGGAGGTAGTAATTTACCCAAGGAAGGCCTACCTATCCAGGTTGAATGTGTTGCATGGGGTATATACTCTTAGATGATTCATTCTGTTATTATTATTATTTTTTTGAATATGGCTAATGTGTGCCTACTAGGATTTTTATTTGTCAGGTGGAAATAGCTTAGTTTCGGATTTTTACTGTATTAGAGTTGAAACACCCCTATTGTGTTCATTTAAATTTAATTTATTCATTATTGATAAAAAAACTATAAAATATCTTTATTTCTAGTCGATGTGAGATCTCTAATAATAGTAAATCACATAATATGTTCATACCATTCTTTGTCTTGAATTTGAAATTGAGAATTATTTCAATTAAGTTGTTATAAACATTCTTTTTCACATGTATTACATATATATAGAATGTCTCACTTCTATCTTGCACATTTATGAAAGAGAAAAAAAGATTGACATCTTAATCTATATGTCAATCACATTGTCTTCTTTGCTTTTTCAAAAAACAACATTAACATCTTTTATCTTTTCATAAATTTCAGCACCATTTAATAGAGTGAGATAATTGTCATGTTCTTTGTGTCCACTAAAAGTTTTTTTCAATATACGATGAGTGAAATTCTTTTAGAAATCGTTATTTTCAAAGATGTGTTGTTTTTCTTCCATGTTTGAAATGCTCATATATTTGTTTCCTTCACATATAGGACATATGCTTTATGATTCTTCATTTTATAACCTTACAAGTTTTCGCATGTAGGAAAGTCATTAATTGTACAAAATAATATGACATGCACAAGAAAATACTATTTGGAACCCATCAAACAATTCAATCCTATCTTCCCACAACGATCTTAAATATTCAATTAGCGAACTTAGATAAATATCTATATCATTTCCTGATTGTTTTGGACCAAAGATCCTCACAGATACAATTATGTATTTGGGCTTCATACACAAACATGGATCTAAGTTATAAATCACTAAAAATTCATTTCATTAGTAGCTACTCCAAGTCTTAGATTTCTTGATTCATTTCCAAATTGAGGAAATTCATTATCAATGTTCTTTCATTGCAAAGAATCAGTTAGATGATGAAACAACCCATCACACTTCTGGTCATTTGTGTGTCATCTAAGGTTTGTAATGTCATTTTAATTCCCAAACAAACGTTTAACCTTTAGAATTTGTAAGAGATATCAAACCGCCTTCTTAAGGGGATCGTCCTTTTCTTTCTCCTCATTATTCTCTTGATAATCATCCTAAATATCCACATTTTTTTTTTATATATTTTAACTCTTCAAGCTTTGTTCTATATAAGATATAATCATTAAGGCATGCATGTATCTTTTTATATTCCATACCCATCAAGCAAAGTATTTTCTTTGCCTTATAGTTTTGATTAGGTAGTGTATTCCTTTATAGTGGCATTCAACAAATAAAACAATTATGTGAACTTGATATTGATCAATTCATTCGTTGCCCAAATTCATCAACCTTAACACCATTGATAATCATGTGAATTTAGTTGAACTAGGGTACAATGGAGTCTCTTCATCACTAAATATATTTTCATACTTATATATAGTAAATTAATCAAACTCTAATCTATATATATATATATATATATATATATATATATATATATATATATATATATATATTCTAGTGCCACTAGAATTATGTTTTGTATGATGCGTATAAATTTTACATTTTTTTTATCAAAAGTACAACTCTATCCCATCTAGGAATATTTACATTTTTTTATAGTTCAATACTACATAAATAAATATGAGTATAAAAACTTAAAAAAATACAATCAATAAGAACATTAAATCATTATTAAATTTTAACATAACTAAATAGTTAAATTAACATCCAAATTCTAAATAATTTTAAACTCCCAATCTAACATAATATAATTTAAATTTTCATTGTAATATAATCTAATAACTAGAACTCCAAAATTCAAAAGTTTAATATAAAATTGTTATGAAAAATGTCAACACTAATGATTTTGTTTAAGTGCTAAAAACAACTAAATGTAAAATACGGTTATGTTTTGTTTGTAAGACGATAGTATTCGTTCAACAATAGATTATGTAAGATGTAAGTGTTTCTTCTGTCAGACCATATAACATTGTGTAGTCTTATTTTATGTCTGGTAAAGCATTAACAAGCTTAGACTATACACATATAGATTTAACCTAACCTTGTACTACATTAATATCCATATGCTTATTTTATTATGCAAGGAATGTTTGTTACCTTCGCCTGCCAAGAGGATCCATTTAAAAGATCAAGTCACATGATCTATTGGAAAGAATTAAAGTTTCTTTCTTCAACAACTCCCTGATGCTAGCATTGTCTACTCTAGAAATACTATATATTTTGTACGACTTTTTACTCTAGACAAGTTCAAGTAAAGACACATTGTATTAGAAGAGATAAATACATCTAACTATTGGGATGACACATAAAGGAGAAATTCAAGTGAGTTAAAGTTGTGTAATGGCCAAAAATAGATTTTCAACGACTATATTCTTAAATGTCTATTTAAATTCATTCATCAAGAAGAAGAAGAAAAAATATAAATTATGTTGCATAATGCTAAAATGCTTCTCAGATCTTTGTGCCCTAGGAAGCTTCATACCGTGTTCACCTAGCGAACTAGAAAAGAGTGCATAAAAATTGTATACTTCGAAATACATTATCCCTCTCTAGTGAGCAACCTTGTGATCTATTGATCACTACTCACACAACTTATTCATCTTAGCAAGGAGTGATTATTTAACAAAGAATACTTGGTTATTAGTCAGGACTGGTTGTTGTTCAAAGAATACTTTTAAACGGGTTAGCTAGGTGTGACTACAATCCAAAAGAATACTCAAGTTTAGTCAGAAGTGACTAAGTGTCAAAGAATACTTGAAAAAAGTTACGCAAGAGTGACTATGTTCCCAAAGAATACTCATAAGTGTTAATTAAGATTGACTACGTTCCCAAAGAATACTCGTACGAGTTAGCCAATAGTGGCTATGTTCCCAAAGAATACTCCAAGGGGTTAGCCTGAAGTGAATATACGATCCAAAATAATACTCTCATTATACTTCACAACATTATTCTGCTTAGTGGAACTCAATCTATTGATTGATAGCTAGACATGACACTATAAGAAAATTATTAAATAATAAATAATTAGAAACAAAAAATAATAATTAGTTATTATATTAATTAAGTTAAATACTATTTTATAAACTAAAAAATTATTGGTATCCAAAGTAGTTTATATTATTAATAAAAAAAATTATAAAATTGTTTCTAAATTGATATATAACATTAGCTACCAAGGTTTTAACTACTAACTATTTTATATTCTAAATTAATCACTAATTTATAATTAAATACTAATTTAGAATATAAAGTAATTAATAGCTAATGTTAGATACATATTTAGAAATTAATTTATAAATTTTTATTAATAATAAAAATTATTTTAAATACCAATAATTTTGTAGTTTATAAAATAATATCTAACTTAGTTAATATAATGACTACTTATTTTTTGTCTAAATTAGTTGTTATTTGATGATTTTCTTATCGTATCTTTTACTTTGTTAGATGAATTGGTACACAAAAATCTCGTATATTTCTCTTTCTTCTTATCTAGTTTCATTACATGTTATTAATCATCTACACTAGTTTAAGAATGAGTTTCATTGTAACAATCAATTTCTAAAATGCTTTAAGCAAGTAAATCTCTTAAATTATAAAGTTGTGTTTGTCACATTCAATCAAATGCAATAGGTTAAAAGGATATTAACATATCGCTTGCCATACATAATTATCGTCTAAGTAATCTTTGTTAGACTATATTTACGAAAAGTTTTTAAAACACAATTTAACCTTCCTTTGTTGTATTTTTTCTATTTTCTACAATTGGTATAAGAGCTTAACCTCTAAAGGTTGAGTGCCTTCAGAGGAAAATATCCAACATGAGAAATCGAACAACATATGATAGGTGATGGAGCATCCATTACAAGGCCTCCAACATTTTGAGGAGAAGACTACTCCTACTAGAAGCATAGGATGGAACGACTCAAAAAGAATTTGCAATGATTATTTTCTTCTCCACTCTATTTAAAGAAGTTTTCTTTGAAGAGGTTGTTGACAACAACACTTACAATCTTTATGCAAAATTGCTTTTAAGCAATACTAAGCCTTATGTACGAGGAAAAACATCGTTTGTGTTCATAACAACCTAGAAGACTGTTAAGAATTGTATATAACAACTGGTTATTCTATAACATATGTCAAGTTAACCAAATCACAATTGAATTATTACGTTTAAGTTGTTATATTCTTAAATAAAAAATTGTTATATTGTGATTGAGTTATAACATATGACACACCGATAAATATTCAATTCAACAAACATTTGATTCAACAATGAATTCATCCACACAAACTATGAGTTATATGCTGTGTGAGCCTATAAAGGAATCCAAAAATAGGTTGACCAATATAAACCATGAGTTATGCTATATGAGCCTATGACGAGACCAAGTTAAAATTTCTATCTCACTCATATTTTTTTTTACCTATATCGACCATCGTGATCTAGTTATTGGGAGGTCTGACATTGTTTGCCCAAATATTAGATCGCGAATTGAATATTTGTTGATGAATCTCACTTAATTTAAATTTATTTTGTACTGAAATCTAACATGATGAGATTGAGTTTATAATTCATTTTCTAAATTACTTCATTTGACAGGTTCGTCTACTTTAAGTGTTACTGCAGTCCCGCATCATCTAAATCTAATATTGAAGTTTGGTTTATATTTGTGTTGATCAAGATTAACAATTGATTTTAACTTCAAATTTAACACAAGCCTGTATTACCACTCATAGGAATAAGTAGGTTATTTTTTTCAAAAAATGGAAGAAGTACCAAAGAAAGAAAGAATTATTCTAGTGGTCCCATCCTACAACTTTTTTCTTTTAAATCAAAATATATTGCAAACTTTTTTCCAGTCTGAGAACAGACCTTACGACCATGACGAGACGATGCGTCTACGGTAATGCGTTAGATATGTATTAGGATAGAATGAGTTGAAGAATAGGAGAAAATTAATAAAAAAGGCAAAATTACATTTTTAAAAGTATTCAAAAATACCAAAATAAATAATAAATAAAAGTGTTAAATATCTTTTCATCAATATCTTTTTATGCCAAATTTATTTTCGTTTTTAATCCAAACTTTAAGTCTTATAAATACTAAAAAAAATTATTAAAATAGTATTGTCAGTTATTTTAGATAATAAACAAATTTATTTATTTAAATATTATAATATTATAATGTAATGTATGTTGGAAATTTATTTATTATATAAAAGAAATATTGGTAAGAATTTATTTTAATAACTTTTTTACTATAAATATTTTTAAGAGATATAAAATTTTGACAAAAATAAAAATGAGGTTTGTATTAAAGAATAAAAATATATTAAACCCTAAATAAAAATAGTATGTTTTTTTCATACACTTTCAATAAATAATCCGTTGTTAAGTAGTTGAAATTACCAAACCCGTAGTTACTAACATACATTTATTTCAACAATTACAGTTCAAAATTTCTATAGAAAATAAAGAAAAAAAAATCTTGTAGTGAGATTTGTAATAGTAAAAAGATTAAGATGTAGAAAAGGGAAAAGGTTGAGAGGGTTGTGAGAAAAATAAAGAAATTTAAAGAAAATACAATTGGTTTTATAATTGGGTAAATACACTCATCTATCATCTTTCTAAGAAATAGTTGTTGAGAGTCATTTTTCACTATTGAGTATTGTATTCAACTCCTTTTTCAAACAAAAGGGCTTACTTCCTATTACCACCTTACCCTGCCTTGCTCAATCAATCATACTTTTTTTGTTTCTGTTGAGAATCTCATCTCCTTCATCATATATCCTTCTTATTTATTTTCAAAAAGCTCTTTCAAGGATTGTATATAAACTTCACTTTTTTTTAATAATATATAAAAACAAAATTATAAATTTATATTAAGAAATAAACTTTAAACCTAATTTAATCTTATAAAATCATCTTATAATACATTACATTTATATATTATTAAATATTATATATCTCTCATCAATACTATTAAATATTTTTATCTTTAATCAATACTATTAAATATTTTTATCTTTAATCAATTTAAGTTTTTAATAATTAAAAAAAATCTCTAGATACTAAATCAGTACCTTTTCTTGTATCCAAGTAAGATTGAGGAAACGAGACAATTCATTCAGAATGTTCAAGTAGGTTTGGTAAATGGGTATAGAGTAAACAAAAGATAAAATTAAAAGGTTTACAAATTAATTACAAAGTAATCCATCTTATCATGTTAACTAATTACAGAAAACTAGATCACTTGGCCCTTGTGCCAAATAATTAGTCTCTCTATATTGTTGCTCCAACAAAATTCCATAAGACAACTGAAAATCATCAGTATAATTTGCAGCTTCATATTCCATTGCTGCATGTTCCATCATCTCATCTCCACAAGGGATCCATGCATTCATCTCATCAAAGGGCAAGGAAGAGATGATGTCCATTTCAGCCCAATGATCAGGCTCACTGTCTGACGTGGAGCAATCCTGATCATCCAGGTGTCCCATCTCATAGATTTGACCAATTTCAGTGTCAATGAGTTCTGCCTCCAATGACTGAATCATGCTCACAAGTCTATCATCGCCATAGTACTCTTCTTCCTGTGTTTCTTCCATCAGTGACATGAGAAGAACATTGTTGGCCTCTGAAAACTCCATCCCCAACTCAAACACACCCTCTGAGGAAGACATGTTTGTTGAAAAAAAGGAGTTTGTGAGTAACCCTTTTCTCTTTGGTTTATGGAAATGGTTAAAGTGAGAGAAGTAGAAGCAATTAGGGTTGTAGAAGATGCAAGATGAGTTTGAAAGGTGAAGAAGGGATCTTTATATAGGCAAATAATGCATGGTCACTAATTAATATATGTAAAAGGTGGGGCTGCTTTTGTTTTGCTTGCTGATAGTGCATGTAGGCCAAATCACTAATAATAAACTTTGTAGTGAAAGATAAGCTTTAGATTCATATAATTGTGCTAAGATGTGATACTGATATATATATATATATATATATATATATATATATATATATATATATATATATATATATATATATATATATATATATATATAAAATATATATAGTTGTGATGTAAAAAATTAATGGTTTGACCCATTGGTGTCTAATTGTCGAGCAAAAATGTGTGTCAGCTGGCTGGCTAATTAATGGTTGCAACAAAAGTGGGGCATCAGAAACTAGACAATATATGCCCACTTTATGACCAATAATTAAGTAACATGCACAAGAAATTAAAAAAAAATTAAAGCAAGAACAGCGTTTGAACCGACAAAGATGTACATTATTGAAATTGAAAGGCAGTGAAAGAAATCAATGAGGAATTGATTTGCATATGTGATTTGAGTTTAGGAGAGAGAGTGATGATAAGTTATTGTACGCTTGATTTTTACAAACCTATTATATATTAATTTGCCTAACATGTCCTAAATCTGTCACATTCACATTTATAATAGTGTATGAAGAATACTACTGTAGAGAATACCTAGATTTTTTATCAAAAATTTATTTCATAATTTAAAGTTTAGTCGACACCTTAATAATCATGCAATTAAATCTCTATCTCTATCAAAAAGTCCTTTCATTTATCTTGAGGTTCTCTCCATGAGCTTGTGTGTTCATCTATAACATTGACCATTAATAATATGGATAAAATACTACAACAAGATCTCATCTTAGAGTAGAGTCGATTAAAAATTGTCTTTAATTTTAAAAGTATGATACTAAGTGAATATTTGTGTCTGTATTGTGTGGGAAAAATACGGACGCTCTATATTTGGAAGCTAAGACAATTGCATCGATCTAATAGAAATAATGTTAATAGAGTGGGTTCACCTCTCACTAAAGAAACACTAATAAAGAGGGCTCAGTCTTTATTAATGGGGATGCTAATATAGAGAGAGCTTAGTCATTGATAATGGGGATGCCAACGGAAAGAGTTCAACCCTCGGTAATGGAGACACTACTAGAAAGGGCTCAACCCTTGCTAAAACGGAGATGTCACCCTAACATCTTATGGTAATCACGGTTTATGATAGTTGCGATTTCAACTTCGATTTAGCTCCTCGCCAAAAAATCTTTACACAACTTCTAACCAGCTGAATCCAAATGCAGACAACATAAAAATGCAATCCAATTTCACTAGTACAAAATACAAAGATGGTTTCAACATAACCATCATAAAAAAAAATGCGGTGGCAAACTCGTAAATATTTAGTATTATTAACGACGGTTTTGTAAGGAATCGTCTTTAAAAAACGTTTAGACTCACTTGCAACGACGGTTCTCCAAAGAACCGTCTTTAAAAAATGTTCAAACCCACTTTTAACGACAGTTCTCTTAGGAACCGTCGTTATTTGTCCTCCATCGCGGGTTTCTTTTTAAATCTCGCCAGCGCCAGTCTTACCTCTTACTCTTTTGTTCTTCGTTTTTCATTCTTCCCTTCACTAAAACTTTACTTCTTCTCCACTCAGTCACTCTTCACTTCTCCTCTCCCACTTCTCCACTCACCTTGCGTCTTCCCTTCTCCTCCTCGTCGCACCTCTGTCCACTCTTCCTCACCACCGCACCGTTCCTCCCATACGCAACACCACCTTTCTTCACACCACGTGCCACTGCTCGAGCTCCGCATCTGCACTTCCCTCTCCTCTCGTCTCCACTACGCTACCACCAAAGGAGAACGCTGCTGCCATCTGTTCTGTTTTACCACCGCTCATTTGCGCCGTGACTTTTTCCTGCCAGGTTAGGGTTTTTACTATTTGTAATAAATTTGTGAATATACAATGTGGTTGGTTTTGAGTCCGGAGGTGTTTGACCTTCGGCAATTTTTAATGTGTTAATAGTCTAGGGTTTGAGGCAATAATATAATGTAATAGGCATAAAATGGACGAACAACAAAACAAGGAGTTTAATACTATAAAATTCATTTAAAATAGGTAGGAAGTGATTTTTGATCCAAATTTTGTTGTGGGAACTTGATTTAGTGTATATTTGATGGAGGAGTCCTTAGATTGAAGAGAAGAGTGATAAATTTGGAGTTGTCAAAAATTAGTGTGAAAAAAATTCAAACAGTCATAACTTTTGATAGAGAAGTCAGATGGAGACGCGTAAAAAATGAAAGTTGTCCGAAACGAGGTAACGAAGCCCATAGCCAATCTTCAAGGGGGATTGGTCCCACCAAAAATCCACCATATACTATCATTTTTTTTTTAGTATTTTTTAGCTACTTTTTAGGTTTTTGAGGTTTTAGTTCTCATACTTACACTTATCATAAAATTCTAAAATTTTTCATAATGATTTCTAGTATAAATTAGAGATTTATCAAACCATTATAATTACATTACATTCATATACATTACTCACAAATTTGTTATGTATGTGTTCTAACATGAAATCTTATTATTGTAGCTAGATATAACATGTTGAGTGGGGGGAAGAAGTGCGCAAGTGCAAAAAGAAAGAAAACTCACTTGGATTGGATGCACCTTAAGGTAACCATATATAACACTTTAGAATGACATGAAACTTTTTCATATAATTATAGAACTTTTTATATACTTTCATATTTAAATTATGATATTACGCACATTATTGTTTTGGGAATTTGATATGTTATGAGAATTTAATATTTATGTAGGGATTAGAGACATCATATAATTATTATTTTTTTTAAAAAATTGCACTTATAACGACAGTTCCCGCTAGGAACCGTCTTTAAAAGCCTTTCAGAACCACTTATAACGACAGTTGGAACCGTCGTTATAAGTGTGTTTTTAGTTTTTATTTTTTAAATTTTGCACATTCAGGTGGGTTTATAACGACGATTTCAGAACTGTCGTTATAAACAGCTGATTTATAACGGCACGCGCAATAACGACGGTTTGAGAACCCTCTTTATAATGCATTTTTAACCGTCTTTATAAGGCATTTTTAACTATCTTTAATGACTTATTTTGTACTAGCATCTTAGAAACCAAGAACGAACTTTGAAACGAATGATGAACTCACCTTTGAAATCGAAGATACAACTTCAACTCCAAACTAGCATCCACCATAACCCCAACTTGTTCGACCTCCTACTTACTAGAATGGATTTGGAATCCAATTTGCTTAGCCAAGAAAAAACCTGATTTCAAACATTGGAATTGATTTGCATTTCTCACTTTCTAACCTCTCCCTACTATACTAACCACAATAAGGAAGAAAAGGGGGAATGAAGACATTTTCAAAAAGGAAAAAGTGGAGAAGAATTGGAGGCGCAATTTTGTGTTTCTCGAGCTAGGGATTCGGTTTCAAAGAAATTGAGGAAAAACCTCGTGTCTTTAAAGTGAACCTTAAAGTAAATTTGGGCTCAGTAATAAACCTTACATAACATCGACTAGGCCCACACGAACACATCTAATACCTAGCATTGGTTTGTAACGTGAGCTAGACCATCTCTACCTTTTTTTAAAAAGATATATATAATTTAAAACATGTAGTGTGGGCTACCTAGGCCCTCTCTACCTTTTAAAAATATATATAATTTATGGTATGTAGCATGAAGTACACTAAAAAAAACCTATTTTAGCGATGCTAAAGATATAAAATTGGCCATTAAATATATTTACGATCGAAATAGTGACTTAATGAAGGTGACAACAAAAATTCTAATCATAAACCACTGAACGATCACCTTTTTAGTTAGTTGCAAATTTATGACTGAATGTTTCGGTTGCTATTCGACCTCAAAAATATTTGGTTACCAAAATTCAAGCATGACCAAATTAGCAACCAGAAACTAATAAAAAAATTCTTCCCTAATTCAATTGCAAAAACAATATAACATAGTGACTACAATATTTTGTCCCTAAAGAAAATAATAATTAATTAATTGTAATAGAAAAATAATTCTTCGACTATTTTTTTTCAATTACAACAACGAAATGTGTTTTAGTTGCTGATTTTGGTGTTCCTTTCATGATTAGATCGTTGTACAAAGTTAATTTTCCTTCCTATTTTATCCCCCTCCTCTTTCCTATCAACATTAGTAGATTAACATGAATTTTAATATTTTCTATACAAATTTTATTAAGCATTCTTTCTAATTTTTCAAGATCAATCACCAATGAACTTTACAACCCATATTTCAGGACTCTGTTATTTAGTTTTTCAAAATGAACATATTATGAATTATGCCTCATTTCTGAAAAATCTTTCACGTCTCTTTCGTCATACAATCTAAAAATTTAGAGAAAAAGGATGTGATAATTTTCTTGTTGTCCTTCTCCTTAGTGTTGCTCTTACTGCCACCAACTTACATCATCCTCGTTATTACTCTAGCTAGCTAGCTGTTCTAGATGTAAAAGTTAAAGATTAATAATATAATGGTAGAATATGAAAAATATAATAACAAATTAAATAATATACATTACAAGAAAAAATGGTTTTAATGGAAGTTTATTTTATATTATCCATGGTTAAAACCTCTATTAAATCATTTATTCAAGGTTGTAGTTTTCCCCGCTAAACCATCTTTAGGAAATGTGTTCCCTGAGGTTTTTTTAAACCTTAGGAAAAGTCTTTCAGAACCCCTATTAAATATCATAGGTTTAAGAGTCTCCGTAAAATATCATGGATTTAAAAACCTCCATAAAATACCATGGGTTTCAAAACCTTCGTTAAATACCAAGGGTTTCAAAACTTCCGTAAAATACCATGGATTTAAGAATCTCCGTAAAATACCATGAGTTCACAATTTTCATAAAATGACTTGCCGTTTGAAATAACCTTCAACCCCATTTTCCATCATCTCTAACGATGCACCTGACTTCTCTCTTCTACCATAGACACACTGCTCTCCGACATAGGCTCAATGGCCGCTGACTGCAGTCCTAACAAGGAATCACAATTCAGTCACACTTATGTCTATTACATCTAAGGAGAATAAACACTAAATAAGACACTATCTTCTTCTTACTCTAATATTGCTTCTTCCATCACGTTACTACTCCAACATGGGTCACAAGCCACTGCTACCTAGCTCGGCAACAACTTGTGTGTTATCACTGCTTTATATATCCTAAATAATTGCATTATCTATCATATGTGGGCTTCAAAGCCATGTGTGTTCTTGGCTAAAGATTGCAAAAACATATTGCAAGGATAATATATATATATATATATATAACTTTATTATTTTTTACTTTCACAGTGAATTAATTATTAGATGCATTTTAAAATAAAGGTCTTAATTTAAAATATTTCAAAATTATGAGAATTAAATATTAACAATTATAACTAAAAATGACAAGAGTTTAAATATAATTTACAAAATTAAATTGTGAATACCTCAAAAATATATTTATGACTTAAGTAACTTTTTGTTCTTCATAAATTAGAGGATTTTGCATATGGTTCTAAAAAAATGTTTGTGTCTTTGTTAATTATTTTTGTATTTGTCTCTACTATATATTAATATTCACTAAGTGATGATATGTCCTGTTGAGTAGTGACACTTGAATGATTAAATAGGAGTGACACAATTTTTAATTTTTTTTTTTTTTTGCATTTGGTTCCCTAATAAATTTTGTTATTGCATTTGGTTCCCTAATAAATTTTGTTATTTTAAGTGAAAAGTTTTTTTGTGTGAAGTAACCATGTTAATCACGAATCAACTTTTCATCGATTTCATATCCCTTGATTTGATTTTTCTTTCTAAGTTTTAAAATCAATCATCCAAAAAATTTACAAACCATACTTCTTGGATCTGTTATTTAATTTTTCATAATGAATATTTCATTAACCATGTCTCATATAGGAAAATTCTTCCACATCTCTATTTCGTTATATACATCCAAAAATGGAAGAGAAAAAAAAAAAAAGACAATGATACATTGACACTATCAACAATAAAAACACTCACTTAACCTCTTAATAAATTAATATTTTAATTATATTTATTTTATTTTTTAATTAAAAATATTATTATATTATTATAAAGAGTTGTTAAGTGAATGTCTTTTTTACTATTAGAAGTATCAAAGCAACTTTATCTAAAAGAAAATAAAAAATATATAATAGTTTTCTTGTTATCCTTTTATTTAGGGTGGCAATGCGAGTTAGTTTATCTCGCATAGGCCTACAAAAAGTTGGCATGCCCGCATAGAATTTACGAGCTGATTTTTCTAGCCTACTTCGCATAAGGGTTGGTCTGCGGATATGCGGGTTAGCCCCGCATTGGAAATATTTTTAAAAAAAATAATTTTTTAAATACAAATTTTGAATTTTTTTATTTAGATGCATTAAGTAAATTGTCTCATAATATTATTTTCACGAGACATGCGTAGTAAAATGTTATTAAAAATTTCAAAATATGAAATAAGAGACTACATGAAGAAAATATGGGAATGCAAAAAAAAAAAATATACATTTTGAAGTTATACGAATTATGCGGGCTAACCCGCCCAACTCCGCACTTAGCCCGTGCAAACTACGGGTTATGTAGAGTAAATCAGCAGATTAAAATTAGTAACCCGCCCCACAATTATTTCAACGAAGCATGGCCAGTCTGTACACTTCGTCCCACTTTGCTAGCCGTACTTTTCTTTTCCATTGCCCTTATCGTCACCAACTCGTGTCATCCTATAGTTGTACTTTTGCTAGCTAGTTGTAGTAGATGTAAAAGTTGAAGCTAATAAAATTAAAAATATAATACAATATGGAAACATAATGATTAAAATTAAATAGTACAATTAAAATAATTGATTTATAAATAAAAATGAAAAAAAAATTAAATATAATTTATAAAAATTAAATTGTAAATACCTCCAAAAATATCTGTATGACTTAAATAACTTTTTGCTCTTCATAAAGCATATGGTTTTAAGAAAAAATTATGTTTGGGTCCTTGATAATTCTTGTTTTTTATGTGTCCTTCCTATATATTGACATTCATTAAATTCATTAAGTGATAACGTGAGTAATTGAATAAGAGTTTTGCATTCTGTCCCCCAATAGATTTTTTCATTTTGCTTTTGGTCTTCATTAATTTTTTTTCATTTTTTATCTCTTATAACAAAATTTATTTCTATTTTTTAGACTTCATGTTTATCAGTAACTTTTAAGTGAAAAATTATTCGTTAAGTAACTATGTTAGCAACTAAGATATAATGAACATGTGTACTTTCATAAAATTATGCTATTTGAAAGAAAAATAATTGATGTAAACAATGCATTTTCCTTACATTATTGTGTTGGGGTTGAGTCTTTTTTTCGGTTAGGAAGACTCCTCTTTCAATTTTAACTTCTCGATCTTCGATTTTTGATCTTAATTAATGTATTTGTAAAATGTTCTTGATGTTCAAATAAATATTCAGTATATGAATATAATATATGTTATAATAATGATGTATATTTGTTTTGGTTATGGTGTATGTATATTTATAGTGTCTTACTAGCCATTTTACTGATGGATCAAAATTAAAATACATACCATAATTAATGTTTATGCTAATTTATTTTTACCTTTAACATATTTCTCTTGTACCGGTCAGTCAATATCAAATACCGACTACTGATAAATCCTAAAACCATCCGATCCCTAATGATACATTTTGTATTTCCTTTTTTATGAACATTTTCTATTTGATCATAAATGATAATCGCTAAAAAAAAATATACATATTGATGTTCATCTCTTTGAGTTTCACCATTGAATAAGAAATATAGAAAATAAAAAATTTAAGAAAATAATATTGTTTTCATCAAATTGATTCCTTTTTCTTTATTAAATTTTAAAATAATATATCTTACTTTCCTACATGATCACTTAAGGGATAATTCATTATTTAAAAGATATAAATAAATAAAATAGATGAAAATGATAAAAACCTTTATTAAGGAAATGTCAAAGATTTATTGAAGACTAAAAGAAAAGAAAAATTACATGTATTATAATGTTACTTAACCGTTTACATGCCACTTATACGGAAAATCATTACCTAACATAAATAAATTGTTTATTAAAGATAAAAAAACATTAAAAAAAATTGAGGACCAAATGCAAAAGAGAAATATTTATTTCATACTATCTTAAATATTAAATTTGAAATAAATTACATTTAAATGTGTTTATTTTTATTATTTTACATGTATCAGCTAGTTCAACATATATATATAATTTCATTAAATATTTACAATTTTTTGTAAATTACCTTAACACCAACTATTTTTTCTGCTTTTTAAATAGATCTTCAACTATCAATTAGCTAGTTAACTTTGTATAACATTATGTAATGGCATTATGCAGTTTTTTTGCAATGTAAGGGCATTATGTAGATTGAGTTTGCTGCATAACAGTGTGAGATTATGCAGTTTCTGCTGCATAATTCTGTTAAAAATAAGAGCCAGTGTGGATGTGTCACAGAAACATAAACTCTTAGTTGCTTTTTTAATTTGCTTTTGGTTATTGTACAAGGGTGGAGAGATACTGAAGTGTTTCCTTTAATTTATTTATTGTTTGCTGATAAAAAAAATAAAATTGAGGAAGTGAGGAAAATCCATTCTAATTAGTGTTATGGTAGGCAATTACATGAAACTGAATGTAGAAAAAGTAAACAAAAGATAACATTGAAAGGTTTGGTAATAAAATTTACTTAAGGAAACCTTTACAATTTAACTACAAATTAATCCAATCATTTCTTCTCTTCCCTTATACTATGTTAACTAATTTCAGAAAACTACATCACTTGGCCCTTGTGCCAAATAATTGGTCTCTCTATATTGTTGTTCCAGGAAAACTCCATAAGATAACTGAAAATCGTAAATATAATTTGCAGCTTGGTAATCCATTGCTGCATGCTCCATCATCTCATCTCCACAAGGGATCCATGCATTCATCTCATCAAAGGGCAAGGAAGAGATGATGTTCATGTCAACCCAATGATCAGGCTCACTGTCTGATGTGTCCAGGTGTTCCATCTCATAGATTTGACCAATTTCAGTGTCACTGATCTCTGCCTCCAATGACTGAATCATGCTCACAAGTCTATCATCGCCATAGTACTCTTCTTCATGTGTTTCTTCCATCAATGACATGAGAAGAACATTGTTGGCCTCTGAGAACTCCATCCCCAACTCAAACACACCCTCAGAGGAAGACATGTTAATTTAATGGAAAAAAAGGAATTTGTGAGTAACCCTTTTCTCTTTGGTTTATGGAAATGGTTAAAGTGAGAGAAATAGAAGCAAATTAGGGTTGTAGAAGATGCAAGATGAGTTTGAAAGGTGAAGAAGGGAGGTTTATATAGGCAAATAATGCATGGTATTCCCAAAGAAATACGAGGTGGGGTAGCCCTTGCTTATTGCCACTCTAGGCCAATATATATGAATGATAAATTATGTAGTGAAAGATAAGATTCATATAATAGTGGAAAAAATTAATACTTTGACCCATTTGTGTCTACTTGTCGAGATAGACAAGAAATTAAAAGTAGAATAAAAGCATGAATAGTGTTTGATGAGATAAGATATAAATGATTGATATTTACAGTCACAGATATGTCAACAATTAAATAGTGAATTGTTTTAAGTAGTGAATTGTTGTATATTATAACTGTTAAAAATAGAAAAAAAAAGAATTATTATTGAAATGTTAGTCTATGTGAGAAGTTATAAATTGGTGTTTTATAAAATAATATTTTTTTTTATAATAAATGCAGACTAAGCATCAAAGAAATAAAACAAACACAGTTAATGCAGATTTGATATTTATTAACCTATGTGTAAGTACCTGAACATGATAAATTAGACTGCTGTTTATAATATTTAATGTAGCATTATGAAGGACAACTTTAGTTAATCATGAAATTAAATCCTTATTGCTATGAAAATCTTCCATCATCTTTATATGGAGTTTGTTATGTAAGGAAGTCTCTCTAGATATTAACCATTAGTCAAATTCCATTTTTTTTTAATTTTTTTTATAAAACTTCCATGTTAGACATTACTATATACAATTTGAAATATTAGCTGACACCTCAGATAACAATAATCATCTCACAAAATATTATTTAAAAAAATAAAAATACAATAAAATTGTAGAAAGACTAGACCAAAACTCATATATTAACAATAACGATATGTATTTATTAATAAAAAATTATAAAAATAGACTAAAAAAAAAATCCACATAAATAGGAAGTTCATAAAAAAAAGAGTTCATAGTAACAATAACAAAATGTGAATAAAATCTCTATGGACAACATTCAGTTTATGAATTAAAAATAAAAAGTTTTGTTTAAAATTGAGAGTTTAAAAACATTTATTTTAAAGATTTTTTTTACACATAAAAAAAATATTAATTTGCTTCAAATTTTAACCATTCACAATATAATTGAAGTTAAATTATTAATATTGATACTTTCATTTAATATAATTTAATTATAAGTCTCAAAATTTGAAAAAAAAAAGAAAAAACATATATTAAGTTGTTAATTTAAATTAAGAAGGTTTAATTTTGGATATAAATTATATTTTTATTTTTATTTTTTTATCGACAAGAAAAAATAAATAAATATGAACCACTTTAGGGGTGACTCAACCCTTATACAAAACCACTACACAAAAAGTCTTCAAAACCCCTTCTAACCAACTTAATTGTTACAAACTTAAAACAACAAACAACCTAGCCAAAAGAATAAACCTTGCAAAAGCTTACTTAACTAAAAGCATACAAGTCACAGGATAATGCACCACTCAAAATAAGTAAAACGAGCAGAATTAGATTTAGATGTTACCCACGACCAAGCCTTTAATTGAGCTAAGGCGAACATTTCCGTAAGTTATGTAAGTTATGTAAGTTATTTTTATACATATATAATTTCGTAATTTATAAATTTTTTATTTTATAAGTATATTTTTTTATTAGTAATTTAATATTTAAATAAAAGTAATATAATGATAAAAAATTACTCTTAAAGTAATTTTTTCAACTTTATTTATTTTATATTTTGCTTATATTATTTTTGCTATCATGTAGCATACAAATATAAATGAAGAACAAAAGTATTTATTTAACAACAACAAAAATAAAGAATGAAATTTTATTATAAATTTAAGTCAAATAATTTGTTTTATGCTCTTTAACCCTAAACGACAATAATAATTTTCTTTGCTGATAAAAAAATATATACTCTTAGTTATAATAGACAAATTAACTATATTTTAATAACTAAAACAGTACTAATAGTTGATTTTTTTTTTTTAATTTATTTTCATCAAAATATTATTTTCTTTTATGTGAAATTTCGGGATGTGATTTTTTCCAACTTATTGATTTAATGAATCAATAAGAAAAGGGTTTTTTTTAAAGTGAATTATATGAAATATTCATATATATATATATATATGTGGGTGTGTGTGAGTGTAATATATATATATATATATATATATATATATATATATATATATATATAATAATGACCTATTAGGTTCTCTATTTTCTTTTTTTTAGTTAATTAATTGAATAAATCCCTTTATTCTTGATGCTCTCTATGACATTAATAGTTTTATGGACAATTGGGTATTTGTAATGCTTTAAAGTAAAAAATATTAATTAACTTTCATGATAAAAAATATTGACAAAAGGAATAATTGACAATTTGAATTTAAGGTTCACTTAAATTGAGATTGGGAATTAAGTACAAATAAAAAAAAAGTAACCCTGGGTTTTCTTAATCTTTGAATCGTGCTTAAAACTTCAATTTTAATTTCATGTAACTGCACTTTCTTATGCTGATTGCCTAGACAATTTAGAATGTGAAATTTAGTACTTGTTATTTATCCTTTGATGACAATACCAAACTTAGGTTCATTTAAAATTCCTACATAGAATTTAGAAAAATATCTAAACACCACCAATTTCTTCCAGAAAGTTTGCACAAGAATTAACTTCTAGAAAGGTATGCATTAAATTTTATAATTAAATTATTCAATATTAAAAATTAAAAGTGGTTTCTTTATATTTAAAAACTAAAAGGATTATAATAGAAAGATATTATAGGCAGGTTTAAAATCCAATTTATATTATTCACAAAAAATATCACAATTTTAAGAAGTTAATTATACAAAAAAAATTTCTCGAATACAATTGATGAAAAGGAAAAAGAAAATCTTCTTCATTTGAAAATATAAATTGCAAGACATCAATCTTAAGCTAATTTGAAAATTATTGTAATCCATTTTTTTTCAATCGAATGGTTATATATTATATATATCATTGTTCCTTTTTTTTTTTAATTAATTGAGATCCATATATGACCATTTTCTATAAAACAAATGCATTCTGGAAGACAAAATAGCGTCCGAAGCAAATCTGGTAAGGAGAGGGATAAGATTGACCACCAATATCTGCAGCCTGTGCAGGAAGGAGGAGGAAACTACGTTTCACCTTTTTTGTTCGTGTAGAGTTGTCTGGCTAGTGTGGTCCAAGTGCGCTATGAGTGGGTGGGGATAGCTTCGACGGATCATAGGAAGTCAAAAAATCATTTCTTAAACTTTAGGATGAGGGGGTCACAGAAAATGTAAACTAGGTATGGGGTGTGTGTGGATAGTAGTGGTAGGGGAATTGTGGAAACACAGAAACAGGAGGATCTTCAGAGGTCGCAGGATTGATCCATTGAAATCTTTGCTCTATCGTAGTTGAAAGCTTGGTCATGGATTGTGTCAAAAGTTCGAAGTTTATGCTTTTCATTCTCAGATTGGTATCTTGAGTCAATGATTTGTATGATGACTGTTAATTTTTTTAGGAACTCCACTTCTTAAGCGTAGGTGTCTATTCTTTTAGCATAAAGTAGGTCTTATGTATACGGGTTGAGATATTCCTAAAATACTTCATATTTATTAATTCATTTTTTGCTGATAAAAAAAAAATTACAGAAACTTTAGTAATAAAATTACTTTACAGATTCTTCTATCCTTCTATCTTCATTTTGATATGATCTTTGAGACGTCTATTATCAGTTATACACTCCTATTAGGTGAACACTCTAATGTATATGAATCTTATTATTATTATTATTATTATTATTATTATTATTATTATTATTATTATTATTATTATTTCAAAAGATTCTCAAATGACAAGTAAAAGAAAAAAAATCGTCATATATTGAAGTGTGCTTGCTTTAAGTATGGGGTTGTTTGGGATAAGTCGTTACTTGTATTTTTCAGGCTCAATACTTGCAGCAACAGTAGGTTGTTTGAATTAGGTCATTCAACATAAGTATTTACGTCTTAAGCACTTGCGGAGATGCTAAAATTTACGATAATAAGTTGAAAATAAAATATGTTTATTATTCAGAATTAATATTTATGTCTATCTTACCGGGTAGACGTATTTGATTATATTCCGATATACCAAATAAATTTATATTATTTAATAGATAAAGTTAAGGATAATCTAAATATCTTTAAAAGTTTAAAAAATTGTAATAGAAAAGTTTAAAAGAAAACAATAGGTCGGATACGTTGATTGACTTTTAATGATGTTATTTTAATGGATTTCAGGTTGGAAAAGTTGTCCCAAAAACGAACTCTGGTTTTTCTTAGATCTTGATTGAGGGGTTTGTTTCGATACACTAAATAATTTCACATTACTTAGAGGTTGAGGTTTGTGACAATTTAAATGCACCTTCCTCCCTTAATCCTCCATAAAACCATTATAGAGCTCCAAGCTACAAAGGAGATAATACATCAAATGCGGTGATTAATTCTAACGATATTATCTCAATAGACTTGAGGTCAAAGCATTAACATCATCTGTGGGAAAAAGTGATTCCAAAGACAAATCATCATTCCCTTAGTCCTCGATTAGAGGGAATGGAGAAATGGTTCAAAAGACGAACTCTCGTTCCTTTAGACCTTGACTAGGGGGCTTGTTCTGGTGTGCTTAATAGTTCCACATTAGTTAGAAGTCGAGGTCAAGAGAAATTTAAATATACATCCTTTTCTTAACCCTCTAGGACGTCTTTTAAGAATAAAATCATAATAGAGCATTAAGCTCCAAAGTGGACAATGCCTCGAATGAGGTAATTGACTACAACGATATATAATCTCAACAAACTTAAGGTTGAAACATTCACACCATTTATGGAGATGGAAAATTGGTTCTAAAGATGAACATGCATCCCCTTAGCCCTCGAGTACGTCCAATATTCCTACATTGCTTAGAAATCAAGGCAAATGACAATTTAAATACAAATTTCTTCCTTAACCTTTTAACCTTTTAAGATGCCTTTCAAGTAAGGATGACAATGCGAGTTGACCCGTCCCACATAGGTTTGCCCTGCATTTGGCCCACCCCACGCAAGAAGTGCAGGTTCATTTCACTAGCTTGCCCTGCATAAGAGGTAACTCGCGGGCCAGCCCGTATAAGAAAAATATTTTTTTTAAAAAGTCAAAATTTCATTAATTATAAAAAAAACTTATTTCTCCTACTGAAAAATTAAAATGTTATCCATATTTCAATTAAGATAAAAATATGAATTCAAGTATGAGGGTTGTTAGAAGGCTTGATTAAAAGTAATTAAAGTTTTGTTTTTCATCTATTTTTCCTCTATATGTATGTAAATATATTAGAGTATCTTATCAAAGTAAGTTTTGCTACAAAATATTTTAATAAAGATGACTAATTTTTTAAAGTGTATCTTATTGAAATCTCTTCTTTATATTATTTTTTATTATAAAATTTTAAACATAAGACTTTACTTAAAATTAGATCCATTGTCACTCTTAATATTAACTCTTTTAGATGATTAAAATAAAATATTCATTTTTTTAGTACATTAAATTCAATTTTTTAAAAATAAAATAAATGTCACACTGCAATAATGAGTAAGTGGAGTATGATTTTTCTTTTTGTAGAAAAAATAAAAATAATTATTTTTTTTATTTATGCAGGCCAATGGACAACCCGTCTCGTCCCACTATTGACTTGCATAGATTGCGGGTTTTGTAGAACGAGCCTAAATGAGTCAACAGACTAGATTAGTGAGTCTGCCTCATACTTTTTGGTAATGGATTGCGGATTGACCCGCATGGCTATCCCTACTTTTATGGATAAAATTTTGACAGAATTCTAAGTTTCAAAACCCATAATACCTCATATATATAATTGACCCTAATTATGTTATCTCAACATAATTAAAATTGGAACATATTATAATTAATAAGAGGTTAATCATTTTTCAAACATAACATTTAAGAGTTAGAAACTATTTAAACAAGTTAACCAAACATAATATGGCTTCACACTATAGTGAAAACAAAAAAACATAATGATTGGCCTCCAAACCCATCCATGATCAAATTAACAAGATTATCAATATTATACTAACTACAATGACCATATAAATTTTAAAAATATTTAGTTTCTAAAGCGTTTATTTATATGGAATTTTCTAATTTTAATGAAATTAAAATATAATGAGTTTGAATTATTTAATATTTAATTTTTTTAACAGAATATTTATTTATTTTTTTAATTTGGATAAAATATTAGTTATCATCAAATAAAAAATATTTTAAATATTAAATAATATTAAATAATTAAAAAAAAATTAGTTGTTGGTGCTTTTGGTCATCATTGATTGAAATTGTTTTTTTTTTTTAAATTATTTAGTTGAAAAAGACAACACTTTTTCTCTATTGACATAGATTGAGGTTATTTTCAACTAATGTATGTTGTAATGTTTTGTACAAACATCAATTGTGATCCTTTTTTACATTGACCGTCACACTTTTTTTTTGTTGACTTTTTAACCAATGTCATCAGAAAAGTTTCCATATCTAACATTAGTAAAAAACAATTCTAGTTAATGTTTTGAGAAAAAATTTTAAAAAAATACTATTAATATAGAAGCTTGAAGTTTAAAGATTTGATTACAAGCTTGAAGATTTAGTATTTGATACTTCCAACCACAGTATGCTAAGTTGATGATGATGCAAGATGTTTATCTTGTGTTTGGTCTTTGGTTTGGATTGTAATTTTTGTTTTAAATCATGTTGTAAGTGTTTCCTTAATCCTGATTTGATCATTTGTTAAGTTGGAAAGTCATTCAGGTGTTATGGAGCCCTTTGAGGTTTGTAATTATATTTTAATAGATTGAAATGTGTTTTAATATGTTAAAATGGTCTTCGATTGGCTATAAAGCAAGGAAAGCCATTTTAATATATTAATATGACAATTTAATCTATTAAAATCACTTAAAACTCAAAGTTATCAAATTGATTTTATTTTAATCAATTAAAACGACTTCGTAATCGATTAAAATCACTTAATCCTAGGTCTTGTTTTGTTTTCTTTGTTTTAATATGTTAAAATGACAAGTTAATCAATTAATTTCATGAGTAAGTATAACTAATTGATTAAAATACAACTTTAATGCGTTAAAATAGACATTAAAAAATATATATAACTCTCTCATTTCAAAACCATTTAGCAAAATCAAAGTCATTCTTTTTTGAAACATTTCTACTACTAAGAGAGACTCTGACCTGAGATTACAAACACTTTTTGGAGTCTTCTTGCCTTAATCTTTGGTTCAAATCCTTGGTTTTAAGAAGTTCACATTGTGATCACCTTTGTATCTTTTCTTCTTAATTGTGCTTGAACTATCCAGGCTATTTTGTTCCCTTTTTTTTTTTGTAATTACTCTGCTGTATTTTGTCTTCATTGGGATTGTCAAAAGTGTTGCTTGTGATAAAGTTTCACAAGTGGTGGGAGAAGATCTTGTAGGGTTCAAGTTCTTATTTTGTGTGTAATGTTTTTCTCGTTTTCTTAAGGAGTTATTGTAAAACTTGAAAATATAGTAGTTTGGTCTGATCAAGGTGATTAGACAACAAGATGTAACTCTTGTGATATAGTGAACTAGTATAAATCTTCGTGTATCTTTTTCTTTCTGCTCCTTTTTGTTCACTTTACTTGTTATATTGCATATTATACTTGTCACATACTTTGCATCTTGAAATATCTTTTAACTAACCTTTAATTCTGTGTTGAATTTGGTTTACTACTTTCTTTTCAATTAATTCAATAATCATTTCCCATCCTATTTCAAAAATTGATGATAGTTCAATTCATCCCCCATAAACTCAACATTGGCATCATTTAAAAAATAACATCATTTGAAAAATAATTCCTACGAATAAAAAAAAAAAAAACTAACCTCGTAGGTGTTATTAAAAAAAGATGCTAACATTTATAAAAAGTCTTCAATTAATGTTGACCAAATAAATTTGGCTTACATAATTGAAATAATAATTTGAATAATGTAAATAGAAATAGTCCATATCAAAAAATGGATTGTATTGAAAAAGTTTGATTTAATAAAAAAAATTGTCCCATAAAAATTAGAAAAAAAAAAAACTAATGCACATGAATAGAAAAATAACTAATAAAGTTGACAAAGAAAATGTGACTTACATTGACCACAAAATAACTTTTATTGATGTTGACCAAATTGACTAACATCAACAAAAAATAATTCTAGTTAACATTAAAAAGAATTGTACTTAACGTTATAGTTAATGTAGACCAAGAAAATTTTAACGAACATTAATTAAAAAATAACATTGATCTAAATTCACAAAATAATAACCCCAACGATATCAACTAATAAATAATCAGAATCAACTTCAACCTAAAATAAAACCACAAATACATTAATCGTAAAATGATGTAGAGAAAAGAGAATATTAATTTTTTAAAATTTTTATATTTTAGATGCAATTTGAAATTATTTACTTCTTTAGGTCATCAAATTACTCATAGGAATTGCAAAAGGTTGTGACGAATTTGAGTTTGAGTATCTTCATCCTCAAAGTAAAATTTTATACTCATCTCCATCCCTAATTGCTCATAAATTTATAATTTTTTAATTTCTTTTAAAATATTTGTTCAAATAATATATTTTATTTTAAAACATTTCAATATTTTTTATGAAAATAAAGCATTCTCTACAACTTAACCAAATTATGAGGCTGAAACCAAAGGAAGCATAGAATCTCCCAACCTATGTTAAGGCATAATAGGGTCCACTCTATTAGCATATGAGAAAAAAGCATACCACTCTTTAAAAAAGGTGTGAATAATGGGTGACTTTGAGAGTACAATAAATAAACATGTGTGATTCCCTTCAACCTATATATATCTAAGTAAATAAAAAAGTAGGGTTTGATAAGATTTCTTTCATAATTACCTTTGGAGGACTCCCTAATAGATATGTTTTCTGCCTTGGACTAGTACTATCTATGGATATGCTTTTCCTCAAATACATCTACTTAGTTTTTGTTTAGAATAAAGTTAATCAGAAATAACATATCTAAATATATATTTAATTTTGTTAAACTATGTGTATGTAACATGAAACATCAAATAAGAAGCAAACCACTGCAAACATATTTCCTCCTTCTCTTACGTGTGTTGCTTCATATACCTTTGCTTTAATGTGATGTTTGGATTTTATATAAGAGTTGGGACACCTCAGAAGTATCCATCTTAATTTAATTTAATTATTTATTGATAAAAAAATATATTAAATAAGAAGCAAATGAAAACTGAATATATATATATATATATAATCATATTTAAGTTATTTAGATTAAAACAAAAATATGCACAATTTTTTTTTCTCAATTAATTACTCATGTGATTACCAGTAAACTTTTTTTTAATTTTGATTGTTATTATAAGTTGTATGTTTCAATTTTATAATTCTCACGTTTCCTAAAAGAAAAGTATTCACTTTGAGGCATTAACTAAAATTCAAAGAAAGCTCTCACATGATTCATTCTAACATTAATTTAATTTAATCCTATTCACACACAATAACTTTAATCATGGATTATTGAATTATAATAATAAATAAATTCATTGATTTAATTAATATTCATATAATTGGGTTTATTTGGGTCTTAACTATTATTTTTGTTAATTTTGTATTTTTAGAGTAAATGGTCTAAAGGAAGGGTCTACTTTTGTAAATGGGTCAAATATGCAAAAGTTCAAGTTGCTTCTTGAATCAAAATAGAAAACAAATTCTGAGGAGCAGAAAGAGAAAATAAAATCTACAATATTTTAGAAACAAAATTAGAAACAAATCTTCTGCAAAATATAAGAACTTTGAAAAGTTGGAAAGTTAGAAACTGTTAACAAAATCTAAACTACAATATTTTCCCAAAATTCTTGGAGCAAAAAATCCTATAAAAAGACATAATCATCAAGGAAAAAGGGGAGTTTCATAGGGTTTTCTTAGTTTTTTTCTTCTTTGTAATTCTTTTGTTTTGCCTCAGAATGGAAGGCTAAACCTTTTTGGTTGATTTCTTTGTAATTTCCCATTGTGTTATGAGGTTTTGTTCAATATTTTTTTTAATTCTTTATAGAAGTTGTTTTAATATTCTAATCTCCTGGAAAACTAGTTTTTGTGAGAGGTCATACTTGAATGTATGATTATTGAGAGTCTTCCTTATCTTAAACTTTGGTTTCTTAGTTAGTTCGCATTGTTCTAATTAATTTATTGGGTGCATCATTCAAGAGAGACGAGATAAACATTCCTATGGAGTATACACATGGAACAAAGTGGGTATTGATTAAACCAGTAGATGCATGCTTTACTGGTGAGAGTTTCAGTTGAATAAGATTGGTGCATATTCAATCTGGTTTAGCTCTATTGGAGGATTGAGAAAGAATTAATCTTTAGAGAACCTGTGAAGGATTCAATGGTGGAAGAACTTGGGATCAACCGCTTTTTATTTGCTATTTTAATCTTTTATATTTTCTACACAACTATCTCAACCCCTTTTTATCATTACTATTATTATTATTGCTAACTTTTATTGCTTGCAGTTATATTCTAAACACTGATTTACTATTTTCACTATTAGATTCGTTGGGAGACGACTTGAGATCATCTGACCACTTCTATACTATCATTTTTCTAGAGTTAAACAGGTATACGTTGGAATCATCTTAATTTGACAGCAAAATAACAGCTATCGCAAGTCATATTATAAAAACAACAAATATACTATTATGGAATATGGTGAAAAATAAATCCATTTATGTGAACATTGTCGAAACTCATTCTGATTTTAACGAAAAATCACTAAATTGATTATGAGTATGTGTATAAGTTATACACGATTTTTTAAATTCGGTATATACACACTCATTAACATCTTTATACCTAATTTCTGTTTTAAATTACTATATTATCTTTAATTTATTAGGTAACTTACAAAATTTATATTAACTTTTTTTATCCTTAATTTTTTAACTTATTTTTAGGTTATGCATTTAAACATTTATACTCTTTTCTATAATTATTTGACACTTATCCACTTGTTATTTGATACTTTGATATGATATTTATACAATTATATTTATTTCTTTTGAAATTTATATAATTATAATTTTTTTCTTGATATTTAACATTGAAGAAAAGAAAATGTGTATCATTTTGACATTAAATACTTCATAATATCAATATCATATTTCTTTCACTGTGATTTTTATTTTGTACAAATAATTATTTAATTAATATTTAGAACAAGAATAATAATACTCTATTTTTGTTATAGAGTTGGAGATAAGTTAACATACCCATCAAATATAGTAACGTGGATGGAGATAAAAATAATTTAGATGATGAACATGGAATAGTCAAACTCAGAACCACTCCATTCACTTACCATCCCTACTCCAAAGATAAATATCACCACATTATATGCAAGTATGATGGAGTAAATGCTCATTTTCAGGATAAGATTGAGGTTTCTAGGGTTATTTCGGTTATTAAAGATTTAACTTATCTAGTGGGAAAGTCGTCTAAAGCTTCAATGAAGAATGATATGATGGATTTCAGTGTGATTAATTTTTTTGGTATGAATACTCGTACTGGTAAATTCTTAGTCCTCTTCTTGTTAGATGAGAGTTTCCTTCATCAGGTTGGGTTAAAATTAACACTGATGCGGCTGCTAGGGGTTATCCAGGTCATGTCACTTGTGGATGTATTTTCCGTGGGAGTATGGAAAAGTTTATTGGAGCTTTCTCTGCATTTCTTGACGTTCGGACTGCTCTGGTTACTGAATTTTATGAAGTTATATATGCTTTGGAGGTATCCCTGAAATATCTCATATTTATTCATTCATTTTTTTGTTGATCAATATATATATATATATATATATATATATATATATATATATGCTTTGGAGGAAATTCAAAAGTTGGGACTTACTAATTTCTGGCTGGAATGTGACTCTGTCTTGATTTGTGCTACGTTAATTGCTAGGACAAATGTTCCTTGGATGCTTCGTAATCGATGGAATACTTGTATTAATTACTATGAAAAAATTAGGTTTAGTGTTACTCATATTTTTTGTGAAGGGAATGCGTGTGTTGTTAAGTTGGCTAATAAGTTGGTTATTCATAGAGAATTCTTTCATTGGTATAATAAGCTTTCATCTAGTCTATTCTTAGAATTCTTTATTAATAGATATTGTTTACCTATGTATTGTTTTTATTAACATATGAATTTTGGTCCAGTCTTTCCATACTTTTTTATTTTCTTTCTTTTTTTCTTTTTTTTAGTAATATTTTTTTTTCATATGATGACAAATGATTGTTGTTACTTGAGATGTCAGTCTAACTGAGATGTCAAGTTACGTAATGATACTTAATATGAAAGTTTTTAATAAAAAGAAAAATGAGAAAAATCCATTCTAATTAATTTTCAGGTAGGTAATTACATGAAATTAAAGGAAGAAAAGTAAGAAATTTGGCAATAACATGTACTTAAAACACCTTCACAGACTAATTACAAAGTAAAACCAGGTTAATTATCTTCTGTTTCCTTGTATGTTTCTGTTAAATGTTAATTAATTTCAGAAAACTACATCACTTGGCCCTTGTGCCAAATAATTAGTCTCTCTATATTGTTGTTCCAGGAAAACTCCATAAGACAACTGGAAATCATCAATATAATCTGCAGATTCATATTCCATTGGTGCATGCTCCATCATCTCATCTCCACAAGGGATCCATGCATTCATCTCATCAAAGGGTAAGGAAGAGATGATGTTCATGTCAACCCAATGATCAGGCTCACTGTCTGATATGTCCAGGTGTCCCATCTCATAGATTTGACCAATTTTAGTGTCACTGATCTCTGCCTCCAATGACTGAATCATGTTCACAAGTCTATCATCGCCGTAGTACTCTTCTTCCTGTGTTTCTTCCATCAGTGACATGAGAAGAACATTGTTGGCCTCTGAGAACTCCATTCCAAACTCAAACACACCCTCTGAGGAAGACATGTTACAATGGAAGAATGAAAAAAGAGTGAGAGACCCTTTGTTCTTTGGTTTATGGATATGGTTAAAGTGAGAGAAGTAATTAAGGCAATGGAAGATGCAGATTGCTTTGAAAAGTGAAGAAGGGACCATTATATAGGGAAATAATGCATGGTACACTAATTATATATATATATATATATATATATATATATATATATATATATATATATATATATATATATATATATATATATATATATATATATATAAGGTGGGGTTGCTTTTGTTTTGCTTGTTGCTACTCTAGTACAATATATGAAGAACAAATTATGCAATGAAAGATAAGATTCATAGAATTGTGGCTAAGGCCATATCTATATTATTATGATGAAAAAACTATTAATTGTTTGACCCATTGATGTCTAGTTGTGGAGCAACAGGGCATTGGGGGTGGACAATATATGGTATTAGGGTAGCCATAATGCACCCACTAAAGGTTGCAACAGTGGGGCATCAGAAACCAGACAATATGCCCACCTAATGACCAATAATTAAGTAATGCGATTTTTTTTTAAAAGAAATTGGTAGGAACCACCCATGATTAATAATTTTGAAAGACTGTCGGCTATGAGTTGGAAACCTCAATGTGACCATGTTAGAGAAGAAAGTGAAATGATTTGATTCTTGATTAGAGGAAGTTTCAATGTCAAAATTGTTGCATGTCGAAGAATGAAATTATCTTTTCTTTTGTGGTCACCCTGTACCTAAATAGGCCTCTATTATAATTGTAATACAAATTTAAAGGAATGAGGAATTGGAACATGACAAAGGGGTATGGAATGAATACCCCACTCAACCATTGAGTACCCTGGACCACAAACACTAGAATGTTGAATGAGAATTATTAGAATTAGAGTGGACCAGCACTAGCTAGAAATCAAAGTCAATCAGTTCAACTAAGTCACTCGAAAATGTACAGGACCAATGAATTTTGAAAGGATGACTATTATGTTGCGTTATCTGAATCTTATAAAACTGACTTATAACATTAGATTTATACTTATTTATATACTCTTTATATACTCTGAAATGTTTTTATTATTAATTGATGTGAGATTTCCTACACACCTTTTATATCAAGATTGCAAACTCGGACATGAAACTATATATTTATGGATAATTCGATAATAGTCTGATAACGGGTAGCCTGATAAGTCCAACAAACTCTCGCTAGAATAAATTTAAAGTGACTATGATATCATCTTAAGAAATGAACTTTTAAACTAACTCAATCTTATAAAATCGACTTATAAGATAAGATTTGTACTCATATATATTATGAAATATTTTTATTAGTAGTAGAGGTAAGATATTCAATAATCAGTTATTTAATCTAACTAATAATAAACCCTTTTATTAGAAGTCCAAACATGATTAGAACACTTTTAAAGAGTAGCCTTTTGAGTGTTGTATATTTAAAATTAAATAACTCCCCTTTAAAGCTTATAGTATTCCTGTCTATATTTGTCATAAGCGATTATCTTTTCAAGTATATATATTTCATTTCATGAGAAACACTACATATATTAATGTGCATTCAGAAGCATATCTTAGCATAATTTGGACACATAAGGCTTTATGAATAGGATGTGGCATTGTAATAGATATGAAGTGGTTTAGAATATCATGGTGGCAAAATAATTGTTGTGGTGTTTAAATCTCTTTGGAAAGAAAGGTGCATGAAGATGCGTGCTATACATGAACCACCGGCATGCAGAGAAGGGACGTACGTGGTAGTAGTTGGTAGAGGGATATGCACACGAGGCACCCACGTGGGTGTTCGTTTGGTGTGAAACCAACACTTGCACGACTAGTCCCATCTGTATGCATGTATATATTTATGATTACTTAGCCATATATGTCTTCTATTGTTTTAGGGAGAAAGTCTCTAATTGATGGAGACTTATAATACGTGTTAGCTATTGTGTTTATATCTATGTATCTCTGCGCATGCACGCTATCATATCAAAATTAAATATTGAAAGATTTAGGTGTTTATTTGCATGCTGGCGTGTAGTTTCAACATGGGTACCGACTCTTCTTGTCATGTGGCGAACAAGGTGTTGTTTAATGCTACAGACTTGTAACAATTTTATAATTTGTGTTTGGATCGTTGAGGTAAACTTGGACAAGCAGATTCGGAATATATGGATATATGAAACATAGACACAAATATAACACAAACACAGAAATACGATTAAATTAAAAATTATAGAATACGGACACAGAAATACGATTAAATTAAAAATTATAGAATACGGACAAAAATGTAGTAATATATTTTGTTATATGAAAAAATTAAGAGAAACATTTATAAAAATAGTTTTAAAAAAGATGTAATATAAATCATAATATTTGACTTTTACATTTGTTCATCTTTATTTAAAAAATACAATTTTTAATTCTAGTTCATCAAGAGATAAGTTAGCAATATTAAGAATTTTATCGTCATCCAATGAAAAGTCATCTTCTACAATATCCCATAATTCAGTTTCTTCTTCTTTGTAATTTGAGAAGTTTCTTGAGAGAAGATGAAGATTACTATAGACAAATTCTAGTTCCTCTGTCCTTTTAGATATCATCTTATTTCTTTTTAAAGAATGTATAAAGGAGTAGGTACTCCAATTCCTCTCACAACAATAAGAAGAACATAGTTGTCCAAGTAGTTTTAGAGCTATCTTTTGAAGTGTTGGTGCATGAGCTCCATGAACAATTTACCATGATTTTGCATCCATTTGACCTCTATCCCTTAAAAGAGTTAATATCGGCAAAATCTTCTCTTTTATCTGAAAAGTTTGCGAACTCTATATTTATCTATTTCCTTACATCTACATCATCAAAGTACCTCTTAAAACATTTCTTCCTTTCCTGAGTAAGTTCCTTATCTTGATGTGGGACAAGTCATTGTGAATTTTCATTTAACCATTCATGACTATAATATCTACATAAAAAATATATAAACATAAATTGACATAATATTATGTACTCAATAAAATATAATTAGAAAATAATTTAACTATGTTTTATTACATTGGATTTAAAGAATGAGCAAAATAATGAAGAGATGTGTTACTCTTAATCTAATGATCAATTAATATTAAGTTTACTACTGCAAAAAATGATGAATGTTCAACTTCTATCTTTCTTTCATGGTCGTATATGACCTTTCTCACATTTTCAATCATTGAATCCCACATTTTGCATACTAAATGAAGACAAGCCATATCCGTATATGTTTTTCTGAGAACATCATAAATAGGGGCAGTAAAAGAAAGTATGTAATCAACCTTCATCCACCAATTATTAGTCAACAAAGTTTCTTTCACAAATTGTGCACTATCCACATTATCCTCTTTGTAAGAAGACCATTCATCACTAATAACCATATCTTGGAGTCCTTTCTTCAAACTTCAAAACCATTTTAGCATGACTATGGTTGAAGCAAATCTTGTTGAAGCAACAAAAAGCAACTTCAATGAGTTGAAGTTATTGAACATTGATAATCTTATAGAGTGCCCCATAATAAATGTTTAAATAAAGGTAGCCTCATTAACAATTTGTGAGATCTAAGAACATTGTTGATAAGTATCACTATTTTTTTTGGTATTTTTTGTTGCACATATATTTTTCAATGCAAGATTCAAGGTGTGCATTACACAAGGAGTCCAATAGATTGAAGGAAATTCTAATTCTATGAGCATACCCATATTGCCTTGCATACAAATGCATTATCAGTTACAATTTGTACCACATTCCTTGACTCAACCTCCATAATTGCATCTCTCATGTGTTTATCAATTAAATCTTTGTCCTTTATTTCACCAGACCCATCTACTGACTTCAAAAATATTGGTCAACTCTCAGTGATAGCCATAAAATTTATAAGTGATCTTCTTTGAGGATCACTTCACCCATCACTAACAATTGTTACACCTTTCTGATCCATGAGTTTCTTATAGGTTGTAGAAGGCTTTCTACATGACTTATTTTCTTTGAAAGTAAATGACCTCTCAATTTATTATATGTTGGCGGTACATGTCCACTAAGATTAGAAGTATTAGCTGCATAAGAAAAAACACTCCTATAATAACTTCTTGCTAAATGAAATGGTAGTAGTCTTATAGAATAAAAAATTCTTGCAACTTCACAATCAAGAGTATCCCTCACTTGAATATTTAAAGCAGTTTGTAAAGAACCTTTGAGTTTTGGGTTAAGATCATTGTTTGTCTAATTTCCTTCATCAGATATAGGTGGTAGAGGAAAATTTTTTTTTTTGGAATATTCTATTTTTAATGGTGCTTCATTGTCTAATTTTTTTAACTCAATAAGTTTTGACAGGGTCACATTCAGAAAAATTATAACTCCTCTTCCAGTAATTTTTAACAAATGAGCTCCTACCCGAGTGTAAGATCCATTGAATGAAAAATCACACAGACTACACTTGATCATATTATTTCCACCATTCGGAGTTTTTCTTAACTTTGAAACATATATCCACAAAGGTTTTGTTTTATCTTCTTGTTCAATAGCTTGATTAAGTATATTCATCTTAATTTCATATAAAAAATAAATTAAATATAAAAGATTTACTTACATATAGAAATCAAATAAATTCATTTAATAGAAATCAAATTATGAATTAAAAAATAAAATATGTAAGAAATTAAAAATTAATTATAATATAATATATTATATCTCTTTAAAATAATTTTAAATTATTATGCTATTTAAGGTTATTTTATATTTTTAATTTCAACATAATTATTATTAAAATTATTAGCATCTTTGATATAATAAAATTAAATTTAAAATAAAAATTTACTAAATAAATGTAAAAAATAAAACATATAATAAATTAAAAATTAATTGTAATATATTTTATATTTTAAGAAAATATTCAATTATTATGTTATTTATTTAAGGTGATTTTATATTTTTCATTTTAATATAATTATTATAAAATAAATTATCTTTAATTAATTTTTGTAAGTAAAAATTTTAATTTACCTTTATAAAATATTATTTTTTTAATACAAGTTTAAGTGAATATTTAAAATATAAAAAAATTATTTTCATATTGGTAATTTAAAAGTAAAATAAAATATTTAAATTATATAAGAATACATAATATTATATAATTATATAATAAATTATATTTAAATTATTTGAAAATATTAAAAATTAAATAAAAATAAATAAATTAAAAGTTCCTGAAAATATAAACTATGTTCAGAATTATAGTGTCCATTGAATATTGAATAGAAAACAATCCTAATAAAAATTATATAGTTATATAATAAATTAGATGTAAATTATTTGAAAATATTAAAAATTCAATAATTTTAAATTCAAATATACAAAATTGACGCTATACATTCAAGAAAAAGCATTAAAACTGTGTTCTGAGAATTGGCTATGCATTCAATGGAAAAAAAAAAAAAAAACATTAACATTGGACAGTGCACAATCTATATAAAATAAAAAAGTATTAACACCACGTAGATGTGGTATTTAAAAAGAAAAAACATTAAGACCGTGCTTTGAGAATTGGCAGTAAATGCATTCAATGAAAAAGAAAAAAACATTACCACCCAAAAAATATTAAGAGGCTTACCTCTCCAGAGATTTAGTTTCTCTTCTTTCTTTTTTTTTTTTTTTTTTTCGAATTACAACTCAACAGTAACCCTGACCACTAGAGTGGTAGTCTACGTCACATTCCATTTCAAATTTTAATAAAATCTAACTATTTTGTTTTTTGTTTTTGTAATTTCTATGTAATTTATAGAGTTTATTTTTCAAATTATAAATCTTTTTAAGGAAAAAATATATTATTTATTCCTAATTTCTTCTTTTCTTCCTCTAAATTATAATGGATTTCCTTAAGATTTTTTATAATTATTTATTAAAATGATTTGTTTGAGATTTTGTGTGGAAGACGTGTTCAAGGAGTGGATCGTGTCTTTCCGGTGTGTCCAGAAATAGGGCGGTGTCTGGCTCATAAAAATGTGTTCGACACTGCGTCGTGCACACCTCCGTCGCGTGTCTGTGTCAGTGGTGTGTAGGAAACGCGAAAATGACACCTTTCCGCCATGCCCGAGCTTCATTGTATGGATCCCCAACATATCAATTTCTTGTGGAGTTGGAGTATGTCTACTTATAGAATATCAAATAATGAAGAATTATGTACCCTTAGTTAAAATTTGAGTAGTTAGAGTCAGAATATCCTAATCTTCAATAAATTGGTTTATTTGCCTTAGAAGTCAAAGAGTTGAATTCCCATAACAGCCACACCTCCATGAGAATAGGACTATCAACTTGTATGAAACAATTATGAATGGAACTTAACAAATTCATGAAAAATTGAAATGGCTTCCTATTAAAGCATATACTACACGGTCCTATAAACATTAAGAAATAACCATTTCAACGTGACTATAACCACCCTTTATAAAGATTAACACTACTCTTTATAACTCAAGCAACAATTGTTGGTACACGTCATAGGTTCTTAAGCCTATAAATATTATCTCAAGGAGTATTTCTCATTTACTTAATACTTTACATTTACTTAATATTTTACATTTACTTACTACTAGGATATACTTATACACTTACTAATTTGAGCGTCCGAAAGTCTCCTGCAAGTGAACTTTCATTCAACTTTACTACCAAAGCTCGATAATCCTTCCTAGAAGAGATCGGATCATTCACTCAACTCGGATTGTGCAACTCGAACAAATATGTCTTAAGCCCAGTAAGAACATTTGACGTCCACCATAGGGAGGTGTCTTGGAGAAGACAAGTCTATAATGGGCAACACAATGATGCAAATCTCCAAGCCGAACTCGACTACATGAAGAAGCTCAGATTCCGGAATAAATTGTCAAGCTCAGAGCAGCCTAACAATACAACACTCGAGTTCGAGAACTAAATTTCCAAAAAAGAGACCTAGTGTGGCCTAAACTCGACGACGAGCGAAAAGATAAACAAAAGGTCAAACTTGCTCCTAATTGGAAAGACCCATACATGATTGTTGACTCACTTCAAAATGAAGCTAATAAATTAGAAGAGTTTAGTGGAAAATTAATACCTCGTACATGGAACGCTACTTATCTTAAGATTTATTTCAGTTGATTTTAAACATTGTATCAAAGGATGGTGTAGTCTTTTTCCTTAATTGGGATTTTGTCCCTAAGAAGAGTTTTGTAGAGTATGGTTTTAACGAGGCACATCCTTAATAAATAACATTCAATTATTTATCATATACTCATACTAAGATTATTTGATTATCATCGACTCAAGGCCAATTACAATCTATCACACGATTCAAAGAAAACCAAGTATAATTTATATAGTCAGTTCAACGTTAAGTAGTTAAAATTAATTCATTCAGTCGATTCAAGGTTAATAGATTACAATTGATTCTTTAATTCGGTTCAAAAATTAGCCGATTATAGCTTGGTCAAAATCAAGTATAATTTTTATGTTCAGTTAGTTCAAAGTTAGCCGATTATAATGAACTAATTAATTCGGTTGGTTCAAGGTTAACCGATTACAAATGATTCATTTAAATCAGTTCAAAGTTAGTCGATTACAGCTTGGTCAAAGTCAAGTATAATTTATATGTTCAGTCGGTTCAAAGTTAGCCGATTACAACTTGGTCAAAATCAAAAGTCATTTATCATATTAAAGTTAAGGAAGTGATGACCCATAAAAAAGGAAAGAAAGACTAGAATAATGGTAAAAGCTTCAACACCTAAGATAATAAGAAAGATTGGGACAAAAGAAAAATTCTTCATTTCACAAGTCACACAATCAAAGATATCAACCATACAATGAATGTCGTCTAGTTTTGGACTTCAACTCAACTCATAACTCTTCAAAGGGAGAGTTGATGAAAGATGTCAACACAACCAAGTTGCTACAATTCCCAACCAACTTGACCAAACAACTCATCCCAAACTGCAATGCTTGGTGTGGACCTATAGGCACAATACTGAGAAGTGCATTACTCTTATCCAACAAATTGATATACTTATAAAAGAAGGATGCCTAATCCATCACACAAAAACAGAGAAGTGAATGACATGGACATCAAGGAACGACCAACCAATATTGAAAAACGTGAAACCCAAATCTTTAGATATTTCAATACCATTATTGGAGGATTCATGAAGGGGGCATGATTGCACCAATTTCGAGCTTAAGCGATATTTGAGGTTGATCATATCCTTATTTTTGGAGATTATAGACCATATTACTCCAATTATAATGTTCTCAGACATCAACTTGGAAGGTGTGGCACCTTATGAAGACGACTCCATTATCACCTTTGTGGTGATGATGTTTCATAATGTGCATTACATGTTGGTTAACCAAGGAAGTTATGTTTGTTGGTTAAGTAATTTTGCTAGTTGGTTAGTTAGTTATGTCTCATAATTAGTTAGTTTGTTAGTGATAACTCTTAATTTTGTTGTATGATTCAAAATCGGTCTTGAATCCTTGCTTGTTTTGGAGTTTATATTTTTGAATGGATTTTATGGAAGCAATGCAGAAGCTAGATGAAGGTAGAATTTAGATTAGAAAGATGAATTTGATTTGTGGAAATAGAGGTTTAGAAGAGGCGAGGTAAACTTCTGAAGAGTCTTAGGCTAAACACATAAATTTGTGCAAACATAGAGTAAACTTAAGTCAAGTGAGACAACATTCGGGCATAAATTTCTTACTCACTTCAAGTTGCATTTACAAGAGGCCTAACACACTTATTTATAGTGCTAAGGACAACCAATGTGCAAATTTTAACCTTAAAAACTCTTCAGTCCAATGGTGACAATTGACTTCCTCTCATTTAAGCAAATCCTCTCAAATTAGAGGTTGACAAGTGACCCTTCCTCATTGGTCGAAATCCTCTCCATTGAGGAGATGACATGTAGACCTTCATGTCTTCCTTGTCACTCCGTGCTTTCTATTTGTACTCTAGACATTTATTTGTGCACCCTAGATGGTGTATAGTTGCATTGGGTCCAAGGAGATCTAATTGTAACTCTTGTTAGACTGTCTTTTCCTATTTACACCTTACTCTAATTGGTCCAATACATGATCCATGAAAATTAGTCCAAAAACAAGCCCAAATAAAACCTACAGTAGTGTACACAGATTTACAAGGCTAAAGAAAATTATGGTGACTAGATGATTCTCCACCATTGTATTTCTCTAAACTAATTGCATTTCCTTGAGGTTTCTTTTGATCTTATTTCCTGTTTTTTAGATCAGATTTGTATTTTCTATGAAATAAAGGAGTTTCTACAAAAAATGATTTTAAAACAACTTGAAGTTTATATTTTGTTTGATTCGTATAATGTAATGTTTTGACATTTTGAAGAGTTGACCTGGAGCTAAAATTGATTTAGGAGCATAAAAGAAGCTGCTAAAGACAAAATTCAGAAGATTGGAAGCTGAATTGAAGAAAACTTGTTTGAAACCTGCAGTAGAAGGTTAAAGAAAAGCATTGACTTGCGATAAATGGTCAGCAACATCTGAGATAGAAAAAAATTATAGAAGTTAGTTAAGAATGTATCTGGAATTGGGGGTTGTTGACTGATTAAATTTGAAATGCATTCCAAAGTAGAAACTCTAGAAATAGAACATATTAAAGAAGAAGAGACAATAATTTTAGAGTGTGGAAGTAGTTTAGTTTTTCTATTTTTCGTTTTCAATTTCTGATGTTTCAATCTTAATAAAAAGTTCTTTGTTTTCTTCTATGTTGTTCTCTATTGTTTCATCTTCTCCTTATGTTCACTATTTTGTAATCTTTGATTGAAGTTGAATTTGGTTTTGGAAATGGGTAGCAACGAAATGATAATCGTGTCAGACTATGTTAGTGATTTTCTTCTTCAAAGTCTTTTTGAGAACTCTATTTTTGATTGAAAGTAGTTTATATAACGACATGCAAACCGATTGGTTGTGTTTTCTTTAGTAACAAGGATTCCAAATTTGGGTCTCTTGTAAATTCAAAATGAAGATTACTAACCATGATTTTAGTTCCTTGTTCTTCGTTCCAGTTTTGAATTTCACTTTTCTTGTGTTGAATTTATTTTAATTCGTGTTTGTTTACATATTTGCACTTTATAATTCTAGGTACAATTTATGTTCAGTTCAATTACACTATAATTCAAGGTTATTTACATTTTCTACCAGGCCCTGTGTTACATTTTTAGTAATTTATGTTTCCTGTAATTTATTTTCTCTGCACTTTAATTTTTCAGCACTTTAATTTTCGACAATTTATATTCCCAATCATTTACTTTTCTGCCTTTTACTTTTATTGCAACTTAAGTTTCCTGTCATTTACGTTTTTATGAAATTCATGTTACTGTTCATATTCATTTCACTATTACACAATTTGTTAAGCGCTTGGTCTCAGATTATTTGATAGTCAAGTGAAAGTCACTTTAATTAGTTCATAATCTTTCATTGAATTTCATTTTGTTTTCTGTCAAACAACTATCAGACGAACTAGCCAGCGATTGCAAGCTAGACTAAATGATCATTGCGTCTTATTGAGTGAGTTCTTTACCTTTATTTTCATTTACATTGCATTTTATTTTCATGTCTTTACATTCATCTCGTTTATATTTTTGTTAGCAAAATTAGGTTCACTAGAGAGTCTATCAGACGATCTAGTGTTGCTTTTTCTATTTTTTTTTAGTTTAGTTACAATTTTGCTTAAATCTCATTTTCTTCCCCCTTTTGTTAATTTGTAATTGAAAGATTATATTCAATCAATTTTTCATGTGTTGTTGCCTTTGAATTTGACCTAGGTTGATCCTACACTACATTATATATCAAATCAAATCAAATTATTGTACATATTCTTATACTTAGTGAATGCTACTATTAAGATTTTAAATAATTGTTCCCTATGGATTCAATATTCATCTTTTGGGACAAATTATTACTTTTAACTAGGTACACTTACTGTAAAAAAGAGTCCATCAAACAACCCGATCAACACGGAGCACCTCTACCAACAACTTCGTAGCTCCAACTGCATTTAAGGTAGCATACATGTAGAATTGCCTGACGATGGCCAGGTGCAACAAATTTGATACATAATCCCGTGTGATGGTCAAGTCCCCCAAAGGTTGATGAAAATAATATATGTTGAGATGTCACCTCTCTACAAAGGCAGACATCCATCTTTTGTCTACACTATTGTAGCTAGCATGAATCAAATCTGACTAACGCCAACAACTCAACCTCGACTTCCATCTATTCATGTGGTGACCCTAACTTATTCATTTTTCTACCACATGACACGAATTTAAGCTTACCACAATCCTACAATTGTTAATGAATATCATTTTAGCCTTTCCAATAAATAAAACATTAATTTCAATGCATGAATGTCAACATTATTACTTATCACTTCATTCCACAATTGTCTATCAACCTTGTCCTCATAACTACTAAACAATGACCTACCCACTGATCCACAGGCTTCATCCTCGATTACATGGGTCTCCTCAACTACCTCATTTTTTTCTCTTTCATCACCTTAAATAATGTTACCGACATCATCCCACTCTCTTTGTCTAGTTGGAGAACCACCCCTTTAATTCTAACCATGCTTTTTTGCGTATAAGATAATAAAATTAAGATTTAAATAGCTAACCACAACCATAAAATATATATATATATATATATATATATATATATATATATATATTTGTATAATAAGCTTTTCAAAATATTCTTTCTGGAATGACAATTTCAACAACATATTCTCAAAAAAGCTATTATTAAAAACTTATTTTGGAAGTATGTTCCAAAAAAAACTTATTTCGGAAATAATCATAAAAGTAACACCTCCCTTTGTTCCAGAATTCAAAATCAGTATTCTTCTGGACCACCCTTATTTTCGCACCTGTAACTTTTGCATGAGAATCCTTCGTATCACAGTAGTGACAATGCCCCATGAAAACTTGCCACAAAGGAATGGAAGGCACAACCAAATGAGAGAAAACAAAGCACGAGCGAGGAAGAAGAGGAAGAGAAACAAATTATGGACTAATTGAAAGAACGTCAAAAACTTAGGGAAGATAAAGTTAAATAAGTTGAGTTAAAATTAAAATTTCTTATCGTTCTAGTCCTTTTCTAAAGTGAGTTAATTTGGCAAAAACTTATTATAGTTTTGGATCATCTTGTCAGAACTAGTTCCAACCAATATTACCCACAAGTCATAAAAAACAACACAAGTTATTTCTGTCTGAAGAAAATTTTATTGTGATCACAGTTGATCCATTTCATGAACATGTTAATTTCTTAAAATGTTCAGTAAGCTAAATTTTTTTCTTATAAAAAATTACTCCCGTTGATTTTTACTTTAAGACACATTTTAGAAAAAAATACTTATTTTTAATACAATTTTTTTATATTTTTTATACGTTTTCTTATTTATATAAAATATTACGAGTATTTATATTTTGTATCAATATAATGTTTTTAAAATTTGAATTAAATTAATTATTTTTGTTAGTTTGTGTATTTAATTACGAGAAGGAGTGTGTTACAGTTCACGTTTCAACGTTTTGTTAATTATCTGTCTTCCCTGAATTTCCTCTAGAATATGAAGCAGCACTTCAGAACATTACAGCAACGAATCACTAAGTTGAAGCAATTTCAATTCAAGCTTAATCCGAAACTTAATCACTCCACAAACAGTGGTGTAAGAGACAGCAAAATTTTGATTCAGTGCAACAAACAGATCACAGAAAATGGACGAAATGGCAACGTGAATGAGGCAGAATCAGTATTCCAGAGGATGCCCATAAAGAACACTGCCTCTTGGACCGCCATGCTCAGTGCCTACGCCCAAAATGGCCAAATAGAAAATGCCCGCAAAGTGTTCGACCAAATGCCTCATAGAACTACGGTCTCGTATAACGCTATGATCTCGGCTTATATCTGCAATGGTTGCAACGTGGCCAAAGCTTATGAGCTGTTTTCAGTTTTGTCTGAACGCAACTTGGTCTCATATGCTGCCATGATCACGGGTTTTGTAAAGGCACGGAAGTTCCACATGGCTGAAGAACTGTACCGTGAGGCTCCACCCGAGTTCCGGGACCCTGCTTGTTCAAATGCGTTGATAAATGGATATTTGAAGGTAGGTGAAGTGAATGAGGCGTTGCTGGTTTTTGAGAACATGGTTGAGAGGGATGTGGTTTCTTGGACTGCCATAGTGGATGGTTTGTGCAGGGATGGGAGGGTTGCTGCTGCTAGGGATCTGTTTGACAGGATGCCTGAGAAAAACGTGGTTTCTTGGAGTGCAATGATAGATGGGTACATGGGGAAAGGTTTCTTTCAAGAGGGTTTTTCCTTGTTTACGGATATGAGGAGGGAAGGTTTGGTTGATGTTAATTCTACCACAGTGACTATCATGTTTAAAGCTTGCGGAAATTATTGTAGGATGCCAGAGGGCATGCAGATACATGGGTTGGTTTCACGCTTGGGATTTGAATTGGAAAGTGTTTTGAGTAATTCCGTGATTACTATGTATTGCATGTTTGGTTGCACAGACATGGCAGACAAAGTATTTTGTATGGTGAGCGACAAAGATATAGTTACTTGGAATTCTTTAATTTCTGGATATGTTCATAACAATGAAGTGGAAGCTGCGTATAGGGTTTTTGAGCGTATGCCAGAGAAAAACTTGATCTCTTGGACAGCCATGATCACAGGATTTACTAAGAGTGGAAGAATTGTAAATGCCATAGAGCTTTTTAATATGTTGCCAGTGAAGGATGATTTTGTTTGGACGACTATTATATCTGGGTTTGTAAATAATAGGGAGTATGAGGAAGCTTTGCATTGGTATGCTCGGATGATGTGGGAATGTAGGCCAAATCCTTTAACTATTAGTAGTGTTCTCGCAGCTTCTGCTGCTTTGGTGGCGCTAAATGAAGGGCTACAGATTCATACCTGTATTCTGAAAATGAACCTAGAGTATAATTTGTCTGTACAAAACTCTCTTATATCATTTTACTCCAAGTGTGGGAATGTGATTGATGCCCACAGGATTTTCTTAGATGTCATTGAACCAAATGTCATCTCTTATAACTCAATCATCAATGGGTTTGGACAAAATGGTTTTGGCAAAGAGGCTCTCTGTATCTATAAAAAAATGCAGAGTGTAGGTCATGAAGCGAATCATGTTACTTTCCTTGCTGTCCTTTCAGCCTGTACTCATGCAGGATTAGTTGAAGAGGGATGGAACTTATTTAACTCCATGAAATCACGTTTTGGAATTGAGCCAGAAGCTGATCATTATGCTTGCATTGTGGATCTCCTTGGCCGTGCAGGTTTGCTTGATGAAGCTGTTGATCTAATCAGTTCAATGCCATTTAAGCCCCATTCTGGGGTTTGGGGGGCTATTCTTGGTGCAAGCAATACCTACCTTCGTCTTGACCTTGCTAAGCTTGCAGCTCAAAACATTACTGAGCTGGAGCCTAAAAATGCAACTCCTTATGTGGTATTATCTAACATGTATTCTGCTTCTGGTGAAAAGATTGACAGTGACTTAGTAAGAAAGACCAAAAATTTTAAAGGAATAAAAAAAAATCCAGGTTGTAGTTGGATTACAATGAAAGATGAGGTTCATCTGTTTCTTGCAGGGGATCAATCACATGGTAATATTGAAGAAATGAAAGCCATAATACTGACTATGGATAGGGAAATGCAGTGGTTGTATCATTGTGGGTGCTGACTGACAGTCTTCTTTTCTTTCTTTTACGAACATAACTTCTCTGTTGCTGCAATGTTATCATTGTGTAAGCAAGCAGGCTTCTTTTTCAACGAAAGGTTCTTGGATGCACTTGGTGTAATGACGTCTAAGAAAACGTCATTAGTATACTCCACACACTGCTTAATGTCATTTAAGCATTCTGGATCACCATTGCTTCAGACCTCAACTGCTGTACGGATTAGCACTAACCAAGTAAGTGTTAGAGTTGGTCAAAGTTTAAAATGTGTTTGGTTAGGGAATATATTATCAGTGATTCTGCTGGTTTTTATTTTATCATAAAATATTGTTTAGGGTTTAGGATTTTGTGAGATAATCTAGGAACACACTTCTGAAATGTGTTTGGAATGGTTAAAATTGAAGGATTTCATTGTTGTTGGATTGGAGTACTGGTGATACTCAGGGCATGTTTGAAATGTGTAGTGGGTACTACACATGTTTAATTGTTTATAATTTGACAAGAATTATTTGAGTTTTGTGTATATTATTGTTTATTGATTTGATTACATATACAAGAAATTTGATTACATATATAACAAAAGTATGTAGCCTAATCAAAGTCGTATAATTTTACCCATAAATTTTTTCTTTGATCTTTGTTTCCAGCCTCTCCAATAATTCATTTATATATGCATGCATGTATGTATGTCTGTACCTACTAAGAATGCTTTTTAGTGTGTTTTATCATTTAGAGCTCACCTTCATGATAACAAAGGTTTTTCTGTTTCAACCAAACCTTGTTGTTTTCCTAAGATGTGTAACTGTAACCCTCTACTCATTACAAGACGAGGACACTGGTTTGCCATGCTATATACTTTTTATAAGTAAAATAACTTTTAGAGTATTCAGTCAGTTCTTAGGTAGTTGAATATGCATATGGACAGTTCTAGAAATTGCATCTAATATTACGCATTCCACTTTTTCTTGAACTGACAAAACAACTGTTTTAATCGAAGCTTCATTTATGCCATGGTCTTCTGTGGTTACAAGTTTTGGCAGCTACTAAATACTGTGATGTGATAATTTGCAGGTACAACTTTTATAGATAGCCAATTAGGCTATACTTCTAATTCTCTGGAATGGGATTCATTCAAGTGAAGCTGGGACAATATAATAATCCAGTGACAACTAGAAGAGAAATGCCAATACTACATTGGAATCAAGATCTTTTCTTTTCTACTTTCACCCTTACACTCCAAAGTGTAAAGAATGTAAGCTAAGTTCAAGAGGGGGTGAATTGAACAATCAATATTCTCTTAAAAAAATCGAGCTTTGAATGAAATTCTTGAGAAAATTAATTGATTAAAATATTTCAGGTTACAAAACAGCACATTAAAAAACCAATTACAGTTCAGAATGCAGCAAAATCAAAGAATTAAACTATTTCTGATAATGAGATTAATCTGTTAAAACTTGTTCCAATCAAGAAAACTTAAAGAACTCAGTGCAGAAATTAAAGAGGGGAGAGAAAGATCACATGTTCAGGTTTTATACTAGTTCACTCTTCTACAAGAGCTACATCTAGTTTCTCAGCTACAGCTACACCTCCACTAAATCAAGTCTTTTACAACACGTAAAGACTCCAAGAAAACCACTCTTGAACCGTACAAGAGTATTCTACCCAACAAGTAACTCACAGTTACCCTACTGCAATTGAAAACCCTATCCAATAAAAGTCTAACACTACAAAAAAAAAAATAAAATGAAAGACTAAGAACAATCACACCTGAATCACTACTAAACAACAAGGTTCAAAGATTCAGGATATCTTCCTTAGCGAAGAATGTATGATCCGAAGAATTGCTCCAAGAAAACTGAGTGGCAAGGTAGGCAAACACAAGTACAAAAGTACAAACTATAAGCAACGGTGAAATAGCACAATTAAAGTCAACAAAAACAACTAAAACAAATAAAAACATCAAACTAGTCAAACTGGTCCCACAAGTCAACTATTTCTTCCCCATTGACTACATCGAATAGGGTGAAATAGAAACAAAAAGATAGTGCAAATAATGTTTTTCAAAACAATACAGATCAAACTAAAACAAACAAGGATAAAAAAATGATAATGCATGTCCCAGGTATCCCTTCCAAACTGAAGCTAAACGATTTGATCCTAAACCCACTCCAATCTGATCATCAAAATGTTGGAACCTGGTTGCACATAACTCATAGTACTCCCTCTGATCATTGGCCATGGTAATTCATTTTAGCAGCAACCTTTCAAATTGGGAAAGAGGCATGTCACGATCAATAGGTGGAACATATGGTATAAGTGCACACATCACATCCTCAGTGGTCTCAGCCTCTCCAGCATTGCTTGGTCTAGCTTCAACTGCATTGGTGTCCTTTGGAGCAAAAGAGCCTCCTTTATCATATTTGCTAACCTAGCGATCATTAAACTTGGCAAACCCCATTTTGTGCAGAGTGACATTGTTAATGTCATTACTAGGTCTGCAACCTCTGATAGCTACCCCTCAAGGTTTACTTCAAAGTAGTGTACGAACTTGGAGACAAGGACACTATAAGAAACTGATAATCTATTAGTTTCTCCACTTCAGCATGTGGTTCTTCATAACATAGATCCAATTCACTCTGATCTTGTTTTGAATGCAATACATTAACACCAAGTCTTCCTCATCCAGCTCTACCTCAAAGGAAGAAGAAGCGAACTATGTTTAATTGCTGGATATGAGTCTACAACTAGTAGTGTAAGTTCCAATTATTCTGAGTTTTGAGAACTATAGTCAATTGTTAGATGCTTTCAAAGAAACTCATGAGGAAACTAATAGGTTGGCTCTTTCAAACAATAGGCTGGAAAATAGACTCAACACATTTGAAGAAGAATTAAGAAGTGCCAAAACTGATTTTGAAAATTTAGAAATCATTTAAAAAAACTCTTGTAATTATGCTGAAGCTAGTGAAGCAACCAAAAGTTGTGAAAATTGTGAAGTTTTGCAAGGTCAAATTCATCACCTTATATAAACCTTAGATAAATATTCAAATGGGCAGAGGAAATTTGAATGCTTTACTTGGTTCACAGAATTATGTTTTTGACAAAGCTGGCTTAGGATACAAGCCTAGTTTTCAAGGAAAAGTAAAACAGTTTAAAAGTTTTTTTTAATCACAACAAAATACTTCACCTTTCATTTCCTATTTGTATTGTATGAAAATAGGCCACACTATTAGAAGCTGCAGGGTTAGAAAACATGATATACCAAATGGCTTAGTTAGACGGGTGCCTAAGAGTGCCAATGAAAGGAATAACAATACTGGACCCAATTAATAAGGGGACCACATCCTGCTACTTAAACTTGTTTTGCAGGTGCATTTGACACAAGAAGCAACTATGGTATCTTGATAGTGGTTGTTCAAAGCATATGACATGTGATGCTTCAAAGTTTGCAAATTTGATGCTGAAATATGAGGGATATATCATCTAAGGTGACTACAATAAAGGAAGAATACGTGGCAGAGGAGACATAGGAGATCATGCCTCAATGATCATCAAAGATGGTATGTATATGGAAGGACTTAAACATAGCTTGCTGAGTATTAGTCAGCTATGTGACAAGAGCTATAAAATCATCTTTGAGCCAAACCTGTGCCTGATATGTATGTGAAGCTGAATCTAGAAAAATTCTATTGGTTGGTAAGAGGGTAAACAATGTATATATGTTGGAGAATAGCCATACTGATAGGACTCCTAGGCATCAACAAGATGCTTATGGGCCTAACATACTAAAAGACCTAGAATATGGCATATCTACACTGAGAGAAAGAGAGTGGGCCCAGTAGTGGAAAGAATGAAAATGATAGAGGGGCCCAATTGTGGAGAGAATGAGAAAGAGAGAAGGCCCAGTAGTGGAGGGAATGAGAAAGAGAGTTGGGCCTAGTAGTGGAGAGAATGAGAGTTAGTCAGTGAAGGGGTGAGGTGGCATGAGGGACGTGTAGTGAGGAGTCAATATTTGGGGAAAGAAGAAAATGGGGAGAATTAGGCTGGATTATTGTTAGAAATCTGTTAGGAGAGTATTCTTCTCTCTGGGAGGAGTCTTGGAGTCTGGTATTTTCCTTGCTTGTAGAGCCAATGAACTCACTGATATTCTTAAATTAATAAGATTATAACCTCTAATATTCCTTTGTCTATCACATATTGCATCTAACCTTGAGTGCTTATTGTCCAAAAATGATGAATCTTGGTTGTGGCATAGGAGAATAGCTCACATTCACATGCATTATTTAAATAAATTGATTTCTAAAGATTGTGTTTGGTCTTCCAAACATAAGGTTTGAAAAGGATAAAGTATGTGAAACATACTTTTTGAAAACACGGGAATTTTGAATCTATTAAAAAAGTAGTCTTAACAAATTAAAAAGACCTTCTTAGGACCACTTCAGTTCTACCCAAATTTAAAAAATTTAAAAAGCTTTCTTTGGTACTTTAATGGATCAATTAACTTGCTAAGAGGAGAAACAGACTCATACAAAACATAGACTCACACATAGACTATATACTAAATCTTCATTCAAGGATAGGATGCATTAAATACTTTAGCTCCAGCAGCTTCTACACTGTTCCGAAAGAAGATAACCTTATATAGTGAACTTGACCATTTATTCTATTCCATTGTTGCTTATATTACATGCTTTGATTCTATACAGGAACATACAATTCTTTTCTTTTAAACCAAATTTGTGGTGGCTTGTTATTATTATTATTATTTTTAATGGAGGAAGAGGTTTAGAAAAGTTGATGAGAATTTATTGGTATTGTTCCTGTGGATTGAGTACTGCTTGGAAGACTTGGAGTAGGTGGGACAATTATTTTCTTAGAGCTAGAACTAGTAGACTGGTTATTTATCTTGCAAGTTAGATTCTTGTCTAAGGCCCTGACTTTTCTCTGTGTTCTAGGATGCTGTATGGGTGACTGCGCTTAAAAAAAAGGCTCAATGCAATCCTCTTCTGAAGTTCATATAGAAGTTGTAACTGAAAGTAACACCAATATTGAAGACATGATTTGCTTCTTCAATGTGTGTGTTGATTTGGATTTCCAGGTTTGCACCTAAAGTATTTGTTTTATTTTTATACTTCAATTGCTTGAATGGATCATATAGATTTTTCCTTACTATCTTTTTTTGGAGATGTTGGGTTTGGTTTTGTTTGAATTAAGAGTCATCAGTGCAGAAATACTGTATTGGAAATCAGAAAATAGAACTTAAGCTCCTTCCAGAGCATAAGCTCCCAAGAGAAAAGAGTGTTTTCTCTCTCTAATAAGAAACAAAATATCTTTATTCCCTCTTCCTGTATCCCTTTCTGACTCTCCTAACATCCTTGACAGCTATTCATTTCCCCTAATTCCTTTTTCCTAAGAGCTTACACCTTCCAACCCTTGGGCCCTGTAGAATCCTAGCCCACATCCTTGTTCAGTATTCTACCACTTCCTACCCAAGAAAGAACAACCTTGTCCAGAGGTGAGGAAATTGGCTTCACCCTCACAGGTAGCCGCACTCTTCACCGGTAGTCCTTTCCACCGCACCAAAACCTAAGTAATTTGCAGCCATTCTGCATAACTATGCTGAGTAGCTAAAACCTTCTTTGATTCTAAAATATTATCATGTTCCAGCCAACAAATTTTCTTTTGCAGTATACTCTCCAATAGCCTCAACTATGACAAAAGGACTGAGTGAACTGTAGATGATGGAGTCATTTGTAACTCATAGGCCACATCACCTAACTTTTTTATGTGAGTCTCTTATGAACCTTTCTTGGTTTGGGTTGAGTTGATGTATGTTTCATTGTATTCAAGACACTTTCAAGAATTAGGATCAAAATTCTAAATAACAATTAATAGAGTTTCTACTCAAGAAAACAAAGGTTCATACTAAAAACACATGAATAGGTAACTTGTAGTGTAAGAAAACAATGGAATATGAATGGGTAATTCAAGAACAGCAACCAAAGTGCAGTAACAATACAGAAACAGTACAATGAAACAAGAATTAAAACAAGAACATAACAAGGATTGGAACTAGTAATAGAAACACAACAGGAACACAACCTACTAATGGAAATTCAAGAAAACAACATGAATAACAATACCCATGGAAACCGAACCAAAAACAGGTTGCTATAACAAGTTTGAACCGATTAAAATGGAAGAACAACTCATCAAATGATAAAGGATATCACAAGGAAGAGAATGAACCGATTAGAATTGAAAACAAACAAGTAGAACAAAAATGGGTATTTTTAGAAGATGAATAGAAATGACTTATGTGGTTGTAGCCTTTTGGAGATGTGATTCACGCCACTTGGAGGGTGGTTCTTCCAAGATGAGTGGGTGGTGCCGCCACTTGAGAGTCTCCAAAGCTCACAAGATAAGACATGGAGGAGAAGAAGAGACAAGTCTCACAAACTCACTCTCTCTCAATTTCAAGATAGTTTCTTTACTTCTAACTTTCAACTTCTATTATTTATGAACCAAGGTCTCCTATTTATAATGAGGAAGACCAGATTTGGGTTTACAAAGGAGGGAGTTGGAAGAGACACTTCCTAGCTCCTTCTTAGTCATTCTAGCGCCTAAAGAGAAAAGGAGTGTGAAAAGGCACTCTTCTAGTCCCTTCCTACTAAAACTAGCGCCTATGTGCCTTTGTACAAGAGAGGTGTCTTTTGGTTTTCCTCTTTGGAACATTCTAAAGCTATTTCTATATTATTTACAAATTTATACAAAAGAAATTACAAAGAGAGATATTAATTGGAGCCCATTCTTGAATGCTTGTAGTCTTCTTGTTGGCTTTGGGCTTGGTCCTCTCTTTATTTTAATTCTTCTTTATTTTTTGAGAAGACTAGAAGGAAGAACTTTAAATGCTTGGGTGGATGGCCTCTTCCTTCATTAGTAAAATCCTCTTCTACTTGATCTCCATCACTTTTCCAGCACCTGAAGAGGGTCACAGAACCTCGGGCCAAGATATGGACTAATCGCTGATTGTTATCTGTGTGGTTGTAATTTAAGGAAAACCCAATCCCCAAACTCAAAATTCTGCACCCTTCTCCCTTTACCAGCATATCTTTGCATCTGTTCTTCTTGTGCCTTTGCTAAATTGTACTTCAATTGCAGGAAAACCTTCATCTCTGTCTTGTAATTTTTGAGTCACCACCTCTACCTTCATTTCTCCGAGAATGAAGTGTATTACTGCCGCGGTTTTGTTCTACCATACACCAACTCAAATGGAGTCATGCCCTGGAAACATGGAAAACAATACTATGTTTCTAATCTACCAACTTCTAAGGTTGTTCAGAAATAAAACATCATAGATATATGACAACTCCTATAGAATTTGAGGGCATGAGCGAAGGTCTTAATATAGAGGGAACAAACTCCAATTATGACAACTTATGGAGGTTATCCATCAAAATTGAACTTGAAATGACAATATATACAATGGACCGCATGTACGTGAGTAGAATGTAACAATGAGTTGAATCAACAATTTGGCTTCCTATAACAATATGATAGTATAAGTCAATTGGCTAAGATTTTAGTTTTAGTCATACTCTTCTTCTATATATTAAACTTAAATGTGTTTTTTATTCCTGAAAATATTATTTTTTAATTAATTTCTGTAAAAAAACAAATTCCCGTGTAGTCCTTACTTAATAAAAAATAAAAATAATGAGAAAAACACAAAAGGTTTTGGACGTTGTCCTCCTAATTCATCACATCTACCTAAATACTTACCACCATTGTAAGATTTGACAACCTTACGTTTTTTGCCAAGTTGAAGTTCACAGCCTTGAAAGTCTTAAAAACGTTTAGACAATGAGACTTCTCATGTATCAAATATAAACAACAATAATTATCTATCAACATAATGAAATATTGTTGTCTATTCCAAGAAGCCAGAGGGAAAATAGACCAAAAATATGTGTGTAACAGTTTTAAGGTGTTATTAGCTCTTTTGCCACTAATTTCCTTATGTTTGTTCATTTTCTATATATGCACTCAACATAGACTTCAAAGTCTAATAATGAATGCAGGGGATCAAGAATTTCAACTGACTTAAGAATTCTCTACTTAGATATACACGTAAGTATCTGAATTCTCTGTTTAATGGTTTACCCACAAATAAATTAGGGTTCATGAAACCAAAAGATTCATTCAGGCATTATATAATTTTACATATCCAATAATCTGAAAGTAATAAAAACTCTGATACTACGTATTGAAATTTTAATTTAATTAAATAAAATACAAAAGAAATACCAAAAAAAAAAAAAAAGATCATAGTTTAAGGAATACCTGAATGCATATAGCTGTGACATGAACGAACATCCCTAAATTAAGTCACTTATTCCTTCTGAGACCTTCGTTCTAGATAAGTAATTTTGTATTAAGAATAAATAATTAATCTGGTATGTGAATGTCTGAATGGCTTCCAATTTAGTGATTGAAAGACCTGAAATGTATTTTTAAACACAATTAGATTTTTTCCTATTTGTAAGACTTTTTCTACATTCGTATCAAATGAGTTTTTTTTTTTTCGAATTTTCATTAGTTTTGTAAAGTTTCACGAAATATTTGAATGAAAATAACATTTTATGTGATTTTCCTTTAAAGGATTGCAGCTCTTTTTGAAACAAGTGTTAATATATGCAAAAGATTTCTTTATTTTTCCAAATTTTTTTAGGATATGTGGGTTGATTCTAAACTAAATCTTAATTTCTAACTTAAAAAAATAATTTTGAAACAAATGTTTTTTTATTTTGTAGAATATATTAGCGTGTCATCAAGAAACTATAGATGTAAAAACATATTAAAAGGTTAGTTTCTCTAATGTATTATGCTACTACTGAGAAAAAGAAGAAAAAAAAGAGAGAGAATTTCATGCAGAGCAAGAATGGCATAGCATCAATTCTTAAACCCTCTTCATCAACATGGCATCTTCACTTTGTTGCTTTTAGTCACCTCCATTATTGATTCAACTCCTTATGATAAAATATGCATTTTCAAAATCATTTGCATTTCCATGTTTGATGAAGCCTTAGCAGAAGAGAAGAGAGAAGGATTCTTATCTGCTGTTGCCTGTATTCATCATCTGTTAAGGTTTAATCATTTCATCAAATCATTTCTCAGCCCTTATCTTAATGCTTTTCTTTCATCTTCTTTCTTCTAAAAAATATAGTGATCTTCTAAATGATAGGAGTATTTTATCTTATTGGATTATCTATTTGCTCTTCATTTTGTTGCTGAGATAATACACTAACTACATGCATATGATTTTAATTCAAATGAAAACTTAAATGCTTTATTATATTACTTTTAGAAGAAATTAATGTGAAAATGGTAACATGATAAACATTATTTCAAATATCACTGCAAAGTAAATTCTATGGAAAACAGAGTTTTATGGTGTCCTGGAATTGTCTCTGCATTGTTATATAAAAGGGTGGCAATTGGATAAATTAGTTGTTTTTTTTTTTACACATTAATTTTTAATATAATGAGGTTGGGTAATTTTTCTTGCAATTTTAAGGGAATAAAACAAAATATAGCTTGTAAAATGACAAAATTAGAACACAGACGAAATTTTATTTAAAATAAAACAAGCTTTCCTTGTACTTTTAATTCAATTATACTCACATCCCTTATAATATTTAAAAATAATATATTAATAAAATTCACATAAAATAGAAAAATAAAAATTACATTTCAAAAAAATGAAAGATTTTTTAAAAGCGAAAAATGATTGAGTTAATTATTTTATATTAACACCGTAAAAAATTATACCACTACCCAATTGTAATCTTTTCTATAAATATGTAAAGCTTTATGTTTTGTTAAAATATTGTTTTAATGTAAAATAAGTAAATAATTATGCAATATAATTTATTATTATATTATTTTATACAAATATAAAAGTAAATGAAGCGAAAATTAATTTTTTAACTAATAATAATATAGGAAAATAAATATCTATTGTAAAGCTAAAATTAAAGTAAATGTAATTTAAAAAGACGTGATAATGGAAATGAATACAGTTTCTTTTCTAATAAAACATGAAATTATGTTTTAAATGGCTGTGAAGTAATAAAGTGGTTTTATATGTTGGAGAAGGCATCCAAATTATTTATTTGTTTAATATATAAAGGAATTTCCTTCTACAAATAGATTTTTTAAAGTTCGTAATTGTATATATTTTATACTTTTATTTTATTTTTAATTATATTTCAAAATTTAAGAAAAAAGAAAATAAATATTAAAAGTAATTTTACATATTTCAACCATACATTAAAATTTATTCACATATTTCAATAATATAATATATTACAAATTGTCCACTAATTTTTAGGAATTAGAATTATTAATTTTATTTTCTTAAAAGATATAGAAGAATATAATATTTCTTTTCTGCTATTATTTATATAATAAGAAAATTCAAGTATAAATTATTAGGACAACAACTAATTAAATATTTATTTGTTGATAAAAAATAATTAATTGAATATTTCTATTAGGATTACTAAAAAATATTCTTTACATGTGACAGATATAGTAGTTACATAGGAGACAATCAACAAAGAATTTGAAGTCTTAAAGGTTAGTCCATTATCATATTTTTTTTCCACAATTTTTATGCATTCTTTTGGAAAATATTGAAAATATTTTTTAAATTATTTTGAGAATTTTTTAAAAATAATTTGGGTCCATTAATTCATCTTTTGGGTGGAGGGAGAAAGGTATTGGATGTTCGAGGAAACTCCCAATTATTGAGATGTTATTAGGACAATTTTTATTGGTACACTTCTCGGTTAGCTCATAATGATAAAAATGATTAATTTTCTGAAACAGATAATTTTTCCAAACATTATAATAAAAAAAATGGATTTTCCAGTAGTACCCTGAATATATAATATGAAATAGATTAAAAGAATTTCGGGTACTATCCAAATTATAATACAAAATCGATTTTTAATTATTCAGAATGGATTATTCTGCAATATTTCATAATAACATTTTTACATCGGAATAATGTTTTTAAGAACAATTTAAAATATAAAACATTCATTTCTAGAACATAATTTTTAAAAAATAATTTCTTTAAAACTGTCACAGAATATTTTCTTAGCAGTAATAAAATAAATAGACACATACCTCACCACTGGCATGGCAATTTATATAACATATAATAAATAAAACATTGAAATTAGATGACTTCCCTTTCGTATTCATGAAGGAAGTAATTATGTTTTCTAACAGTAATATTTTTTTTTTCATTTTCTTTATTAATAGATTTAATTTATTTTGCAAAATTTTTAAAAGTTATCCATTCTTAAAAGTTAGTTATAATTTATAAGCTATTTTAAAAGAAAATTATATCTCTAACTATGGAGACCTGAGAAGAATTCACTTGACCTGAGAAGAATTCACTTTGAATGAATGTCATTAAGTCTAATCATCAATCAACTAGATCAAATCCATATAATGAGCACTTGCTTTTTGGTATAACTTTTGTAATTATGTAAAAGGGATTATGATTTTTGAAGACTTTATCACCTCAATAGACTCTTGACAATCTCCTCTCTATATAAAATAGCTTGATGTCAATGTGTTTTACTTTTCATGGTAAACTTGAGTCTTTGACAACTACATGACATTGTTGTTATTATAGTAGATGATGATAACCTAATTTTTTACTCTCAATTACTGAGCATTCTCCTTAGCCAAAATGCTTTCATTCACAACTTCTATCATGTCAATATATTCACCCTCAATAATTATTGTCATAGACACTACCTTTTTTGCAGACTGGCTTTCCAACTAATTGTTGTCCATATGCTATAAACACAGCTTATGAGAGACTTTCTGGTATCTAAAGACCCAACATAGTCTAAGTCTACAAATTCTTCTATGTAGTGTCTCTAACCTTCTAGCTCCACCATAAATTAGAACTCTCTCAAGTTATCCTTTAAAATATCTTTGGATCCACTTAAGAGACTATCAATGAGCTCGCTTAGGATTTCACATGAACATGCTAACAACACTTCCAACATATTCTATGTCAGGATGAGTGTAAACCATTGCATACATCACAAAACCCGCAATGTTTGTTTATGGAATTGAATTCGTATAATTCTGATCCTCCATTGTCTGATAAGATTGTTTGTCACTCATCTTATAATGTTGAGTCAGATTTTTCTTTCCAAAATATTCATGGATCTTCTTGAGGTACATCTTCTATGGCAGGTATTGAAGCATCTGCTCCCTCCTTTTCATTATCTCAATCCCTAGAATTTTCCTATAAGCCCTAATATCCTTCATATCGAATTTTCCTATAAGCCCTAATATCCTTCATATCGAATTTTCCTTTCAATTTAGTCTTTAATTTTTCATCTTTAGACTTATTATTATTTTCTATTAGAATATCATCAACATACAGTAACAGTACTATAAAGAGATCTTTTTGTCAAAAACTTGAAGTAACAAAAATTGTCATATTTACTTCTCATGAAACCAACAATAGTAATGAACTCATTAAAACGCCTGTTCCATTGCTGTGGGGATTGTTTCACACCAAACAAGGATTTGTTTAATTTGCAAACGCAATATGTCATACCTTCTACGTCAAATCATCTTGGTTGCTTCATATAGATGGTCTCATCAGTATCTCCTATTGGAACATCATCTTGACATTTATTTGCTTTACCTTAAGATTAAGCTTGATGGCCATGTCTAACAAAACCCTTATGGATTTGTGCTCTATTATTAGAGAGAATACATCAATACAATTAACACATTCTTTCTAAGTAAAACTCTAGCCACCAATCTTGCTTTGAATCATCCTTGATCATTTCTTGAAATTCCATCCTTTCGTCTAAAAATACATTTATAATTGACCAATTTAGAATCAACACATCTATGTATTAGGCTCCATGTATTGTTTTGATGAAATGATTCCATCTTCACCTTCATGGCATTCAATCATTGAGTTTCTCCTTACTTGCTACAACAGAGGATGTTGGAATAGCTAGCTTTAAAAGGGATGGGGTTGAATATAGCCTATAGACTTTTTCTTGCAGCAGACTAGATTAGACAGTTTAATATCAAACCAAGCAAACAACACAACAAGATTTATACTATTTCATCCTAACACATGGACTACGTCCAGTTCTCCTTAAGTAGACAATTTAAAAGGTTCCATAAATCAAAATAATGATTACAACAAGTACACCAACCTCTCTAGGTTATCTCGAGGACAAATCTCTCTAAGTTACAATGAGTTCACCAACCACTCCTGGTTTAACCTCTCTTAATCTCTTCTCGAGATTAAGACCTCTTAAGAATATAAAAGAGCACTCTCAAAGAAAACACAGTCAAAGCTCATAGGGCAAACTTCACAAAGTGAAAGATTACAAGGCCTTTGCTCACACCCACAAAGAACACTTTAGAAAGTAAAGATAGATAGGCTTGTATTGAACTTGTGTGTTTTTCAACTTCAACTTGATTGCTTTATAGGGCTTGATTGTTTTAACCATTGAGGCTTGTATATGATGATTCTTGATATATGTAAATCTTCATCTTTAAAGTTGTAGAAGCTTGATAAAGAAACTTTGGATTTGATTCTTCCAAGTTTTTTCTTCAAAACTGCTTTAGGAAACAATTAAAAGATATTCTAATATATGATAGTTAATTGTAATTTAAACAAAATTGCATAACTAAGCTTGTTTCCTTCTTAAGAATTTGTTAGATTAATAATCATAATGCACCTTTAATTCCAAATTTTATAGTCGTTTGAAAAACCTTTTGAATTGTTAATGTTTATCTATAAAAACTTGATCACTACAACTTAGTTATTTTTAATTCTGATTAACATACTATAAGGTCTATTAGACCGTTTAGTTTGAGACTTTCTATAGATACTTAATGATCTATAAGATCCTTCAATTGCACAAAAAGACTTGTTGGTATATTCATATGAAATAATCATGTGTACACAAATAAGACACTTATAGTGTTTGTTATCATCAAAACATATGAATGATCTACTAGCATAAAATTGTCTAATGGGGTGTAAAAGTCTAGGGTCTCAACAGATGATACATTTGTGGAATCTTGTTTTAGAACCATGCTAGTAACTACTAAAGAGAATGCAATAAAATTTTCATATCCATACCTTCCAGAAGGTATGACCGTTTTCCTTACTTTACCACTTGCTATACTATAACTATCATAATCTTGTTGTCCTTTATTGCCATCATTTCACTCCTCTTCTACCAAAACATCCACATCATCTTATTGCAGCAACTAGTCTCTACCTCCATGTCTGCCTTCTCAGCCTTGCAACTACTTTTAAGCACACATTTTGGAACTCTTGACTTGTAAGCTATTTCAGCTTCATTAAAGATAACATCTTTTCTAATGATACACTTTTGGAATTTTGACTTAAGACACCACAATTTCTATGACTTCACACCTCCTAGAAACATGCATTTAGGAACCCTTGCTTCTAGTTTTCCTTGTTTAAATAGACAACACAACAAAAAAATCTCAGATTCTCATGTTTTGGCGAATGACCTAACCAAATTTCCTCTCATATCTTCATATTGGATAAGGGACATTTGTTGATCTAATAGGTAGCAATGATAGTTTCTTCAACCCAAAAAACCTCTGGAACTTCGATACTCAATACCGTGTATGTAACTCTTTACGTAATGGTCTTGTTAAATCTTTGTACTAGGTTATTCTGTTGAGGAGTCCTAATCACCACTTGACGCCTTGCTATACCATTCTCCTTACAAAAATTGTTAAACAATTTTAAATAGGATTGAAGGCCATATACCATTTTAAACCTCTTTTGTGTCGTATTGGTTTGGTTCTCCACCAAATGCTTCCAACTTTTAAAGTTCTCAAATGCTTCATCTTTGGTCTTTTGAGAGTAGAAAACATTACTATGCTCCAGAATGCGAGGGAGTAAAAAACAGTCCACAATGATCTACATGAACATAATTCAGAGTCCCATTTAATAGGGTCTTTCTTCTTGCATATTTGTAATTTTCATCTTTGGATGAAGCATGAAAGATTATGTGCTCAGAAGCAATGAATAACAATGATAATATCCAATGTTTGAAGTGGAGAAATGGTAATAAGCAAAGTGAGAGGTGAGGTCAACTTATTAGGAAGGAGTCTGGATTAGCTACAAAGAAGACTATCCTAGAGAGAGCTCAAGAACAAGTTGTATGACCGAAATTGGGCAGCATAGCAATACTCATTCAAGCTGAAAATTTCATAGCCCTAACACCTCTATTTATACATGCAAAACTCAGTCAAGAGGTGAAGCAAATGGAGGGAAAATTCAAAACTAAACCTAGGCATCACTTAGTCACACATTCCATGTGATTGGGCGTGTTAAGCACTCCTCCAACCCTAGTTTGGCACGCAAGGGTGTTCCTAGGACCGACCTAGGGTTTCTCTTAGGCTAAGAGAAGCCCAATTAAAACCCCAATTCTAACCTAGTCTACAATAGGCCCAAATACAAGTCCAAAATCCTATACTACATTGTCCAAATACAAGGCCCAAATTATATAACAAATACAAACTTAAATAAATTCTATTTTATTCTATACATTTTTACAAACTAAAGCTTGACCCAAAATGATAAGAGTTTGGCCCTATTGTGCTTAGTTGAATCCCATTTTTCTTGTATTCTCCAAACCATAGCTCTAGTGGTTGGTCCTATGATTAGGGGTCTTCCATCACCTTTCGTTCTCCATTGTCCAAAATTGAATCTAACCCTACAAGATTTGCCACAAATGCAATGTTTACAAAATTTCATTTTATCAACTTTGTCACTATTAAATACCTTATTTCTACAACTCAACAAAAAATTTCTTTCTTACATGACTTAACCTTTTGTACTGTATGTTTGTCTTGGACAAGACACTTTGCTTAGTAATAGATGTTGAATCAAATACCATGATATCTTCCAAGGCATACAAACAATTTTTCTTTATACACTTTACATAACAATGGATCCTCTCATCACTTTCATTAAACCTTTCTCTCCTTTGAATCCACACCCTTTCATCTGAAGCTCACCTAGTGATGTCAAATTTCTTTTCAAGTTAGGCACATTCCTAACTTTGTCTAGTAACCTTTTTAGTTTCATCATGCAACCTAAACTTTAAGGTTCCAATACCATTGATCTTATAAAACTTGTTATGTCTAAGGAGAACAAATCCACCTTAAAGTTTTGTAAACTCTGAGGAATCACAAATGATTAAGAGCCATGCAAAAATGAATACTCTATGTCTATTATCCACTTAACATCTTTAGTACCATTGCATATCATAAGAAATTATGATCATTCACAACCATCTTCTACCAGAGTTACATCACCACACCCAAAAGGGTTTCTCTAGGTTGTTAATCCTAGTTGTAAACTTGTTGCAAACATGATATCAAACCTTTAATTAGATAGATAAAATAAATTATCAAGTAGGTTTCTATAGTAGTTAGCATCAACTTTCCTTCCTACATCTTCTTTCTTAAGTTTTTCAATCACAACTAATGGCATGTTTGTTGGATTTCACCCAAACTTCTTCAATATTTTCTTAGCATATTTCTTTTGACAAATAAAGATTTTGTCATTATTTTGGTGAATTTCTAATCCAAGAAAATGATACAACAATCCTAGATTGGTCATCACATATCTCTCTATCATTTCTACTTCTAAAATTTCAATCCAACTTCAAATTGTTTCTAGTAAAGGCCAATATAATACAATGCAACAAATAAAATACCAGTCTAGTTCTTTGACATACAAGGTAGGCTTATTCATGCTCTTCTTAAAGCTTTTCTCCATGAAATAGTTTCCAATGTTTTTCTACCATGCTCTTGGAACTTGTTTCAACCCATAAAAGAGCTTTCTTTAGTTTATATACCTTCCCTTCTTGTTCTTCAATCACAAAGCCTTGACGTTGCTCAACATAAACCTTTTCTTTCAGTTCACCATTCAAAAACATTGACTTCACATCCACTGAAAATAATTTCCACCCTTTGAGTTGCAAGGAAATTAAAGCTCTAATGGGTGTCTAAATGTGCCATAGGAACAAAAGGAAGATTATCAGACTCAAAACTCAAGAGTTCAAGTAGAATCATAAGAGTCTACATTATATGGAAAAATAAATATAATGGCCTACTTCAACATTCAACAACTTAATTAATCAATAGTAGACAATAATTCCATAATTCTAAAATAATTAAGTTTAATAGTGCATATGACTACTATGTAAGTGCAAACTACACCAAGTAGATAAGTTCATACAACTACAAAATATAGGCTCTTAAGGTGATAAAAATTAAATAACTAAATAGAAAAGTGTCTTCAAGAATTTTAACTCAGTCTCAGTCGAAGCTTTCACCATTACCATTTTAACTTCTTCTAGCACTGAGGCACAAGATTCAAAATCATACCTAGTACCAACAAGATAATGCTTGAATATGAAAATTCTTCCTTTGAACGTCTTTGAGAAATAATTATGTTAAAGTTTTTTTTCCACCCAAAAACATATAGTCTAGGTTTCCATCCAACATCTGCCTTATTTCTTGCAATATTTTCACTTCTAGGTCTTGGAAGTGAGTATGCACCAACATTAGCATAAGAATAAATTGAACTAGTTCTATTTCTGGACATTTTAAAATTTCCAGAAACTATCCGTGAAATAGAAAGAAAAAAAAGGTAAAAATAAAACTAAACTAAACACTAAAGTGAATGAAAAACAACTCTGGCAAAAAGGAACAAAACAAGACAGAACCATTAAACTATATATATATATATATATATATATATATATATATATATATATATATATATATATATATATATATATATATATATATATATAAAAGAACTGATCTTGTGACAAGAGAAGGAACTTACCATTGCAAAAATAAGAGGCACGAACGAAAAAGACACACGAACGAAAAAGACACACGAACGAAAAAGGCACAATTGTGTGACTTGACAAGACACAATGGCTTGAGCAGACGAGCGACACAGTGGCTTGAGAAGACGTGCAATGCAGTTGTGGGAGAAGACGCATGACACAAACAAGGAGATCGTGAATGTGATAGTCGAAGATCAAAATGTTCCTTGGTATTTTGAAATGCAGCGTTTTCAAATGCAACACATGGCCAAATGACGTGACTCATTCGCATGACTTGGACTTGCGAGTCTAATCCAAGTTCATTGAGTCTGCTCTGAGTCTAATTTGAATCTACCCAAAAATAGGTTTGCATGTGAGTCAACTCAGATAAAGTGAATACACTTGTAAACTCGTTTGAGTTGACCATAGAGTTTGATAACCATAAAAGTCTCTTTAAAATCTATATTGGACTCCTGTGAATAGCCCTCTTTCAACTAGATTGACTCATTCAGGTTATGCTTTACTTGTACACCCATTTCACACCAATTACTTATTTGTCATTTGGCTTCCCAATCAACTTTCATTTTTTTTTTAACTTTTCAATTACATCAATTTCTTGTTGCGTAATTCCCCCAAGCTTTGTTTTCTCTTGTTGTCTCTTTTGAAGTTTTCTGGTTCCACAACACAATAGTTGCACCTTATATAAATATCACTCAAAAGTCTTACTTTTTGAGGAATTAAGTATGGAAATGAGGAACTTGAGCTAAGAAGACCTGATGATGGTGAAAAACTTGATGTATTTGATGTCAATTCCTCATTTTTTAGGTGTTGAATTATGCTGCAAAATAGTTAAATTGTTTTCTCCTCAACCTTTTCTTCTTGCCAATTCCAATAAGCTTTCTTATCAAATGTGACATCTTGACTAATATCACCTTCGTTTTCAAGTTTTCTGTTCTATAGTTCTTTGACATGGAGCTATAACCAAATGCTGCTGAATGGAGTGTTATTTATTACCATTATTCTTCACTTAGATTTTTTTTATTTTTGCAAGGATCTACAACTCTGTCACCACTTTGTTGGTGGTATGTGAAGGTGATATTGGTATCTAATAGTCAAGGAACTTACTTTCTACAAAATTATGCTGTAAAATTTATAACAAGAGGAAGGTAATTTAGGGTGGAATCCGTCTCTATTATGATTTTTTTTTTCTTTTCTTACTTATTCAGTGATATTTTAAAGACAAAAATAATAACTCAAGTAATAAGAGTGCTCTGACAATTACAAATGTAAAGAGTCACATAAATGCCACTAAATATCTTTATAGACTTTCAATAAGCATTCAATCTCTACTAAACATCCAATCTTGACTAATAGAGTTATGTTATTTTTTTCTTTTCATAAAAGGACTAGTAGAGTTATGTGATATTGAATAAACCCATTAGTAGAGTTAAGAGTGATTCGCTGTTTATTGATATATTCCATGTTTCTGTTATTGATTTAAAGTAGTAGAAAGTCAAGAAGGAAGTGGTGGCAATGGATTCTAAAGTTGGTGAATCCACGACTGAACATGTTAGACGTCAATTAGGATACATAACCTCCTACAGAAGTAACCATGCAAAGCTCATAAAGGCGGTTGAAAACCTGGAGCGCAGAAAAAGTTGTCTGCAAGACGATGTTAACAGGGCTAAAAGAAATGGAGAAAAAATTTTAAATAATGTCCAGATTTTGTTGAAGAAAATGGATGCAACAATTGTTGAGGCAAATACTCTTATTTTCAATGGTATCCAAGCAAATTATCCGATGAACATTCCCAATATACAGTTTAGGCACCAGCATAGCAAGAAATTGCAGAAGATGATGCATGAGATTGATCAAGTCCTAGCAGAAAAAAAATTCGATAAAATTTCTAAACCACCAATATTAAAAGAAATTCTACAAGTGTTGAAAGATCCTGACATCTACAAGATTGGGTTGTATGGGATTGATGGCGTGGGAAAAACAACACTAGCGAAAGAGTTAGCTCGAGAAGTCAAGAAAGATGGTTCTTTTGATGTTGTAGCTATGGCTGAGGTGACCGATTCTCCAAATGTGGAAATTATTCAAGGCCAAATTGCTAATGCCTTGGCTCTGAAATTTGATGGGGAGACTAAAGAAGAGAGAGCGGAAAAATTGCGTCGAAGGATAAGAAAGGAGAAGAATATTCTTGTTATTTTGGATGATATTTGGGAGAAAGTTGATTTGGTAGAACTGGGGATTCCTTTTGATGATGACCATAAAGGATGCAAGTTATTGTTGACGTCTGAACGACTTAATGTGCTTAAACGTCAAATGGGTACTCAAAAAATTTTCAGACTTGAGCTTTTATCTGATGAGGATAGCTGGGAATTGTTTGAGAAGATTGCGGGTCAAGCTATCAAATTGATTACCACAAACAAATATGGTTTTGAGTTGGGTGAAATAAATTCCATTGTAGAAAATGTGCCTAAGTGTTGTAATGGTTTTCCCCTTTTTATAGTTGTTGTGGCAAAGGCTTTAAGAACAAAGAACCTCTCTACATGGAAGGAGGCCTTGAAGCAATTGAAAGGATTGAATGAAAAAGGAAATTTTAAGGAAGTTGTGTGCCCTTTGGAATTAGGCTATTATTATTTAAAGAGTGATGAACTGAGGACATTGTTGTTATCCATTGTTTCACTTGGACCTGGCCGCATCCACACTGGAGAACTATTTTCATGCTATTGGGGATTAAATGGAGATTCTTACGAATTAACAAAGGCAAGAAATAAATATTACAAATTAATTGATGATCTTAGGGCATCTTCATTTTTGCTTGAAGTTGAAATTGAGTACGCTAGAATGCATGATAGTGTTCGTGATACGGTCAAAGCAATATCCTCAAAGACTCACCTGACTTATGAAGTACCAAATTTCACACATAAGGAACAATGGGATATAGATCAACTTAAAAAATGTCATTATATTAACTTTCCTTCGTATAATTTAGATGAGCTTCCTGAGAAGCTAGATTGTCCAGAGTTGAAGCTAATGTCACTGAAAAGTAATCTTGGCCACTTAACAATCCCTGATAACTTTTTTGCTGGGATGGGAGAAGTGAAGGTTATTAATTTACATCGAATGAACTTTGCCCCTTCCCCACCTCCTTCTTTTCGTCTCTTGACAAACCTTAGATCATTGAATCTGTATGAATGTGTATTGGATGATATAACATTTGTTGCAGAACTCACAAGTTTACGAATTGTCTCCCTTGAAAGATCTAAAATTCAGGAGCTCCCAAAAGATATAGGGCAATTGGCTTACCTTAGAATGTTGAATTTAACAAACTGCTGTGAGTTAAAAACCATCCCCAAAAATCTTATATCTAGCTTAACATGCTTGGAAGAGTTGTATATGGGGAATTGTAATATTCAATGGGAGGGTGAAGGAGGAGAAAGCCAAACTAACCAAGCAAGTCTAGGTGAGCTAAGGAATTTGAATCAGCTTACAACTTTGGACTTGCCAATCCATGATGCTTCAGTTTTACCTGCAGATATGGATGTATTTAAACAGCTACAAAGATACAACATATCCATTGGGAATATGTGGAAGTGGTCTTCATTATGGTCTGGCGATGCTACGGAAATTTCAAGAACGCTTAAGCTCGTTGACTCTTTGAATACACACATTTTTTTAAATTGTGGGGTACAAATGCTATTCACTACAATTGAGGAACTGAGCTTAGGTAAATTAAATTTTGTTGATGATGTGTCTTATCAACTGAATAGGGAAGCTTTTCAAAATTTGAGACATTTATATGTCCAAAACAGTGATGCTTTCCGCAATTTGGAGACACTGATTCTTTGTAATCTGCGTGATATGTATGGTCCACTTGCAAAACAGACACTGCTTCTCTGCAATCTGTGTAATATGGAAGACATAAGCTATGGTCCACTTGCAACACAGTGTTTTGAAAAACTGCAAGTTCTTAAAGTCCAAGATTGTTATAAGTTGAAGAAATTGCTTTCGTATTCTATTGCGAAAAATCTTTCTCAACTTCAAGAGATCGAAATTGTTAATTGTACTGCCATGGAAGAGATCGTATATGAGGAAAAACTTGAGGATGAAAACCTGCATAATATAAAAGACAATGCCGCGCTTTGTTTTGAAAAACTTCAAGTTATTAAAGTCCATCGTTGTCATAAATTGAAAAAATTACTTCCGTATTCCCTTGCTAAAAACCTTTCCGAACTTCAGGAGTTGGAAATTTTCGACTGTTTGGATATGGAAGAGATCATATATGAGGAAAAACTTGAGGATGAAAATCTGCATAATATGAAAGATATTGGCACACATTGTTTTCAAAAACTTCAAGTTATTAAAGTCCAGGGTTGTCATAAATTGAAGAAATTACTTCCGTATTCCCTTGCTGAAAACCTTTCTCAACTTCAGGAGATGGAAATTTTGAACTGTACGGTTATGGAAGAGATCATATCTGAGAAAATACTTGAGGATGAAAATCTGCATAATATGAAAGATATTGGCATACATCCTTTTGAAAAACTTCAAGTTATTAATGTCCAAAGTTGTTATAAGTTGAAGAAATTACTTCCCTATGCCCTTGCTAAAAACCTTCCTCAACTTCAGGAGATGAAAATTTTCCACTGTAAAGTTCTAGAAGAGATCATATCTGAGGAAAAACTTGAGGATAGGAAAGAATTTTCCAAGATCGTGCTCCCTAAATTGCGTTCTCTTATGTTGAATACATTACCTAAGCTTCGAAGTTTTAGTTTGCCATTGGAAATAGATAAGGATGATGGGTCAATTCCTTTGCCATTATTCAATCAAAAGGTAAACAACACTTTAGTTATGCATGATTTCTTCTTCATTCTTTAATTTCTTTTATGCAACATATATATTGAACTCCTACAAGTTTCCTCATAGAGAATACTATGCACTTTGTCATTAACCATTTTCATAAGTTTCAATGTAGAAACAAATTTGATCTCTTAAACTGCCTATTGCTACTTGTTGGCATTGGTTATACTTGTTATGTGCCTAGATCTGATGCTGATGTATTAGCTGAAATTTATAATTTAATGTTATTGATGGCAGGTTAGTTCCCCAAAATTGGATATGCTGGTTATTATCAACTTGAATTGTTTGAACTCAATATGGTACAATCAACAAACTCCAAATTCTGTAAGCAATCTCAAAGAAATAAAAATTACTGGATGCCATGCCCTGAATCATGTTTTTCCAACTGCTGTGGCTAAGGAGCTTCTCCAGCTCCAAGTGCTTGAAATATCCACATCTAAGATAGAGATGATTGTTGAAGATAATAATATTCAACACGCACCAGATGAGATTACTTTCACAAAATTGGAGCAATTAAAATTGGAATACTTGCCAAGTCTCACAAAGTTTTGCCAAGAAAGTTACAACTTCAAATTTCCATCATTGAAAACGGTAGAGATAATTGGATGTAATTTGAAGTCTTCTGGTCATGTAGACTTAACCACAAGAACACAGCTTGAATGGGGAGGTAGAAATGGTCAAAAGGATAATGAGCTTAGTCTGTTCAATGAAAAGGTATATACTACTTCTTCACTATTTAAAATCTTTTATCCAACTGAAATATTGGATTCCATATTCAAGGGCTTTCTAAAAAAGGAAATGGTGGTTTTTAATCTGCAATGGGGAATGTGAACCTAATCTATTTAATTTATTCAAGTTCCAAAGTCTGCACAGATTTCATTTTCTAACTCACCCTCTACCTCATTATAGCTATGCAAATAATATGATTTATCTTAATAATGCTCTTTCTCCTATCAATAAACATGTAGAATAACATTTTGATATGACTGTGAGTGCTAATAGGTTGCAATGCCCGACCTTGAAAACTTGAAGTTGTCTAACATCGGTTCATATGGGAAGATATGGGATGAAAAATTGCGAGTCCCCTTTCACAGTAAAAACTTGAAGGATTTGATAGCGGACGATTATCTCAATCACACAGAAAGTTTGTTCTCATCCTCGACAGCTAGAGCACTAACAAAACTGAAACATCTTGAGATTCTATCTTGCCCTGCATTGATGGAGATATTTGTCCAACAAGAGAAGGTGAGCATGTTAGACTTCCCTATTGAATCTAACAAATACATACTAATGCATTTACTTCGAATATATGTTGATATGTTGCTGATGATAGGTTACATTCACAAACTTGGAGACACTGTTTATCAATGGTATGAATGGTCTGAAATCAATATGGAACAACCCGCAAGTTCCAAATTCTTTTCACAAGCTGAATCAAATAAAAATTATAGGATGTCGTTCCCTGCGTCATGTTTTTCCAGTTGTTGTGGCTAAGGAGCTTAAACAGCTTCAAGTGCTTCAAATATCAAGGTCTAGTAATATAGATAACATTGTTGTAGAGGGTCTTAGTGGTGGTGCCCTTCGCAAGCATAAGAATAATAGTGATGCAGTTTTTATGCCATCTAAAGAAAATAAAGGTGATCATGCAGATGAGATAGTTTTTATGAATTTGAAAGAATTGTACTTGGAGCACTTACTAAGGCTTGGAAGCTTTTGCGAGGAAAGTTACGACTTCCAGTTTCCAGCCCTTGAAAAAGTACGTGTGATTAGATGTCCCAATATGAAAACTTTTTGTTTTGGAAATTTAATCACACCCTGTCTCTCAAATGTACGATTTGGATGGACTGAAATTCCTCGTTGGGATGGTGATCTTAATACCACTGTGCAAAGGTAATTAATACTTCAACTAAACGCCATGAATCTCCATTTTTCATGCCAACTTCTAGAGTTTATACTATAACTCTAATTTTGTAGAGTTTTCGAACGTATGGAAATTGAGTCTAAGACATAAATCAAAATCCGAAGAAGATTAAGAAACCATTATTTTCTCACGTAAGGTATCTACATATCCTATTTTGTGTTTTGATTTTTATACTTCGTTTTTCTTAATTATTCACACTATATTTGGCTTTCAGTTATTTTCTGTGATTTTAATAAGCTATGACATTTTTGCTTCTTTTCCATTTCAATGTTACGTTCGAAATCAATTTAATGGACCAGTGATACCCTGGATGAATATAAAACAAAATTTGAAAGGTGAAAAGTGTTGAATAAACTTTAAATGTTAATTTGTGGGTTTTAAAATTAGAAGTTATGAGAAAATAGTAGAATGGGAGTTTGGATATGTGAAAGGCCAAAAGTTGTGAGTGAGATTTTAATCATGTTGTTAGTGTGATTTTAAGGCCATAATGAAGATTTTTTCTAGAAGAGCTTCCTAAAGCCTATAAATAGGATGCTCTCTCCGTTGTAATACACACCACAGAAAGAAATACAATTTAGAGAGTTTTACAAGAAAAGAGTGTTTTCTTTAGAGAAAATTCAAGTGTGAGTGGTTGTTGGTTTTACAATTTGGTATCAAGAGCCAATGGCGAATGTGACGGGTCAAATACCGCTACCATGGTTAACGAAGGCGACCAGATATGACAACTGGAGCATTCAAATGAAAGCTCTTCTCAGTTCTCAAGATACATGGGAGGTGGTCGAAGAAGGTTTTGAAGAACCAACAAATACCACGGGTTATACGACGGCTCAAACCAAGGCGTTGAAAGAGATGCAATCAAAAGATAAGGCAGCTTTGTACATGTTGTATAGAGCTGTTGATGAGGCAATTTTTAAGAAGATTGCTGGTGCATCCACTTCAAAGGAAGCATGGGACATGCTGGAGAAGGTGTTCAAAGGAGCTGACCGAGTTAAGCAAGTGCGTCTACAAACTCTGCGTGGCGAGTTGGAGAACATGAAGATGATAGAGTCAGAAAGTGTATCTGATTACATCACGCGTGTACAGGCTGTGGTGAATCAAGTCAACCGAAACGGTGAAACGTTGACCGATGCACGAGTTGTGGAGAAGATTTTGAGAACATTAACCGACAATTTTGAGAGTATTGTGTGTGCGATAGAAGAGTCAAAGGACTTAGCAACACTCACAGTCGATGAGCTTGCCGGTTCTCTTGAGGCACACGAGCAACGGAAGAAAAAGAAGAAGGAGGAAACACTCGAGCAAGCACTTCAAACCAAGGCATCAATCAAAGATGAGAAGGTACTTTATCATCAAAATTCTCGAAGTAGAGGGCGTGGCCGTGGAAGTCGTGGAAATGATCGCGGTGGTAGAGGCAGCAGTCATGAAGGGTACTATAAGGAGAATGAACGGTCGAGCCAACCAAATTGGCGTGGAAGAGGAAGTGGTCGAGGAAGAGGCGGCTGATCAAATTACTCCAACATTGAGTGCTACAAATGTCACAAATATGGTCACTATGCGAAGGATTGCAACTCTGACAAATGTTATAATTGTGGTAAAGTAGGGCATTTTGCGAAAGATTGTCGAGCAGATATAAAGATAGAAGAGACAACCAACCTAGCCTTGGAAGACGAAACGAATGAAGGTGTTCTCTTGATGGCTCAAAATGAAGTCAACATTAACAGTGACACTCTGTGGTACCTCGACTCAGGAGCAAGCAACCATATGTGTGATCACGAGTACCTATTCAAAGATATGCAAAAGATTGAAGATGGTCATGTGTCGTTTGGAGATGCATCAAAGGTGGAGGTCAAAGGCCGAGGTACGGTTTGTTACTTACAAAAGGATGGCTTAATTGGGTCACTCCAAGATGTTTATTATGTACCAGACCTCAAGACCAACATTTTGAGTATGGGGCAACTCACGGAGAAAGGTTACTCGATATTTCTGAAAGATTGGCTACTACACTTGAAGAACAAGCAAGGGCGCTTGGTTGCTCGAATTGAGATGGCAAGAAATCGGATGTACAAGCTGAATTTGAGAAGCATACAAGAACAATGTTTGGAAGTCAATATAGAAGATAAGGCATCGCTGTGGCATCTCCGTTTTGGTCACCTACATCATGGTGGCCTAAAAGAGTTAGCAAAGAAGAATATGGTGCACGGGCTACCCAACATGGACTATGAGGGAAAATTTTGTAAAGAATGTGTCCTCAGCAAGCATGTGAGAACCTCGTTTCCAAAGAAGGCTGAATATTGGGCTAAGCAACCTCTCGAATTGATTCATACCGATATATGTGGACCAATTACTCTAGAGTCCTTCAGCGGTAAAAGGTATTTCATTACCTTCATTGATGATTTCTCACGAAAAACTTGGGTTTATTTCTTGAAAGAAAAATCCGAGGCATTCGAGGTGTTCAAAAAGTTCAAAGTGGTGGTCGAGAAGGCAACTGATAGACAGATCAAAGCTGCACGATCTGATAGAGGTGGCGAGTATACTTCGACGACTTTCATGGAGTATTGTGAGGAGCAAGGCATAAGGCGATTTCTAACCGCACCGTACACTCCTCAACAAAATGGTGTGGCCGAGAGGAAGAACCGGACCATTCTCGACATGGTTCGATCAATGCTTAAGAGCAAAAAGATGCCAAAGGAATTTTGGGCGGAAGCTGTGCAATGCGCCATCTATGTGCAAAACCGATGTCCACATGTGAACTTAGATGATCAAACACCACAAGAGGCGTGGAGCGGACAAAAACCGACAGTCTCTCATCTCAAAGTGTTTGGTAGTGTGGCTTATGCACACGTCCTAGATCAACGAAGAACAAAGCTCGAAGACAAAAGCAAAAGGTACATAAGCAAAAGGTACATTTTTACTGGGTATGCTGAGAAGACAAAAGGTTACAAATTACTTGACCCAATAAGCAAGAAGGTGATGGTGAGTCGTGATGTGCAAATAAATGAAGCAAGTGAGTGGGATTGGAACAATTCTTCAAAGGTTATAATTAAAGAATAAGTATAAATTCTGAAACTACCGATGATGAAGATGAACCACGACAACCTAAAATGCGAAGTCTGCAAGATTTGTATGATTCGACAAATGAGGTACACCTTGTATGTCTTTTGGCAGATGTAGAAAATATCAGCTTTGAAGAGGCGATGCGAGACAAGAAGTGGCAAATTGCCATGGATGAGGAGATTAAAGCAATTGATCGCAACAACACATGGGAGCTAATAGAATTGCCAGAGGGAAGTAAGCCCATTGGTGTGAAGTGGGTATTCAAGAAAAAGATGAATGCTCAAGGTGAGATAGAGAGGTACAAGGCGCAACTTGTTGCGAAGGGATACAAACAAAAGGAGGGAATCAACTACGATGAAGTGTTTGCTCCAGTTGTGAGAATGGAGACAATTCGATTGTTCATTTCCCTAGCGGCTCAATTTAAATGGTTGATATTTCAAATGGATGTCAAGTCGGCATTCTTGAATGGTGTGCTTGAAGAAAAAGTCTACATCGAACAACCACCCGGGTACATGAAAATGGAAGAAGAGAAGAAGGTGCTAAAATTAAAGAAGGCACTTTACGGGTTGAAGCAAGCACTGTGGGCATGGAATACTCGTATCGATACATACTTCAAGGAGAATGGGTTCAAGCAATGTCCTTACGAGCATGCTCTTTACGCAAAGAACAGTGGAGGTAACATGATATTTGTTGCCCTTTATGTTGATGATCTCATTTTTATGGGTAACAATAATGAGATGATAGAAGAGTTTAAGGGCACAATAAGACGAGAATTTGAGATGACAGATTTGGGATTGATGAATTTTTTCCTTGGCTTGGAGGTTAGACAAAAAGAGACGGGTATTTTTGTATCACAGGAGACATATGCAAAATAGATTTTGAAGAAGTACAAGATGACAAACTGCAACCCAGTATCAATACCAATGGAACCAGGTGCAAAACTCTCAAAGTTCGATGGAGGAGAACGTGTTGATGCAAGTAGATACCGGAGTTTGGTAGGAAGCCTTCGCTATCTCACATGCACGAGGCCGGATCTTTCATTAAGTGTCGGCATCATAAGTCGATTCATGGAGGAACTGGTTTACTCACATTGGAAGGCGCTGAAGCGAGTCCTACGATACATCCAAGGTACTGTATCACTTGGATTGTTCTACTCAAAAGCAGAAAATTTCAAGTTGGTGGGTTACTCTGATAGTGATTGGTGTGGAGACATAGATGATCGGAAAAGCAAATCGGGATACATATTCTTTATGGGCAACACAGCATTTTCTTGGCTTTCAAAGAAGCAACCGACCATGACACTATCGACGTGTGAAGCTGAATATGTGGCAGCATCTTGGTGTGTATGTCATGCGATATGGCTTAGAAACTTGTTGAGCAAGGTGGAGCTAAAGCAACTAGGTGCAACCATGATTCAAGTTGATAACAAATCAGCAATTGAGTTGGCAAAGAACCCAGTGAACCATGAAAGAAGCAAACACATTGACGTTCGTTTTCACTTTATCCGCGATCATGTAAAGGAAGGAAGTGTGAAATTGGTGCATGTGGCAAGTCAGGATCAAGTTGCGGATATCTTCACAAAACCGCTACTGAAAGTACTTTTCGACAAATACAAGAAGATGATTGGCATGATGGATGGTAGAAACATTTAAGTTTATGGGGGAGTTTTGTTGAATAAACTTTAAATGTTAATTTGTGGGTTTTAAAATTAGAAGTTATTAGAAAATAGTAGAATGAGAGTTTGGATATGTGAAAGGCCAAAAGTTGTGAGTGGGATTTTAATCATGATGTTAGTGGGATTTTAAGGCCATAATGAAGATTTTTTCTAGAAGAGCTTCCTAAAGCCTATAAATAGGATGCTCTCTCAGTTGTAATACACACCACAGAAAGAAATACAATTTAGAGAGTTTTACAAGAAAAGAGTGTTTTCTTTAGAAAAAATTCAAGTGTGAGTGGTTGTTGGTTTTACACAAAGAAACCAGTTGGATAATTGGATGATCATATTCCCACTGCAAAATGTTATTGGTAACTTTATTTTTTTAATGAACTCAATATTTTAATTTTCATGCACTTTACCTTTTAAAGAATTAAGAAATTTGTTACAGCCAAGCATGTCATGTTACAATGCCTTTTTTGTATCACTATATTCACAATATTAACCACACGTGTTTGTGGTCTTCCTAGTTGTGTTATGAACTTATGACTATGGAAAGGAGGAAGTCTTCATAATTCAGGTAAAGAAAGTAGTGAGGAGCATGTCTCTATGTCTATCTTTTTGTCCCTTCTCCTAGGTAAAGAAAGCTACCACTAAAACAAAAACAGTTGCAAAAGCAAAACAATTCACTTTTACTTTGTTCCTTTGATTTGTTACGAGTCTATAGAGTGTTTTTCCCAGGAGTGCAAAAGGATAAGTGTGGGGGTATTTGATGAGCATAATTTCATTCACACTTTAAAGCTTTTGTCACAATTTGTTGGACTATCATCATAAATAAATCTATTGTTTTAATTGAGATTCATCTAATTGGATATATTTTTGGTCTCTGTTCATGTGCAAGTGTATTGGGACTTCCCTACTGTGGGCTGGATTAAAGTGAACACTAAAGGTGTTGCTCGGGGGTCTCTAAACCCTGCTGCCTGTGCGGGTATTTTTAGAGGGAGTCGTGGGGAATATATTGATAGTTCTTCTGGCTTTTTTGAGGAATCAAAATGTCTTGTATGTTGAGGTCATGTGGGCTACTCTTGCCACTAAACATGCTCAAAGGGCTAGGTTCAAAAACTTTGGCTGAAGAGTGATTCTACTTTGCTCTGTCAAGCTTTTTCTTCTGTTGAAGTGATTCCTTTGACTCTTAAAGGGAGGTGGAGAAGGTGTATGTAACTATGTGTTGGCATGAATTTCAAAGCTTCTCATATTTTGTAAGGAAGGAAATAATTGTGTTGATAAATTTAATCTAGGTGTGGATAATAAGTTAGACTTTTTTTGGTACTTTGTTATGCCACCTTGTCTTAGTTTGGATTTTTTACATAACAAATACAAATTTCCTTTATTTTGTATTTAGGTTGTGTTCCTTTTTCTTACATGGGTTTGGTTTGGTCCCTTTATGTTTTGTATTTTTTTATTTTCTCTTTTATGTTATGTTTCATGTGATGACTAATGATTGATAGATTTTGAGGTGTCAGCTTAATTAAGATGTTAAAATTCATAGTGATGTCTAACATGAGTTTTATACTTAAAAAAACAAGGCATTAGGCTTTCCAGTCAATGCACATTGTAAAGTGCACAAACACACTATAAAGTAATAAAATAAAGGTCCAACAAGGGAATGCATTGAGCTTTCCAATTAGTTCATCAAGCAAAGCACACGATGTGCACCAGTGCTTACCTCACTAATCAAACTGTAAAGCAAACCCACAATCCACTCAACCGTCTAACCCACAAATGCAAGACAATAACAAAGAAAACTGCAAGAACAGAGAAAGCAAACAAAAAATAGAGTATACGAATAATCACACAAAGAAAAGATTTAACAGGATTCGACTAAAACCTAGTATACGTCCACAGTCAGAAGTTCACTATGAATAGAATCTGATATTACAACACAGTTTCTCGAGTCTTACAAGTAAACTCTCAACTCAAAATTAAGGAAAAAACTTTTCAGTACAAGATATATGTAAACAAATAAAATTGTCTAACTAATTCTAAAAAAAAAAACACGCCAAACAGGTATGAGTCACGTACACAATGATTTGTTTGGGGAGCACAAAATGCCAACTGACGCTTAGGAGTTATACAGAGGAGGTAGATGATCTAAACAAAAGATATGGTTCGGATAGATGGTCTTGAATTAGTAGATGGTCTACTACCTCTGAGACGATCTAAGAATCTTTGAACATAGGCTTTTTTGAACCAATCTTAACACAAACAATAAGTCGTAGATTCACCATGTATACTATGCTTGGTGTCTCCCTTTTGCTGGGTTCTTAACTTATAGCAACGACAGAGATTGTGCCTTCAGAACCCAATGATGACATATCTGTTGAGCTAGGGCAGCTGTCAACAGCTTCAAAGACACCTGATGTCATGTTGTCCATTACCAGTGGTAGAAACAATGTTGAAATGTTCTACAATCCTTTAACCGACTGTGTACCGATTTTCTGGCTGTTGCACTAGGGTCTTTATAGAGTGTAGATTGTTTCTCGATGTGCATTTGAATATGTGATCTTTGTGCGTGCAATCTTATTCTATTCAATAGAATAGTGGTTTTCTTTCTGTTGTCTGGTTTCTGTGTTTCTATATTGCTCAAATCCATTATGTTGGTTAACTGTTGCAAGGACATTAAATTTCTTCTGAAAATTGTGTATAATTAAGAGGTCGCTCAGAAAGACTGCAATTGACTTTTTCTTTCTCTTTTGAAGTTTTTCTGAAAATTGTGTTTCTCAGCATTTTGACATAGAATTTGGAGATTGGAGATTGGAGATTGGAGAAGGAGAAATTTTGGAAAGTTCAAGGTTAAACATTATTTAATCGCCAACTGAATCTTGCCAACAGATTTTTCATTCGTTGGACAAAAAAGTTAGACTGTGATCAATTTGAGATTTTGTTTCACTCTAACAAATTTCAAATTTATCTATGAATTATACATTTGTTTGTAATATCAAAACATTACATTCGAATATATATTACATACGAATTTGTGTTCACATATAAATTTAACATTATTATCCATAAAATAATAATAATAATAACATTAATATTAATTAATAATATTATAATAATATTATTAATATTATTAATAATATTATAATAATATTATTAATATTATTAATAATATTATTACTATTTTTAATATTAATATTATTAATAATATTTTTATTTTATTATTAATAATATTAATATTATTGTTAATATTATTATTAATATTATTAATAAAAATAATAATAATAATAACAATAAAATTAATAATAATACTACATCTAGTCATTATATAGAAAAAATTTCACAGGTAAATGCTCCTAATAGTTACATACAAAAAAATCTCTGTATATAAATGGTCTTAGTCATTATTTATAATTTTCGTATGTAAATGCTCCTCGTTATTATTATATAGAAAAGAATTTTATATATAAATGGTTATAGTTATTACAAACTAAAAAACATTCAAATATAAATGTACTTGGTCATTATATACGGAAAATTTTATATATGTAAATTTTCGTTTATCATTATTATTATTATTATTATTATTATTATTTAGTAAATGCTCAACGTCATTATATAAAAAAAAAAATTCATATATAAATGGTTATAATCATTACATACGAAAACATATTTAAATATAAATGCACAATTATATATGAAGAAATTCATATATGTAAGTTTTCGTTTATTATTATTATCATTATTATTAATATTATTATATTATTATTAGTAGTAGTAATATTAATATTAATATTATTATGTTATTTTTACTAGTAATTTAAATATTAACATTATTATATTATTAATATTATTATTATTATTGATAATAATAATAATATTTATATTATTATTATTAACATTATTATTATTATTAATATTATTTTTTATTAATAATATTATTATTGTTACTAATATTAATATTAATATAGATAATAATAATCATAATAATATTATTAACAATAATAATATTAATGATATTAATAATTATAATAGTTGTTCCTATCGGAAATGAACTCGAGGAGTGTAACTTGGTAAGGATTGCATGTTCCTTGGGGAACGAGCTTTCAGTTAGTTTCTGATGCATAAATCAATAGGAGCACAAAAATGATATAAATTCTTAACAGAGAGCTAAGAGTAAGAGTAGTAAGAGTATAGAATAGAGTTTAGTGTTTCCCTTTACTGAGAGAGTCATCACCTATTTATAGATTTGGTTAGACTCAGACCATTAACAAAAGCAATAAATAGTTATCATGAGATATAAATGGATTTTATAATAGTAACCTATAACCGCTAGTAACCTATAACAGAGTTATGGTCTGATTTATGTGTCTTAAATATTATATTAAATGAGCGACTATTGGTCTAAATGTATTCGGTTGTAATTAGGGGTACGTACATAAGTCCCCCCAGCTCAGAATCCGAGAAGATGTACAGGTGGATCAAGGATGAATGAGTTCAGTTGTTTGGACCTGTTTGGATCTGGCATAACAATAATACTTGACCGTTTGGTTCAAGTTTGATAAAGTTTCTCGATGTTTGTTTGAACTTGAATTGTGATTTGACCGTTTGGTTCAAGTTTGATAAAGTTTCTCGATGTTCTTTTGAACTCGGATTGTGACTTGACTGTTTGATTCAAGTTTGATGGCAGTTTCCTGATGTTCGTTTGAACTCAGATAATAACTTACAATAAGTATCATTGTATACTATTATGTGTAAAAAGGAACTTTATTTCAAAAGAATAAGCCTCATTAAAACCTTACCCGGAAAAAACCCTACGTGGATATAAAAAACCGAGGTAAGAAAAAAAAGTATTTCATCACGTTCAAAGGAAATCATAGAGTTTACACCTTGTGTCAATTAGAAATGTGTTTCTCCCGTAGATGTTTATGAAGTGTCCTCCAAAATCGGGCTATGCTTGTTGTACAAAGTGGGCAAGAGCACCTAATTAGATAAGCTCTTCGATTAGATCTCGTACCTTGAAGCATTCTTCCGTAGTGTGGCCTATGTTTTGATGATAATTTCACTTCTTTGTCGAGTCAGCTAATGGATGATTGATTGCCGAGGCCGAAGTTGCACCAACCTGAGGTTGCAAGCTTTGTGCAGGATCACATCCCGACTTGTATTAAAGGGAGTATAATCTTCAAATCTCTCAGTTCTCTTTCTTTTGGGATATTGTTTTGAAGTGGCAACCTCTGAGGTTTTCATTATTTTTTTTCTTGCATCAAGATTCTCCTCAATGTTGATGTATCGGGCAGCTCATCTGCGAAGTTCATCCATGTTGGTGGGAGGATCCGCGTAAAGGGTGTCTAAGAACTTCCCTGAATGAAGTCCTATCAGTAAGCCATGTATGGCTACAACCGGATGGAGGTCAGGAATGTTTGATGTGGCTTTTGCAAATCATACCATATATTGTTGCAAGCCTTCTTCTTCACCTTGCACCACATTGTGCAGCAAAGCAGACATCATAACTATTGGTTTGAACTTAGAGAATCTGGCTAAGAACTGTGCACATAGTGTGTTAAAGGAGTAAATGGAATTCCTAGGCAAGGAATAGTACCATTCCAAGGTCACCCCATCAACATGGTTGGAAAGAGTCTGCAATGTACAACCATGTTCCTTGAGAACAGGTTCATCTGGGTCATGTATGCTATGGTGTGAACCTCAGGGTTTGAAGTCCCATTATATTTTTCCAAGCTCAGTCATTTCCATTTCCGAGGTAGTTGAGCTCTCTAAAAGGGTGGAAACCTTCTAGATTGGCTTTCACCATTTCATTGAGAGAAGGATTGGGTACCGCCTTGAATGATATTTGCTTGTGTTCCTGAGTTTCCCTCCATAATGATCTTGGAGTCAGAGCATAATAGGTCTCCCTCCAGGATGATGTTGGAGTATATGTGTAAGGAGAAGTACGCTCTTGCCGCATACATGGTTCAAGCGATAATTGTTGGGACTCTTCCGTATATTAGGTAGGATTCCTACCGGTCCGAGTATTGTCATCTTTTCTTGCCACCAATTGATCTTGTAAAGCTTGTATCTCAGCTCGGTTCTGTTCAGCTTCCACCATGTGCTGCTCTTTCAGGGATGTTATATTCCTTTCAATCTTGTCCTGCATTTTTCGAAGGACTTTCTTCATTGCCTTTTGCATGCTTTCCTCGTTAAGTCAGTAAGAGCACAAAGATGGTGATAAATTCTTTACAAAGAGCTAAGAGTAAAAGTATAAAATAGAGTTTGGAGTGTCCCCTTGCTGAGAGAGTCATCACCTATTTATAGGTCTGGTTAGACTAAGACCATTTAGAAAAGCAATAAATAGTTATCATGATATATGAATGGATTTTATAATAGTAACCTATAACCACTAGTAACCTATAAACAGGTTATGGTCTGATTTATGTGCCTTAAGTATTATATTAAATGAGTAGTTATTGGTTTAAATGTATTCGGTTGTAATTGGGGTTATGTATAGTAATAATAGTAATAACAAAATAAATAATAATAATCTATACCTATATATAAAGAGGATTCTCCTTGTAACCACTCTTTTGGTGTACACATCTACTTTCTCATTTTATCCTTATACAAATATTTTATTTTATTATTTTAGAAATATATAATAAGAGATTTTTTGTCATTTTATTGTTATTTTGAACATTCCTGTCATTTCTTCTTTTTGGTATTCACTCTTACTTTTTTAATTCTATAATCTGAAAACCAAACATAACTTTCTTAACAACTTCCCACTTCCATCTATATTAAAAACTTCCCATTTCCCTTTCTATCAAAAACTTTCCACTTCACTCTCTATAAAAAACTTCTCACTTCTCTCTTAATTGTCCTGAGATATCAATTACAATACTAATATATCTAAAGCCTCATTCATTTCCCTCACATCCTTCCTTTTCTCTTGGAGACACACACTTCCATTCTCACTTTTTTACTTTTCTCTTTCTCTTTTCTCTTTTCTGTAGATACGTACTCTCATCCTCATTCTTTTCTATTTTTTTTTTATTTTGTTCTAATTCTTCCATCTTTTTTACATGCATTGTGTTTTTGTATATAGGATTTTGTGTATAGTTTTTTTGTATTGGTTTACAGTTGTTTCAAGTGCATGAAGTTTGGTCCCTTGGTTGAATTAAGACGGATGACTCTTCATCCAAGCTCTCTTTTCCAATTCCCCTCACTCACTCTGTTTCCTCCACTCTCAAATGAGTAAGTTTCTCAATTTCTTTTTCATAAGACACTAATGGTAAACCTAACAAGTTTTGTTTTCTACTTTTCAGATATGTGCGTCGTTGTTTATTTCTTCACTATTTCCCCCCTAAATCTTTTTTTTATTAAAGACTAAAATATATTTTTTTTCTTATCAAGAGCACTAAAATGATTATTTTATAAACATTAATCATTTACCACTTCTTTTTTGTCTTCAAAGATAATTTTTTAAAACCTTTAAAACTAAAAAGAGATAAATATTTTATTATTTTTATTTACATATTTTTATTTTATTTCCAGACTTCTTGGATACGAAGGTGTAAAAGTCATTAATTCAAAGGGATAAAGAAGAGAAGACTGAGAGGATGAAGCACAAGAGGATGATGAACATAAGATTTTTTCCATTAATTCTTTTATGTAAAGAAAATAGATGGTTCTTAGAGATGATGCTACAATTATATATTTGTATTTGTTTGGATGTTATGAATTTAGTTTTAATAGAATATATTAATTTTATAAATCTTATTAAATATATAATAGATACATATAATTTTTTTTATTTAATTTTTAATATTAAACATAATTATATAAATAATAAAATAAAAAATACGGATAAAACGGAAGAGCACAGATGTTTCTACTAATAATAATAATATTATTATGACAACAAAATGTATCTTATATAATATTTATAAATTTTATATTCATTTCGGACGTCCTATTTGTATATGTATTTATTTATTTTCGTATATAATCCGTGGATAATAGTTAGTTTAAAGACGAATTTAGCACGTTACATAGGAATTTATTCTATATCAAAAAATAATTTTTTAGTGATTCTTCCTTTGAAAAGATTGAGAGAAAACCTAAATTGAGAAGTAGATTTCTAATTTGGATTTATCGTAAATACACTGATTTTGATATTATTTAAATATTAAAAACTTTTTTAATATATGAAAATCAGCATTTTGAAATCCAGAAAACAAATCTGGACTGATTTCAGGAGCAGAACGAATTTGGTATGCTGGACTTCACCATCTTTAATTCAAAATCCAAAAGTGTTACACTCATAAACTAAATCAGTGAAAATTTTCTTGTGACATCAATTTCATATAAACAAGCAACATTGGAGATACAGAAAACTAATTTATTATATAAGATTTTTTAAATTAAAATTTTATTAAATCAAACTAGTAAATCATCCTCTTCCGGCTAAAGTTATTGCAAATATTTTTTTATTACTTTTGTTTCGTCAATTGCTCTGATTTTCAAATGGTAAGAGAAAACGTACACATTTGCTATTTAATAACTTTTTGTTTTAATTTGTAACATGTATGTACCGTCAGAATCGAGTGAGCCATGTCATTCAATCTGAGCGACCGACCGACTGGTTGGAACTATATTAAAAGCATAGTTGTAATAAATAACAGTTAAGACCGTTATGAAAATTTCATACAAGGATACATCCTATCAAATCTGAATGATATTCCAAGAAATCAGTTAACATTGATTTATTAAAGATATCATCTAAATATATCTCCCTATAAATCAGAGTAGCCTTATGAGAAATCAATCCGGGTTGATGTCCCAAAAAATCAGTTAACATTGATTTATTGAAGATATTATCTAAATATACCTTCCCTATAAATCAGGGTAGTCCTCTGAGAAATCAACTAATTAACATTGATTTAATACATATTCAGTCCATCATTCAGATGGTTCATGACTCAATGCTATAAATAAGCTTTATAAAATAGAGTAAGGTACGTTTTTTATCAGTTTTACTATACACTCATTTAATATAGAGTACTTCCTTGATCGTCAGAGAACCTTCTTCAAGTTTACTCCCGACCGAGCATGAGGAATCAAGGAGAAGGAGTCTTGAAGTCTAAAGGAGTAAAGTGAAGAGGAGCAAAGGGAGTGATCGACACTTACAACAATTGTTACAGTCAATCTCAAGTACTATCTAGACTCACTTTATCTATACAAGTACATAAATAATTTATTAATCTGTTACTCTTAAAAATAGTTGGTGGTACAAAGTATATGTAATGATGCATTCTTTGTTTTGGAGATACATACTACGGTTTTTGAAAAACTGTAAGTTGTTGAAGTCCAACATTCTTGTGATAAATTGAAAAAATTACATTTTGTTTTTCCCCACAAAAAAACCTTCATCAACTGCAGGAGATGAAATGAGTCATTTGTGAAATCAAAGATTATGAGTTTTTTCTAAGATTTTGTATTATAGAGTCCAACCTAGGTCGATTATCTCAAAGGACACATGCATTATATTCAATCTTTAGTATTGTTCCATACAAATTAATTTGGGGACTTTAGGGATTTCAAAAACATAAAATATGAATTGAAAAAATAAGTTAAATCCACATACTCAAGAATTACACAATTCCTCTTATCATGATTCTCTAACAATTCACGTCAACAATTAACCAATTCAGTTAATCAATTAAATTGATTATATGAATCAAAGTATCACTCAATCTAATTCGTATTTAGTTATTGAATCCAAATTTAATCAAGATTTAGTTATCTGTGAATGAAAAACACCAAGCGTATTTCAGAAAATAAGAGAAAAGAAGAGAAAGAATCAACTCGAATTTGAGAGAAAAGAAGATGAAGAGACAATTTCTAAACTCTAAAATTTAGTAAAATCATTTATGTTTATTGTTTAGAGCATAATTAAACTATATATATGTTATGAAGTCTGGTGGAAACATGGACTTAAAAATATTAGTTAAGTCGATAAGCCTAATTACAAAAGGCTAAACTAAAACAATGAGAATTGAATCCACATGGATTATTTTACAAAAATTCAGCAAATTTGTCTCAACTTTTAAATATCATTAAAAAATAGTTTAGAAATCGAAATCCAACAAACTATATGTCAATTTTAAAGCCCTCAAAATTTAGAATTCAATATAACTAGAATTAGTCAAAAAATAATATCTATAGAAAAAATAGTCAAAAACAATGAGAAAAGACTAGAAAACATACAAAATTAAACAAATATGTACAATGAATCCGATTATTGCTATTGAAAACAATAAGTTAAAGACTGAAAATAAAACATATAAAAAGTAGATTCAATATACAATAAAACTATAAATGTGTGTACAATGTCATTAGTCCCTAAGATCATTCTCTCTACATTGCATTTTCTTACATAGGATACATTTAAGCATGATCAATCAATTCCCGTGAAGTTATTCAATCAAAAGGTAAATACATGATTTAGATATGTTTTCGTTTTCATATTTAAATTCTTTATTCAACATAAACATTCAACACCTATGCATTTTCTCAAAATAATACAATGTAATTTTTCATAATCCATTTTCATTACTTTCAGTTCAGTGTGTACATATATTTGAATTTCTAATTTACCCATTGACAAGACCCCTTAACACATCTATCTGTTAAGCTGGTTGTAACAGATATGGCCCTATTCGGTTGAAGTTATATTGATGTTGGCTATCAGGTACATGAATCGCTGGAAGTCAATATGACACAATCAATAAGCTCCTAATTCGTTTTGCAAACTCAATAAAATAGAAATTACTAGATGTGATGCCTTGCATCATGTTTTTTCAATTGCTATGCTTCAACAGCTCCAAGTGCTTGAAATATCCACATCTAATATAGAGAACATTGTAGAAGAGAATGATAGTCAGGGTGTTGAGCAATTTTTGCAAACAAGAATGATGGGAATGCACCAAGTGAAATTGTTTTTACAAAATTGAAGGAATTAAAATTGAAAAAACTTGTCATTTCTCAAACTTTTGCAAGGAAAGTTGCAAACTCGACTTTCCATCAGTGGGAATAGGACACGAGATTGGATCACCCATTATGAAGATTTTCATTCAAGGAAATTTTGTTAAGACACTAGACGAGTGGGAATAGGACACGAGATTGGATCACCCATTATGAAGATTTTCATTCAAGGAAATTTTGTTAAGACACTAGACGATTTAGTCACTGTTAAAAAATCTAATACCCGTTACACAATCTCATGATAAAAGAGTTTGAGTTTTGATGATAACAAACACTATAAGATGTGTTAAAGATATAACAAAACTCATTGATGTGCAAGTATTAAGTTTAACCTGATAGACAATCTACATTATTAACCTATTTGATGGTCTCACACTGTTAAACCTATTAGACGGTCTTACCGTACAACAACACGATGAACGATCTCGCAAAATTAGACTTGCTAGAAATTTCTAGTGAATTGCAACATGCTAGACGATCTCTAAACGTGAAACGCGTTAGACATTCTGATCATTGTCTTCACGTTACATGATATAGTCTCTGCTCCCATGATAGATAGTCTATTACGTCATGGAATTTCTAAACTCAATGCTTGCATACTTAAACTGATTTCTAATCATATTTAAATGTTTTTGAACCCTTTCTTAATGGTATTTACTCATTCCAATTAAAGTTTTCACTTAAACGTGTCAATTAAACTGATCTGAAAAGTTTTCAAACCATGAACGTAAAACAGAGAATTTTGAAAACTTCATATCTTCCTCTTCTTGATGATATTCGAATGAAATACATCTTTTGAATTGATTATAATCTATTTATATATTTATATGCTTCAACAATCAAAAGTTAAGCCAATATTGAAAAGTTTTAAAAACACAGTAGTAAACGAGAAAGTTTTTAATAAAAGAGACATATTTGATTACATATTCAATCTGATTTCAAAATTAAGTTTTGAGAATTCAATCTCAAATAAAGTCTTATTTACTTCAATATTTATAATTTATATAGACTTACAAAGTTTTTGAACTTCAGTTACTAGTATGGTTTTGGTATAGTAGGTCTTTTGAATTGAGATTTTAAAATTAAATGAATATGATTCAATGTTACACATTTGATTTAATGATGATTATTATTTTCAAATTGTTTCCAGAAAGTGTTTACAACACTAAAGACGCGGAGAAAACATCAAAACCAAAGTTTCCATATAGAACGTCTAATGAAAAAACGAAGGTGCTATAGTAGGAAATTTGCGCGGACTATGATTATAGTCAAGGTTATCAAACTCGAGAGTCTACTCAGACTCATGGGAGGTCTGTAAACCCGACTCGTAGACTCGTAGGAGTCTACTTCATAAAATTTAATCCCACTGAATAAAAAACATGCCCAACCATTCTGCCAAAAATCCTAATTTGCCCTAAAATCCCCAAACCCAACCTAAAAATAGCCCTAAACCCAATCAGCTGAAAAGTCTCAACCCAATTTAAAAATCCCCAACCCAATTTAAAAATCCCTAACCCTAAACCCAATATGTCCTAATTTCCCAACCCTAAAAAAAGAGTAGCACGAAACCAGCGAGGCGGCGCAGCGTGACGAGGTGAGGCGAGGCGACACGACGAGGTGAGGACAACGACAACTCGTGGTGATGAAGAAGATAACTGTTTAGGGGTATTTTTCAAAACTCAGTGACTCGACCTTAAACTCACGAGTTTGCATTGAGTTCACCGAGTTTGACCGAGTCTACTGTGAGTTTACTAAAAAATGAGTCTACTCACGAGTCAACTCGTGACCCTGGACTCTTAAACTCGTAAGGATTTACAAGTTAACCCTAGGGTTTGATAATCTTGATTATAGTATAATCAAACTTTGAAGTTTAAAGATATACAAATATAAAAGGATTTTAAAGTTCAAAGTTAACATATAAATGTTCAAAACAAGCAAAAATCTTCATATTAGAAGTTTTCTCTTAAAGCGTCTCTTACGAAAAGAATGAAGTATAATGCAAGATTTGTGCAAACAACAAGTACAAAAGATTCAAGTCTCAACATTCAAATATTACAAGTAAAGAAAGTTTTGAAAGACCAATAGTATCAAATTAAAAGGTCATGACACGAAAGAAATCCTCAAAACAAGAGTTTCCTTTTGGAGCGTCTAGTACCAAAATGATGAAGTGCATATTTAAGCTTCAACGTCATCTTTTCAAAAGCTATATAAAGAACTAGAAGTTGAAGAATAAAAGGACACAAGCACATACAAGAAATACAAGTTTACAAGAACATGAAAGAAAGTCATTTTGTAAAGAAGATTATATTTCTTGTAAATAGAGCATCTAGTATGTTGGGTTGTGAGCTATCCGTTGTAAATGCTTCACTTTTTGAAGTATACTCTGTGAGCTTACATTGTTCTCTCTTTTGAAAGTGTTTTTCTCATATCTTGAGAGGTCTTAGTTTCAAGGGTAGATTAAGACGGGTGTACCTAGAGAGGTGGAGAATCCTTGTACTTGGAGAGGTGTAGAGTACTCTTACTTGGAGAGGTGGAGAATACTTGTACCTAGAGAGGTGTAGAATACTCGATGTACATGGAGAGATTAGAATACTTGTATTTAGAGAGGTGTAGAATACTTGATGTACCTGGAGAGGTCCGAAATCTTGTATCTAGAGAAGTGCATAATACTTAGTGTACCCGAAGAGGTAAGAATACTTGTTCCTGAAAAGTGTTGAAACTCGATGTACTTGGAAAGGTTAGAATTGTTACATGAGAGATATTGAAACTCGTTGTAATCAAAGTGTTTTTAGTTAGTGAAAAAAGTTATGTCTAGTTCTCTCTTTTCTTTGCTTGTACATTGTTTTACTTTAGCTTTAAATTCATTATTCATGCTCCATTCAACCCCCCTAGGGCCACTATTCCTACAAATTTAACAATGTGAATGGAGAGATAGAAAATGGTCAAAAGGATATTGCGTTTCTGTTTCTCGTGCACTTCAATTAAAAGGTATATGAGTACTTCACTATATAAGATCTATATTATGCAGATTAAATGTTGAACACCATACTTGAGTGTTTTCTTGAAAAAGGAAATGGTAGATTTGATAAAATAAATAATGTGTTGTTGATAAATAGCTGGAGGAATATTTCTTATAAGTGATTGGAGAAAAAAATATGAAGAAAATATTATATCAATTCATCCATAACCTACAATTAACTTATGAACTACTTAATTTATAGAACTTATTTTCTATTAAATTCTCTAAAATCTAACTTATGTAGAAGTTGATTTCAGTTTTTTCTTCTTATTTTTTCTCCTAAATGGGTTTATGGAGAAGGTTTCTCCAAACAAACCCATAATTGATTTGTTTTTCCCAAGTTGGAATGGATATGCTGCATAGATGTAATTTTGTAACTCACCTGCTAGCAATCTCCTAACGCACTTGTCCTTGGTGGTTGGAATTTGTTAAAACTTAATAAATAATTTGCCTTAGCTTGGTAATATACTTTCCCCCATCAATTAATATGCAAAATAACATTGTGTTTTGCAATGTCCAACCTCAAAATTTTGGAGCTGTCTATGATCAATTTACCTAAGATCTGGAATCATGAACTTCCACTCCATAACTTGACGATTTTGACAGTGAGATGTTGTCATTGTTTAGTAAGTTTGTTCTCATCCTCAGTGGCTAGAGCACTGGTCAAGCTACATCATCTTCAGATTTCAGCTTGCCATGAGCTGGTGGAAATATTTGTGGAAGGAAAGCTGAGCATAGTTGAGTTAAACTTCCCAATTAGATCCAACTCTTTTTGCTATAATATATGTTGATATGTTGCTGGTGATAGGTTACATTCCCAAACTTGGAGAAACGGTTTATCAGAGTCATGAATGGTTTGAAGTCAATAAAAATCAACACGCTCAAAATTCCTTTTGCAACCTGAATAAAATACAAATTACTAGATACAATGCCACCCTCCATCATCTTTTTCTAGTTGCTGTGGCTAAGGAGCTTCGACTGCTCCAAGTGCTTGAAATATAAATGTCCAATAACATACAGAACATTGTTGAAAATAGGCATAGTTGTGATGTACAACATGATGATGCTCCCCATGGAAATGAAGGTGATGCACTGAATGAGATTGCTTCTTTGAAGTTAAAGGAATTTAAACCTGAAATTGGGAATAAAGATGATGCTCTAGGTGAAATATTTTTTTTATGAAATTAGAGGAATTGAACTTGGAAGAGTTACCAGGCTTACAAGCTTTTGCAAGGCAAGTTGCAACTTTAAGTTTGCAGCACTTCACACAGTATGCATGATTAGATGTCCCAAATATAAAGACTTTCTGTGATGGAAACTCAATCATTCCAAGACTTTCAAAAGTACAATATGGATGATGACCTTAATACCACACTGGAAAAGTAATTAACACTTCGAACCAAACGTCATGAATCACAATTTTTAATTCCAACTTGTAGTTTTTATATTAATGCTCTAATTTTGTTGTCTAAACTGAATAGCAAAAGGAATTTGAGTTTATCACCAAAATAATAAGGAACGAAGCTATCATTTGCTTACTTTTAATATCTAAGGTATTATGTATTTTGCTTTAGTACCCTTTAAACTTTTTTTAAGGTTTTCAGTTTTTTCTGTCATTTTAATGAGCAGTGATACTTTCCATTTAAATGTTCATTTGTGTATACAACAAATCATACAATAATTTACATACAGTACAGCAAAAAAATAATTTCTCTTGTTCTCTTTTTTCTCCCCTTGTTATAAAATTTGTTGTGCAAATAACATTTCTCTTACATGTCATACTCAGTGAGCCCTTATTATAAAACAATTTGCATGGAGCAAACAAGATTATAATAGTGGGGTGGATTACAATATCACTAGCAAAAAGTTCAGGCAACTTTTTTTCCTTTATGAATTAAATATCTTTAAATTTCATGCACCTTACTTTCTTAAGCATTAAGAAATTTGTTATGGGAAAACATGTCACGTTACAGGACCTTGTATAATGTTATATATTCCGAGTTAACAACTCGTGTTTGTGGTCTTTGTTGTAGTTGTGACCATGCAATAAGTGTTCAGAGTTTGGTAAAGAAAGCAGTGAGTCAGGAACACGTGTCTTTGTTTATGTTTTTTCCCTCCTTCTCTTCATAGAGGGGAAGAAAGCTACAGCCAAAACAAAAACAGCTCCAAAAGCAAAAGCAAAAGAAGGCTTTAAGCTTTGCAATCAGTGCACAAAGCAAAGCGCACAGACACACTACAAAGCTAAAACAAAATCAGAAACAGTTCCAAAAGAAAAAGTAAAAGAATGCATTCAACTTTCCAATTAGTCCACAAAGCAAAGTGCACCAAAGCTTACCTCACTAAGCAAACACTATGGAGAAGATTCAACATATATACCATGCATGCGTGTCACCCTTTTGCTGGTTTCTTAGATCAGAGCAATGTCAGAGATTGTGCCTGCAGAACCCATTGAAGGCATCTATTTCGAGCGAGGAGAGACATCAACAGCATCAGCATCGACATCAGAGGCACCCCATGTCACGTTGGCCATTACCAATGGCACCAACAACGAGGAATATGCTCCAGAACCCTTTGACAGTGAGAGGTTGCCAACAGTTTTTGCTTCTGAAATCCAAAGGTTCCTTCGAGTGGCTAACTTGCTTGGAAAGGAGGAGCCTCGTGTTGCATATCTTTGTGAGTCCTTTTCATTGTCTGGGTCTCTTTGTTGATTTCTTTCTCTTCATTTGTTTGTTGATTCTGGGAAATTCAGTTTCTTCTGAAATTGGTGCATAATTGAAGGTCCTGCAACTGGTTTTCTATTTCTTTTTCTTTTCTGAAATGTATGAACTTGGATAGAAAATGTTTCTAATACTTAATAAACACAATTCTTTGTCTATCTCCATGAAAAACTATTAATTTTAAAACATTTTATTTAACATAATGATGTGATTGTAACCCCTCATATAGGAGGAATAATGTCTGTCAACTCTATGAACTGAACTTCGGTATTTGAAAAATACAGAGACAACAACATTTAATTTTAGAAGTTGGGGACTAAAATAAACACTAGTGATATTCTGAGTGACCAAGATATATTTAACCTTTGAATTTATACTTTCTTTATTTGATTTTATATTTTGAGCATAAAGTGGGATTTTTAATGTCCTTTGAAACAAGTTATGATTGGTTACTGGGACATGAGTATCTAGGACTAGAAGGCCACGGCCACAGCAACTACAATTGTCAGTGGTTGTTGTGTAAGTTAAATTGGTTGTTACATAATGGTGATGACTTAATCAATTTTCCACTGAAGTGTATTTTACTAACTGTGGTTATATCTATCCAAATACCTTAATCTCAAACCAGAAATTGCACTAAAAGCGCAAATTATCTCAATAAAAATTTACACCAAATAAGGAGAGGAGAATTATCCGTGGTGTTCAATTTCTTGATATTGTTATCTTGTTCATATCATTCTTCAACTGGTAAACAGTTGTACCATGCACAGTGCAATTTTTAGGTGTTGGACTTTTCACTTTGATTGTAAGCCATAAAGCCATGAAGGCTCTCCACTAGAATTTTATATAGTCCTGTGTAGTACGTAGTCTCTTACTTGACAAAAATGAGATTCTCCTTTGATTATCATCAATATATGCATTTCACATTGTCCCAGTAAACCAAATTTGCAGGCCGTGTTCATGCCTTTGTGATTGCACACAACTTGGACAAAAATTCTAGTGGAAGGGGTGTTAGACAATTCAAAACTTCACTACTTCATAGACTTGAACAGGTAAACAAGAATGTTTTTCAATTTTTATTCATTTCAATGTGAATATGAATTCAACAGATTTTAATGCCTAGCATAATAAGTCATGATCTAATTGAGCTTTCGTGTGACTTACCTATATATCCAAGAAAAGCGTGAGATAAGAAGTTCTTAATTAGTCTCTATTTATGTTTTCTCAATCAGAAACATCTATAGGATTGTTTTGCTTATAAGGTTAGGGAAGTTAATCATTGCATGTTGTTTTGTCAATTGTGACATACAGGATGAGCACGTTACAAAAAAGAGGGGAACAAGTGATATTCGTGAACTTAAGAATGTTTACCGTGCCTACAGGGATTATTATAGCAGACATGATAAAGCATTCGATCTAGAACAAAGGTACCTAAGTGTGCTTAAATTTAAAATTGCATCGTTTTCCCATTCAACAAAAATTTGCAAACGCCTTAATAGCCTACTAAACTAACTCATATGATGCTTTATCCAAACAGTCGAAGACAGAAGTTGATAAATGCACGAGATATTGCTTCTGTGCTGTTTGAGGTGCTAAAGACAGTTACAGATCCAGCTGCTTCTCAGGTGATCCCTTTTTGTTTCGTCCTTTTCATATTTTTGTTATCTTCCCTTTCCCTGTAACATCATGATCTGGTTAGTCAGAAATAAGAATAATATGAATTTACCATGCATTTCTTTTCCTTAGAGTTTCTCACTTTTTTCCAACATAGGCACTTATTCAAGGAAATGCAATCCATAGAAAAACTGAATTTAACATTCTTCCACTTGAGCAAGGAGGCATTCAACATGCAATTATGCAGCAACCTGAGGTCTGACATTTCTTGAATGATTCACATTTTCTCATTTCATTGCTGTCTTATGTCCAAGCAACAGAAGACTCAATGGCAATATGATGGACTGAGTTTTATACTAACAAAATTGATACAGATTAAGGCTGCCATTGCAGTTATTCGCAATGTTCGTGGTTTACCCCCAGCCCAAGATTTCAAGAAACATGGTTCCTTTGTGGATCTATTTGATTTTCTTCAGCATTGTTTTGGATTTCAGGTCGATTTTCCTAGTTAAATTGGACTCAAGCTTTCCTTTTCACTTCTGTATGATTTTGATTGTTGAATAGAAAAAAGCTCCCCATTTGTTCAGTTTTGAGGACGTGATGTAGTAATGTATGATTAGCATTGCTCTTTCTAGTCACTCATTATTTTTCATTCTATATTTGTGTTTGACCATAGGAAGCCAATGTAGCCAACCAAAGGGAACATCTTATTCTACTCCTATCCAACATGCAGACTCGTCAAACTCACAACCAGACATCTGCTTTGAAGGTGCATTTTTTGATCATGTATGTTTTGATTTTACTTTATGATAATTGACAATATAAACTCTACCATCATTTTTATTAATCAGTTAGGGGAAGGAGGTGTGGATGAGCTGATGAGAAAGTTTTTCAAAAACTATACCAACTGGTGTAAGTTTTTAGAAAGGAAAAGCAATATCCGGTATGTTTATTGATCTAATTCTATTTGTAACTTTCAATAATTTAGAGTGTTTGTTCTTCTGATAAAAGACAGGGTGTTACCCTTCTCTTTTTCTCTGAATCTGGATTATGATGATAATGATGATTTTTCATTCTGTTGAACATTCTTCATTCCTTCCAGCTTTCTACTGTTTTATTTATTTCATTTTGAACCATAATTTGTTTTGTTTCTACATTATTTCTGTTTTCTGACCTGCTGTTTACTTAGTAAGCCTATTACTTGTGTTGCAGTTTACCTTTTGTGAAACAGGAAGCCCAGCAATATAAAATTTTGTATATTGGGCTTTACCTGCTCATATGGGGGGAGGCAGCTAATTTGCGGTTCATGCCGGAATGTCTCTGCTATATTTTTCATCATGTACGTTGAAACTCAACCAATTTTTATTTTCCTCTTCTAAAGAAAGTGCCCATTGGTTTATGAAAATATCTTTTGTTTTTATGTGATAATACAAATTCCATTTGGAAATTTTAAACAATTCACGATCAAAGAGTATGTAACGAAATTTAGTTCATAGAAGAATCTTGAATCCATGATTCACAATAAAACATCGTAGTGTTGTTTGAATCATGTAACGTTGTTTGAATCCATGCTATGCAGTTCTTAAATGCATAATTATGCAGAATTTAATGCATAATTATGCAAAATTTAATGCATAATTCTGAAGGTAGGTATTTGTGCCTTGGTGAAGGATGTTTTGCTTATGGTTTCGTATTTGTAAGTAAGATGGTTGGGTAATAGACTTTTTATATAAGGGTTAGGACACTCCTAAAGTGTTCTCTTTAATTAATTAATTAATTCTTTGTTGATAAAAAAAAAAAAAGTTCCTTCTTGTTGTTGATAGAATCCTAATAAGTTTATGCTTTTTTATTCTTTTATCATAGAGAAAACTGAGTTGGCATACATGATGAAGTTATATAATGCACTCATCAACACAACTATTTTCTTCACTGATTGAATTTTCTAACAACCTTAAATCATATGATTATTCTCTAATTTACTTTCGTCCTTCTTTTGTGAGTTCTGAAGATGGCATATGAATTGCATGGTATTTTAAGTGGTGCTATCAGCTTAACGACATGGGAAAAGGTCATGCCTGCATACGGAGGAGAACCAGAGTCTTTCCTTAACAAGGTTGTCACACCAATATACACTGTTATAAGAAAGGTACTCTCTAATCTATCCATTCTTTTGTTTTGGATCGTCTTCTTCAATATAACTAATTTATTTTCAATCCAAAGGAAGTTGACAATTGCAATGGTGGGGCATCTGATCATTCTATATGGAGAAACTATGATGATCTGAATGAGTATTTCTGGTCAGCATTACAATTAGACTATGATTTCTCCAGTTGTTTTTATAATCCCTTCATTCCATATCATTAGATCCTTACTGATGTTCAATATATGCAGGTCTCCTGATTGTTTCAAAATTGGTTGGCCCATGCGTCCAGATCATGACTTTTTCTTTGTAAAACCCAGAACTAAACCAAAAGCAGATGTCAAGAATGATCTTGATAGGTCACCTGGTAAAACAAAAGGGAAGAAAAAGAGAGAAAAGAGGGATGAAGAAGAACAAGAGGTGATTCTGAGATTCTCAGATGCATTATACTTCAGATTTTGTATTAGTGAATTTGAACCATTAAACTAAAGCTATATGGAGTTTCAAATGACATTTGAATTTTATATTTCTTCATCATATGTTGTTACTCATCATTATATGTAGTACTCACAACTCGGGGCTCTTATTAAGTAGACATATAATGGATACTGCTGCTTATTTACTTTTGTATGAAATGAAATTTGCTTCAGAAAGTCTTTTGAATAATATGAATCTCAAGTGACTTCTTAGTTAAGTTAGTGCTATATATGATGTTTCCATTTCTTGAACTTTCATAGTATAGTTAAGTTATTGTTCTCCAGCATGACCAAAAGTCTACATAGTACTCTCTGACTTCGAAGATGGCTGTTTATCTTGTTCCATAGTTCCTTAGTTTTCCCTAGTAACCCATGAATAAAAGTTCCATAACATTTTATTAATTTGGAGGATGATTCAGAATATTTATATTGATCAATAAAGATGTTGGACTTCCATTACTTCCTATTTCCTTTGGAGTCATGTGCTAGAGGGAATTCATTCATTATTTCTATTACCCAAAAGATAGGTAGGTATATTTCTCTTTGAATTTATATCCTTATAATCTATTGATAAAAGAAATGCATATGGTACAACTAAAGACTAAGCCAGGGTTCAAAAATAAAGTTGCTTGAGCATTAAGACCTCTACGTCACAGGTTGAAATCTTAGAAACAGCCTCTCTGCATGTGAGGGTAATGTTGTGTACATCTACCATAGAGTTTGATGCAACTACAAAGAATTGAGTCTTTTGTACTCCCATTGGACATATTAAATGTTAACCCTGTTATTCAATTTCTCTTGTAAGAGACTACCACTCTATACTGAATAATATACCTGCTTTTATTTACTTTCCTTGCACAGGATAAAAAGGAGGAAATCCATGAACCACAGTGGCTGGGAAAGACAAATTTTGTAGAGATTCGTTCATTCTGGCAAATTTTTAGATGCTTTGATAGAATGTGGAGCTTTTATATTCTATCCCTTCAGGTTTACTCAAAATCTAGTGCGGATAATATACAAATTTCAGCTACTTATAATATATAATCTTGAAATTTAACTTGTGTTGGTTCTCAGGCCATAATAATCATTGCTTGTCATGACTTGGGAACTCCACTACAGTTGTTTGATGCCATAGTATTCGAGGACATAATTAGCATCTTCATTACCTCGTCAATTCTTAAACTAATTCAAGGTATGGTGATCTTTTATATCATTAATTGGCATTGAAGTTTGTTTAATTGGATGAAACAAATAGAAGTAAAGGTATCAATGTTATACTTTATTAGCCACTTCTTAAGGAGGAGCTGTCCAAAACGGTTTCCCTTCTTCCTTGTTGGACCAGACTATATAGTGAGTAGAATGGCATACCCCTGGGATGTTGCACTGCTAATCCATTGATTGCTTCTAGTCCCTTGATTCCTTGTACATGTATCTTCTTGGGTATTTGTGTTGGGATTGGGAGGTTACTTTCTAAATCATGACTCAACTAAAAAGTTATAAAATTATGAGAATTGCAACATTAACCTTAATTTGCCAATTTGGGGAGGAAGATCCCCTTTTAACCTACCACAACCATAATGGTAACATCTCAATGGTTAATTTCTTCTTTCTCAAACAAAAATATTGTCTACTTGGAAATAGTAAACTAACTCAGTAATATACATGTACTCATAACAGTCACATCAGATTATATTGACGTTTTTTAAGTTAACTCTATGACGGAAAAGATCAAAATAAGTAATTTTAAAATCTTATACAATGAAACTTTGAAAAGTTAAGGGACTAAACTGAACATAAAAAACAAGTTAAAGGACCAAAAGTATAGTTTAGCCTTTTATTTTTCAAGTTTACTATTAACATTCTTGATACATGGATAGTGTGCCCCTTGTTCTTCCCCTCATATAATCATGATAATAAAGGTTCCCATATTTTTTTCACAGCAATTTTAGACGTTTCCTTCTCGTGGAAAGCAAGATATACGATGGAATATTCTCAAAAGGTGAAACTAGTGATGAAGCTGGTCTTAGCCATTATATGGACTATTGTCCTTCCTGTATGCTATGCTAATTCGAGAAGAAAATATACTTGTTACTCCACCAAGTATGGAAGTTTGATTGAGGAATGGTGCTTTACTTCCTATATGGTTGCAGCGGCAATATACTTGACAACTAATGCACTTGAAGTTGTGTTATTTTTTGTCCCTTCTGTTGCCAAGTATATTGAGGTCTCTAATTACAAGATATGCAGAGTTTTGTCTTGGTGGACTCAGGTAAGTTCGTCTTATATGTTACTATATTTTCCAACAGCATGTTAAATTTGCAGAACTGCTTGACCAATTTGCCATTTAGTGAACTTCTGATACAATTACACTTCAGATCTTAATAATCATTCCAGAGTCTACTTTTGTCTGTTTCTTGTTTTATTGAGTCCATTTACTAGATAATGTGATTTTTTTAACATCAACTTAGTAATATCACTATACATACATACTCTTTTAGAGCAATGAATTTTTTATTCTTTCCATTCCCTCATTTGGGAGGACTACATCTGATTGATGTGTTCATTTTTCATCTCCATCATTCAGCTCTAGAATTCACAAGTATAAATTATTTTCCTGTGATTTATATGTGCATGTAATTGACTGTAATATTCATTCATGTCATTAGATGTTGTAACTTGAGTGTTGCCATTTTTTTTATCATACAGCCTAGAATCTATGTTGGTCGAGGGATGCAAGAAGACCAGGTTTCAGTTTTAAAGTATATCATATTACCTTGTTGGCTTCTGATTATATACATTTAGTTGCTTTAGTATATCCATCCTAATTTATATAAATATGTTCAATTTTTTTCCAATACAGGTACACATTATTCTGGATATTGGTGTTATCATGTAAATTTTTGTTTAGCTATACTTTTGAGGTAATAATAACAGAACACGGATTATGCGACCACGTCAATTTGGTTTAATTGTTTATCAACTTACTCTCAGTGACCAGTGCAATATCCATGCTTGCAGATAAAACCACTCATAGCACCTACCAGACAGATTATGAAAATTGGGGTGCATTATGAATGGCATGAGCTTTTTCCAAAAGGTATGGTGCATTTTTAATTGTTTTCATTGCACAAAGGACCAGTTAATGTCTCTGATAACAGTTTGGATGTGCTGCAGTCAAGAGTAATGCTGGTGCAATTGTAGCTGTATGGAGCCCTGTAGTAATTGTGAGTTGGAATCATTTTCTTACTCGTAGACTTCTTTCCTTTTAACTTCATATCTGTCATTTTAAACGTACTTACCAAGGGGGGGAAACATGTTCTACTGATTGAAGTACAAATCTTTGTCGATGAAGTGGTCAATCAGTCATTATGTGTTAATATAAAATTCCTTGAATTAATGATTCTTTCTTTAAGAAAACCATATTTATTGATTGTTAACATCATTTCATTCTTTGTTTATTAAGGTATATTTTATGGACACCCAGATTTGGTATTCAGTTTTCTGTACAATAATTGGTGGACTTTATGGTATTTTGCATCACCTTGGTGAGGTAAGCTGAGGTTTTTATTTTGTTTTTTCTTTGTTTTACCACAGAAACGAAATGGTCATCTCATATTTCTCATTTGAAAATAGATAAGAACACTCGGAATGCTGAGAAGTAGATTTGACTCCTTACCTTCAGCATTTAACGTCTGTCTGATCCCACCATCTTCCAAACGTGGTAAAAAGAAAAGAAAAGGTTTCCTCAGCAATATATTTCAGAAGGTGTGTTCTAAATTAGCAATAGTAAGATAAGAAAATTTCAGTATATCTGTTCCCTTGTGTTGACCACTAATCTGTGTCGCAGTTGCCAGATGAAAAAAATGCCACTGCCAAATTTGTTGTAGTATGGAATCAAATTGTAAATCAGCTACGTCTTGAAGACTTGATCAGTAACAGGTGATGTTTGTTGTAACTTTCCTGCACTGCTATGTCTTATTCCAGCACCTGACAATGATTTTTTCAACAGAGAGATGGATTTGATGATGATGCCTGTGTCTTCCGAATTGTTTTCTTCCAAGGTTCGTTGGCCTGTTTTCCTCTTAGCAAATAAGGTAATGTACTTTTAACCAAAATATTATGAGATTACCATTGTAGAATTATTAGCTGTAGATCTTCTTATTCATTAATGAACTCCTCTTGTACATATTATAGTTTTCTACAGCTTTGACCATTGCTAAAGATTTTGAGGGAAAGGAAGAGATTCTTGTCAAGAAAATTACAAAAGACAAATACATGTTTTATGCTGTAAGAGAGTGTTACCAGTCACTAAAATATGTTCTTGAAATTCTGGTTGAGGGTAGCATGGAGAAAAGGTAAAAAGAAATAGAATGTTTATCTGGATTCAATCTTCCTTCTTGAACTACTGTACTTTTCTGTTTAATCTGACCCTTTTTTTTCTTAGTGGGCCTTACTTAGCTTACCAAATTTTAGCATGATTTTTTATTTGATCATTATTTGTGCATTTATAGGATCATATGTGATATACTAAGCGAAATTGAAAAGAATATCCAAGAAACAACTCTTCTACAGAACTTTAACATGAAAGTTGTCCCAGCCCTACACGCTAAAGTTGTTGAGCTAGCTGAACTTCTGGTAATTGTTTCCTAGACCTAACTAAAGACCAAGTATGTTGACAAATTTGTATGATCGGTAACTTTGAGTCCTAGTAACTTTGATATAAATTCCATAAGATGGAGGGAGAAAAAGACAATCAGCACAAAGTTGTGAAAGCCCTGCTAGATATATTTGAATTGGTGGTAAATGATATGATGGTTGATTCCAGGTATTGTTGCTAAAAAATCAGTTGTCCTTTGATATATTACTATGCTTCAGCTTCTAATTACTTATTAAATCTGTACAGAATATTGGATATGCTCCACTTTCCCGATCAAAATGAGTGTGGCTTTGTCTATTTTAGAAGTGATGATCAACTATTTGAAACCGTGGAAATGAATAGGGATTTTTATCCATTTTCCAATGAGAATTCTATCCAATTTCCATTGCCAGAAAATGGTCCTATGATGGAAAAGGTGATGTTTATTACCCCTATAATGTTTTACTGTCATTCCCTTTTCATCAGGAACTAGTTATTATACTCACAACTTCACATAAAAATGCTGGCACATATATATAGTAATGAGAAAGAAATCAACTCATGTTATGTTCTGATATAATCAGCCTGTTCATGGCAGATCAAGCGTTTTCATTTGTTGCTTACGGTCAAAGAAACAGCAATGGATGTGCCTGCAAACTTAGATGCTCGAAGGCGCATATCATTCTTTGCTACCTCTTTGTTCACAGATATGCCTGATGCTCCAAAAGTTCTCAATATGATGCCATTCTGGTAATTACATATGTCCAGCATTGCATTTCCTTTGATAGGTTCACTATAAATTGTACATTATGTTCTTGTAGTGGCATTCATAACACTTCTCTCTTAATACTTAATTTGAACCACGCTATTAGAAAGTGAATTTAAGCCTAACTCAATCCTACAAAACCAGTTCAGTAAGGTGAGATTTGTCTCACTTATATACTATAAATTGTTCATATCTAATCAATGTGATCTCCAACACATTCCCTCAAACCAAGGACATCGAACATGAGAATCAAAGGAACCCAATAGTAGGTGGCACAATAGACTCAAATCTCGACTAGGATAGACTCTTACTCTAATACCATATTAGAGAGTGAATTTAAGCTTAACTCAATCCTACAAATCTATCTCGGTAAAATAAGGTTTGTTCCCACTTATATATGGTAAATTGGTCATATGTTTAGTTGATGTGGGATCTCCAACATGTACTAACATTAAGAACCCTTTGAGTGATAAATGACACAATGACTTAAAAACTAGTAAAAAATTATTAGTAAAAACTATTACAGTCCTTTAGTTCAATCACTAAACCTCTCTTATTGTAACGTGTGATTGATAGTGTTATAACTCCACATTACATCGAGGACATTAATTTTTCGCTTAAGGAGCTTGGTTCAGATAAAGAGGAGGACTCCATCATCTTCTACATGCAAAAGATATATCCAGGTTCTTTAGATATGAAATTATTTGTATCTTAAACATTCTATTTGAATTCATCTCATACATTCCTACTATAATTTCAATAGATGAATGGACAAATTTTTTGGAACGCATGGGTTGTGAAAACAGACAAAATTTAGAAGATGAACTCGATGTAGAAGATCTTAGACAGTGGGCTTCATTCCGTGGCCAGACGCTAAGCAGAACAGGTTCAGTTTTTTTGCCACTCTCGTTTGGATATGCATTCAATTATAAGCCATTATGTGATCATTGCAGTCATATTTTTAACAGTCAGAGGGATGATGTACTACAGAGACGCCTTAAAATTACAAGCATTTCTTGACATGGCTGAAGAAGAAGGTTTGTGACCAAGTATAAGTAACGTTATTCTTCAGTATTTTGTTCTGGTGGAAAGAAATATAGGGAAAAAATCAACATAATCAAATAACTTCAGGACTGGTTCTGTTAAAGCAGATATTCTTGAGGGTTATGAGACTGCTGAAAGAGGTAACCGTGCATTGTTTGCTCGTCTAGAAGCACTAGCAGACATGAAATACACCTATGTTATTTCCTGTCAATCATTTGCATCACAAAAGGCTATGAAAGATCCACGTTATCAAGATACGATCGACTTGATGACAAGGTAACCTTTTTCAAGGAAAGAGAAAGATGAGTCTCTTCTTGATATGAAATAAGCAGACAATAAACCTTGCGTGTGTTACCTGCAGGTATCCATCTCTTCGTGTTGCTTATGTTGAGGAAAAGGAGGAGATAGTGCAGGGTAGGCCTCACAAAGTATATTCATCTAAACTGGTTAAAGTTGTCAATGGGTTTGAACAGGTATTTTTCAACATCATGAAAAAATTTAGTCTTAGAAATATTGGTAAGGATTGTACTTACAAGCCGGTTGAGCTTTTTAATAGGTTACAATGCCTTTTAAACAGCAGTAGCATCAGTTGCAAGAGATATTAGTGCCAATAGATTATATTAACCACAATCACATTCATAAAAAATAAAAACTTCTAACGAATCCCTTAATTTAGATGTTGGAAGCTAAATGTTCGTATATTCACTTCATTTTTAACTGCAGCAATTGTCATCAAACTGATAATATTTTCGAGTCTTGGATAGTCCCAATACAAGTCATGTTCAATATTTCATGGATGTTTGCTTTCTTTGTTGCTATTAAAGTCTTGAGTGCCTTTCACTTTTATTGTGCCTGTTGTTCTTCTAATAGTTTCCAGAGCTCAAAATCTTTATATCAGTGATTGCCAGGCATTATTTATTTATTCTTTTTTGCATGTTTAAAACAAAAAATAAGGAATTCTGCTAAACGCATTACTGTAAATTCGAAAGTATTGAAAAATATGAGATAACAGCTCACATTGCTTAGATTTCATGTGGGAGGATCAAATGTAACTATAGAAAATTTCAAACTATATTATCAATATTATTCTTAGAAAAGATAAATTGTAACCCTTACTACAATATTCTCAGCGATAAGATTAAGAGAATGAGGTTGGAATGAACATACTCCTACTGAACGTTTATTTTAACAAACTTTGATGCCATACCATGAATACAACTACTGTAAAAGTGCAATTTTATGAGGCCTAGGCTCAAAACTGGTATATTTCTTTTATGTTAATCTCAAATATTTTATCAAATCAGATAATTTTTTGGATATAGTCCAAATCATTAATTTTATTAATACATGTATAGCCATTTGACCATTCGGATGCATCATTGTTGACATGATAAAACTGCTGCTTCTTTTATAGACAATATATCAAATAAAACTACCAGGTACACCGCATCTTGGAGAAGGGAAGCCTGAAAACCAAAACAATGCAATAATATTCACTCGAGGTGAAGCACTCCAAACAATTGATATGAACCAAGTAAGCCTAATTTTTGTTTACTTTCTTACAAATTGATTATTTTCTATTATTATATTATAAAACTTGTTCATTTCAATGTTCTCAAGAGTATCTGATTTCACAGGATAATTACTTGGAAGAAGCTCTGAAAATGAGAAACCTTCTCCAAGAATTCCTTCGGCGCCAAGGAAGGCGTCCTCCTACAATACTTGGCTTAAGGGAACACATTTTCACAGGAAGGTTAGTCCTTTGTATCTCATACATAAAAAAATCGCATTGTGGTGACAATAAGGGAGATTCAACAGGGTTCCTTTCATCAGAAAAATATACATATTCATATTATGCACAATGTTAATCACATGTTCCTTGAATGCATAAGCATGGTCCAAGTCTAAGACAGCATTTCATGTTACCATAATATGAGAAACATATAAAACCAAATGTCTCCAGAATAGACTATAAACGTGATCCCAGGGAAAGTATGAAACCAAATGTCTTATTTTACACTCATATTTTGTTTGTTCTACTTGCTTTTTTCCCCTTACTCATAAATGCCTTTTGCATTAATATTAGTAAGTTAATTAATATACTAATAGGATTTCTCTATGCTTTCTAATTTCAGTGTGTCTTCTCTGGCATGGTTCATGTCATATCAAGAGACCAGCTTTGTCACTATTGGTCAAAGGCTTCTCGCTAATCCTCTCAGGTAATAAATATAAACGTTTTGAAAACGAAAGGAACTAAAAGTATTTCTTACAAGATTTCTTTATTAGAAAAAAACATTATTTGAATGTGAACTCCAAAAATGAGTTCCTTAAAATTGAAAAGAGTTATCTATTTGGAAACTTTATTCAATTTCATGCAACTAAATTTTGTATAACCTATATTAAAATAATGTTTTTGTTAATATAAAACTCTTGTGAGAAACTCTCTCATTAGAGAAACTCTAAAATAGGAAAATTTCATTTAAGTGTCCAAGTTATCTAGCAAACCTACAATAATTTTTAATTGATAATTTGATATACTTGATTTGTTTTCGTAGTTGTATATACACACAGTTGTATTTTTTGTACTTGTGATCAAGGCAAGCAAAAATTTGGCTTTCTGCAATCAAGAGAGTGATTTCTTTTACTTAATATTACTGATTGAAAGTTTTTCAAGGACGATTTCATGCTCTAGTTTCTCTTCATTAACTAACGGTGATCTTTATTTTCTGAAAGTAGTGTACATGTATGAGTAAAGTAGAATTCTCTTGCTCTTGCATATATAAATATATGAAACATGTAAAGCATTTTGCCTCATTCTGCTTTTCTTTTTTGTTCTGTTCCGCTCTCAAAAAGCTCTTGCCCCTCTAATCATTACTTTCATCTCATCATATCACCAACTTTTTCAATCATTTTTTTTAACTCTAATGTATTATCTCACTCAGGGTGCGGTTCCACTATGGGCATCCAGATGTATTTGATAGGGTTTTCCATATCACAAGGGGAGGAATAAGCAAAGCATCTAAAACGATTAACTTGAGTGAGGATGTTTTCGCAGGTAGGAATTGATGAGTTCAAAACTATATTCTGACCACGTGTTTTTTTTTTTATAAGACAAATACAAATGTGGTTATGTCATGCAGGATTTAATTCAACACTAAGACGGGGATGTATTTCCTATCATGAATACTTGCAAATTGGCAAAGGTCGTGATGTAGCTCTGAACCAGATCTCAAAATTTGAAGCTAAGGTAGCAAATGGAAACTGTGAGCAAACTATAAGCCGTGACATATTCCGCCTTGGGCGGCAATTCGATTTTTTCCGGATGCTATCATGCTATTTCACAACAATTGGATTTTACTTCAGCAGCTTGGTAATTTCATTGAACCATCAAATTCTTTTTATACTCTTTTAATTGAAACACAATGTTTACATATCCTACTATTGTTATTTCACTTCTCACTACAAGACATGAAGTATTGGAATTGTTAACAAGTCATTCTTTATAAAGCAAAAAAAGTTTAAGTTCACTAAGGTTAATGTATGCAAATATGCTTGTGTACATCATGATAGTTTGGGGGAAAGGGGAGGGGAGAACATTTTGTACTTTCCATGATCTAGCATTACATCTTGGATAAATACAAAGTATCACACAGAGATAATACATAGGACATTTCCCAAATTCTAAGTTAGCATCAGCTTGTCTGATGCTTTATATTTAGTAAATGACAGTGGCATCCGGTTTGACTAAGCTAAATTTCCATTGAATAACTCCACAGATTTCAGTGATAGGAATCTATGTATTTCTCTACGGGCAGCTATACCTGGTGCTTAGTGGGTTGGAAAGGGCGCTTATCGTTGAGGCTCGAATAAAGAATGTGCAATCCTTAGAAACAGCTCTTGCCTCCCAGTCATTCATACAACTTGGACTTCTGACAGGCTTGCCAATGGTGATGGAAATAGGACTTGAGAAAGGTTTCCTCACAGCTTTAAAGGACTTCGTCCTAATGCAATTGCAGCTCGCTGCTGTTTTCTTCACTTTCGCCCTTGGAACAAAAACACATTACTATGGACGAACGCTTTTGCATGGGGGTGCAAAGTACAGACCAACTGGACGTAAAGTTGTCTTCCATGCTAGCTTCACTGAGAACTATAGATTGTATTCAAGAAGCCACTTTGTTAAGGCATTTGAGTTATTGCTGCTGTTGATTGTTTATAACATGTTCAGGAGGTCCTACCAAAGTGACATGGCATATGTGTTGATAACATATGCCATTTGGTTCATGTCTCTAACTTGGTTATGTGCACCTTTTCTTTTTAACCCTGCTGGGTTCAGTTGGACCAAGACAGTAGATGACTGGAAAGAGTGGAATAAATGGATCAGACAACAGGGTGGTATAGGAATTCAACAAGATAAAAGTTGGCATTCTTGGTGGCATGATGAGCAAACTCATCTTCGTTGGTCAGGTCTTGCTTCTAGGGTGACTGAAATATTGCTTTCTCTCCGTTTTTTCATCTATCAGTATGGTCTGGTCTATCATCTAGACATCTCTCAGCATAGCAAAAACTTTTTGGTTTATGTCCTTTCATGGATTGTGATTGTTGCAATTTTCCTCTTGGTGAAGGTAACTTCTTCATGGCTTCTCCCTTACTCTATTAAGAAATTTAGTAAGCAAAATCCTCCAAATAGTATAATTGCATGTTAATAACATAAATTAAACATCCATGCAGGCCGTTAACATGGGAAGGAAACTGCTCAGTGCTAACTATCAGCTCGGATTCAGACTTTTCAAAGCATTCTTGTTCCTGGCTGTTCTTGCCCTCATCTTTACTCTTTCTATTATATGTCAATTGTCATTGATGGACCTTTTTGTTTGCTGTCTAGCATTCATGCCAACTGCGTGGGGTTTGATACTGGTAATAATCTTAAGCAACCTTGCTTGAGCTAAACTGTCACATTTTCAATTTGTTGGCGGACAAAACTTAAATGCAGTTACATAGACACTTTTGGTGATGTTTCCAATTGGAATTGGAGTTTCATCTGGATAATCTGCGTGCAAATAAAAAGGAAACTTCATGAAAATAAAAAGATGAAACATCAATTCTGATTGAAAAACGGAACTAAACCTACCTAACAAACTATATGCAAGCTTGTCCTTGTTTGGCATACTTTTTTCCCTGGACTTAAGATCATGAAATGTCTTTTATTGGCTCAGATTGCACAAGCTGTAAGGCCAAAGATAGAGCACACAGGGCTGTGGGACTTCTCACGTGCACTTGCAAGAGAATTTGATTATGGAATGGGGATAGTTCTTTTCGGACCAATAGCTATTTTGGCATGGCTACCAATCATTAAAGCCTTCCATGCTCGTTTCCTTTTCAATGAGGCATTCAAAAGGCACTTGCAAATCCAACCAATTCTATCAGGAAAAAAGAAGAAGCACAGGACTTGACCATCATTCTTGTACTTGTTTTGTACAGTCAAACATTAATGTCTTGATATTCTATAGGAAGAATTAGGAACTAGACAATGGTTACACCATGTACAGCTGCATTCATATTAGTATATAGTACACGCTCATTAATGTACAAAAAGGAAACTGTTGTTTCTAATTGTGTAGTTGAATTAGTTAAAGAAAAGGGAATTAAAACAGCATTTCTTTCATGCAAATATCACTGTTCTAAACTCAAAATAATGCATAAAATAACAAAAAATTGGCTACCTTTATCATTACCACCCTCGTCACCCTCCCCCAACGACGTCGTTTCTCCGACAACTTCTTTTCCACCCTTATCAAAGCTTACGCGCACTCCTTCCGGCGCGAGAATCGCTCGCACCTTCAACTTCGTCCTCACCTCCTCAGCAACGCGCGACCTCTTCATCCACGTGCCACGGCCCGGCGTGCACCCGACGCGCCGAAGGTGCTCTGCGTGCGCGTGGAGCAAAGCGCGGCATTTGGAGCGGTGCGGGAGTTTCCGACGCTGATGAAGGCTGTGTGAGAGTTTCCCACACTCTCTGTTGCACTTTTGTTAGTGTAAATTGTCGTTTGGAAATTCTGATTAGTGTTTGGAATAATTTGAAATTCAAAATTATATATTCTAAATGGTAGAATCTTGATATGGGTTTCGCCTTTTTAATATATTTATATATTCAAAAATTATTTTGTATTGTGTAATTTAAAATATGTTACTAAATTATAATCTAAAATATATTTTTACATTATCTAATCTATATCTATTAATATAATCTAAATTGTATAATATAGAATATTTGGTAGATGGTGTGACGTAAATACATTTCTAAATTATGTATTTTTGGATATTAAAATATATTTTAAATTATTGAATTCAAAATTTGTTTTCGAATTATACATTTAAAAATTTGAATCAAGGACAATTTAGATGGAAATGCATAAATAAAGTATGGGGTGAAGAAGAAATTATCGTGGAAGGATTAAGGCCTCTAATTTTAGTTAATGAATGTTATGAGTTGTTACTAAGAATGTTCTAAGTTGTTAGTAAGGATGTTGAGAACCAAACTGGTTAAAAAAATTATAACCAAATTGTTAAAAATAGTAAAATCATGATTATTGAATTGTGATTTAATTAGTTTTTTATAATTTTTAAAAAATTATCATTTAAATAATAATGTTATGAAGATTATTTGGTTGGTGAAATAATTTAAATTGAAATTTTTTTAACAATCATATCTCTTCATTCTGACAAAAGATCATAGTATGATTATTTCGTTTCAGATACAATCTTAGATGTATATTTGACTTATGAAAGTTTGTTAAGAAAGACATCCTTAAAAGAGATACCTATTTATAAATACTTCTTAACATATTTCATTTGATGAATTATAAATTATTTCTTTTAGGATACTTTATAATAAATATGATGAGACAAACACACTTAAACAATTTTCTTATCCTTATCTTTCAGCTCAAGAGGTCATATCAGGCGCAAATTTGCAACTCAAGTAAATCACTTTACTAACATATATTAATGTTTGCCTCAACAAGTGATTGGATCATAGTCTTAGTGTCTAACCAACCAATACAAATATAAAATAAAACATTGGTTTGAAAGCTTTTTATGTAGTCACAAATTAGGTCTCATTCTTAGGTTAGTATAGACAATGATAACACGTAATATAAAGAAGTTAAGGAGGAGAGGAAACAATACACACAATCTTTTATACATGTTCATCTGTCTTAACATACTACATCTTGTTCTTGACCAACCAAGCAAGTTCAACTAAGCAAAATAATGTTGTGAAGTACACATCGAGTATTCTTTTGAGTCATAATCACTCGTGGCTAATCCCTTGTGTGTGAACGAGTGAGAACATAGAGATGCATTAAAGGTGTTCCATGCAACACTAAATGTGTCTCCTTTTCAAACAACATCTCAATAACTTGAAATACTTATCACGCCTAAGTCAAATAGCTTTTTACTAAAATTGGAGTAAAAGAAGATACAATATGCAATTGACAACTTTACCAAGGTTGACATATGCTTATGTTAGGATGGTTGTTAATGCAAAGCAACTTTAACTCGTATCTTAAGAGATCATGATGTTGACATATGCTTTAACAGATCCTTTTGGTAGACTGAAGACGAAAACATTCCCTACAATATAGAATAAACTTTAAGAATATTTTCTTTAAGTAAAGGTTAGCTTAAGACTATGTGTTTATTGTCTAATCAAAACTTTGCTTATTAGATGAAGCAAAGACTACAAGATGTTGTATCATCTATTAGATGAAGCACTTGTGCCTTACATGATCTACGATGTATACAAAATACATAATCTTATAGAGGAACCATATTCATGCTTTATACTTTGTTATTAAAAACAATTAATCAAAATAATGGTTGTTGGACTTTACTCTAACAATCTTTTCCTTTTTATGGTGCTTAAAATAATAAAGTTTAAATGTGAGAGACTTCTTAAGAAGGAAACAACAAATCAAGTTTTCACAAACTTTTCTAATACCATACAAACTAACAAATATAGAATAAAGCTAACTTTTGATAGGTTGTCAAACTTTTCAATAACACTGAATTTCATTAACCATATCATAGAGATATAATCATTAATGCAATGTTTTCTTTCACTGATGTATTGTGCATGCAAATGGAAATGTGGGATGTAAACGTATTTGATGCAATTGATATGTTGGGAAAAGCAGGCGAGGAAATGTATGGATTGTATATTTTACTATCTCACTCACATGCAAAGAAAGTAGAGGAAAACTTCATATGCAGTTGTGCAATCCTGATTTTGCCCTACCTTTATCTATGCAATCCTGGTTTCATGGTGCATGGTGCATGAGATGTTCTAAAATCCCAATCCAAATTCCTTACCCAAAACAGCCCCTAATCAATTATGGAAGACATACAAAGCGAACATAATCAATTTCACTTCTTATTTGACAAGATAATCAATTATCTTTGGCCATAATCGATTACTCACCTTTTTTCTAAGATAATTGATTATCCCTGACCCTTAGTCGATTATGTGTGTAAAACTCATGGGTAATCAATTATATGCTTCGTGTAATAGATTATGTGTGTGGTTTTAAAGGCTAATCAATTATGCTTGGTACATAATCAATTTTGACACTATTTTGTAATTTCTTTAGTTTCGGTTTCCATTTTATGAAGTTTATTTGTTTGGTTTGTTGTGTAAGTTATTTTGAACGTTTACAATGTTCATACTTTGTTTTATATAGGTTTATATTATTTCGTTTGCATGAATGGGTTTATTGTGGATTTGTAGGTGGTTGTGTTTGTCTAGTCTTGGTGATAAGGCATTGTTATTGTAGTGGTGGTGGTGTGGAAAGAATCTGAACTTCTTTCATAATCTAAATTTGAACCTCTTTCAAGTAAGTCTTTAACTTTGATGGATCTGTGTTTGGTTTGTTTGGAAATTATTTTCTTCATTTCTGTTGATGAATAAATTGGAAATGAATTTTGACTGTAATAAAATTTTCCAAAAACTCTAAATTAATAACAACTAAAATATCAAATATATATGTAACTAATGAATAAGAATTAAGTAGGTTTTTTTAAAATTATCACGTACTTAGAGGTTTTTGACCCATAAAACAAAGGTTTAGATACTCAAAAGATGTGCATCGTTACAAAGTTGTAAAATATCTCATATCTCTTAGTTGAGTAGTTATCCATTACGGTTAATAAGTAACTACCATTATTAATTTTTTCAGTTATTAATTTTAAGTTATTCGAGAATATCTAAGTAATACCAATATACATTATTATATTCTGTTATTGGGATTTTCATATACAATTAGGTACATAAATAATAAGAAAATAAATTTATTTTTTCCTTTTTAAACTTACAAGTAACCGTCAACGTTATGATATAAAGTTCTCGGTTAGCTTTTCTCACTTAAACATCTAATGATACCAAAACTTGAAGAGAACAACATCAAAATTGGGTTCTACTTTGAATCAATTAATTAGCTATCAGAATCTCTTAATTACGTATTTTATGTAATGTTTAATAAATTATTTTAGATAAATCGTGTATTAGTGGTTAGTCAAATTTATTTTTATTAAATCATGTATTATACTCAATTGGTAAGTCAAATTTCAGAAGTCTTAATTTGATTAATTATAGTTAAAAGTCCATTCTTTAAAAAAATGTATTCCATGGACTTTTATGCCTTTTAGGTTGTATTTCATTGTAATTGTACGAGTCTAGGTTAAATTTTTTATCGTCCTCATCATCAATTTAACAAAATAATTTATATTAACTCGGAACAAATTAAAAACTAGAAATTTAATAAAATAATTTATATTAACTCGGAATAAATTAAAAACTAGGAATTATTTCAAAAGGGTTAAATGTATCTAAAATAATTATTAATTCTTTTCAAATGTTAATTTTTCTCAAAATTCGTTGTTTCAAATGTCTGTTACAATTATTTCTAATGGATTGTTAAAGTAAAATTTAAAATTAAATTAATTTCATATATAAAGATCTAAAATTTAAACGTTGAAAACAATTTCGGAGAATAAAAAGTATATTTAACCCTTATTTCAATTAGTAAATTTAAAATTAGTAAGACGAAATTGAAAATTTTATCAAAAGTGAGACAAAAAGAAATATATCGTTTCAATCTATTAGGTTTGCCTCACCATATGAGTATGTCTTTGTAAACAAAAGTTGAATCAGGTAATCCCTTTACACTATCAATATACTTCTTTTATCTCTGGCTGTTTTTGCTTCAAGAGGCATCAAGTGCACTAAGATTCACCCTTAGCCATCTTGAATATTGCATGTTTTTACAATTAAAAAAATGGTTAATAAGCTCTCATCTCTCTTGATGCTATAGGAGGGCAAAATCTGAATCTAAATATGTTTTCTCCTTGTGTATATGTAAAGCTATTTACACGCTTAGTTGCTTTGCTAACTGCACCATCTGAAACTCAAACTTGTTTATGTAACAAAAATCTATCCATCACTAGAACTACTATTCCTGCAATCAAAATCTGCCAGTATTGTAGAAACACTCCCAACTGTACAAGACAAACAACAGGGGTATGAAATGCTGGACCATGTATGCTGGTTGAGACATTCTTAAGAGGAATAAAGTGGCAAAATTCTTATCTGCCCACAATTTCCTCTTTAACATGCTCCAATTCATCAGATTTAACAAACTCTTCACTTGGCCTTTCAGGGTAGCATGCCTTTTCAGGGTCATCTTTTACATTAACTATCTTCCTTGGTGCTTCATTATCCTCATGAGTGTTAGATGGAACTGTTTGAACCACCTGCACCCTAGAAAGGGGGAAATCATTGCTGCCTGGGGTCATAGCCTGAGAACCAACTGGAGTTGTTGCAACTGTGGGAGACTGAACTGCGTTAGATTCATCATCTGAAGAATCAGATTCATTTACTCTTTCTGGAACTGCTAGAGACTCATCTTTAGATTTCCTTGACTTGCAAGAAAGAGCATGTCTCAAGCCTCGAGCTGATTTTTCTGCATGTTTCAAAATATGCTTTGCCATATCCTTGACATGTCCCTTTGCAGGGCTTTCAGGACCACTCCCTTCATTTGATCCCCCTTCTACCTGAGCCTTAGGAGTTGGAAAGTCAGAAATGTTCTCATCCATCACAAACTGCACACCAATCATCCCCTTAGAATTCATTGACCTAATGTTATCATGTGGAGATGGAATGTCCTCTCCAACAGGCTCCTCCCTTTTACTTCGGTGGAATACTGAACCAATCTTTTGCAGGCCCCTCCTAACCGATCTCATTCGGTGCTTTTCTTCAGGATTATTATTATCAGAACTGCTGCTGTCATTGTTCAAGGATCCAGATACGGTTGAACTACCGCTACCAACTAAATCATTAGGTTCTCCATGAATTTCAGTATCCATTCGCCGACTCTTCCCTTTCCTAGGCTCCCACCTTTGGAAAACTTCACTTCCTGGGTGATGAACCCAAATTCCTGTCTCCTTTTGCCCTTCAATGTCTATAGGCTCATAGTTATCTGCCAACTTCTGAGATTTTTCAGGTGGAACAGGTGAAAAGGAACTATTATCAGTAGTGTTATGAGCTGCCGATGAGTTTTTTGGTACTTTAAAGTCCATTTCACTTGCAGTATCAACTCCCTGTACAGATAAAATTCAAAATTGAAATCAAACAGACAAACACTAACCAAAGGTAAAAACCATAGGAGCAACTTATTACCCCACATGCTATTATTTTTCATTTTTCTTTTGTATTCTGTTCTTATCAGAATGTTTCGCATTATTAAATATTGATAAGTACAAATATATTTGAGGGAGATTACCTTTCCATTAGCTTCAAGAATAGTTATTGCCAAACGCAGCCTCCCCATTTTCATGTTCTCAAGTTGCAGCCACATATCATGTCTATGGCCATCCCTAAATTCGTTGATGTTCACAGAACAGTCCCTGAAAACAGCACAGCATTAAATTATTTGGATGAATTCACCAGTGACAGAATAAGTAGCAGGAAATCATGGGAAACATACAATGAATAAAGGATGGCAAGACATTTGATCAAACAATATAAATGAGAAATGTTGTCAGACTCATACGAAATTGAAACTTCTATGATTCAGAATTACAACTCAGTAATCAATCTATAAAAGAGAACAAATTTAGTCAGGAACAGACATTCTGAAATTCTAGGAATGGAGAAATTCAGGAAGTCTAACAAAAGCTAAAATACTGGCTATATGGGAATGATGCTTTCCCTTTCAATAAATAGTTTCTCCTTTTTTTTAACCGGCGCCTTAAAGGCAATTAATTGTGCATGCACACACATAGATATTTTTATAAATACAAAGCATATAAAATGGAACAAACCCAAGGATATCATCATAGAAATGGTCCTTGTCACGAACTGCAATAACCAGCAGATTATCAGACTCCCATGTTATGATGGGAATCTTAAATTCCTCATGCCATTTTGGAGAAAGTGTTTTCCTTTGTACTTTTGTCCTAAATCTGTATCCACCCATATGACCTTTCACATAAGGATCCGCTAATCCTGAAACATAATATAATTTGTTATGCACAAATAAAAATTGTAAAAAAAACTCACAAGAATCATAGGTAAGGGATAACCATTTAGATCTGATGGCTTCATCTCAGATGCTTCAATAACTTCTACTTTAGCATAAGCAACAGGCTCCTTCTCATCCACAGAGAACCAATACTCTATAACATTAAGATTAAGGGATGGATGAGTATATAATAATACAAAACAAATATGCCATCCAGAGTTAAACTAAAGGATTTGTACAATAGGGATTCTAGAGAGGGCAATAAAAATGTCCTTTCTCCACTGAAGATTTGTGATGAGAGAAAATCAATGACTTTGTTTTATGAAAACCATAAGTTTCTCCAGAATTTTCCATAATTGAAACCATGATTACTTCCGGAAATGCTACATAAAAAGTTAAACCACATGCCTACTCAAAGAGCTAAACCCATATATATCTTGAATAGGTAGTAAAATTGAAAGATCAGAGACAAGAACAAGTAAAATTGACATTTTATACTTTATTTGAACAATGATTGACCGCCACAAGCTGGTAGCCTAAATGTTCATGATATGTTGACGAGCACAATACCTAATGTTCTCAATCACCAAGGCTACAAGTAAATTAGTTATTGCAAAATGAAAAGGATTACATATTTACCTTGCTCTGACGAAACAAATTTCTCAACATCAACAACCAGCATATTGGGCTGCAAAAATTCCAAATAAGTAAATATAGATAAATAATTAAAAAGATGCAATAATTTTCTAATAGCAGCAACAACTAAGAGATGAAAAGATTTCTAACACATTTGATATTTATATCACATCATTTCAATCCCAAGAAGCAAACAGATAAGAATATGCAAAAATACAAAAGTAACAAGGTGCGAAAAAGTGAACAACAGAGACAAACTTCACCTCAACAAGGGTCTGTTCAAAAGCAATAGACAGCAATTTATCCTGATAAAGAAAGGATTAAAATTAGACATCATTTACAGCATGAGCAAGTAAGAACGTAGGAAGATTTTGCAAAAAAATTACTTACTAGCCACCCAGCAATGCCTGGAAGTTCAGTTACATCAAGCCCATGAGTAAACATAGGTTTGACAGTCATTTGAAAATATGGAGGTTCAACAAAGCATACACGCAAACGGCCAAGAAAAGGCCATGTCGGTAGAAATTTTACCCCAACTAATATCTGCAGAGAGAATAAAACAATAAAATAACATTATCAAATGATTAATAATAACAACAATAGCAACAATAATTTAAAATTCTATTTTATTCCCTTTTTCTCCTAACTACCAGAGAAGACATTATAAATCTGCATTTAGATATATGAAGAAATTAGCTTTCAACTATACAAATCTCATAATAATTATCCACCAAGTTTTTCATCAATACTAATAGCTAAGGTATAATAAAGGTTAAAGTATAATTAAAAACTTTATGGTCAGACATAAGAAGGATGGTGAAATACTTGAATATAACAAAAACTTGGGGAATGCTTATTTTGAAAACATTTCCAGATTTCATTTTTTCTTGTATTCACAGGAAAAAAATCTGCTGCCAATTTGTTACCTATTCACAAATATTTGAACAGATTAAATCTCTGAACACAGCAACAAGGTGAAAACAAAAATGGCCCTTTTATAAAAAATAGAAAATAAAACCAAAAACCATTTTCTCAAATAAAAAATATAACTTTCTGTCATTCTGTATTCCTTCTCTTTAAATAGAATTATTTTAAAGTTAACTAACAAAGAGCAACACCACTTCTTCTCACTCAATACTCCATTATCAACTCTTCTTTAATACAAAAGATCATTTCTAAGAATCAAACTACATTTCATAAGGAATTCCCGTTGTATCTTGGCACATGCATATCCCTGAATCCATGTTTTTATCCATGAACTTGTATTGAGCAAATAACAGAAAAAAAAAAAAAAAAAAAAAAAATCATTCAACAAATATGTCACTGTAAAATCAAAATTTCAATGTCATACCTTCCCTTCAATATGCATTCCTGTAATGTGCAGTTTTGCCCACATTCCAAACCCCAATCTTTTCCTTAGTTTGACAGCAAGTATTGCACTCATATCATCAGCAGTAAGAAAATTCATTCCTAACTCCAGAACCTGCATCAATTACACGGTACCTAAGTCAAACCAAAAAAAAACTATTCACAGATGCAGAACAAGACATTCTCTTGATATGCTGCTTTATTACACATACCAAGTGGTCATCCTCAGTCTGGCGAAGAACCCTAATTTCAGTAAACAAAGGTGGGTTTCTCCCCAGGTATAGCTGCTGAACAACAGCTTCCTTCTGCAAATGCAGTTCACATATATCATAAATATCTTATCACACCAAAAGTCAAAGTAAACAACTTTATATTCACACAAACATAAAAATAACCCAAGTCAGACAGAATATGAAATTCATATTGTTTGATCGAGCACAATCAAAGACAAATAACTAAACAGTTTGAACCATACAGCAGTCCAAGGTTTGTACTTCTCTAAGAACCATGGTATGATAGGGAATAATATCTTCTGAGAGGCAATCTGTTCCATACATATAGGCCATATCTTTTCAACTGCATGGTTCAACCACCGGACTGTTTCAGAATCTGAAAGCACCTGAAGTAGAATAAAGGACATTACGCAAATTATATCAGTAAATCATTATAGCACAATCCATGCAGTTAGAACTCCATGTCTCAAATTTAAACTTGCAATTATAAAATAAAAGAACTAAATACTAATTTACAAAAGAAAAAATAAAATATATATTGTGTGTATTTTACTACAGGGGAGAGTTGTATTTTTTTCCATAGTTTTAGTTGTTTCCTTATTTAATTAAGTCATATAATTTCATCTTCAACATCGATTGAAGAAAACCTTTCAATTAATTTTCAAGTAAAATTAGTTTCCAGCTCAGTAAACTAGATATATACATGGTAGGACCAAAACATGAAAGCATTGTTTTCTAAGACACGCACACAAAAACAGAGAATCTTGGAATTTCATCCAACACAAAAACAGAGAATCTTGGAATTTCATCCAACAGAAACTTATCGACGAATAATGCTGTACTAATTCATTCAAAACGCTGATGGGGGTGGGGTAGCATGGATTTGAATTTTATCTTCATCTCTTCTCTCACGGTCAGCTTCTGCCTCAATTTCAGGAAACGGTTTAACTTAAAAAGAAGAATTCATTCTGATACCAGTTCCTTTTTCTTCATTGACCACTGTTCATTTTGTTTACTTTTCAAACAAATTAAGTTACCACTTCCCCTCAAACTCCACTATCCACAAAATCAAAGTAACCACAATAAAGTCAGCAGAATTACCCTTCTTTGATTAGCTTGTTTTCTCTCTTCGAACTGCAACTTCTTCCGCAGCCTCGAAACATAACGCTCATGAACCTTTCCAAAGAAAAATAAAGAATCAAAGTGAGAACATAGTGATATTCTACATCTTTTTCTCTACTCTTTAGACAAACACCCAAAACCCAAATAAATATTCCTTTTCTAAGCCCCCTATCTTTATTTTAATTTTCTTATCCACATCACCAACTGACTAAAAAGCAAAACCAAAGATAAAAGGGAAAGGCAAAATAGCAAATCAAATATATCCAAAAGTTGTCAAATCTCCATTCATGATCCTCACCAGAAAAAGATAGACCAGAGCTACAAAATAAACAACAGAGTGGCACCAATTGAATGCAGAGAGAATCCAAATCGCAATCAGCACAATCCCCACATGGTGCAGGATTGAAACTTCCGTCATATCCATCCCCTTCAACCCAAAAAAAATAGTTTTAAAAAAAGTCCAAACAGCAAAACTACCCCTTAACTGAAACCACCACTCCTAGAACCAAAGCTCCAATCTTTGTAGACACCCATTGACCCAAATCCAACCCTGAATCTGATAAAATGCAAAATGCATGCCCATGAACGAACCCCAAATCCGGTATATTAAAAAACTGAATCCGTGTCTTGCCCCACCTACCCAAAAGGTATAAATAATTGAATATCCAAATCCAGAAGGAGATACGCCACTGTTGTGACAACTACATGCAGATACAGGAATTTGTGTCTAAGTTAAGATGAATTCCAAGATTAAAAAAAATGGTTACAGAAAGTGAAAGGTAAAGTTTGCGCGAGTATGTCCCAATCAAGAGGCTCGGGGGATTGAACCATTTCAATTTTCTTTTTGTATTGATTAAGAACCACTGAAACGGTGCCGTAAAAGAGAAGTAACGCGGCTAAATGAAAAAAGAGTAGCAGAATTTGGTAACAACAGAGAAACCGAAGTTAACCCAAAAAAGGAACCGCTTTCTCTGAATTTGCAAATCACCAACAACACAGGCATTATCTGATACCAAAAGGATAATAATTTTAAATTTTCCAAAATTTCTTTTTGGTTCTGATATTTATTTCTTTGAATACTTTTTTTCTTTTAAAATTTAATGACTAATTTTTTTATGATTAAATAATATATTATATAGAATTCATTTTTTTATCAATTAATTAAAAATATTTATAATATTTTGAAAAATAATGTCATGTCTTAAGATTGTGTTTTAAAATGTTTAAAAGAGATTTCATTTATGATTTAAAATTTTTGGAAACATTTATAATTAAATACTATTACATTGATGTGGTCGAAATGTTTCTTAAAGATTTAACAAGTATTTATTGTTATAAGATAATTGAAATGTTACTTTAATATTATGAGATTACTTATTTTAATTTAGGCTCACTAAAATTTATTATAATCTTATAAATATACATTATTATAATTAAAGTAAAGATAGATATTAAACATTATTTATTATTCTCAGATATTATATTCCAAATGCTAATTTAAACATCGAACAAAGATATGAAAAACACCGAAACCTTTGGATCATACAAGAACAAATAAATTTTAACAAAACCACAGTGATTAGAAAATGCTAGTGGGATTAATTTTGATACAATAGATCGAAAAAATCGAGAAAATACTAGAATTTAAAGATTAATTCACGTAAATAACTTACTTCAATTTTATAAAATTCATATTTGTAATATCTACATTGAAATAGTAATTTTATTAATAAAAAAATATAAGATGAATCTCCAATTTTTAAGATGCTCTAATAGAACTAAACAATCCATTAGTTTTTCTTGTTACATTGAGTTCTGAGAAAAGTTTATAAATGTTTCCCTAACAAAAAATATTATAATCTCAGCAGAATTCAGACACACACCACTGTAAGATTTGAGTACTGTTTTACTAATTAAATCAACTTGTATTGACTAATTTAGATATTGATGAACATAGGTTTTATCAGTTTTCAACAATAAAAAATCAATTTTCGAAAATTATATTAATTACACACACAATGAAAGCTTCAGTGTTACTTATTCTGACAAGGTTTTTAACAAAACTTAAAAGTTATATTAATGTTACTATAATAATATAAATTTATTATATTATTAATTATTATATTTTCATAATTACATGTATTTATTTTCTACTTAAAAAATTTAAAGCGTTAGAAATATCTATATTAAGGGTATAAAGGGGATATTGAATTTCTCAGTCTAATATAAAGTTTGAACATGAGTTGATTGGCACGTGTCAACAAAAAGGATCTCAACGTGTCGACAAAGAGGATTTTATGTTTTTTTTATATTTTTTTCGTAATATATGTCGGCATAGAAATTTGAGTCTTTTCACTAAGTGAGTGTTCAAACTTAAAAGGGCTAATCGATATATTTATAGTTTAATTTTTTAATTAAATAGCAAAGAAAGTATTAAAATGTAGATATTTAAATTGATGACTTTTGGATTACTTATTTTCGTTAAATATAATTCTTTCTTGTATTTAGTGTTTAATTTTATATTTTTCATTTAATTTATATGTATACTTTAAATATATTTATTATATTAAATTAAAGATATATTTTCTTAAAAAATTAAATTTCATTATTATTATAATTATCTTATTCAATTTTAATTTAAATTAGCATATATATATATATATATATATATATATATATATATAATACGTTCAAATAAAATAGTACGTGACAAAAAATTAATTAGTTACATACCTAACTTATCTGAAAATTTTATTACATTACGTAGATTGATAAAATTCAAAATTGTGAAAATTTAAAATATAATTCAGACTTATTTTGATGAACTTTTATACAAAAAAAGTAAAATATTAATTTATGTAAACTTTTAAAAGTAGCTGATGTTGATAACTGAGCAGTTTCAATGGATAGGATTAAGAATTCCACATGATGCTATCATCTTAAAGACTCAAAACTATTAATTTAATAGGATGGTTTATATCGTTCATTTCATTTTGACTTTGTAGCCGACAAATATCTTCATTATCTATTTATAATATTATAAAGTTTATAATTTAAGTAATTCATCAATTTAAATAATTTTAATTAAATTTATGTTGAAAAAATTTATTAACTATTTAAAATATTTCTATTTAAGTATTGTTTCATTTTGTTTTTAATATTATTATCATTTCTTTTTTAATGTCTAACTTATTCATCAATTCACTTTTTCTTTTTTAATATTTCAACTTGTTAATTTTTTTAATAACAAATTATAAATTAAAAAATATTCAAATTAATGAACAAGTAATAACTACATCTTAATAATGATTAATATTAAATATAATATTAAAAATACTAATCACTCAATGCAACGAAAATAGTTTACGAAATTAAACAATAAAATACTTAAATGAAAAGAAAAAATATATTTTAAATATAAAATTTATTGAAAATTAATAGAAATATTTAAATTATAAAATATTAAAATTTAATTATATTATATTTTAATATAAATTTAAATAATTAACATTTTGAAAATGACAAGTGGGGTTGTCTAATTAATGTTCACACAAATAATTATTTATGGTATTTTGAAGTGTATGACATCTTCGTGGCTTTAGTAGATGCTTTACACATCAAGGTGACTATTGAAAAGGCTTTACACGTGTCAATTACAAATCAAACATTAAAAAAATCTTTTTAATTGAAAATATATGGTAAAAAATAAAATAAGGTAAATATCATTTCAAAGCAAGTTTTTTGAAAAAAAAAACATATTTTTAACTTTTTTCTTAAAAATTTAAAATATATGTAATTTTCCTTTCAAGTAATTTTTTAAAATATTATTATATAATAATAATAATGTGAAACTTAAATCTAATATCATAATTTTTTATTTGAATGTTAAAAATTATAAAAAATATTATTTTAAGTTTTTAGTATTATTAAATTAAGATATTTAATTATTAATATTTGTTCAATTATAATTTCATTTTTAATTCTAGTAAACTTAAGACTAGTGTATTACCATATATGTAAGGATCTAGAAAATTACTTTAGAATAGAAGTGGTATATTTTAAATGATTCTTAAATATTTTATTATTAAAATGAAAAGGATATATAAATAGAAAATTTAGTTATTCAGGTTTCATTTCAAAAGAACTACCATCTTTTCAAAAAGTTTTCTTTTTCTTTTCCTCTTCCTTTTCTCTAAGATTCTAACATCCTCACTTATCAGTTTGACGATCGGAGTTTGTCATTGGACTTCTGACAATTAACTCTACAAGATTATCCGATCAAAATCTTAAACAGAGTAAGTTCATTACTGCCCTTTTCTTTTAGTTAAATTTTGAACTTGATATGGTTGTCTCTGCATAGGCTTTGCATGTGATTTTTTTAGATTCAGGGTTAATCTCTGTTTACTTAGGGTCCTAGTTATATAGTTAGATTTTGATCAGGACTTTGTGGTGCATGTTAATTGTCTTTAAGTTTTTGGTAGATTTGGAGCTCTTAGTGAGCATCTGTTAAAGTTCAGGTAAGGGAAGCTAGTTTAAATTTCCAATAAAACCCTAGGCTAGAAGATTCTGAATGTGAGGGTGACGTGGTCACCAGTTTCAAATTTTCTTGTAGGATTTCTTATTTTTGTGTAGATTGGAATTTGTTTGAGATTAAAATGTGAAATTTTAGATATAGTAGATGTTGTAGAATGTATATGATTTTGGAATTGAATGAGCTACTGAATATATTTGAAAAGAAAAGTTTGTGACAATTTGTTTTAAAGTAACTTATGAGTGTGATTATTTGGAGATTTGCTATGTTAATTGTAATTTGAATTTTTTTGCTATTTTTGAGATAAGTTATTTGTTGGGTTTAACATTTGATGATCAAACTATAATTTCTTATTGTGTGTTTTGGAAATTCTAAACTTTGGTATGATTTGATTGTTTGATGTTGAATATTGTGAAATTCAAAATATGAGTTTTTAATCAAGACATAGTATTTTCAAGAAAGAAAATACCGTGTTAAGATTGTTTAAGATGTGCATTGACTAGGGATTTGTCTAGAAAGAGATATCCTAACTCTCCCGAGATAATGGAATCATGTAGATGAAGTTACTCAGGTGGTGAGAGTTGAAGGAGATTCATATGAATGGATAAGTTGTTTGAAAGATAACTAACTTGACCTATTATATGAGTTAACCATGTCATACTAGGAGAAAGATGATATTGAGAATATTTATGCGCATAGCTGTGTGGATTTCACAGTGATATAGTATGACAAGTGCAGATCTCTGAGTCTAAGTCAATGCATGAGTCTTTCGGAAGTAGGGTCAAAGTGTCTATGTGTTGTGAGTCAGTAGAAGTCTAACATGTGAAAGATGAATCATGAATTTTAATAGACATTTGATAGTTTGAGAAATTGTATGAGACTTGATGAATTATGTTTATTAATTTGAAATTGAAATTTTATAGAATTTTTATATAGCTAGCTTACCCTATTCTTTGTTTGTGTATGTTTTTGTATCTGTGATGATCGTGTTTTACATGAGAGCAGATAAGATTGCAGGTAATAGAGTTCCTCAGTGAGCAGTTAGAGAAAGGGATAGTTATAATTTGAATGCTTTGTTTTGTTTTAAAAACTTTTGGTGTATATATATTAAAATCCTTATGAAGAGGGATGTTTCTTTTGAGATACAATTATGAGATAGATGTATATATATGTTAATTAGATATTACTTGTTTTACTTTTATTTTATTATATATGAGTAGAAATTAGGGATGTTACAATATAAAAAACATAAAAAAAAAAGATAAATATAAGACGAAATCTGAATTTTATCTGAAGATAAATTTTAAATGGATAAAGAAGTAAAGTATATAAATATAATATAGATTTTTATTTTTTATTTTATCAAAAAATTATTCTTTTAAACTCATTTTTATAATTTTTTTTTAAGTTTAGAGAATAATTAAATTTAGTTATAATATTGGTAAGTATTTTAATTCCTAGAAAGAATTTCATTTATTTTTTTCTCTATCTTTTGAGAGTTTTATAAAAGAGAGACGTTATTAGTGTAGGATTTGATATTTGAAATTTTACTACTGATTTCTAGAAATGTCAAATGAAGATTTGCTTATAAGCACGCTATCTCTAACATTATTATTTAGTTAATATGATGGTTGTTTAGATGTACAAAAATTATGGTAATTAAATTTTTGTGAAAGTTAATATATATATATATATATATATATATATATATATATATATATATTTATATCCACATATAAATTTTGAACTAATATAAAGTATATATGATGTTAGTGAATTATTTGAAGATGTTTATCGATGAGTTTGAGTATCGTTTAGTGTTAAATTTGTAGTTGAATTTTGTGTTGTTTGAGAAATGTTGCTTTTTAGTGCAATATTTCAAGTAGTGACTCATCGCTTAAACAGTTAAGTAGTATGTAATGATCACATGCATCACTCACTATCGCTAAGTTACAATATGAATTCTTACAAGGTGTATAACTCAAGTTAAAGCTTCTAGCTTAAGACAGACAATAAAATTGTAAGATTTTACATCTCATATGAGAGGTACGTGACTTATTAATTAAAAAGACCAATAAATAAATTAATAATAAAGAACAAAATAATAATTGGACTAGTGAGGAGCATAACTTGATGATGATTACTATTTGATAGACCTAAAAAAATAAATTGATGAGACCTAGATGGTATGTATCCTACTTAACAGTCTAATGGTAGACATTGTAAGTATTCAAGTTTTGATGATAACAAATCCTATAAGTATTTTACATGCTTTATTATACTTATGATTATACTAATATTTGTTTAATGTTGATGAAGTTGCAAGATATTAGTATACTAGACAATCTACCTAGTTCTCAAGTGATAGATGGTCTATCATTCTACGTTGCAGTTTATATTAACTTGCAATTATGCTTGATTTAATTTGTTCATTCATTATTTATAATTTAAACAAGCCATAATAAAACACATTTAGTATAATTAATCAAACAAATTAAGTGATCTTCAAAACAACTAGATTATCCATCTAAGGAAGCATTCAAATACAAAAACAGTCACACATAAAATGTTTTTGGAAAGAATTTTAAATGAAATCATAACTTGTTTCTATAGATAGAATGCTTGCGGAATTGTGTTTATGGGATTATTTGAAGAAAAAGATTTTAAGGAAAGATCAACCTTCTATATTGAGAGTCTACCTTAAAAGAGCTTTTGTAAAAGATTAAGACCTAATAGTTCAAGTCGTCAATCATGTCATCTAAAGTTTATATAAAGAGATCAGGAATAAAAAACAACACAAGATATACAACAATCTTACACAAATATATAAAGAGAGAAATAGTTGCAATAAGTCTTATAGTTCTCTAAGCTTTTGAGCATCTATCTTTGGGTTGTTGTAAATTCTTCACTAAGTGAAGTTATACTCGTGTGTGCTTTAGACGTAATCCAAGTTTGGGCGAACTAGAATAAACTTTTATGTTTTGTTCTATCCTTGCTTTTTCTAGTTGTTATGCCTTGCTTGTTTGCTTTATATTGTCTTGTTAAATGGTTTGCTAGAGTGTCTGCAATATTCATTGCATGAAAAGTCAAGGCTCAATTCAACCTCTCTTTATAAAGCCAATTGTCTCTACAATTGGTATCAAAGCTCGTCTTTGGGGTGAGTTCCTTACAAAACTATAGGAAAAAATCCTTGGTACAACAAACACTGAAGGAGTTGCTTTCAACCGTCCACCATTATTTGTTGGAAAAGAGAAGAGAATGGAGAATGGAAAATTGAGTTGCTTGCTTTTCTAGAGCAGTAACATAGATTTGTTGGTGCTTAGAGAAATTTAGATAAAAGGTCATAAATGGAGATATCAACTAAATGTCAAGGCTACATACATTTTAAGGTGTGCCTTGTCCAAAGAAGAGTTGTCAAAAATCAACTCTATGACAAGTGTCAAAGATATGAGAGGCACTCTAGCTCAATATCATGAGGAAGCTAAGCATGATGCTCTTATAGATGTGATAGATGTCATTTTATCGTCTAATTAAAATGATATTTAGTGTAGACTATCTAACACGGTGTTAGACAATCTAATATCAAAGAGATGATAGTATAATTATGTGATCAAATGATCCTTAGTCGTCTCCTAGTGAATTCAATAGTAAATTCAATTAATTAGAACTCAAAACTTATCTGCAATCAAAAGGATTAGAAATAACAATGAAAATAAAAAGGAGGGGTTGAGATTGTTGTGAGAAACAATAAAGTAGACAATTAAAGGTAGTAAAAGAGACATGTTGACTTTCAAGTTTATTCGACAATAAATTCATAATTTATTTTCTTAAAATTTTCACTCTTTCAATTCTTGTCAAACTTAATCAACCAAGCGTCAATCAAATTCAACACAATCTTATCAACAAAATAAGTGTTTACTAATGTATTTAATATTTCACTATTTCTAAGTGTATATTCATGTAATCTCTATCTTTTACCTTTTGAATTAAGCCAACAAGAGATTGATTGAGATTAAGCAAATTTTGCAAAGAACTTCAATTAAAAAAAAAAAATTCTCAACAAACATTCAAAAAAAAAATTCTTTTGAACAAAACTAGATTTGAAAAAAACCAACAATAAAACACAATCTGCTACCAAAAATTTAAAAAATAAAAAGCAGAAATATCAAAATTCATTGCAAAAATAAAATAAAAATTATTACGTAATGTCAATTTATATTTATTAACTAGCTTTACCAAATACTTTTAAGTCAAGAAACTATTTATTAGTTTGAAATTTACAAATTAAGAATTTATCGACTATTAACTAATTTATCAACTATATTTTTAAATAAATTCGTTATCGGAAAATGAAAATCGACTACCATTTTAAATAAATAAATTATAGAAAAATGAAAATGAGGTGGATATAATCAATTTAATATCAAATTAATTATAAAAAAATCATTTAAATATTTATTACTTTTAATTTATCAAAACGACATTTAAATGCTTATATATACCTAGTTTAATTTACTTTGATGCATTTAATTGATACTGATCATGCATGTTCCCACGTTGGATGGGTTGTCATATAACATCATCACTCTTCATTAAGAAAATAAGAAAATGCATGACACGTTATAAACTACCATCTAGATCGGATCAATGTTGCATCACGCATCACTAATGGATTATTAATATATTTTTAGTTATTCAAAACTAAAATTTATTAGATGACTTTTATATTGTGAGTTTTTATTTTTTGGTTTAAATATGTTTTTTTTTTATGTTAATTTTGTTTTAATATAAATTTTTAATTTTATATTTATAGTAAGAAAATTATTGAAATGATTTTTTATTAATTTTATTATATTATAAAAATAAAATTTTAATATAACATATATTATAATATTATAATATATGTCATGTAAAAAATTAATAATAATTTATTTTAATAATTTTTTTACTATAAATATTAAGAAGATCTAAAGTTTGAATTAGAGATGAAAATTAATTTTGTGTGAAAATTTATGAATGAAAAACATATTTAATTTTTTTTATACATGGGACTAAGATTCTGTGTCACATGAATTTGGTTTCATCAAGAAGTAATGTCTGATATTAATCCGGTTTTATTCAAAAAAATAATAAAATTTGATCAATAATAATTTTTATTAAAGATTAAGCTTAAATAATGGTTGTATGTGAAGGAATGGAAGTAATAGACAAATACCAACAACTCACAATATGAAATTTTGGTACCAACAAGTACCCAAAAGTTGTCATTGAGTGGAACATTTAGTGTGCATGGTGAGACTAAAAATTTCCAGGTACATATTTTTTCTTTCTAGCCTCTTTTCACAGATTATATGTTAAGATGATGTGTTGACCTATAACATAACACTTGAACTATTACATTATTATTAAATAAAGTACTCATTAATAATTATAACTTTTAACATATGCTTGATCCAAAATTATATAATATAAATTTAGTTGAATTTTTTTTTATATATCTATTATGATTTAACTCATTTTTTTTATAAAATTCATGAACAATTACTGAAAAAATAACATAAATTAAAAAAGAATAAAAAATAAAATTACGAGGGACTAAATCAAATCTATTAAAGAAAAAAAAACTCTCAATAATAATCTAAATAACTACATTAAAAATTTAATTCAGAAAATGAAAATTTTTAAAAAAGAAATTAAGTAAATTTATTCTCTCTAATGCATAGTTCCATAATAATAACAAAAATAAATAGTTAAATCTCAAAAATCCAATCACACTAATGCTTGTTTGCATGATAATAAAATTATATGATTTAACTCATTTTCAATAAGGTTTGTTTACGCAAGTCATTATAATTTTTTTTTTTTAACTTACAATTTTAAAGTTTTTTTTTTATTTTTAAACATTTTTAAAGAAACTAGAATATTATTTAATAATTGAAAAATTAAAAGATTTAATATATTTAAATATATTTAGTTAATAGTAAATCGAATAATAATTGTATTATCATTTAATAATTTTTTAAAGTTGAATTAAACATCAAATTCAATTCAAAAAGAAATTAAGTTAAATTACAATAAATTTTACTCAATTACAACAAAAAAGTCAAACTTAATCTATATTGGATTATTGAATCTTCGAACCTAATAAACACCGTAGTTATAATTTACATCTGAGTCAAAGGTTGGAGGATTGGAAACAAAAACCAATCACATACAACACTAATTTTGAGACACCCATTTCGTAACTTTAGCATCACTATATTCCTATAAACATTTTGAAGGCCAATTAATCAATGATTTTTCAAAAAAAGACATCAAAAGTTGGATGTCAACAATCATAAATAAGTATTTTTGGCTTACGTGTTCAATATTCTTTCTAATACTTTGAACTATGGCATATACTTATGGCTATGAGTTGAAGAATTATTACTATAATAATTCTAAAGTTGTAGAATAAATATAATCCATGTCTATTCTATAAGAAAAAAAATCATGCACAACACATTTATAGAAATATAAGATATCTTAAATGTTTTTACAAGAAGAGTTTAATGTTTCAAAACCTAACGATTTATCATGTTTTTTTTAAGCCTTAAAAAAAGCAATGTTAATCCGATTTACTTGTCTTTTAATATTTTCTATCGACAACTTCAAGATTTTGATGGAAAAATTTGAACATAGTTTAGAACAAGTCGGACACATCACAAACAACAAGGTCAACCTTAACCTTCTTTAACAATTCATCTAAGGAGGTGTTTACCTCCAAGGTCGACTTTAGAGAACTAGTGGACTCGGTCAACTCTTGTGTTTAACTTTTGTGCCCTAGAGGTCAAACCCTTGGAGATCTCAGTGCCAAGCTCAAATGTAGGCACTCGAGTGAAGGCAAATGCTCAACTATGCATTTCGAGGCATGTTGCCATGAGGTCTTCCGACAAAGTTGTGGCCATCGTCTCCTTCTCGATTAGGTCAAGGAATAATTTACTTCCTTGTAAAAGTCTAACTCCCAACTGAGCTCCAATACCATGGTCTCAACATCCAAGGTGGAAGGTCAACATGATAATTGATTATCCTTAAAATACTTCATAATCGATTATCCTTGAAAACATAGTTCATAATCGAGTATGGAAACATGGTAATTGATTACAGTTGTAAAGATGGTTCATACTTGATTATGACTCTTTTGTAAACCTGTGATAATCGATTATGCGTGTAATTGTTCTCACAAAATCAATTTCCAACAATTTTTAATCAATTTCCATGCCTAGGATTCATCAAATCTTAATTGATTTCCATCGTTGGTCGCATGAATCTGTACTTTGCTCTTCATGCATGTCCATGTAACTTTTCTAAGTGGAATCTACATTGTACTCTCATGCAGATTGGTTAAAAAGTGAATGATAAGAATGTAAAAGACACATAATCCATGTGACTTTCTTCACATTTCTGCTTTTAGTTGCAGGGATTTGGACACTTTCCTCACTTTTCCACGTTCGCATCTTAACTTGAATAATTTGGTAAAAAACACTCATGAGCGTCTTTCTGTCCTCGTTTATAGTCCATCCTTAAAATCAAACACAACGTAAATAAATGAAAATGATAAAAAAATCATTAGATAGATATATAATTAATATGTTTGAAATTTTAGAAGAAAAAAATATTTTAACTTTTGATAGAACAATTTGCCTAGTTGTCATCTAGGAAACAAAGTATTCTTTTTATCTATCTTACATATCCAAAATAATCTGACTTCGCTTATTTTAAATGGATTTTAAAATTGATTGATAGCAAGATGAACCTAATCAAGTTGGCTAGGATTACTTGTGATTTCAATAACTTAATAATTAATCATTCTCGATGATGTAAGATCCTAGACCTACCATTGGAAGTTTCAAATTTATGCATGTTTTGTAAAAGAAAAAAAGGTTAATTAAGGTTTAAGTACATAATAAATTTGATATTTAATTAAAATTTTATTAAAATTTTCATTTTATTAAATATTTAAAATATTTTTATTTTCATCTAAGTATCCTATTATACGATCTTTATCATCGTCAACGAAATGATGTTATCACTATTTCAGTTTTATTATCTCTAACTTATTGATCACTCGTTCCTCGATCAACTAGTTCCTTCTCTTTTTCTCTTGCTAAGAATAAGTTAAAGAAAATTGAAATAGAAAAACATTAGTTCATTAACAATTTAAAGATGAAAAAACAAAAATAATAAACAACAGTACACAATCAAACAAATTTTTAAACACTAATAAAATAATTTTTTAAAGAATGACTGAATTAACTCTAAAATCAAATACTAAATACCACCACGTTAGTTTTAAATATAAATTTTTAATAGTTTATTTGAGTAAAATTAAATTTTCAAATTGTTGAAATAATTGAAACCTGCAATTAAATAATCTCAACCATTGATTTTGAGCAGTGCAATGTATATAATAAATACGTCTTACAATAGAAAATGACTTTTAGAATTATCTTTGCTATATATTAGTCTATATTAACAAAAATATACTAGTGATAATTGATTTTTTTTTTATCTTATCCACTTGTTTTTGGCCATATTTTGTCTCCAACCACATGTTTTTTCCTGCAATAGTTATGAAAATATTTAAAAACACTTAAAAAAATTATTGATGTTAGCCTGTAAAAAAAAACTCACACTACTAAAAAAAAAATACTAAATTCATTTTAATTATCATTTAGTGTTTTCTTTTTAATTTTTGTGTGAGTATTTTAGAAAGTTAACATTAATATTTTTTTTTAGTGAAATATGGAAATTATCCATTGATATCGATTTGTTTTGTCGTTAAATTTTTAATAATTTTATTTTAATTATAAAATGCAAATTAAAGAGTTTCTGTGTTCCATTGTGTTTGTAATAATAATAGTCACTATAAATGGAAGAAGAAGGAAACACATCACTCAAAACACTTGCGTTTCATTCAAATCTGCAACCCTTGTTCATGCTATCTAACACGATCCTTATCCTTCATCACTTTCCACAATCTCAAATGTGAACCTTGTTTTAAATTCCTCAATTAATACAAAATTTTTAAATTGTATAACCGAGAAATCAAACCAAAGTTAATGGATAATTTTGATATATTTTTAAATACGGATGAATAATTTTATTTTTTGAGTGAATATTATTAGGCTTTAGTTCATTATTACCCAATTTTATTTAAGGGCTTTAGAGCGTTTGCTTCTTCCACCTCCATAACTTCTTCCTTCTGCATATTTATATTTTTTAGAAAAGTTAAATTTACTCTTAATTAAATTAAAACTAAAGACTAAGTATATGCATTCGTTATCATCTTCTTCGTTTATGTTTAAGTGTAAACAGTATTTTAAATTATACAATTTGAAAGTTATTTTTAAATCTATAAAATAATTTAAAAGATAAAATTTGGAAACAAATTTTATATTTTCTGAATTTTACAATTTAAAAATAATTTTTGAATAAAAAAAATGGCTTTTGATTTCTAGAATTAAAAAACAAATGTATTATAAATTTTACAATTTAAAAGTTATTTGTAAATAAGTTTTTTTTTCGAATTGTAAATTTCAGAAGTTAATTTTATATTTTGAATTTTATAATTTAAAAATTATTTATAAATATAGAAAATGACTATCAAATTATAGAATTCAAAATACAAATTTAAAAGGATATTTTAGAATTGAAACAATTATGGAGGTGCACGAAGAAATTGTAAGGGTTTAGTTCATTATTACCCAATTTTACTTAAGGGATTTACTATTGCCACCCCCTTTCTACAATGTTTACCCTATTTATATGTATGTGTTTAAAAAACACTATAATTTTTTTATTTTTTAAAATATAATTATTATTTATAGAATAGGTCGACACACAAATTTACACGCAGATCTATGTCCAATTAGGTTGCAAGAATTAGAAAAAAACTCTTTTTACTTTGCCTAAGATTTTTTTTAACATAAACATTTTTTTTATAAACAAAATTACAAAAATAAACTTTCCAATTTTTATTTATTCAAATAGATCCATTTATTGTTCATAGTTAGAATTTGATTCCCGAAGAGCTGAATTCTGTCATAAAAGAATGCTATTTCTATGGTAAAATACTAGTCTGAATTCAATTGTTGGGAACTCAAATCTTGGCTAGATTTTTCAACTTTTTTTATAAAATAATAAACAATTTAAAAATAATTAATAAAATTTCAAATTTGTAATATGATTTTGTCTTTTCGATTTTTAATAATGAATTAAATAAAAATAATATAAATAATAGAATAAAAATATTTAAAATAAATAAATATTAATTGGTGTTGTATACTTTGATTTAGTATATATATTATTATTACTATTATAATGATTGATATAAAGATTTAATAAATCAGAAATCAAATTCTTTTAAATTTAAAATAATAGTTTGATAGATTATAAATTACAGTTGAAGAAATGACTGAATAATTTATTTTATAAAAATTATTGATAAAAATTAAAATTGTTATTAGGGGTATAAAATAAAGAATATAGTTGAAACTTGTAATTTTAAATATGTAAGATAAAATATATTTATGATTAATAAAACATTTAATTTACATGAAAGTGTAATGTAATATAGAATTTTTATACATATATTTATTGAAGTATAATAAATTGAACTAATAATATTTGGAAAAAATATTTAAAACATATAAAGTAGTATTTAATGATGAAACAAATTTAAATGTAGAGATTTAAATATTTTCATGAGTAATTGAATTTTTATTTATTTTTTAGATTAAATGTACATGGAAGGAAAAGTAAATGAAAGTGAAAGAAAATCCTAACTTGAAAGTGTGGACATAGTAATTTGAGGTTACTCTTAAAGCTACAAAAATACAATCTTGTAAGGAGTTTGTTAGTCATATCATTCTTAGATAATCTTCTTTGTAAGTCATGTATCATATATAAACAAATGTAAAGTTCTTTTAAAGTATCAATCATGTTTTTACAAAGAGATCTCTTAAGTTGATACACTTAGATATTTTCGAATCAACAAGAACTACGTCTATACGTGGAAAACTACATTATCTAATCATGGTAGACAAATAAACTAGATGGACATGTGCTAAATTCTTAAACGGCAAGGCTGGGGCTTTTTAAACTATTTTATAAATTCTTCAAAAAGGTTCAAAAAAAAAAAAGAAGGTGTGTCAATTGCTACTATCCGAAGTGATCATGGCGGGGTTCAAAACCTTTACGAAAGCTATTATATTAAGCATAATTTTTCAACTCCTCAAACACCTTAGAAAAAATGGTATTGTGGAGAGGAAATATGTTTTTTTACTAAAAATGACTCGATTAATGTTTATGCTAACTCCACATAAGAAATTTATATATATATATATATATATATATATATATATATATATATAATCCATTATTTACAAAAATAGAATTTACATTAGATTCTTGATAAAAAAAATATTTTCTATGAATGGTAGAAAGGTAGAAATTACAACATTTCTTATTTTCATCATTTTGGTGTTCAATATTTCATTCTCAATATGAAGGAAATTTTGGGAAAATTTGACTCTACAGTAAAAAATTTCATAGGATATTTTGAAACACCTAAGACATATATAGTTTATAGTTCTAGAACATCTTTAATTGAAGTAGTCATTCATGTAAGATTCAATAACCGCAAACCTGGTATGAAATTATTAGACAAAAACAATTATTTTAGTTTTGATTTCCAGGATACATAGTATAAGTCAATAGAAGATTCATCAACAATGTTGATAAACTTGATAGACGATTAGGTAGATGGTCTGATAAGAACTAGAGCGAATAGGAAGAAACTCAACTCTTGTCAAGAATCATCATGTAGTAGATGTTATTATAAGCAATCCTAGAGAAGGAGGTATAACTAGGTCATCTTTTAAAGAACACTCAATAATGACATCTTAAGTAAAGCCAAAGAACATCAACAAAGTGTTAGATGATGAAAGCTAGGTGAATGTTATGTAAGAAAAACTTGACCAGTTAAAAGAATATGATGTTTGGCTTCTGCTATGTCTACCCAAGAACAAAGTCATCATTGATGCTAAATGGGTGTTCCAATTTTTTTCTGAATGAGGTAAGGTTGTTAGAAATAAAGCTAGACTAGTAGCTAAATGTTGCTCACAACAAGAAGGCATAAACTATATACCTTTCTCTCGTCATGTGACGTGAGTAGTCATTGTCTAGGTAACATGACAGAGGTCTTCTTGCTTGCACTGAACATCCACAAGGGGTATTATTTTGTCTTTAGATAACCATTCAGCTAGGGGTCATTTTCTGTTAGTTTTCCTTGGTCCTCCTTTTTGAGGAACCATTAGACGATCCAAATGCACAAATATAAGATGATACATGAATATGAACACGTTGTGGTTTGTTTTTCGTATAACCTATTCCAGTTTTATCATGAGGTTTCTAGAATTCCTAACTAAGAGATCCAAAGACTTTCCACAAATGTCAGAATGAAATAAGATTTTTCTAAGGGCCAAGTTTTTAGTCTTAAGATAGTCTAATGCTTTGTTTTTATTGATTCATCAATTCTTTTACCTATATTTTTTTTAATCAAAATTAATTCTTTCTAGACCTTATTCAGATTAGTGTTTTGAGTTTGTAGAATCTTATTCAAATCCCTATTCTCTTCACACAATCTGTGTTTGACCTGTGAAAAAGTTCTAAGTTTTCTTTAGTTAAGCTATCTAATTTAGAACTAACAATTTTACATTTCTTTTTTAGAGATTTGTACTCAGATATAACATATGCATTATAAGAGACTAAAAGTGAGTGAGTATCAGAAAGATCTACCTTTTCATTAGGTTCTTTAGAATCTAAGATGTCCTTTGCGTTTTCCATGAGGCTGATGTGAACTTCCTCTTCTGATTCAGAATTAGAAAGGTCTAGGTCTTCCCAAGTAGACATGAACCCTTTTTTATTGAAGGAATTTTTCTTCAAGTCTCTCTCGGAATCTCCTTGATATTGTTATGATTAATCAATCATATTTGATGTGTCCATATTTCTTACAGCCATAGCAAATCAACTTATCTTTGGCATCCTTATTAGACCATCTATCCTTTCTAGAGTTCCTTTTATTTTCCACATTTTCTTGAATTTCTTGGGTGATAAACACAACCTAAAAAACTCTAGATGGTTCAGACTTCTGCTTTTGTGAGAGGTTTTTAGGGCTAGATTCTTCCCCTTAATAACATTATCGCTTCCATGCAAAATCTGTTAATGTATAATAATAATACTTACCATTTCCTTTAGAGGCATGGCTTTAAGGTCAATGGATGCTATGAGGCCAGTCTCTTGCATTCTCCGTTTTAGTGATAGAGTCCTGAGAACCTTGCCATTTATGTCATATTGACTCATGATAGTCCACAAGGATTTAAAACTATTTAGGATGGTTTGAAGTTGAGCTATTATCGATTGAATGGACTCATTCTCTTCCAATTTGAAAATCACATATTGAGTCCTTAATAAGGTAAATTTGTACCTCCTTACCTCCTCAGATCCCTTGTGAGATAAGGAAAGCGTCTCCCACATATCATTTGCGCTTATCATAACATGAACCTAAGAGACTTCATCTTTAGATAAAGCGCATAGTAGGATATGTCTAACTTTGTCATTAAGTTTATATAATGCCTTTTGCTTTTCATTTCAGGTTTCCCGTTTTGTAATATTTCCAGAGGAATCTAATAAAGAAGGAATACCTTTCTTAATGATGTTCAAGAGATCAACATTATTGAATTCGAGAAGGGCTGTCATTCTCAGTTTCAATATATCATACTTCTCTCCTTGAACAAGGGTGGCCTTCTAATTGCTTGGCCTTCAAATTCCATTAAGTTTCATAGGATCACTTCCTTAATTCAAATTCATGTCTTTTGGAAATTCCCCTTACTCTTTGGCATTATTCACATTTTTGCATAAATTCACGAGCATCTTTAAATATGGTTGGACAATAAAATTCTGTTTATAATATTTTTATGGTTGTTCTTTCTCCATTGAAGTTTCCACCATATGGAGAGTTGTGACAGTGCCATAAAATCCTTAGTGCTTCCTGTTCCGTTACACATCTTCTTAAGAGGTTTTCAACACCTATTTTGAACAGATAAGGGTCATCCCATACATATTTGAGATGTGCTAGTAACACTTTTAGTTCAAGCTTTAGATTGTCAATGAGTCTTTCAGTTCCAGTGATTTTGGGACATCTGAGTAGTCGAGGCAATCTTTTTCCTCAAAGCTTTCTTTCTCTTGAGTTGTATTTGGATTTCTTCACTCATGAGAATTGACTCAAGATAGTATTGTTTATGTGGTTTCCGCCTGGTTTCTTTTACGACTTCTTTCAGATTGTCCATACTAAAACATTGTCCTCTAACCTTTGAATGCTTCATGAGTTCAAACACATTGAAGTTTACTTCCTCCTCTTGTATTCTGACTTTCAAATTTCCATCATCTACATCAATGATTACTCGAGTTGTTTTCATGAATGGTCTGCCCATAAACAATGGGGTTTCTTTGTCTTCCTTGATATCCATTATAACAAAGTCTATTGGGATCACAGATTTATCTACTTGTACCAACACATATTCAACAATGCCATATGGATATATGATGGATATGTCTGCTAGTTGCAAAGTCATCCTAATAGGTCTCATTTCTAGATCTCTAATCTTCTTTAGGATGGTTGAAGGCATGATATTTATACTTGCTCTTAAGCCCAAGAATGTCTTTCCCACATTTACATGTCCTATGAAAGTAAGGATAGTGAAACTATTTGGGTCCTTTGATTTCTGTGGTATTGGTCTTTGCAACATAACACTAAATCTGACAGCAACTTCGACAATGTTTTATTCAAAGAGCTTTATTTTCTTTATCAGTAGTTCTTTCACGAATTTGGCACAGATTGGAAAATTATCTCTCCTTGTCCTTTTTGGATGGATCTTTTGGATATGGAATATATTGAGTAGGTGAAGCCTCTTATTCTCTTTTTTTTCTCTTGTTTTTCTTCTTTTTATTTTTTCATATATATTTTCATTTTTTTATCTTCTTTTTTCTCCCTCCAACTTCTTCTTCTTGTTTGTCAAGTTCCCTCCAATCACTTTGCCGCTTCTTGTTGTAATGGACTTGCATTATTCCTTATTGTGGGTTTATGTTTCCTCAAGAAGTTTGTCTTGTTTTTGCTTGGCTAAGTGATGGATTACCTTGATCATTTGAGTTTCCAAATTCCTGATTGAAGTTTCAATGTTCTTTTGATTTGTCGAGGAGGCCTACATGAATTTTTTCAGTGTATCTTATAGTTTTGATGTTCTTTCAATGTGTGAGGGATAATGTTGTTGTGTTACTGGTAGGGTTGGTTTTTTTTGGAGTAAAAATTGTATTGTTTCCACCAAAAATTTTGGTTTAGATTACTCCTCCAACTTTGCTTTCCTTAATTGCTCATATACTAAACTTCCTCTGTAGTTGTGGGGTCATACAAACATTAACCTGGACAATGAGTTTCTTCACATACCTCACATGTCCTTGGCTGATTAGGAGATTGAGGAGGATTGATGACACATAATTTTTGAGACAAATTTGACATTTTCTTTGTTAATGCTTCAATCTACTGATTAAGATCTGGTTTTAGGCCAGAAGTGCATCAATTGTGTTTAGTTCCAACGCTCTCTTCTTTTTTCCAGCATGTCTGTCATGTTGTACTTGGTATTTTGTTGAAGTCAAAGCGTCAATGATCTTGGCTGCTTGTTTTGCATCTACAACCATTATCGTTCCTCCTATTGTTGCATAATATCATTTTTGTGTTTGGCCTTAGGCTGGTGTCAAAGATACTTAGCTAGGCTATGTCTTCAAAATCATGGTTAGGGCATCTTCTTAATGACGTTTTGAAGCTCTCTCAGGCTTTACATAAATGCTCATTTGGTTCTTGCCTGAATCTAGAGATATCAGATTTAGCTTTTATAAAGCAAAATAGTGTAAAAAACTTGTTTCGAAATTTATCTTTAATATAACTCCAGCTATTCAAGCTAGGATTTGGTTAAGATTTAAGCCACTCTTTTGCCTTGCCAGCTAATGAAAAAGGGAACCGTCGTTGGTAAAGTGATTCTGAGTCCCTTTCTTGGAATCCCATAGTTCCAACCAACTCATAAAAAATAGATAAATGGGTATATGTATCCTCATGATCCATTCCTGTTGGTGACTACTGATTAAGCTTAGAAATGTTGCATTCATTTCAAATTGTGTAGTTGCAACAAGCATGATTATGCTTGAAAAATGTCTTGATTCTTGTTGCAAAGCATAGTCCTCTAAAGTTCTTATAGGAGATTAACAATCCTGACTCCTTCATCATCTAATTATCCATGAGAAAAGTTTTAAACTCTATTCAACCTCAATCTACATCTAGTTATCCACTAAAAAAGTTTTAAACTTTATTCAACCTTCTTCCGAGTTATTCTAATATTAATATTAAAATATATAAATTGTATATTTGTTTAATATAATAAACAATATAAATATAAGATAATTAATTTAACACTTAATTATATTTATATAAGCGTAACAACTAATCTAATGCTTCTAGTCGTGCACAATACTTTTTCCTATTATTAAAAAAATAAGTGAAATCATGTAGGCAAACACAATTTATTCACTAAATTATAAACAAAATTGAAAGCAAAGTTAAGTATTGGAAATGTAATATAAGATAATTAAATACGATAAAAATTTTAAAAACACTTATCAATTTTATTAAAGTTAAGAAAAAATACACAAAAATGATAAGAAAAATTAACAATATCAATGAGGGCTAAGTATATTAAAATTTGTCATATACTTTAAGTATATTCAAGAACATTCTAACTACAAATATAAATAAGTTATCACTTTATCACTATCCCGTTGCCAAAGAAACAAACAAGTTAACGAGTGGCATGCATAATTGGCTCTGGAATAATGTGAATCATCTCTGAATCTGAGCAGTGAAGTGGAAAACACAATGAAAGAACACAACAATATAAAATAGCATCACCTCTGAATGCCAATAACTAGGAGCCTTTATGCATCCAACGTGACATCCATGTTCAGCTGCTACTGACCAATTCCAAATGTCGATCTTGTCTATGCCCTCTTGATCGAAATCACCGTCATCAATTCTTTCTTTATTCCCTTAACGTTCACAACCGGACAACTTCAACCTCAATCTCTATCCTCATTTCAACGCAACCCTTTGATTCTAGCAACTATTTATGCTTCAAAACATGCTGCGATTTCAGTTCATCACATTCTTTGCTTCCAAAGCCTCGCCTTTTCCTCTGTCTGTTTCCGTTTCTAAAGCAATTCGCAAACCCGTAAGGGTCAGATCGCAAATGGCTTCTTTCTCCTCTTCCTCTTCCTCCAAGCTCTTGTTCCGACAGCTCTTTGAGAAGGAGTCCTCCACCTATACGTACCTTCTCGCTGATGCCTCGCACCCAGAAAGACCAGCACTCGTAGGATTCTCTCAATTTTGTTCTTGTGGGGAAATTTGTGTGAAGGGATTAAAGATTGAATTTTGAAGTGTGTGGTTGAATGTTTATGGGGTGTTTTTACGTGGGTGGGAGGCTTTTTGGGGATTGGATGATGGGTTTTTTCCTTTCAGTTTAATTTGTATACCCAACAAAATATAAGTTTTTTTAGGCCTTTAGTGCATTGATGATGGGTTTTTTCGTTTTGAGTTTAATTTACGTGCACCACAATAGGAAAAGTCTTCTTTTTTATAGTACGAATCAATCAGAAATCATGGTAGCTATGATTTTTAAGTAGATTTTATAGAATTTAATAAATTCATCATACATGTTGACTTCTGATTGAATGATAGTATAAATACTCAATTTGTCTTTTTTAGTTTCTGTTATTTGGTGATTGTTGAAAATTTTTGTTGAAATTTCAGTTGATTGACCCGGTTGATAGAACAGTAGATAGAGACGTGTCTCTTATAGAGCAACTGGGGTTGAAGCTTGTGTATGCCATGAACACACATGTGCATGCGGATCATGTCACTGGGACTGGCCTTATCAAGGTGTGCACCTGCTGAATTGTTACTTCCATCTTATCCTTCGTTCCTTCAGTGCAAAAAATGTTTGTAAAAATGTTTTCTATGTAAAGTAAGATGTGTTGTTGACCCTGTAAACGATTTAAGGGTGGAGGAAGTTTTTTCAATATTTGTGAATACTTTTTGCTGCGTTGGTAACTTGGTGTGTTTTTGTTATCCACTTATTACGCATAGAGCAAAGTACCTGGTGTAAAATCTGTTATTTCAAAAGCAAGTGGTGCAACGGCTGATCTTTATGTGGAGCCAGGTGATAAGGTCCATTTTGGTGATCTTTTTCTAGAGGTAAGTCTGCAGCTGCTTTCCAGTAATATGTTCAGTCAGTTATAAATTGTTTTTTGACTGGAGTTGTTTCCAAATGATTGGGGGTTATCACACCTTACATTTCATTAAGTCCTTGATAAGGGATGAGGGTTCTATATATGTTGTTTGATCAGTCAATTTCTTTGTAGAATATGATAAATGAATGTCCAGTCTATGAAACTCTATACTTATGAAGACATATATAGCATATAATTTGATGCTGCTTTTAGTATTCAACATCATTTAAGACATTAGTACCCTTATTTGTTGATGAAAATAACTCTGATTTGTCAAGCTATTAACATGAATTTATTAGCAGCTTTATATTAAACTAAATTGTGGCATTGTTGAAAGCTAGCTTGTTATGACTGTAATCTTGGGTAGAGAAATAAAGAAGGACACTTGAGGATGATTTCATCTTATTTTTATTATAGATGACAACATATAGACATGTAGTTTTTAAATGGTTTTGAGTCCCTCATTCAGGGTTCATCTGTTTCAATTACGAAGGATTTTTTGTCTTTAAATTAATTTGATAAATGGATGTTATTTTCTGTTGTGCATGGGTGGGGAGAGCTCATCAATGTCTTATTGTATCATCTACTTTGTAATCTGTAATATATGTACTATTCTCTTGAACTTCGTAGGTCCGTGCAACTCCTGGTCATACCAAAGGTTGTGTTACCTATGTTACTGGAGATGCACCTGATCAACCTCAACCAAGGATGGCATTCACTGGAGATACCGTATTAATACGTGGATGTGGAAGGACAGATTTTCAGGTACATACTTCTTTCCCGTTTTCCTTAGTTATGCTTCTCAAGAGGGTGCAAAGTTTTATATGAACAAATGTTATGTTACCTCAATTTTTGAATGACATTGGAATTAGGTTTTAGTCTTACCAGCTATTTTCTAATATCTTTTCAAATTTATTCGTTGCAGGGTGGGAGTTCAGAGCAGCTTTACAAATCAATCCATACACAGGCATGAACTTGACGGTGATTGTGTTGTGTGTTATGTTAAACAGAAACTTAGAGAAGTAGGCTAAGAAGTAAAAGATATAAGATGTTTCTGGTTTGCTCATGTTTTTCTTGGAAACAGATTTGTACATTGCCCAAGTGTACGTTAATTTACCCAGCTCATGACTACAGAGGATTCACTGTAAGGACAACCTTAAGCTTTTTTCTTGCCAAATTTGTTGCCAGTTGCTTATACAAATTACTGATTTTAGGTAAGCACTGTTGGAGAGGAGATGCAACACAATCCACGCCTAACAAAGGATGAGGTAATGTTTGATGACATCCATATATTTTGAGCTCAATCCACGAAATGAAACTAAGTGGCTAAATAGGAAACAAAAGACTCTTCTAGAGATATTAATGGAAATACACGCCATTGTGAGGTAGAATGCTTAAAACACAAACCAATTTACAGAAAAACTGCTGCCATAGTCAGTAATATCTAAGCTGTTGACAAATATAATGGAAAAGGCATATTACATTTGAATTGGTAGATAGATATTAGTCCTATCAGTAGAAAATTTGCTGATATTTTACTTTGTTGGTGATATCTAATTGTCAATTTCTCTGCATTATTAAGAGAGTAATGGTCTAACATGTTTGTAAATCACTCATTCAGCTATCTGATAGGATCTCTTTTTGGTCTAACATGTTCATGAAATGTGAATGCATTTTATCCTTGTCTTTATTCCTGCAATGAGATTTGTAAAGGTAGACCCTTTGATATTTTGATGAGAGAATTTGGATTCATTACATGTAGCTAGAATAAGTTTTAAGGCGTGCAAGTTACATTTTTATTCTACTGCTGGTTAGCCCCCACTTGTGTAGTATCTCACAGTTGAAAATGTTGGTCCCTTGTTTTCCAGGAAAAATTCAAGAACATCATGGCTAGTAAGTGCTAGCAAAACTTTATGAAAGATTAGTCAAATCTATTTAATAATATGCATTGTTGCTAATACAACTGCTAATTATTGTACTCTTGATTTGTGGAACAGATCTTAACCTGCAATATCCTAAAATGATTGACATAGCTGTTCCAGCTAATATGGTTTGCGGAATCCAGTCAAATCCAAAACAAGCTTAGCCATTATTATAAGCCTTATCTGAGAGACACACTTATGGTTGACACAGCTATCACAAAGAAATTGCAAGCAACAGGGGGAAAATATGTTATGGTATGGCCCATTGCATTGAAGAAAAAAATTCGAAATTGTAAATTAATAAAATGGTATTTATAAGCCCAATATAATCTATAATTTGGCTCCAGTGAGTATACTGTGTTTTTGTTGTATTTTATTACCAGTAAAGTTTCCTATACACTAGTAAAGTTTCCTATACAGTGACTAATTTTTAGAAAGGAAATACTATGGTTATTTAACTGATATTTGAATTGTGAATCGTTTTTTATTTTTTAATTGTGAATAAAATCTTAATAAGATTCATAATAAATAAAAATATATGACATGGAAAATGAAGTAAGATAATCCACAAAATCAAAATATAATAAAATATAAAATATTATTTCCTATATTTAATTCCCACTTCCTATTCTTATGTTTTCATTTTCATTTTCAAGATCAACATCTCTTAAATCATCTTCTCTCTTTAATATAACATTAAATTGCAGTTCATTTTCATCATTTTTCTTCATTTTTCTTCACGTCTTTATCATATCTTCAAATATAAGATTTTTTTTAAAATATATTTTAAAAAAAATTCTTATATAACAAAATAAAATAAGTACCTAAAAAATTTTATATAAAAAATAAAATAATAGAAACTTAAATAATTTTATATAAAAAAATAAAAATAAACAAATACAAGAATTTATAATTTTTTTAAATAAATTATATAGTGTAGGTTAGGGGTGGCAATGCGGGCTGGCTCGCCCTGCATAGGCCCGCCTCGCACTTGGCCCACAAAAAGCGGGCCGGGTTGGCCCGCCCCGCAGAGAATCTGCGGGCTGACTTTTCTAGCCCGCCCCGCATAAGGGTTGGCCCGCAAGCCAGCCTGCATAAGAAATATTTTTAAAATAAAATACTTTTTTGAATAAAAATTTGAAATTTTTTATTTAAATGTATTAGGTAAATGGTTTCATAATATTATTTTCACGAGACATGCGTAGTAAGATGTTATTAAAAATTTCGGAATGTGAAAAATGAGGATACATAAAGAAAATATGGAGATGCAGAAAAAATTTATACGTTTTAAAGTTATGCGAGTTATGCCGGCCAACCCGCCCCGCACTTGGCCCGTGCGGGCTGCGGGTTATGCGGAGCGGACCTAAGCGGGTCAGTAGGTTGAAATATGCAACCCGCCCCGCGTTTTTTTTAGCCGGCCGCACTTTGCTCCAGAATTTTAATGAGGGGTGCTTCTTAGTCCAACGTACGCTTTTTGATAATGAACAAATTGCTTGTTTTCAAATTAAAAATTGTATACCTACAAGAATTTAAATTTTTTTTTATAACAAAAAGATATTAAAATCGGTTTAAGTTAAAACTTACTTACTTTAACAAAAGTAGAAGGACCATTGTTATTCTTATTTATTGTTTTTGTTTGCGTACCTCAATTTTTGTCTTCTCTGCATTCTCCAACTTGATCTGCCAGTAATTTTCTATTTTCTATCAATTTTATTCTCTTCTTTTCTTCTCTTTTCTCTGTTGTTTCTCCTCTCCGTGCTCCTCTTTTACCTTCCCCATCTCCTTGTTCTTTTAATCTTTCTTGTCGTTATCAATTTATAGGCAAAACGTGTGACAATCCACTATATCTGCGACTGTCCATCTTTTGTTTGTTTTTTGCTATTTTTCATTTTCCGTACGAAATTAAATCATGAATCACACAATTCATGTCACGATTCAAGTCATAAAATAATAATACACCTTCCGATATATATTGAAAAAGTTAGGTTTTGAAATGAATCGTGATTCACATTGTCCGATTCTTGCGATTCTAACTACCATGCTCGTAATTCAAATTCCCTCATACTTTTAGAAGTTTTAAATAAATTTTAATATTTAGAAGTGAAATGTTGGCAATACAATTTATTTTTAATATGATGTAAAAGGGTTAATGTAGTTTTGGGTCTAACAATTTTTATTAGTTTATTTATTTAAGAGTATCAAAGGTTGTATAAGAAAGAATGACGAATAAAGTAAATTGATTGATTTGCATGATAGACTTATAATAAGTATATTATTTAATATTATTTTCTACGTCTTGATGAAGACTTAAGTCCATGATAAGTTCAAATTCACATGATCTAGGAGAAATGGATGGCTAAATAATTGCATTGTATAAAGAAGTGGGATAATGGGAAATCAATTATAATGAAAAAATTAATGAGTTTTTTTTATTTATTTGTGAGAACTTTATAGAGTTTTGAGTATTCTTTGGGCTTGTAGCTACTCTACCTAACCTCTTGAGTATTCTCTAACACATACACTCCTAACTTAATTGATTATTTTTTTGAATTGCAGACACTCTTAACTGACCCCCTTAAAGAGTATTTTTTTCACATGTCACTTTTGGCCTGACAAAATATTCTTTACCAAGTCATTCATGGTTTACCAAGCCAAATAAGTACTTCGATGTGTGCGCATACTATTTTCCTAACACTTCGAGGTTGTCTTTTGGTTTACTCTCATGGTTATAACTTTCCCTTGAAAAGTTGGTAATTTGATCTTTGGATGCATTGAAGACACAACAACCCCTAATTTATTCAATGAGGGTCGTCCAAGGAGAAGATTGCATTAGGACAGGACATTGACCATAATGATGCTTGCTAAATTCCCATTTGTAAACGTAGTTCAAAGGTCGGCGTACACTCATACTTCTACCTACTCACTCGAGAAGCTGACTAGAACTCCATCAAACAGCTTGGGATGGTCTCTTGGGACTTGCAATCCTACAAATGTGTTCCAAAACATGACGCCTAATGGGCTTCCTTAGTCGAATAGGACCCTTTGCATGTTTCACTCCATCATGACTATCAATACTATCACTGCGTCATTTTTATGAGGTGCAACATCTTTGAGGTTAACATCAAAAAAAGAAATAGTAGGAGGAGGAGGAGATTGTCCTCTTTCTTAGCTTAAAAATATTGTTTCCTACTTGAACTAGTCACCCTTCCCCTGCAAATACTCTCGAGATGGTGTTAAAATCGCTTAGGATGAGCTTATTAGGTTCCTTGACAGTTGAGCAACAAGAGATAAACTTTTCAGTCATATCAAGCTTTTCAAACAAAAATAAGTTTTTCCTAATGTAATACAAAGGCTAACCTAGGTTGAATCCCCAAAGACACGTCACATATATTTCCGTGGCCTCATTCTCCTTCAAAAATTAAGATTGGAGGAAATTTTAAATTAAGAAATTGCATCAAACATAAAAGTGTCAACAATAAAGAGACAACTGAAACGTAGTGAATGAAAAAAAATGAAAGATATAGATTGAAACTAACTGCAATTGAACAAATTAAATGAATGAAAACTTTAAAAATAGAATTAAAGAATAATATAAATAAAATGACATAAAAATTGAAATTCCAGTTATGAAACAAAAACAAAGTATGTATTAGATGATTTAAGTAAAATTATACTAGATAGTTCAAGTAATACATGAATGTAAAAGCGAATTAAAACTACAATCAAAAGTTAAAGCAACAAGTAAAAAAACACATGAATTTGTGAAGTATAAAAATAAGTGCAACTATCAGACTGTTTAGTCAACAATCGTCTACCAAACCGTCTAATAGTTTTACCAATGAAAATCTTAGCGTCTAGTGAAAAATTAAACGACGGAAATGTAAAAGTACATAAATTGTAAAGAAAAAAACTTGAAAATAAATAGTATAAATCTTGAAAGGAAACAAACAAGAAAACCATAATAGAGAGTATATCCAAAAATAGATAATTTAATGAACTAAAATTGAAAAAACTTGGAATAGAAAATAAAGTACAACTAGAATTGATACTGCAATTGAAATAAACTAAAGTTGAAAGAAATTCAATGCATAAACTAAAATGTAAACACACAAATTAAAAAGAATTGCATTAAAGAGAAGAAAATTTTGTCCGAAAAATGCAAAATATCAAACATAAACGATGGTAAAGTTACCTTCAACCTTGAATGCAAGAAACCCACATTTGAATTCCTTATTAAATCAACCTGTTTGTATATTCAAAGAAAGCAAATTTTAATTAAGAACTGAATTCTAAAATTAATCAAGAAAAGAAAACAACTTGAACATAGCATCGTCTAACATAGTTTCATATTTGCTATTACCCATTTCAAGAATTTAATCGCCTTCTGAATGTAAATTTGCATAACATAAAGCATACTAGAAGATAAAATGTAAAAGGTAGAAGAAGAAACTTGAGATAAGGAAGAGAGAAAAGGAAGAACTTGCATAGACCAAAACTATAAACTGGGAAATAGATAACTAAACTAACTATAAAATCCATCTGTTTCAATTTGTATGTTTTTCTTCAGTTATTCAATATTTATAAAGTTATAAAACAACTACAAATGAATAGGCCCAAAATGAAACAAAAATTGAGCCCATAGAAAAATCTATTACAAAGAGATCCTATACTAGATTGTCTTCCAGCTCATAGTCTATCTACCACATTCTCTATTTAACAACTTTGAGTGATTTATTCCTTTTAGCTTAGTACTTCCAATCTTCGTGATTCAACTGTCTTCATTGAAGCTCCAAAAGTTAGGAACAAAGATCAAACTCCCTGCAAACATTTTGCATCGGATGACATCCAAACTCCCTGAAATCAGCATTTGGGCTCGAAATGCTAAGAGCTGGTTGTCGAGGTCAGTGGATCTTGTAAAAGATGTGATATTAAAACCATGTAATGTGGGGGTACAAGCTCGTCCATGATTTGTTCGAGAAAGGTTGTGTATCGGGTTGTACAATAATCGATTCATAATCTTCCTTTTTCTTATGTGTCATTTGTTGTCACATTGTTTGCTACAATTTTTAATTCTTTGTCGACTTTTTGCAATTCTTCATGCCATCTTCCTATCTCAAAAACTCCCTTTCAAACTGGTCCTCCTCTACTTGTTGTCTGATGTCATTATTTTCTCATTGGAAGCCTTGCATTAATTGAAGAATATGTTGTAGGGTGAAAGCATTACCATCTGCTTCTAATTGGGTTGTTTACCTTTGTTTCCTTGTGATTTAGTAGTGGTGGGGTAAATTTTGCCTTGCCCCATGATGACCACCAATGTTTCGATCAAGAGTGGTAAGCTGCATGTGTCCTCTCACCAAAACTTTTCAAGTATCCTTCTAGGTCAAAGATGCTTATATTTACAAAAGAGTCACGATCATTAGGAGAGTTTTTCTTAAAAGTCTCTAGGTAGAGAAAGACTTCTAAACTAAGTGTGGAATCTGAGCTGATACATGATGAACTATCTTATTATTCTTGTTATTCCAAAAACATAATAACGATCCAAAACTCTTGCCAAATATATTTGAATCTATATTGCTTCTTCTTGCACCTCGATACATTCTTTTGACACCCCCACTAAATGTGAAAATACCATTTTTTCCTTCAGTAAAAAAAAATTAATTTTTAAAATCCCACACACCTTTTTCACCTTCTTTCTTATTCCATTTTATGTCACACGACACCCCCAATGACCTCCACTATTTTCTTACATTGGTTTGTCACTGATTTGAGTGTTCTTCCTTTTTTTTTTTTAAAAAAAAACATTCTGGATTACATAATTCAAAATATATTTTTGGGTTTGGAAGTGTTCTCCGGATTTATAGAATCCATAAGCAATTTAAAAAAAAAATATATTTTGGATTACATAATCCAGAAGCTAATCTCGGATCTAAAAATAACTTCTAGATTATGTAATCTAGAATATATTTTTAAAAATATGGTATTTCATATTACATAATTCGAAAGTTTTTTTTCTGGATTTGAGATTAACTTATGGATTATGTAATATAGATACTAATCCCGAATCTCGAAAAAGATTTCAAATTACATAATCCGAAAGATAATCCCTAATTTAAAAAAGACTTTTAGATTATATAATCCAAAATATAAAATATTACTACACCTTAGATTTTATATATTTTAACTTTTTTTACAAAAGAACATTTTTAGAATACAAAAATTTATGGGAGTGAGATAAGAATGTATAGAGGTGTAGGAAGAATTGACCTTAAGTCTATTGGGTCTGACTAGAGGAAATGGGATCATACTCCCAATCCTTATACTTACTATTTTATCGCCCATAGAGCCTACCAATTTGCCAATGTTGTTAAGTTCCCAAGAACAATCCTAGTCATAACGGTATATGTGTGTGTAAGTGACGTAGTTATTTTATGTTGTAGTTTTGATACTTTGTGTATGATTGTATTTGAGATTTCTTGGATGAGACTCTCTAACACGTATACTTTGATTTGAGAGAAAACTATATAACACATGATTTGATTTGAGATGACTAAAAGGACTTTATAATGCACATGGTTACATTCTCAAATGACTATTCTAACCATATTAAGTGTATGATTTACAATTTCAAAATATTTATAATCATATCATGATTTAATATGAAAGCAATGTTTCATAATAATAATAATAATGACACCATAAAAATTTATTTGTTTTTTACTTCACTTTCTTTTAGAAAAAGTAGTTGATATTTTATAATATAAAAATGAAGACGTTTTATAAACAAAAGGATTGCATTATCTCCGTTCTTATTTAAGAAACAAAGTACTAATTTTCTCTTAATTTTATTTATAAAATATTGAACTATTGGAGAAGAATCACGACAATAGTTAGCTTTTTTATTAAAAGAGAATACTTCAATTAAACTAACAAAAGAAGTTGTAGTTTCATAAACTAAGGGAAATTTGAACCAAAATATATGCTAAAATCTTTTAATTTCACCTTGCCTGAAATTAATGTATAAGCACATCACTAATCATCACGCAAACAACAACAAGATCACAAAAAGTAGAGAGTTGTTCTTAAACCTTTGTGTTTTTGCATAAAACTAATAGGAAGATGTTATGGCATCTTATGAAGGCTCATATTTATAGGATCATCATAACTCCTTATAAACTTTCTGATTTAGGAGAAAATTAAATTTTAAATTAGATTGGATTGAAAATTAGATTAAACTTAATTTAATATGAAATATTTGCAGATCTGAGTATTAAATTTTAGCAAAAAAAAATATATTTTTTGAAACATTGCAAAAGTTATGCATTCAATATTTATTTATCATATTTTTTTTGACAAACATTTTGATTTTTTTCAGATAAAGGGAGGGAGAGAAACAATTAAAAAAAAAGAAAAGTAAAATTAATTTTAGAATAAATAAATTGACATAATTAATTAAAAATTGAGAAAATTAATTTTAATTAGTTTCAGTGAGGGAAAAAAATATGCAAGGGTGAATATAATTTAGTTTTGTTGTCTACTTATGTATCATTTTTGTTAATATATGAGTTTTGGTCTAGTCTCCCATATTTTTGTATTTATTTTTTTTTTTCTTTTTTTAATAATACTTTTTTCATGTGATGACACATGATTGTTATTACTTGAGGTGTCAGCCTAACTGAGATGTCAAGTTGCATAGTGATACCTAACATGAAGCTTTTATATAAAAAGAATATAATTTAGTTTTGTAATATTTTTTATAAAATAATATGAAAATAAATTTATTGTTATTATAATAGTTTGTATAAAAATTTGAATGAAAGATATAAGAAAATTTAAAATTTTTGTGAATATATTATTATTGGTGAAATACAATTTTGAAAGGATTTAAAAAAATAATATAAAAATTTATGAGCAACTGAAATATATGAGTATATTACCTAATAAATATTGTCGTAGGGTTTTCGACCAAAGGAATGTTAAGAAGACTCTTGCAATTTATAGACCTTAGCAGGGACTTAATGAACTCAACGCTCCTCTTTTCAAAAGGGAAAAGGAGGTTATCAGTCATAGACTTAAATTTTTATGATCGTTGCTAGTATAAGGGAAAGCGAGGGACAAAATTTGGATAGAAGAGAAGCCTCTTTTGAGTATCTGGTGGCGTGCTCTTGAGTTAAAAAATCTATCTTTAAAATTTTTAAACGAAGAAGCATATACAGTAAAGAGTGGTCTATATTGGATTGTTTAGAAAGACCCAACCAACCTCGACACCATGCTTCAATTGGTAGAAATACATGAAGGTATTCACACTCGGCCTAATATGGAGGTGGCTACATAAGACTTGAAAGGCCTTAAAAAAATCAGTTATTAAGATGGAGTTGGTTGGGAGTCATGTTAAACGCCGTCAGCATGCGACACTCGAAGTCAATCAACAGGAAAGAAATATCAAGCTAGAAAGCATTCAAGAGGGGGGTTTCATAAAAACCCAATCAAATGGATAACAGGGTTTGATAGAGACAAAGTTGGCCAAAGCATTCGAGCAAACATTGAAAGAAGAAATGAAGTCTCTAATCTTTGACTTAGAAGTGAACACGGAAGAAAAATGATTCACTTCACCGAGTATCCAAGAGTACTCGGGATCAGAAATAGGGGGAAACTTACCTTTCCCAGTCCCTTTCACCATTGTATTCTCAGGGTTTTCCCCAGTTTTCTCAGGGAAGACTTTACGTTTATCCTTTGCCACCTAAGCCTTAGGAACCTCACTAAGGATTTCAGCCCAGGGCACAATGACAACGACGAGAGTGTGGTTGCCTAAGGAGATTCAATCTCCACAAAATCGCTTTCTACAGACAATGAGTCTGAAGTAGCCGATGAAGAACTCACACCAATAGGGTTAATATCTGATAAGTGTCATATTTCAATAATATTTCATATTAAAATACCGACACTTATGGATATTTATTGATAAAATAACTATAATTTAACCCCTAATTTAAGAGTTTAAATTTTTTTACATATTTTGTGATTATAATATGAGTAAGAATGATTTATTCCCAAGTTTGTGTTAATTTCAGGAGTTTAGGAGAAAATGGAGATGAAAGGATTAAAAAAAAAATGCAAGATAAAAAGGGAAAAATGGAACGCTCAAATACTCGCCCAAACTCACCTAAGCCAGAAGCCTTCTAAAGGGTGAGCTCAATCTCACCCAAGCGAGGCCAGTTCAAAGAGGTTGGAATTTTTCTCGTCCAACTTGCCCAAGCGAGCCCAATCACGCCTAGGTGAGAAGACAACTTAGCTCAAGCCTAACTAGGTTAAATATGAGGCATGAGACACAACCTTAGGCATCATTGGGAGAATAGGAGTTGATAGAAAACCCTAGAGGATGTAGCCGTCAAGGAGAAACATCCTGGATTTTCTTTTCTTGCTTTTGTTGCTTGAAATGGCTAACATGAGTGGCTAATTCCACCCTTTGGGATTGAGAGTAATATGTTCAAACTCTTATGTATTGAGGTGATATTTAAATATAATAATTAGTTCTTGATTGATGATTGATATTGTAATTTTATTCGTAAGGCTTATTTACCATGATTTTGATCCTTAGATAAGGAGTTTTATAAATTGCTATCAACATCTAATCGTAAGGATAAAGAGTTTTTATAAATATTTGAGGAATCGATATTTAGGAGAATATCTTAATATTTTATATGCGAGAAATTGATATAAATGAATTTTATATGGGCATGAATATCAATCAAAGGATAAAATATTATTATGTTTTTCAAAATACAAAAGAGTAAGAAGGATGAACCTCAATCCCAATTTTCTCAATTGAATCAACAACTCTTTACTTTGTTTTATTTACATTCTTGCAATCATACACAATAAATATCTTACAAAATTTTACTTATTGTCTTCTATTTAGTGAATCTTATACTTGATAATTCAACTATTCTTTGTGGGTTCGATATCCATCCCCAAGAACAAATTATTACTTCTGACACGGTACACTAGTCGTAAAATATTCATCAATATCCCAATTGACTAAGGGGTTGCCACCACTAGTAGAGAAGGATTGAGAGGAAAGAAAAGAGGAATACATTGATATATACCTGAGGAAGAAGAACTTATGAACATTTTACACAAACGAAGAAAAGCAAAATGCAAAAGGAAGAGCAACACGACATGCACAAGAAATTTCAAAAGAAGGTGAAAGGTTGAAATGAAAGAGGATATATTTTTATACAAGTAAGTCAAAACATTTCACAAAACTCTTTAGGCGCGAAAATGGTTTGCTCGTGAAATGCTTATAAGACGACATGTCCTTTCACCTAAAAAATAAAGGGTCAAACTAGTTCAGACAAGACCCTTTGTTTCAACTTTAAGCGAAACATCAATCAAAGTTCCTAAAAAAAACGCATATAATCATTAGTTTTAAAAGCCCGCATTAAAATGTGCATAGGGTTTCACTGTTATAAGTTAGCATTCATTGGCAATGATCATGATAATTATTGTAATTTTATTACATTAAGTTCAAGCTACGAGTCAAATAAGCTTGGTACACTGAATTATAAATGGTTGAGAAGATCAACCTAGGTTATTTATCTAGAATTGCTCAAACTAGATATCATTAAAACTTAGATTTTCGAGATTGGGGGGCTTGTGTACAACCCGACCCTGAATAAGCAGAACAATTAATATCCATTAATAACATGAATATTAACCATCTGTAGTTAATCATATATCTCCTTGCTAATAACTCTAAAACAATTATAACCACACTAATGTGACCGCAAATCTCGGCACAACTATACTTGTAACTGAAGTGGTTATTGGCACAATTTGTCTAATATATATTGATGTGTCCAATATGTCTAGGATTCGGAAAGTCAAACAGAAATTTAGTTAAAGCTAATGACACAAACAAGACCATATCTTTATCAAGCCAAAGGATATTTTTATTGACAAAGAACTACATATCAACAACGACGATTGTCACTGATAGTAGACTGCCTCATATCATAACTTACATTTGTTCACAACTTCACATCAATGGATGTCTTCGTTGTTTCTCTTAGTTGTCCTGCTCAGATTCTCTATATGTAAAACATATGTTTTTTATTATCTTCATCAAACACATGCTAAAATTTTAACCACTTTCCCATGTCCAATTTTCATTTCTTCTAGCATAGTAGCCACTTTCTTTAACCTTTACCATGACCATTATGTTCACACTGTAATGTCTCACATAATAAAAAAATTATTTTGGAAATTACCATTATGTTTACGGTAATGTCTCACATGATAACCAGTTACCAATATCATTATGCAATGTACCACCAAGCCACTCTACGCCTTTTTCCCCTTAACCTTTCTTCACCAATCATTCACAAGAAATCAAGAAATGGGTTGCAAGATCTAACAAAAAGTTTATATGATGAAATCAAAACATTATCCTTTAAAGATAAAACCGGATAGCAAGTACTAGGATCTGGTAATGGTAACAACATACACAACAGAGTACATAAGCGAAAGAGGAAACACTGAAGAGGAAATTTAGGATTTTCACCTAAAGGGTTCAGGAAGATTTGATGTGTTTAGGGAGAGAGCTAGTGAGGTTGGCATGGGAAATGGTCAGGGTTTGGAGGTTGGAGATGTGAGAGAGAAGAATGTAGGGAGCGGAGGCTTTAATGGTGAGGTTGGAGAGGGTGAGATGGGTGAGATTCCTAAGGTGGAAAAGAGAGATGACAAAGATGTTGCAAAGGCTCTTGATGGAGGTGAGGAAGCAAAGCGTGGAGACGAGTTGGAAAGGGAAGCACGGGGGAGGCGATGGGGATAATAGGCAGTTGAGGAGGAGGAGACTTACGTGTACAACAAATCACAATCTATGTTTGCACTTATCCGTGCCACTCGGAAGCACTTAATGTTGTTAGTCCAAAGTTAATAGAAGGAACCAACTTAAATACATTTTAAAAAACATTAGGACCAAATTAAATTTTTTAATAACCATGGTAATAAATTGAATATTAACACTAAATGTAAGGACTAAAAAGGTAATTATACTATTATTTTATTTTATTTCTAAAATCAATTTTACTTTTAATTTTATTCTTTTATTTTCTTTATTAAAAAATTATAAAACTTTTGAAATTCCCACCATAACCATGCTCTATTTAGCGAAATAAAGTCCTTATTTGTATTTGGGCAATTTTCCTTTTTTTGAAAATATATTATTTGTGGAAAAAGTTCTTGGCTAAACATTTATACAAGTGGGTCCACAAAACAAAAAGTCACAATCATCCCTTTTCCACTCATTCATTCATTCCCCGCAAACAAACACAACGCCCACTGCTCTGATCGAACCATTTCTCTCGCACCATCAACCATTCAGCACTGGTCAAAACCCTCTGAGAGACCACCTAACAGAACAAACATGACCGATGAAGACAACCCCAAAGCCTCCACCGTCGACCACCACCACCACCACCACCACCCTCCGCCGCAGCCACTACCCTTGCCACCTCCACAGTATGGCACCTTCCAAGGCGTCGCCAACTACCCTCCTCCGCCGAACCCGCACCCCGCTATCGGCTTTCCGCAACCCGTTCCACCGCCCGGCGCCGTCGACTCCGCCCCTCTTCCGCCGTACTTCCAGGGATACCAAGCAGTTCCCGGTATGGCTCTGCCCTTTGATTCTTATTTTATTTTATTTATTCTTCTGGGTTTGATTTGAGCTTGGAAATGAAAGGTGCGAAATTTCGTTTTCGAAATGGTGATCCGTGTGATGGATTGGTTCAGAGATTGGAACCTTCGAGATGGGTTTAGCTTTGTTTAGTTCTGCTTGGATTGTGCTGCAAGACTGTTAGGTCAATTGCTTGTTTGTGAAAATTTGGGGTTTGAGGAAAAGTTTCTGTTCTTGGGTTGACTTGGTTTTTGTGAGTGACTTTTGGGTTGATTTTGTTTTCTTAATATGTATGATCAAAGAAGGTTGATTGTAGTTGTGAGTGTGGTGACTGGAGTGATTCGGAAAATGTTGTTGGCAATTTGATGTTGTAGAAATCGATTCGGTGACTGGTGATGGTGATTCAGGGTTTTAGCTTAATCACTGGTTTGACTATGATCCTGGTTTTTGCTTATTCGATGTTGGCTATGATTGAAGTTGAGGGTTAGTTTACAGGAAGATCTGGTTGGTTGATAGACTCCTAGAAGGACTAGATCTACTATGTTTGATGATCTTACAATTATCATTAGGACTCGTATACACTGATTCGCTCAAGAGTCATGTTTGTTCTGTGCAATCCGTATTGTTGCATTAAATTGAATAGTAAGAAATTGTGCATCATTTGTCTGGTGAGAACAAATCTGGTTATGTTAGGAGACAATTATGAGCAGTTGGTTTTTATAATTGAGAATTTGATGTGTGGGAGTTTGATGATCATGTCACTTCATTGTGTAACAGGCTTAATTTTCCAGTCTGCTAGATTTTGATATGGTTTGTTCTGTGATATTGATTCAGGTTACGCAGTTGCTGAAGGAAGACCTGTAAGAGAACGGCGCCTTGGTTGCTGTGGCCTTGGTTGTGGCTGGTGTCTGTAAGTAAATTTATTGCTTAGTGGCATACTACTTGTCAGCAATAAGTTAGAGATAACTAGATATGAGGAATTAAGGATTTTGACTTGACCTCTTTGCGCGTTACATTTTGAAGCTGTGTATAATATAAATATAAACAATATACAATCCTAAGCCGCACGTTCGTAGCCTATTCTGTTGGTGAATATTGCTAAATCCATGTAGCAAAAAGAAGTCCTCTTTTCTATTTGTTGTAGAGCATTTCTTACAAGTGTTTCTTTAGTTTATGTCAGCTTCAACCTTCTGGTTTTGGATAATTGCAAGTTATCTTAATCTTCTATCACCAATCATCATTGATATTTTCATCAATAAAAGTTGATTTTATTTATTGCTGAAACTTAAATTCTTAAATTTGTCTTTTGTGCTTGTGGAAAATGCTCTATTTTATTTTTAGTGTTATTTTTTATTTTTGACCTCATACCCCAGCACCAAGGGAACATTGAAATTTTAAGTGCATTCTTGTTTTCGTTTACTGGAACTGGAATATCATAGTTTTCTCATTAGGGGAACATTGAAATTTTAAGTGCATTCTTGTTTTCGTTTACTGGAACTGGAATATCATAGTTTTCTCATTAGGCTTGCATTTAAAGAGCTTGGGTATGAATCTTATTGCAACTTGAGAGGGAGAGAAGAGGAAATGGCATAGGATTTGCCATTTCATGAGACCCTTCTCAAACATCAACTCATTTGACATTCTTTGAACATGGTCACCTTCTGGACAAACGGCTTTGAAGTTCCAGCAGTTTCTGTGTTGGTGTCTACACCTGTTCTTTATTATTGACACCCCCTTCCCACCTCTTCCCCGCTTGCCATTCTGAGGAAGATGGTTAAATCCATTATTTTGATAATTTTATGATCAGGTTGTTGAACACATAGTTATTTTCCTTGATATTTTAAGTTAAGGTATGGACAACATTCTGCCATATCACTGTACATATAAGTTGGCATACTGTATTCACAATGTGAGACGAGTAGGCAGTTTACACTATTAGGCACGCCTATCTTTACTTTCTCACAGAAAATGTTTCAATTTACCTGGGCTAATAACATCTCATAGAAAGTATTTATATCTTGCCTTGGTTAGAGAATTTTTTCCACTGTCAGTGAACATGAACCTGGGGGATCATTTCAATCTTAAACTGATTTCTGGCATGAAGGAGATGGTTCATATATGATTCCATTTTCTTTTGTATTATCTTAGAAAATGCTAGAACCATCATTTGTGTTCACAGCCCTTTTAAATTATCAATTGTTAGTTCTCATATATTATTTTCCTTTCTTTTCCCATGTGTTGATATTTGATATGAGTCACTTACTTTCAAAGTTAATATTGGCTTGTTGATTTCCAACAAATTTTGCTTTTGTAAAAGGTTTATACTAGGCTTCTTTCTTGCTGGTATTCCATGGTACGTTGGGGCAATAATTATGCTTTGTTCAAGAGTAGACCATCGAGAGAAACCTGGATATGTTGCTTGTGTAGTTGCTGTAAGTGATTCTATCCTTTCTTCTTTTTCACTTGAAGCCCGTTTCAGTTTTCTCAAGTTCTTGTATTCTTTTAGCTATTCCATTACTTGCTTGAATTTTGTTATATAGGATTTTTGCACTAAACCTCTTGGTTTTTATCTCCACATTACCAGAGCTTTTTGTCTTGTTAGTTTCATGTAGCATTAGAAGGTAACACCAGGTTTTGTGAAACTACTTTTGGCAGGCTGTTCTGGGTACAATTGCGATTATTCTTGGTGTGACAAAGGGAGCAGATGACTGGTAATCAATCTTCACATAAAACCCTGTAAAGTTTGCTAGACGAGTGTATGTAAAGTGAATCAGTTGCTTAATATTATGTGTGAGTGCATGTATTCATTGAAAACTACTACCATATGTAGTTTGTATTGTTTGATTTATTATTATAAGGTTCTTTTACTTCTGACTTTTATATTTATGATCGGGCAAGACTTATGTACTTCATCGATATTTGTATGAAACATTTTTATACCTAGTTAACGATTATAACTTATACGTATCAACATTTATCTTGTAATTAATCTCTTTATCTTAATACTTCGTCCTTTTGTTTTTATAAGACTTATGTTAAAGAACTGGACTGTATTTTATGCAAAGAAATTGACCCCCTGTGAAGCTGTGATCAAATTTTTCTGCAAAGGAACTTGATAAAATTATACTGAAAGAGAATTTAAAATTAAAAAATACAAAAAAAAAAGAAAAAAAGAAAAAAGAGTAAACCATTGTAAACAGGTTTTTAACTCAATAACAATTGGAGTCAGTAAATGAACTGAGAAGATAAGATACTAAAATTGTAGAAGTTGTACAAAAAATATTAAAGCATATTTTTACAATAATATTTTATGAAATTGTTGAAAAACACTAGCCAATGTTATGCGGCTTAGGAAAGAGTGAAGAGATAAAGAAAAAGATACAAGAACATTGAAGTTTATTTTGTATTGATAGATAAAAATATGAAGAAATGAAAAAAAGTCCCAATTTGTTCAATGAGTGAAATTATTATGAGTTTCACCAGCACTTATGATCTATTTGCATCACGGGTCAAGTCTACCTAATGAAAACTAGGTCTTTTTGCTATTTTTATTTGGCCAGTACAATTTTAATACCGTTAACGTTTTCTCTCTTTATATACATTTTCCTAAGGGGCTTTTATTTACGATTTTATTTTTTGTTTTCCTTTTTAATTATAAAAGTATATTGTTTTTAAATTTGTGTTATTCTTAAATATTTATGCAGAAAATAACATTTTTTTTCTTTATTTCCTATATACATACTTGAAAAAAATATTTTGTAATTAAATGTAAAAATAAAAAATAGAAAACAAGAAATAAAAGCGTAAGTAAACGCCCCCTAGCATATACTTGTTAAATCTTAGCACTGCATGTTTAAGTTAAATTAGAAATGATTTAAAAAAAAAAATCAATCGAGAAATTAATTTAGAAATTAGTTTTAAAAAAATTTAATACACAAATTAAGTTAGAAAGGATTACTTTTTGAAATATATAGGCAATATATTAAAAACTAAAGATTATAGAAAGTTATATTCTGCCTATTGTTTGATGTGGTTTTTCCAACTTAATTAGTACTTTTTTATTTGATTTTTGAATATACAAATGTTTAAATATGAAGAACAGAAATTGTGATCCATAATAATTCGTTTGAACATGTGAAGGAAACGACAATTGCATTTTAGTATATTGATTTCTCCGTACACCATCATGGAATGTGTTGAGGATTAAAATGTTATTAGCTGATTGAGTATATGTACATAACTTAACATTATATCATCCTCCACCCATTTCTTTACTCCTTTGATTGAATTGTTTATATATTATTGTTGTTACTCCCATTTTCGTTGTTACCTATTGTGTCACCACCTTCATTGTTACTATTAAGTTTAATTACCTTTTTCATCCCTATATTTAGGGTCAATAGTCAATTTAGTATAGTGATTTTTAAAAAAATTAATTTGGTCCCTATATTTTTTTAAATGTTTTCAAATTGGTCCTTTCCGTTAGCAGCTGCTGATGTGGTAGAGAGAATGTTTATGTAGAAGAAAAAGTGTTTACGTGGCAGAAAGAGAGTGTTTATGTGGAAGAGAGAGAATGTTTATATGAAAAGAGAGGTAGAATTGAGAGTTATTATTATTATTGTTATTATTATTATTATTTTTATTATTATTATTATTATTATTATTATTACTATTGTTACTATTATTATTATTAATATTATTGTTACTATTATAGGGACAAAATTGAATACATTTTAAAAAATATAGGGACCAAATTGAATACATTTTAATCGAAAGGACCAATTTGAATACATTTTAAAAAATATAGGGACCAAATTGATTTTTTTAAAAACTACTATACTAAATTGACTATTGACCTTAAATATAGGGACGAAAAAGGTAATTAAACCTTACTATTACTTATTATAATTGGATTTGTGGTACAATATGATTTTGTTTCACATTATTTTGCTATTTTTGGTTATTTTTTTTTATTTATTCTAGATTGTATGATTTATGAATTTTTTAAATGGTGTAATTTGAAAAGTTGTTATGAATCTTGCAATTTGTAAGGTTTCAACCTAAAATATATTTTAAATTGTGCATTTATAAGACCTTGTTAGATTCCTAAGTTCCTTCTAAATTGTACAATCTAAATTGTATAATTTATAAATTAAAGACATTATAGATTGTGAAATCTCACTTTCCCATCCCGAAATACATTTAAGATTGCAAAATCTAGAATGTATTTTTTAATTAAATATATTATAAATTATGCAATTTGGGATGTGTTTCTAAATTTAGAAGTGTATTGTGGATTGCACAATATGAAAGGTAAGTCAACTCTAGAAACAACTTTTGTGATATATTTAATATATTATTGTTTTATAATTTGTTTGAAATAATATATAATTTATTTTAATTTGCACATATACGTTTAGGACAAAAAGTAGTGTCAATTGATGATTGTACATATAGACCTACAACCTCGCTTTTTAGAAGAGATCATGTTCCAGTCTTTGATTGATGTAATGCACTTGTACAATGACTTGATCACCAAAAAAGATTTCTTGGTAGACTAGTTGATACATGTCTTCTAGTGAGCTACACTAACCATGTTACCATGAGACTTGGGACAATGCAATAAGAAACAAATTTTAATTAATAATGTTGGTTACTGGGTCAGAAATGGTCTTTTTTGTACTAATAAACGATCATATGATTTTTTAGGACATGGAGAATTGAAGTTGGTCTTCTAAGATCGTAAGTTAAATAGATTTAGGATCTCTCATTAATAAATTATTGAAAATTTACAATATAGGAATCCAAAATTAACATTGTAAGATTTATCGTTGATCTTATAAACTATTAAAATGTTTGGATTTATGTTTTTTGATAAATTTTGAATTTTTTAAGACATTCTTTAAATTAAAATTCTCATCGAAAACTTAGAAGAACTTGCAAAACAAAGGATAAAAGAAAATATAGTATGGGTATTAATGACATAATATATACTTCAATAAAGGATAGAGTTTTTGGTATTTTGGATTGTTACCACTCTGCAACATTAGTTATGAGATGACTGATAAATAGTTTATCACTTCCTTTATCAAAAGATTACATATAGAGATTAAAAATTTTGACCTTCTTGTTGATGAGATAAAAGTCACGCTCAATGATGTCTTCATTGCTTTCTATCCCTATTATGGGACAAATACATGTACTTCACGTTAGATTTGATGACAACTACAACAATGTTGGTTGAGCTGCTAGGCATAGACGATGTGTCGATAGATATTAGGCAATGTCATGATGTAGATATCAAACTTAGTTGGTTCCATAAGGTGTATTAGAAGTGTTGTATCCACTACAAATGAGATTGTGATACTAGTGCTTATTTTGTTACATCTTGTGAGATGCATAATATTTGTTACCAAAAGTGGGATATAAATTTAAATAAATTAATGATATGTGAAAATTACCTTTATTTTTATATTTTCTTTTCAACTAATATTGTTTTAAAATTGAAACAAGTTTGGATATGTAAGAATGTCTAGGTATGGGCGGTAGGATTTTAATCTTAATTATGAAGATATATAAGAATTTCTAGGAGCATATAGTTTTCTAGAATCCTACTAAGGATTACATCATCAAAGTGTACTCTTAATGATAAACTTTTTTAAATTTATTGCATTCCTCATAAGGGAGACATGAGTCATGGGTGTAATTGATAAACTTAACTAAACTCAAACATTCAAAAATCCCATGTGGAAAACTAAGTAAAAAGATATGCTCTTCATAAACAATTTTGTATGTTAGTTCTAGGAATACGCGTCTTTGTTTTGAAACAAATTTTATGTAAAGCAAAATAGGAATACTTCTAGAAATTTATGACATGTAAAGGACTAAACATAGAGGATTCAAATATTAAACCTAAGTAAACAAGGTTAAAAATCTACTTGAAAGAAAAGACTAGAACATGAAATACGAATCCTAAACTTCGATTCAAGAATGGAAAAAAATCGAACCAATTAAGCATGGAAAACATGGATTAACATGGAAATAAAACTATCCAAAACTAAAGCAAAGATGACAAGATGAAAACTAAGAAAAGAAAATAAACTTATACCAAATGATGGAAGCACCTTCTGGCGTTAGCAAAACATTCACAAAGAACTTCAAAATTTTTCCTAAGTTTCAAGAGAGAAACTTGAGAGGTACTCACTTCCAAGGAAGGTTCCTTGGTGGAGAACCTAGTAGAAGGATACTCTCAATTTTTAAGTGACTTTGAAGAACAAGAAGACAAACTAATATGCAAGTTCAATTCTTATTAATTTCCAAATTTCTAAAGTGAGTTAGGGGGGGGGGGGGGGGGGGGGGGGGGGGGGGGGGGGGGGACCTCTTATTTATATCAAGAGGAGCTATATACACACAATGATCTAGAAGATGTGAGACTAAATGTGTAAAGTGCAATTGCACATTAGAATTTTTGTCACCCCATGTAATGCAAATCCCACACTGCTCAACTCTTTTGATTTTCCAAGTGTTCATAAGCCTTAATGCTCATCCACTTGTTGCTTGGCCATGTGGGTGTGTAAGGTTTTGACTTATCTAATGGAGAGGATTGCATGTTGGCTTCAAAATTGACCCTTTACTTGGACTTTGACTTCCCAAGTCAACTCTCATTAGGCCAAATTGATCCCTCCTATGATCTTTTTTTACATAAAAAGCCTAATCTATACATTTTTCTACTCCTAATATTTTTATAAGATTAAGAAGAAGGAGAAAGATTCTTCAAATAATTATTCTCCCCTCAACAAGGCTCCATCTTTTTCATTCTTCTTTGACCATGATGTGGTGCCTGGATGGTCCCCCTCATAAAAAATGCCAAAGAAAATGTTTCTAAATGTTTTAAATTTGTTTTGAACTCATTGTTTGTTCTAAGATATTTTAATGGATTGAATTACATATTGAGGTAATAAAACACTAATGAATGTTTTAATTGATTGGTTTATCAAATCAATTTGTTGAAATCACTTAAGACCACAAGTGGTTTTGAGAAGGCTTTTTAATCTATTACAGATAGTTTTTAATAGATTGAAAATTCTTGTGTTTTCAAAAGTTTTCTTCCTACAATGTTTTAATAGAATGAAAACGCGAATCAATCCATCAATTTCACTTTAAGTGAAATCAAAATATTAAAATAAAGTTTTAATCCATTAAAATTGATAGAACAGGTTGTATAAAACTCTATCTTTTTGATGTTTCAAAGAGAACTATTGAAATATGATTTTGTGATATATTTCAACCTTTTGAGAGAGATTTTCTTCTGAGCAAAAAATCATTTTCTTAGAGAATTTGTTTGAAGTTCTTTGGATCATGTTATTTTCATTAAGGGACATTCCTGAATATGATAACCTATTGTTACTTCATTTGATTGAGGTGTTATTATTCCTTTGTGTTTCGTTTATATTTGTTGTATTGAATGTGATTAGATGGGATTTCTAATTGCAGCTGGGCAACTATGGAAATTACTTGTTGGGTAGAGCACTCTTGTAGAAAAGTTATTTTTTTGGAGTTTTTTTGTGTTGTAAAGACTTATTATAGTGAAATCTTGGTTGGTGTAACTAAGAAACATGTAACTCTTGTGAAAAAGTGAACCAATATAAAAAATTTATGTGTTGTCTCTCTCATTCTCTCTCTCTGTCTCTCTAATTTTTGCATTGTGTTCTTTAAGGGTTCTTGGTTGAACAAATTTTAACTGATTTATTTTCTCATCATTAACAATTTAATTGATTGATTTTACTGAATTTTGAACTGAAACTATTTTTAATATGTTGTTTTGCTATCTAAAATAATAAGTTTTTTTTAAAGCATTTTCATTTTAAGCTTAGTTTTGAAAAGAAGACATTGATTGTTCTATTCACCCCCTTCTTGAACTTGTCTGACATTCTTTATATTTTCTTAACTTTATCTAAGGTGCATAGCCGTAAAAAGCATTTCAAGAGTTGTCAAAGCTAGTGTCAGTAAACTATTGAAGAAAAGCAACTTTAGCTCTTTATCCAAGAGATCATTTAATATGACTTGTGCATACAAATGGTTCTCATTCGTAGATGAAATTAACAAACATTTCCTGCAACATAAATAAACATATATGTTTTTAGGTAGTATGAACTTAAACTATGTGTGCATTATTTGAGCATCAACAATGCTTATCAGTTGCAAAGATAAGATTTCATATGTTATATTGTATGTCAAATGAAATATTTATGTCTTACATGACCATATTTTTATTTAATTGTTTTCAACGCTTAATCCAAATCAGACTTTTGTTCGAATAATATTACACTTGACATCACAAAATTTCATCACTAACACAATTGTGCGACATAATGTTTAGAAACGACACATACTAATTATAAAATTCATCACAAATTTATAAAAAAAAAAAAGAGTTCTTAAAAAAATATAATTTTTATTAAAGAATTTTCACTCTTTATATGACCTTCTTGTCCTCACAAAATGTTGTCATAGAAAAACTAGTTTAATAAAAGATTTTAAATATCATAAGATTTTTTTTATAATTAAAATAATGAATTTTATTTGATACTAAGATGAAAAAACAACTATTAAAAAATTATTTTTTAGAAAAAATATTATATTAGAATAAAATAATAATATTTTTGGAACAACTATTTAACTATTTTTTTAAAATAAAATATTATATTATACTAAAATAATTATAATTTTGGGTGTAGAGCTCATGTTTCAAGATGGAATTAGTTTGAAGATATCATATTCTAAAAGCGAGCCACTTTCAACTCTGGTCATCAACTTTTCCCTATTTCATTTGCTCCACAAACCAATCTCTGCGAGAGAAATGGAAGCAACATTGTGGTTCCGATATGGGCATGAAGGATGCTGAACTGGTTATGTCTTACATGACTTGATTTTGAACTAAGCTATTGTTTTATCGACGAAACACGATCATATTTATAATATTTATAGTTAATTGTTTTCAACACTTAATCCAAATCACAAAATTTTTGTTTAAATAATGTTACACTTGACCTAACTTGACCTAACAAAATTTGATCACTAACACAATTGTGTCACGTAATATTTAGAAATGACATGTACTAATTATAAAATTCATCACAAATTTATAAAATAGAGTTCTTAAAAAAATTTCAATTTTTATTAAAGAATTTATCTCTCTTTGTAATGACATTCTTGCCCTCACAAAATATTGTCATAGAAAAAAAAACAACTTTTTTATAATAAAATATTTTAAATATCACAAGAATTTTTTAATTAAGATAATCAAAATTTAAATTAAAATATATTTCATTAAATTAAGGACTAAATTTAAACACTAATAACTTTTTTACTATATAAAATATAAAATTTGTTTAAATTTTAATTATTTAATATAATATAATTAATGAAACATGTGTCAATAATTCATTTAGTATCTTACTCGTTTCCATGTGTTTAATAGTAAGATTTTTAGTCTTTTACCTTTTGAATTAAACAAACAAGAAATGGTTCAAAATAATGCAAACTAAACGAAAATTTTAATTAAAGAACAGAATTTAATAATCAATGTGTTAAAAAAAATGAAAGAGAAATTAGAACTCAAAAATTCCTCAGTCATTTATAACAAATTTTCTAAATGAGGAATCAATCTCTTGAGACCCTCATACAAAAAGTCATTATGGCAAGCCTCATTTTTAATAGCAAAACAAGCAAAATTTTGTGTTTGTTTGTCTAGATTAGAATCTCTTTGAATAAGGATACCAACAATTTGATTGTTAACAAGTGAACTAAAAGAATAGACATTAGACAACACATGTTTGCATGAGCACTGCAAGCTTTGGCACGTATAATGGGATTCCCCTACAAAAGAAAACCTTTCAAGAAATCTGAAATAGAAGCACCTTTAATTTACTCATAGAATCCCTTGTCAAAGCGAGCAAGATCAAATATAAACATAAGAGCATCTAGTGTTTTACTAAAAAGTTTTCGAAAAATAGAGCATGCATATATCAAGGAGATTTCAAAATATATTTAGTGAAAACATATCCAGGTTAAATGTCATTAGGCGTCAATGATGAAATTATGTATTAACTTAGAAATTGTTTAAAACTAATTTCCAAATAAAGATATAAGAATAGAAAATATTGATAATTCAAGGATTTTATAAAAGATATTATTTCAATAATACCAATGATATATTTTGTTAAATATAATGTTCATCGATATTGATATTGTTCCCTGAAATTGACAGAGAAACATAAAGATGCATATAAAGTTGATAGACAAAGTTACCATATTTAGCCTCTAATAGGAAAACTATGAAGCTAATGACCAATATTTGTGCTGATGAAGAGTAAAGTAATTTCAAATAGATATGAACGAAGATATTCAAAGATAAAGATTATTTGAAGTGCAAACAAATGGTAAAATACATTGAAGATGCCAATATCAACTTTCCTATTTGAGCATTTAGTAAAGGTTCTTAAACGGCTTACTTAAGGGGACTGGACGTATCCCTAATGTTTAGAGTGAACTAGTATAAAACTCTGTGCATACTTTTCTCTATCTCTTATCCTTTATAATATGTGATTGACCACATTTTTATAAAAAATGAATTGAATTTGGATTCCATTCAACCTCCCTCTGGAGCCAATATTACCTACGTAAGACCCTTTATTTTTTCTCAAAAATATTTATGAAAATATGTTGGATCTCTTTTGAAAAAATTGTTCACTTTATGTTACTTTGGATATTTATGTAAAGATAAATTATTATATTAAAAAAAAAAAGAGTTCACATTTCTTAATGTTTAGAAACGACATTTACTAATTATAAAATTATCACAAATTTATAAATGTAGAGTTCTTAAAAAAATTCAATTTGTATTAAAGAATTTATTGCAAGATAACCTTTTTGTCCTCACAAATATTGTTATAGAAAAAAAACAGTTTTTTTTCATAATAAAAGATTTTAAATACTATAAGAATTTTTGAATTAAGATAATCAAAATTTTAAATTAAAATATATTTTATTTAATTAAGGACTAAATTTAAACACTAATAACTTCTTCTATTATATAAAATATGAAATTTTTTAAAATTTCAATTAAAATACTTCAACTAATTTTCAGTTTTCATTCTACTACAACACTAGCATAATTCTAAGTAACTTCAAATTTAGAATAATTTATTTTTCGTTCAAATTTAGAATAATTTATTTTTCCTTCAAATTAAATCAACTTAATTTCCTATATAAATTTAAAAAACGCAAATAATCATAACTTCAATGAAAAGTTAAAAGAGAAAGAATAACTTAACAATAAAGTTTAATTGATACTAAGATGAAAAAAAAAAAACTATTAAACAATTATTTTTTAGAATAAAATATTATATTGTAATAAAATAATAATATTTTTGAACAACTGTTTAACTATTGTTTTTTTAAAATAAAACATTATATTATAGTTAAATAATAATATTTTTGGGTGTAGAGCTTGAGTTTGAAGATATCCTATTTTAAACTCAGGTTATAATATGGACATGGAGGAAGCTGAACTGGATATGTCTTATATGTTTTGTTATTGAATTAACTTATCGTCTTAAACGAAACATGATTATATTTATATTTAATTATTTTCAACAATTAATCCAAATGACAGATTTTTTCTCCAATAATATTACACTTTACATCACAAAATTTTGTAACGTAATGTTTATAAACGACATGTAAAAATTATAAATTTCATCACAAATTTTTAAAAATAGATTTCTTAAAAATATTCAATTCTTTTTAAAGAATTTATTACTCTTTGTGATGACCTTCTTGAAATCACAAAATATTGTTATAAAAAAAATAATTTAATAAAAGATTTTAGATATCATAAGAATTTTTAATTAAAATAATCAAAATTTAAATTAAAATAATCAAAATTTTAAATTAAAATATATTTTATTTAATTAAAGATAAATTTAAAACACTAATAACTTTTTTAACTATATAGAATATAATTTTTTTTAAAATTTTAATTAAAATACTTAAACTAATTTTCAGTGTTTATTCTACCACGCTAGCATAACTATAAGTAACTTCAAATTGGAATAATTTATTTTTTGTTCAATTTAAATCAACTTAATTTCTTATATAAATTTAAAAAACATAAATAATCATAACTTCAATAAAAAGTCTAAAAACAAAGAATAGTTTAAGAATAAAATTTATATTATATTTTTTAAATAAAATATATATTATATTAAAATAATAATATTTTTGAATAACTGTTTACTATTATTTTTTTAATAAAATATTATATTATAATAAAATAATAATATTTTAAGATATAAAGTTAATGGAACTAGTTTCAAGATAAAATTGGCTTGGAAATGAAACTGGTTTCGAGATATAATAACTACAGGGCTACATTCAACTTTGGTCATAAACTTTCTCTGTTGGTTTACTCCATCCAACGGTGCTAGAGAGAAATGGAAGCAGCGATTTTGATTTTGATTCTGATACTGGTATTGATATGGGCATGGAGAATGCTGAACTGGTTATGGTTCACTCCAAAGAGGCTTGAAAGGCTTCTGAGAGAGCAAGGCCTTGAAGGCAATCCATATAAGTTTTTCGTTGGAGACACGAATGAGATTGAGAAGATGAAAAAGGAAGGGTTCTCCAAACCCATGGATCTCTTCTCTCACGACATAGTGCCGCGTGTGTTTCCCTTTTTCCATCACACTATCAACACACATGGTAAGCTTATCGTTCATTCTAGTATTGTCTTTTCCCAATGTTTGTTCATGAGTTACATTTGGATAGCATTGCATGCGGGTAGAGCAGATGTTTGTTGTCGCAGATTCATCATATCTCAGGGATTAGATTTGGATAGGTTTGCATGCAGGTACAGCAAATGTTTTTTTATTCTTACTCGCAGATTCATATCTCAGGGATTAGATTTGGATAGGTTTGCATGCAGGTAGAGCAGATGTTTTTTTGTTCCTACTCACAGATTAGCATCTCAGGGATTATTAGCTTTGCATGCAGATAGAGAGCAGGATTTTTGTTCATAGTTTTATTTCCTATAGATGTACATTAGAGTTCATTACCATTGAACCACTTTAATTCTTGTGTGTTTAATTCAAAGTTTTCCTGATTGGTGGGGGTGTTTCCGTAATTAAGGAGCTGGTCCTTCTCAGAATTGGGTCTTAATTTTTCCAAGTTTTCAGAGGAGTTTTCTCTGATTTCCAAGTTTTCAAACTCAAATAGCGACCACAAACAAAGTTTTCTATTCTCTTCAATTCTTGAATTCTTTTTTCAATTGAATCCTTATTGGTATTGTTGGTTGATGATATGTAGGAAAAAAATGTTTTACTTGGTTTGGACCAATACCAAGGGTAATCCTGACTGATCCTGAGCTAATAAAGGATGTATTGAACAAGATGAATGAGTTTGGAAGGATTAATATGCATCCACAACTGATGTTCCTAGTTCCTGGTCTTGTGAGCCATGAGGGAGAAAGGTGGAGCAAGCACAGGAAGATAATCAATCCTGCTTTCAATTTAGAGAAGTTGAAGGTTAGTTTGATATTACTAGATATAGATTTTATATATTCACTTTACATGGAAAATTTTAATACTTTGTTAATTCCACCTCAGAATATGTTCCCACTATTCATCAAATGTTGTGACGATCTAATTAGCAAATGGGAGGATATGTTGTGTTCAGATGGATCAAGTGAAATAGATGTTTGGCCTTTTCTTCATAATATGGCTAGTGACGCCATTTCTCGAACAGCATTTGGAAGTAGTTATGAAGAAGGACGAAGAATATTTCAACTTCTAAAAGAGCAAACTGAATTAACACTGGAAATTATATCCAAAGTTTACATCCCTGGATGGAGGTAAGGCTAATATATTGTGATTAGAAAACAATAGTTATGATTAATAAAGAATGAAAGAAGCATGATTATTAATATTAATTGGTTATATATGTTGAGTTGTTGTAGGTTTGTACCTACTACTACCCATAGAAGGATGAAGGGCATTGACAAGGAAATAAAATGTTCACTTACGGATATTATTAACAAGAGAGTGAAAGCACTAGAGACGGGTGAAGCCACTAAAAATGACTTGTTAGGTATACTTCTGGAGTCAAATCAGAAGGAAATTGAAGAACAGGGAAACAATAAGAATATTGGAATGAATAATGAAGATGTTATTGCGGAATGCAAGCTATTCTACTTTGCAGGGCATGAGACTATTTCATCCTTGCTTGTTTGGACAATGATATTATTGAGTATGTACCCTGATTGGCAAACACGCGCAAGGAACGAAATCTTGCAAGTTTTTAGCAATCGAAAACCAGATTTTGATGGGCTGAACCACCTTAAGATTGTAAGTTTCTATTGTATTATCATCTTCATATTCATATTGAATACCATGATGATCTGAAACAATGTTTTTCCAACAGGTTACCATGATTTTGAATGAGGTTTTAAGGCTGTACCCACCAGTACTTAGTCTTGCTCGAAAAGTTGGTAAAGATGTGAAACTTGGAAACCTATCATTAGGTTGTGGAGTGCAAGTTTTCTTGCCAATACTTTTGGTTCACCATGACTGTGAGCTCTGGGGTGATGATGCTAAGGAGTTCAAACCTGAGAGATTTTCCGAAGGTGTTTTAAAGGCCACAAATGGTAGAGTTTCACTATTTCCCTTTGGAGGGGGTCCTAGGATATGCATTGGACAAAACTTCGCCTTTTTGGAAGCCAAGATTGCTTTGTCAATCATTTTACAACGTTTCTCATTTCAACTCTCTCCCACCTATACTCATGCTCCAACTGTAGCGCTTACTCTTCAACCCCAATATGGTGCTCATCTCATTCTACGTAAGCTCGAAACATGAATCAAATTTTCATTTTCTGCTACTTTTGCTTCCTATTATTTCAACAATGTAATACTATTTCAAGAAACCTTTTCATTTCATATCACTGCTATTACTTTTTTTTCTCTAGTATTAATGTGAGAATAATGGTTATCATTTCTTTTAAGCATTTAAATTTATCAATCTCTGTATTCGTCAAGCTTTTAAATAACAGTCACAAGGCATTCTAGTTGTTTGACATTGTCGGAATTTACAAACAAATGCAACTAAAATAGTCACAGAGCATGGCTTGAGAGGTTCACGAAAGCCATAGGAGTCTTCAATATAAATAGTTAAGGAGACCACACTTTTTTATTAAGCATTTTGATTCAAAGGGAGTTACAATTTTGTTAGTATATGTGGATGATATTATTATGATTGCTAATGATGAACGAGACCAACAAAAATTGAGCCAATTTCTGGCTAGAGAATTTGAAATCACGAACTTGGAGAAATTAAAATATTTCATAGGAATTGAATCCAAGAAATGAATTTTTATATCTCAAAGTATATTCCTAATTTGCTTCCTAATTTGCTGCAATAAATATGTAAAATGGTTTGCCAACCAAAAAAAACCAATTGATCCAAATAAAAAGTTGGGACATGATTTGATAAAGAAATGTATGAAAGACTTATTTATTTATGCAATTTTCTTGGTGGAAGCTTGGTAACTTTGGAAAATTAAAAGCAAAGTGTGAAGTGTGGCAGTCAGGTCCAATACTAATGCAGAATTTTGAGTAATGGTTGAAGGGATATATGAGCTACTATGGATAAAAATTATATTGGAATACTTGAAGATAAAATGGGATATATCCAAGCTGGAATGAAAAACACTTATTCACCAACTTAACGGGGAAGTGTTGAGTTATTTTAAAAAACTTCCGAAAGTTAATGTGTCATACTATGTTTAATTTGGTATCTATTAGGGCCTCAATTCTGTATATATTATATTTATTTCAAATTGTAAATCCCATAATTTTAGGGACATTGTTTTATTAAGATTAAGGTGGTAGGATTTCGAGATTATCTTTGTCATTTATATATATATATATATATATATATATATATATATATATATATATATATATATATATATAAAATGTATGTAATGAGAAATAATAATTCAGAATCATTATCTTTTATTTTCTTTTATTCTTGAAAAAGCACATTGTAGCAATTATTTTCACAGATAGCACACTTTCTTCTAGGTTAGAATTCGGTCTCTAGGGAGTCGAATTCTGATATGTGATTGGTTGCAGTTTCCTTGGAATACGTGAGAATTCGATTCACATGAAACTGAATTCTGAGTTGGGTTTTTTATTTTCTTGTTTTTAAATTTTAAAATATTTGGGGAGAAAAATTCTGAAAAGATAAATAAAATAATAATAGTTTCAAATTAATTAATTTGAGGAATTTTTTTTAATAAAATGTATACATATAAAAAATAAATGAAATTGAGAAAGTTAATTTAATGTAGTAATATTATTTTAGGGAAAAGATGTAAGTAATAGAAATTCATAAAAGTAAATGAAGTAAGTAAAAATTGTTTACAAATAAGGTAAAAAATAATAATTTTGAAAAATAATTAAGTTAAGAAGTAATTAATTGGAAGAATAAATGATGAAGATTTCTTTTAAGATATATTTAAAAGTAATTATGTAGGGTTATTTTAAATGTAAAATTATAATATGAGTAGGTTTTTGTTTATAAATTCACACATGACATAATATATACACATGACATAATACTTATTCCAGCTTCATTAAATTCACACATGACATAATATTTGATCTAGGAAATTGGGAATGCAACTAAATCATGTTCTACACATCTTCATCGCTTGCAACAAGAATGAATTAGTAAATTTTTCCATAAGGCACTAGTGGCATATGATAAAATGCATTTGTAAGGCACTAGTGGCATATGATAAAATGCATTTGTAACTTCTTGACCCTGACTGCATATTAGGCCACTCCCAGTAATCCTCATCATATAACTAAGCTTAATGTCATTTGGGGACCTACAAAATGTAGACATCCCCCCGATAATCAATTACGGTACAAAAGGAATTGTACACATTCATTTGTAACTACTACGCATTTCAAATTACACATCCTTCCATTCATCCAACTATACTCTTTTATACTAGAAGCAGTGAAGGTGGGATAGGATGTAAACCCGATATGCATTGGGTGGTTGGGGTGGCTCAAGACATGTGTGTTAAAGTAAACATGCACTTAGCCATATAGACAACAATTGTCAACTTTAATGGAGCGCATGCTCAACAAAGATGACCTTGTATGACACGTTACCATGACATGCATTGGGTGGTTGGGGTGACTCAAGACACATGTCATAAGATAAACACGCAAACAATAATTGTCAACTTTAATGGAAATGCATACCCAATAGAGGTGACCTTGGATGGCACATTACCCTGACATACATTAGGTGGTTTGGGTGGCTTAGGAAACTTGTCATAAGATAAACATGCAGACAAGACTTGTCAACTTTAATGAAAACACATACCCAATTGAGGTGACCTAGATGACACATTACCCTAACATGCATTGGGTGGTTGGGGTGACTCAGGACATGTATCACTAAATCAACATGCACTCTAACAAGCACAAAAAACTTGTCAACTTTAATGGAAATGCAAACTCAATAGAGGTGACCTTGGATGACATATTACTCTTACATGTATTGGGTGGTTGCGGCGGCTCAAGACATGTGTAATCAAATAAACATGCAATTTGACACACAAGACTTCTCTAATTTAAAGGGAAATTCATTTTTTAAAAATTGGAATGTTTACGAAATTAAATAATTTTGACATTTGTATAATAAGTACATTGAAAATTGGCTTGGAATATATAACTATTGTAGCATTTAGTTTATATATATAGATATGTGTATATATATATATATATAAATAATTTAATGTAATAAAATTTGAAAAGAAGTAAAGTAGGAGTACATAATCGTAAAATGAAACGAAAACAATGAACATTTATTTAAAGAGGAATTGAAAATTGACATAAATAGTTGTAAAGGAAATGGTAGTTAATTTGGGTGACTTGTTTGTGGTCTCCATATTGTATAAGTTGAGTTATGTTGTGTAACAATTGATGAAAAGACTAAGTGTGTTGAATTGACATTGTTTTTGGGCTGTCACATTTATAGTTAAGATTGTAACTATTTGAGCTTTCCATTATGGTGGCTCTTTTTATAGTCATCCGATGTAAACTATTGCTTGCATGGAAGTGACGGGGTTGGGGTTTATGGAAAAGGTTGAAGTGGGTTTAAAATACTTAGATTTTTTTTTTTTTGTAAATCTTGTAAACTCAACATACAATTCAATGGTTATATTAAAAAGGAATTGAGACTTACAAGTTATCATTTGATAGGCATGAACATTAGTTGATATTTCAGCAACATCATACGTAATGAGATCATCCTCATTGAGTTGAGGTTGTTGAAAGTACAAATTCTTGAATGTTATATTCTTTAGAATGTCCAAAGTTGTGCACATTATGTCTTTAAGGAGGTTGAAGGTGCAGTTGTATGGTATCTGAAATAGTTTAGAAGATGCACATTGAAACTGCACATTATCTTCATAAGGGGTAATTTAGCCATTTGCAAATAGAGTGACAAGATAGGAATTGGAATAGTTCTCAATCTTAGTAATTTAAAAGTGTTCCATTTGAAGATGATAAAGTGGAATATTGATTCTTTGGAGAGAATGACATTTTATTGATTTGTTTGGGGACGAATTGTTTTTGTTTAGGGTTTAGGTGTAATATATTATGGATTTTATAGGGCTAAAAGTGTGCTATGTGAGGTTAACAAGTGCATGTTCATGTGCAGGATAAATGTTAATGTGCATGTGAGCGTAACATGTCATCCAAGGTCACCTTTGTCTAGCAACGTCTTCCCATTAAAGTTGACAAGTCTTGTATATGTGGCAGAGTGCATGTTGATTTGATGACATGTGTTATGAGCCATCCCAGTCACCCAATCCATGTCAGGGTAACATGTCATCAAAGGCTCTTGAGCCCATAGTTTGAGGTAAAAAAGAGAGGCACGTGATAAAGTTTTGGTCTTCTTAGCCATGATTTATTGCGCTTTTGACCATTAGTTGAATGTGTAACATCATTTTTTTTATTCTAAGAATAGTGTGTCACTATATTCATTGGCATTTTTACCATGTGGAATAGTCTTTTTGAAGGCCTAATACCTTGTTTGAGCTTATAATTTGGGGTCAGTGAGAGAGGCACGGGTCAGTGAGAGAGGCACATGATAATGTTTCACCCTTATTAATCATGATTTATTGCAGTTTTTACCCATTAGTCGATCATGTAACATCATCTTTTTTCTTCTAAGAATAGTGACATTGTGTTCATTGGCCTTTTTACTATGTAGAATAGTCTTTTTGAATACTTAATATTGTGTTTGAGCTTATAGTTTAGGGTTAGAAAGAGAGGTACATGACAAGGTTTTGACCTTATTAGCCATGATTTACTGTGCTTACCTATTAGTTGAACATGTAACCTCATTTTTTTTCTTATAAGAACAAGATCAATGTATTCAATGGCCATTTTACTATGTACAATAGTTTTCTTGAAGGCCCAATACCTTGTTTAAGTTTATAATTCGAGGTCAGTTGTTTATGTTTTGTTGCACTTTTGACCCATTAGTTGAATGTGTAACATTATATTTTTGCTTCCAAGAATAGTGTCAATGTATTTATTGGCATTTTTACTAGGTACAATAGTTTTCTTGAAGGCCCAATATTATGTTTAAGTCCATAGTTCAAGGTCACAAAGGGAGGGACATGACAAGGTTTTGGCCTTATTCGCCATGATTTACTACACTTTTGACCCATTAGTTGAACGTGTGACTTCATTAATTTGGTTTGGAATATTGTGAGATGACTTTGAATGCCATGTTTAACATGTATAATTGTGTTTCTTAAGGCCCATTACCATCTTTAAGTGGTTCCATAATAAATTTTTAATAATTAACTTTAAATATGAACAAATGAAGTCATTTTTTAATGAAGCATGATATTATAAATATGTGCAATAAAATTACATTATTAATAAACGTTATAAACTTGATAACGCAGTTTATTAAGGAGATGTTGAATCTCTATAGTGGTGTTTGGTCCCACAACGAGGTCGACGCCTTTTTCATATTGGATTTCTTCGTTGTCATTGTGGTTCTTCTTCTGATGGTTGTAACATCCCGCCAATTTCATTGCATAATTATAAAATGAAGTAGAGATAAAATAATAATGTTGAAGTGAACATAATTATATATATATGTAATGAAGTTTTCTCCTCGTAGGGAGTTTAATACATAATCTGCCGGTTTCCAAAAACGTAAACTAAATACAACAAAATACATAAAAACAGGCGATTTCCCAACAGGATAGGCGATCTCCCATCAGGAAAGGGCGATCTCCTATCAGAAAAGGGCGATCTCCTATCAGACAACATAAAAAGGGTGATCGCCTAACAGAAATATATATGGGCGATCTCCTCCCGGCGACCACTCACTGAGGAGCTCTACCACCTGCAACCTCGTCTGCTCCCGTGCAAAATACACGATCATCACAGTTTAAGAGAAAACAACCACAGAGCAATACAAAAGAAAGGGGTAAGCTAGATGTTTTAAAAGCTTTTAAATCCATAGTAAACAGAAAACTTCACACCATTCATGATCCATATCAATTACAACCATCAACATTTCCATATTCCACATACTCGTCAAGTGTCCATTTGCTACTTTCAGTATTCAAGATTCACACGTCAGACTTTCCACTGACTCACAATGCATAGACACATGACACTACTTCCGGATTGACTCATGCGTTGACTTAGGCTCAGAGATCTGCACCTGTCATACCATACCACTGTGAAATCCACACAGGGTCGCTGTGAAATCCACACAGCCATGCGCATATATAATCTCAATGTCAATAATTCTCCCGGTATGACAGGGTTAATTCATATAACAGGCCGAGCTCGTTCTTTTTCACACTACTCGCCCATTCATATGAACCTCCTCCGACTCTCCACAACTGAATAACTTCATCTACGTGATTCCATTATATCAGCAGAGTCAGGATATCTCCTTCTAGACAAGCCCCTAGTCAATACACCTATACACGATCTTACACGGTATTTCCTTTCCTGAAAATACTATGCCTTGATCCCACATTCACAACATTCAAAACATCATACCAATCAAATGAATGATTCAAATCACAGCAACAATCATTTCAAAGGTTCAAACTTTGGAATATCACATTTAAATCTCAAGCAGTCTCAAAACAACACCAAAAACAGGGGAGTTCGCAAAACAACGCCAAAACCGGCGATCTGATTCAAAAGCAGGGGATTTCGAAATCTGTATTTAAAACCGGCGACTACGTCGCCCAACCACATAGAAACAGAACATCATGAAAAGGGGTTTAAAACCGGCGACCACGTCGCCCAACCACATAGATCAGAGCATTGCGAAAAGAAACATGAAACCGGCGACCACGTCGTCCTCACTTCAGAAACAGCTAATCAATGGCTTGTATTGAAAATGAAGGCTAGCTTCCCTTACCTGGACTTGCGCAAAACACTAAGAACTCCAAAACCCAACGAAGCTTAAAAGATGCTTTCACTCTGTTTTTGCGTCTGGTTTGTAGGACTTGCAGAGAACTTCCCAGGTGCTCTAATGGTAGCCGTCGCTCGTCGTACTTTTGGGAGAAGGTGCCTGAATCGCAGTGCGAAGGAGAGAAAAGGAGAAGAAGGGAGGCAAACACACTCTTTCGCTCTTGAACCACTGCAACGTTCCTTTCTCTCAGAAGTGGGTTTTTGCATCTTAAACTAACTTGTCCACAAAAGCCGCTGCCACCACCCACTCTGCAGGGAAGTTTGCGTGTACGCTGCACTGAACAGTACGACTAAGCGTGCCTCTGCGCAGGCTAACACTCTGAGGTCACTATTCTGAACCACCCTTTTTGTCTACGTGGCGCGCGTGCAGGACGTTTCATGCTGGGAGTCTGGGTCCCACCTTCTCTGTGTGCAACTCGATATCGCGCGATAACCTTTCACCGATGACCACTGGCGCGAAGGTTATCCACCGATGACCACTCGCGCGAAGACTATCCACCGATGACCTCTTGCGCGAAGGCTATCCACCGATGACCTCTCGCGCGAAGACTATCCACCGATGACCTCTCGCGCGAAGACTATCCACCGATGACCTCTCGCGCGAAGACTATTCACCGATGACCTCTCGCGCGAAGGCTATCCACCGATGACCTCTCGCCCTGGCGATGCCCGCATGCCTCGCGCCCTGGCGATCACGTGTAGTCTAGGCGACCGGCGATTTTGTACTAACAAGGAAATCTTATAGTCTTCTAAGCTACACTTTCTTTCCTTTTTATTTTAAATAAAAACATACTTAGAATTCACTTAAAATATACCCTTTTATTCCAATTTAATTTTACAGGTCCTTACAATGGTGGAGGTCGTTCTAATTGTAGAGGTTGAAGAGGGATTGTGGATTGAAATGGCTTGTACGAGTGTAGTGCATCACAATTGGGAAGTGTAGTTAAGGGTGATCCTGGTTCAATATGGAATTGCTAAGGGAAACTAGATGGCATGAAACCATACGCTGACACATGTGTTGCGCCATACGTATCAAACATGTTAGCCATAACTTGGCTAGAATGCGATGAAAATTAATGTCTTCCTTCATTTGTTGTTGGTTCATGCTAGTTTGTCTAAAAGTATTAAAAACTATGGCAATGATGTTTTGCATCACTAAAAGATTGCGATGTGGACATAGAAAATGTTATAGAAGGTTACCAAAGATAACTTTTTCTATTACACGTATATCAAAATTTGGAAAGAATATATCAAGTAAAGGAAAAAGAAAATGGAGGTTTACATCTAATAAATGTAAAAATATGCAAGCCCTCAAAATAAGGAAAACAAAGAAGAGGATAATCAAGAAGCATTTTAATAAGGATTGGAAAGAAAGTTAGAGCTAGTTCAACACCAATTGCTCATTTTCTTTTAATGAAGTCTTATCATGCAGGCGACCTGTTACAACATTCATAAGATAAGTTTTCAAATTAGTATATTCTAAAAAATATCTTAGATGATCCTAGATTATATTAATTACTTATTTCTGTGTTTGCATGATAATTAGGTTGGCCATACATTACTTTCTAATCATTTTGTCTGGACAATCTTTTCTATGGATCAGACGATCTTGTTCTATCAGACGATTACCTTTGTGTGTTTTTATTTTATTTTGGATTTATTGCTTGTTCTAAATTAAAATTGAATGTGAACTTCTCCAACTGGTCCTTCACACTTACCTTGCTATATAGATGTTGTCCATGCCGCCTTAGAATGCTCTCCAAAAACCCTAGACAGTTTAGGGTTGCAAATGGGTTCAAAGAGGTCCAATTATAACCCTAGCTAGACCTTTTACCTGTTGTTCTAATAGGCCCAATACATGGCCCAAAAATAAGTCCAAACAAGGCCCAAATCCTACATTATTCTTTACAATTTTATAAGACTAGGAAAATTGGAAGAAAAGTTAAAAATCAATTCTCCATAAAAATAGAGTTTAATGAACTCTTTCTTCTTCCATTATTCTAGCCATGACCCTAGTTAAAGGTCCAATATGTGTCCTTCCGGATGGTCCTCCATCACTTTTTCTAAGAAACAATAAATTTCAAATTGTGTCATTTGGAAGCCAAAAATGTACAATCCATAAGTTTTTCCAAATAGTGCAATCCACAAAACTTTTGACTTCTGAATTGCACACTCCAGAAAGTGAAAATTGAGAAATTTTCATCTTTACATGGGTGCAAAATAAATATATGGAGATGGAGGAAGAAATGCTCCCATTGAGATTGCTTGTGTTGTCTTGTCGACCAGCTGGTTGAATCAGGTCATGTTATATCATCAACTCTATGAAAGAAATTTACTTACTGATATCCAAGAATATAGTTTAGGGTGTTTCTTCCTGCACCCTATAAAAATTCTTCCTGCAACCTATTAATTTTCAAAAATACTGTTTTACCTTTTTTTAATGACTTCTGGATTATTTTTTTCCAAAGCTTTTTTCTGAACATACTTTTTGGAATTCATTAAATGTATTTTGGAAAACGTTTTCCAAAATAAAGTTTCTAGAATAAACTTTCCATAACATATATAATACATTATAGAATGTATTTTTTGGAAGGAAAGAGGGTGAATGAAATGGGACATTTTATCATTTTACCTATTTGATGGAGTATAGGAAGAAACACCCTATAGTTTATGGTTGTAGGAATATTCATACGGATGTAAAATAGTGGACAATGATATTACCCTTTTTAATCGGCTACGATACCATTTTTATCATCTAACACATTTCCTTGTGGTGACCTAAAAAATATTACTATATCTATGGAGAGAAAGGTACAAAGTAATGTCATCCTTGTAAAACCATCCAATTCATTTCGATATTGTAATACAACATAGGTTTAGTAAAATCTTCCACTTCATCTCTATGTTAATATCTTGTATCTAAGGAAAAACCTTTTCTAGAAAGTCAATCATAAATCATAACACTATTATGTTATGTCAAAAGATGATAATTGTCTTAATGACATACCATAATAATGTAATTTTAAGCTTTGGTTCAAGAAGTGGTTTATGTTAGAATTAATGGCTTTGAACAAGAGGGTAACATTTTTCGCAAACTTTGAAGGTATGGAGAAAGACAATGAAGATTCAACGTCAAAGGAATCAAAATACACAAGTTACAAAACTGTTTTAGTTTATTTCCAGAAAATCAACCAGTATTTTATGCTATTCAACCGGTTGTTTTTATCAGCAATTTATTAAAACAACTTAAAACAGATATAATTGATATAAGCGAAAGAGAGAATCACACAATCAGATTTATACTGGTTCACTCTTACACCAAGAGCTACATCCAGTCCCCAGAAACCACTGGGTATTCCACTTTGTAATCAACAACAGATTACAAACCACACACACCAAAGAAGTGATCTTAAACCCCTTAAGAACACTCACTTCCTTTGGAAAGCAACACACCACAGATCAGAACACCCTCTGACTTTGTGTCACACTAGTTGATCCAAGAGAGAAAAGGAAAGATCACACCTGATACAATCACGAATTGAATTGAAAGATTACATAGCAATCCTATTCCACTCTTAGAAAAGAATCCAAAGCCTTAAGCAATCTTGGAAAACTTGATTTCAAAGCAATCTTGTTAGTCTCTTAAAGTGTATAACAACCAAGAGCGTAAAACAGATTATATAGGCTCCAATTAGCTGTTAAAAACATTTAAAGCAAGATTGAAATCAATTTGAAATTAATCAAAACAGTTTTAAAAGATTTAACAAATACTGTTAAGGATTTTCAAAAATCAACCGAATGAATTGTCGAAACAACCTATTGAATTAGTTTGACAGGAAAGTCAAACCAATTTCAAATCCTTTCAAAAACACTAAGGTATTGTTTGTCAAAGAGAAGGGAGGGGTGAACAGGTGGAATTAGTGTTTGGATCCGTCTATTTGAAGGCGTGGGTGCAGAGGGGTGAACAGAGTGTGAAGCTTTTGTCGTCCTCACAAAAGTGAGAAGATTAGAGAGGATTATAGGTGGCAAAGACAATACAAATAGCATTTTACATTAGTACCCTTTAAACACTATGTACACATGTGAATGAGTTTATAGGTGCAGTTCTGAGCCAATGATTTTTCTTTTCATTACACTCTCCAGTGCTAGAGCCGATGAGTTTAGAGGTGCAGTGCTATCAATTGCATAAGAATCTTGACCATTAACCAAAAATTGTAGACCCGTGAATGTGAAAGTTAACTTTTGTTTCCTATAAATAAAATTAGGTTTGATATTGTGCCCAGAACAAAGAACGAACGAGAGAGAAGTGGTTTGAGCAAGACAAAACTCACTGGTTTGCACACTGGTTTGTCTCCATTTTTTTGAATTTTCCAGAATCGATTTTCCTATCTTTGTACATGCTATAGAATCGATTTTTCTATTTTTGTACATGCTGTAGAATCGATTTTGCTGATGTTGTAAAATCGATTTTCCATATGGTTGAATGGTGCATAATCGATTTTACCTTTTTCCAAAAGATGAAGAATCGATTTTTTTGATAGAAGTGATTTGGGAGAATCGATTTTGGGGCTTTTAAAGGTAGAAGGAGAATCAATTCTCTCTAATGTGAAAAAAATGTTAGATTCTGTTAATTTTTTTATGTTTCCAAATTCTCTTCATCACACTACTTCTTCTTCTTCTTTCCAATGCTTCTTCTTTCTGGGGCTCTTCACCTTCAAGTAAGTTTTTAATTTTTTTTTTCTAAATATATTTACAGTTATTTTATTATGTGCGATTACTTTTATTATTTTTAAAAACATATTTAATTTTTTTTATATATTTACTGTTTTTATTTTTAAATATATTTATATTCTTTTATATGTGTTTATTGTTTAGTTTATTTTCTTGTTTACAGTTTTTTATGAATGTAGTTATTTTTCATTATTATATGGTTATGGTTTTTGATTTTTATGAATGTATTTATTTTTCTTTTATTATGTGTTTATTGATTTTAGAGTTTTTATTATTGTGTTTACTGTGTAGTTTTTTATTTTATGATTTGACTGTTTTTAGTTTTTATATTATTAGGTGTTAATGTTTTTAAATTTTTTATTATTACATCCTACGTTATGTGTTTTTTTTTTATGTGTTTAATTTTTTTTAATTTTAATAATTGTTGTTTACAAATTTTTTAGGTATTTACTATTTTGTTTATTTTTTTATGTATTTATCATTTTTAATTTTTATAAATGTATTTAATTTTTTTTATATGTTTATTGTATTTAATTTTTAAAAATTTATTTATATTTTCTTATTATTATTTTTTTACTGTTTTTATATTTTTATTATTTTGTGTTTACCTTTTGGTTTTTTATTTTTATTTTTTTTAATTTTATAAATATTTATATATATATATATATATATATTGTTATTATGTGTTGATTGTTTTTATTCTTTTTATTAACAAGATGCTGTTTAATTTTTTTTATATATTTACTGTTTTTAATGTTAATAATTGTATTTGCATTTTTTTAGATTTTACTGTGTTCTTTTTTTTTTACGTATGTACTGTTTTTAATTTTTATAAATATATTTAGACTTTTATTTGTTTTTTTATTATGTGTTTACTGTATTTAATTTTTATAAATGGATCTACACTTTTTTTTTTGTTTTATTTTTGTTTTATTTTATGTATTTACTATTTCTGATTTATATATATATATATATATTATTATGTGTTTATTGTTTTAATTTTCTTTAACATCAAGAAATTTTTTAGTTTTTTTTTGTGTTTACTGTTTTTAATTTTAGTAATTGTATTTAAATTTTTTTTCTTAGGTTTTTAGTGTTTTGTTTACTTTTTTTATGTGATTTACATTTTTTTACTTTTTATATTATGTGTTTACTGCTTTTATATTTTTATTATTTTTTTAATGTTTTTATATTTTTTATTATTATGTCTTTACTGTTTAATTTTTTATTTTATGTATTTACTGTTTTTAAATTTGACAATTATATTTATATTTTTTTGTTAGTATGTGTTTGTTGTGTTTACTGTTTTTATATTTTTTTATTATTATATATTTACTTTTTTATATTTTTTATTATTATATGTTTACTTCTTTTTATTATTATTAGTGATATTAGTTATGTATAGATTTCCTAAGTCTAATGCTATTACACTAACTCTAACTTAATGTGGTTAGAGTTATTTGTAGCATAAACTATTTCACGTGTATACATAAACTATTTTATGGTTGTCAATGACAAGGTTAAGATTACATGGATAACGAGAACAATTGGAAACCACTTTGGGATGACGAAGACATGCAAGAATTTGAGGATACAATTGCAATTTATAATAATCTTACTTGTGTGAACATGAATTTAATTTAAAAAATACAAGAACAATTCAAAAGAAATACTCAACTTGCATTAGTAATGATCCTTTGCATCATTGCTTTTGGTTTGAATTTGTTGCGTATGTTAAATGATACAACAAACTCTATTACTGAGTTTGAACCAAGAAAAGAGCGTCGCAAACAAGAATTGATGGAGTATTTGGTGCACACCGAACGTTCTCGTGACATTATTCGCATGGGATCAGAAGCATTCATTCAATTATGTGAACGAATTAGGGCAACGGAAGTTGTTAAGGATGCATATCGTTCAACTGTTGAAGAACAAGTTGCTAAATTTCTTTATATTATTGGACATAACGTCAAGAATCGAAGTGTTTCATTTTTTTTTTCCATCAGTCTGGAGAAACAGTTTCTCGTCACTTTCACAATGTATTAAATACAATTTTGATGTTGGAAGGACAATTCATAAAGCAAGCAGATGATATTGATGTCCAACCCCAAATCTTATACAACAATCGATTTTTCCCGTACTTTAAGGTTTGTTTATTACAAATTTCCTTTACAATTCTCATAATGTCTTTTGTATTTTGTATTTTTTTAACCTGAAATTTTGGTTACCATTGGGATTGTTTAGGGACCATTAATGGCACTCATGTACGTGTGAAGGTCCCATGTGCTGATGCACCTCAATTTTGAGGAAGAAAAGATTGGCCAACTCAAAACCTATTCGAAACTTGTGAATTTTACTGTGCTACTATGTTTAAATTGTAATTATTTTTAAAATATATAATTATTCAAAATATTAATAATATTATTTATTTTAGTACTATTATAATTATTAATATAATTATATACATACAATATACAAATTTAAATATTACATAAATTTATTTAATAATTTCAAATATATTTAATTATACTATTAATAACAACATATAATTATAAATAATAAAATAAAATGATAACATCAACAAAAACATATATAATTATATAAAATAACAAATGTATATAACAATAAATATTATTTTCATAAATTTTAATATATTTAATAAATTTATTTGAATTTAACTCAAAATTATTTTTTATTATAAAATAAGAGTAATTAGGAATATTATATATTAGAAAAAAATAATTAACTCAAACTTACACAAAAAAATATACCATAAATCATTATTAAAATATTTTTTAATGAGAAGGATAAATTTGTAAATTTACATTTTACACTTTTGAAATAATTTCTAAATTATCTCCTAACTATCACATCACTCACAAATTTCAATAAACCATCCTCACAAATCCACTCTATCATTCGTCAATCTAAACAACCTCATACATCCTCCCACATCCCTCTAATCCTCTCTATGTAAAATCAAAGACGTACAGTAATGAACAATAATGCACCTCATCAATATCATAAGAAACTATGATTCTCACATGCAATTAAGAAAAGAAAGAGATAGGCACTTACCTTTATCCATGAGTGATCCTACTTGAACAGTTACTTTATCTCCTTTGTCTCAATCTATCTCTTAGCAATGTCGTTCTTGTCACACACTTTTTATGGTTAATAGAGAGACAACTATTATTTGCAGAGACAAAACCCTTTTGCTCTTAGTTCTCAATCTCCATCAGATATATTTCTTCATTAGGTATCATCAGATATATATTTCTCATGTTAACCAATGGGCCTTTAATTCTATTATTATTATTAAATCACATTCGAGCCCAAAGCCCACACTGAATGTCATGTGAGTCACATTATAGAAATTAATGTATATAATTTCTTACATTCTCCCACTTGACTCATATGAGATATAATACTTTCATGATTTAATAATTACATAAATCATAATGCGCATTTAAAAGGCCTTACGTAAATTGCTTCTATCATCAATCAAAATCAAAGATACGTAAATTGCATATCATTTCAATCAACACATTTCCTTCCATGTACTACTATATTATCCTTCTTCTTAATATGACTTTATAATGAGAAATCCATAATGGGTTCAAACATAATGTCATTTTTCAACAACAACAACATAATTTCTTGTTCAGAAGATAATTTGTTTTCCACAACATAATTTGCATGCATATACATAAAGTAGAAAACATAAATTTCATAAACTTTTATTTATCAATGAGCTCAGAGTGTCAAATAAGCATTAATAACAACATTCATCATTCACTAGTAGACATAATGCCCATACTTTCAACATGACCAACAAATATTTTGGGCGATAACCCTTTTGTTAAAGGGTCAACAATCATAAGATCAGTGCTAATATGTTATATTGACACTCTATGTTTCTGAACTTCTTCTTTAACGGCAAAGTATTTCAATTCCATATGTTTAGCACTTTGGAATACTTGTCATTTTTAGAAAAGAAGACTGCTATGGAATTATCACAATAAATTTTCAGCGACTTGGCAATACTGTTAACAATTCCAAGTCCTGAAATAAAATTCCACAACAAATTTGTCTAAACTGTGACCTCAAAGCTCACCACAAATTTAGCTTCCATGGTGGATGCAGTAATGACTGACTGCTTCCCACTTTTTCATGGAATCGCTCCTTTGGCTAAAAGATACTCATGACTAAATGTGATCTTTTTTGTATCCATACAACCAACGAAATTTGAATATGTACATCCAATCACCTTAAGATGATTAGATTTCCTATACGTGAGCATGTGATTCTTTGTCCCTTATAAGTATCTTAAAACTTTCTTTGCTACTTTCCAATGATCCAATCCTGAATCACTATGGTATCTACCAAGCATACCAACTGCAAAACTAATATCTTGTCTTGTACATGTTTGAGCATACATTAAACTCCCAACCACAGATGCATAAGGGATATTCTCCATTTGTTTACGTTCCAAATCATTCTTTGGACATTGCATGAGACTAAATTTGTCTCCTTTTTGTATTAGAACAGGAGATGTTGAACATTTATCTCTTCTAAATCTCTCTAAAACTTTATTAATATATGCTTTCTGAGACAAACCTAACATTCTTTCTGATCTATCATGGAATATTTCAATTCCTATCACATAGTATGCCTCACCCATATCTTTCATATCAAAGTTATTAAAGAGAAACTTCTTAGTCTCACTTAATAGACCAAGATAATTAGTTGCAAGCAAGATATCATCAACAACATACAGAATCAAAAATATAAACTTGCTCCCACTAACCTTCAGATATTTACACCGATCAACAGTGTTTTCCTTAAATCCAAAGGACACAATAGTATCATTGAACTTAAGATACCATTGTCTAGAAGCTTATTTAAGCCCGTATATTGACTTCTTAAGTTTACACACCATGTGTTCCTTTCCTTCTTCAATGAACCCCACTGGTTGGTCCATATAAACATCTTATTCTAAATTCCTATTCAAAAAGGAAGTTTTAACATCTATCTGATGCAACTCAAGATCATAATGAGCTACTAATGCCATGATAATTCTAAAGGAATCTTTCTTAGAAATAGGTGAAAATGTTTCCTTATAATCAATGTCATCCTTTTGAGTAAAATCTTTGGCAACAAGTCGGGCCTTATAAGGTTCGATATTGCCATGAGAGTCATGTTTAGTCTTAAAGACCCATTTACACCCAACTCTCTTGCATCCTTCTGGCAATTCCATAACGTCCCATACATCATTCTGTGCCATTGATTTAAGCTCATCTTTCATGGCATCTAACCATTTATCAGAATTATCATCATTGATGGATTTTGAAAATGAAACTGGATCATTATCAATACCTAAGTCATTTTCTAACTCTTGTAGATAAACCACATAATCATTCGAAATAGCAGACTTTCTTTCTCTTTGAGATCTTCTTAATACTATTTCTTGTGGTTGTTCTACTACAGGTTCATTGTTAACCTCATGATCATTAATTTGTTGCTCTTCTTCATCGTTGAGTGGTTCAACTACATTCGGAACAACAATACTTGAAGTAAAGGTACTAGTTAAAGGAACTTATACTCTCACTTCCTTAATCTCCACATTTCGTGAAGCATCACTCTCGCTGGTTTCACCATTTTCAATGAATCGTACATTAACAATTTCAACAATTCTTATGCTATGGGTAGGACATACCCTTTTGACTTTGCTGGATAACCAATGAAATATCCACTGATTATTCTTACATCCAATTTCTTTCCTTGCGGAATGTATATTCTGATTTCTGCCTGACATCCCCAAACATGCAGGTGTCTTAAACTAGGTTTCCTTCCTGTCCACAATTCAAAAGGTGTCTTTTGAACTGCCTTACTAGGAACCCTATTCAACAGATACATGACAGTTTTTAAAGCATATATTCACAATGATACGGGTACAGATGAATTACTTAACATGCTCCTAACCATATCCATTAAGGTTCGATTACGCCTTTCTGAAACACCATTTTGTTGTGGTGTAGCTGGCATTGTGTATTGAGCACAAATACCATGTCTTTCAAGGAACTTAGCAAACGGACCAGGGTGTTGTTTGATTTCATCATACTTTCCACAATATTCACCACCTCTATCTGACCTAAAAATTTTCACCTTTCTGTTTGATTGCCTTTCCACTCCATTTACATAAACTTCCAAGGCATTCACTGCTTGAGATTTTTTCATGCAGTAAGTAGACATAACCATAATGTGAAAAATCATCAATAAAGGTGATAAAATACCTTTCTTTATTGAAAGAATTTACATAAAAAGGTTCACATATATCAATGTGTATAATTTCAAGAAGCTGATTAGTTCTTGTGGCTCCCTTCTTTGTGTGTTTTTGTTTGTTTGCCTTTAATACAATCCACACATACATTCAGATCAATAAAATCCAAACTTGGAAGTATTTCATTTTTTAATAATCTTTCCATCATTTTTTTGGAAATATGTCCCAAATGTTTGTGCCACAACAAAGAAAAACATTCATTCACTAAACTACGTTTAGTGCCAACACTATGATGCGAGGTCATAAGAGTTTCAGCATATAAATTATCGATATTCAATTTATATAAACCATCATAAAGAGTACCAGATCAAATCAAACAGGTACGTTTATATAAACTGAAACAACCATTCCCAAATTTAAAAGAGTATCCGGCAACATCAAGTTTAGACAAAGAAACTAAATTCTTAGATATACTAGGTACATAAAAAGTATCCATCAAGTCTAAATAAAATCCAGTATCGAGGATTAAACGATAAGTCCCGACAGCTTCCACTGGAACCTTCACTCTATTCCCCATAAAGACAAACTTTTCATTTGGTTTTATGGTTTGGGTTGAAAGGGATCCTTACATCATATTAGAAACATGAGTCGTGCATCCAAAATCAATCCAACAAGAATTATGTGGAACTTTAGTTAAGTTTGATTCAAAACATGCTTAATAAGCATTATGTTTTCCTTTCTTTTCAAATCAAGCCTTACGTTTCAGACAATCCTTTTGGAAATGTCTAGATTTCTTACAGAAATCACATTTGTCATTTTTCTTCTGGAGCTTAGTAGAGGACTCATTTATCTTTAATGGTCCTTTACCCTTTCCATGTTTCTTGTAGACTTTTTTTTTAGCTCCCTGATTCTTCACATAATGAATGGAGTGGTTTCCTTGATTCTTAAGTTTGGTCTCTTTCTGAACTAACATGCTATGACATATTCCATTTATCTTTCATGGTATTATAGTTCATTTGGAAAGGACCATACTCAAACGGTAATGAGTTCAAGACGAACTGCACGAGAAAATTCTCATCCACTACCATCCCCAGAGACTTAAGTCTTGTCGTAATATTAGTTATTTCAATGACATGTTCATGCATAGTACGAGAACCATCAAACTTCATGGTGGTTAAGGTACTCATTAATGTGCCAACAAATCAGCAGTTTGGGAGCACTCTTCCACAAATTTCATGAATTCTTTTGCACTATCAGTTTTGGGAAGAGTGGACTTAATATTATTGGCTACGCTCATTCGCATAAACATCAGACTAAGTCTGTTTGACTTTTCCCAGGCTCTATAATGAGTTGTCTCCTCATTAGTACTTTCATCAGTAATAGCAGCAGGTTTCTCACTTCGAAAAGCCAAATCAAGATCCAATACACCTAAGTGAAATTGGACTTGTTCATTCCAGTTAGAAAAATTTAAGTCATTAAAGAATGGAACAGACGTAGCATGCTAATGTAAAGATACAGGAACATATATTGCAATCACACATACTTAACATTAATGCTTTGAGTAATAAACTAAACATACAATACATATTCAGATAACAAAAACATTCTATGCAGAGTAATGTTCTCCTTTGGGTGATACATTAATACACAAAACATAATGATGCTAATAATATTAACATTATTTGGCAAGATATATGCATTAACTAGAAACACTTGTTATCTTTGGATATACAAGCAAAACTAATAGTGCATACTCACTACCAACAATCATATCCATTAATTATAAGGACAGTTAATCAACCTTTGGGTGATCCAAAAATGTCTTATAATAATGAATTTCCATTTACCCATGTATAAATAATTTAGCATCCATTCTATAGGTAAATGATATAAAATTCATCATAATATGGAATTAAATAAAACTTAAAGATTTGAACTCTTTGGTGATTAACAAATCTATCATACAAATAATTCCAGAAATTATATCATTAATTGAAATAAAATTTATCCATAATTTGGAATTAGATAAAACATAAAGATTTGATCACTGTGGTGATTAACAAATCTATCATACAAATAATTCCATAAATAATATCATTAATTGAAATAAAATTCATCAGTAATTTGAAATTATATTAAACATAAAGATTTGATCACTGTGGTGATTAACAAATCTATCATACAAATAATTCTATAAATAATATTGTTAATTGAAATAAAATTCATCAGTAATTTGGAATTATATTAAAGATAAAGATTTGATCACTTTAGTGATTAACAAATCTATCATACAAATAATTCCACAAATAATATCATTAATTGAAATAAAATTCATCGGTAATTTGGAATTATATTAAACATAAAGATTTGATCACTTTGGTGATTAACAAATCTATCATATAAATAATTCCAGAAATAATATCATTGATTGAAATAAAATTCATCAGTAATTTGAAATTATATTAAACATAAAGATTTGATCACTTTTGATGATTAACAAATCTATCATACAAATAATTCCAAAAAATAATATCATTCATAAAAAATATATAAAAATATATATTTATGCCCTTACTTTGACTTATCATAATCTTTTCATCTTGCTATTAAAATAAAACAAGAATTCATGATTTATGATGCAGCGGAAGACTTGAGATTTCATTATTTCAATTTGAAATCAATTCATAATAGAGAAATAAAGGGATAAATTAAACCATCAATTATCCTCAAATGATATTATTTTCTTTACAACATTCATAATTTTAAAAAATAGGGTTCATAAAATTGGGAAAAACATCATTCATGGAGAATCATAAAATGAGCAGCAAGGCTCTATACCACATGTAAAATCAAAGGCGTACAGTAATGAACAATAATGCACATTATCAATATCATAAGGATCTTACAAACTATGATTCTCACATACAATTAAGAAAGAAATAGGCACTTACCTTGATTCATGAGTGATCTACTTAAACAGTTACTTTATCTCCTTTGTCCTAATCTATCTATTAGCAATGTCGTTCTTGTCACACTTTTCTTAAGATTAATAGTGAGACAACTATTATTTACAGAGACAAAATCCTTTTGCTCTTACTTTCCAATGTCCATTAGACATATGTTTTGAATAAGTATGATTATATATATATATATATATATATATATATATATATATATATATATATATATATATATATATATATATTTCTCTCACGTTAACCAATAGATTTTTAATTCCATTATTATTATTAAATCACATTCGGACCCAAAACCCAAACTCAATGTCATGTGAGTCACATTATAGAAATTAATTTATATAATTTTTTACACTCTAATCTACTCCCTCCCCTCCTCATAAATCTCTACCTCAATCCAAACAAAACATAAGTGTAAAACAATAAATTGAAACGATAAAATCACTCTTTACTCTTCTCTTTGAAAACAATTCTTTTTCAAATGGATTCAAATCAAAACACTTTGGATCAAACCTATGAGTGGATTACAAATTCAAATTTCCAATAACACGCCCAGAAACCCATCATCAAAGCCTTCAAGCAATCCATAGAGATTTGGAGACATTAAAACCAATGTTCAACAGTTTACCCTTGTAACTACAAGATTATTACATAAAATTGAATCGTGATGTTTTGTCCGTGAGGTCCACAAAAGGATGACACTAGAGCTTTTGTAAGATGATATGAGCCCCATGTTTTGGATAAAGAGTGAACACAGTGACTGGAGCATGTGCATAGGTTGGAGAAATCTCAAAGGAGAAACGTTGCAAAAGTAAAGACAAAATCAACTTTGCTTCTAATAGAGCAAAATTTTGGCCAAGGCACACTCTAGGACCCCATCCAAATGGGAAAAATGAAACTTGGCCTTTTGTTGCCTTTGCCACCCCTTCAGCAAATCTTTCTGGTTTGAACTCAGTAGCATCATCACCCCAAATATTAGGATCCTGGTGAATCAACAATATCGGTATGGAAACTTGCAGTCCTGCAGGTAGAGAAAGGTCTCCAAGTTTGACATCATTCTTGGTACTTCGACTGAAATAAACTAAAGGTGGATATAACCTGAGAACCTCGTACAAAATCATGCTCACCTGTGGCAAAGAAAGATAAATTCATCAAGAGTCAACAACACCAAAAGCATCATCATCATTAGAGTGAAAAACCAAAGCGATACTTACAACTTTGAGGTGACTTAAGCCATTATAGTCTGGCTTTTGGTTACCAAAAGCATGCAACACTTCCTCTCTAGCACGTGATTGCCACTCAGGATGCCTACTCAACAACACCATTGTCCAAACCAGCAAAACCGCTGTAGTTTCTTGCCCAGCTATGTAGAATGCATTGCACTCCTCAATTACCTCTTGACTACTCATTGCAAGGCTCTTCTTGTTTCTATTTTCAAGCATTTCTGCATTGTTTGATTCCAAAAGCATCCCCAACAAGTCATGCTTCATAACATCACCACCCTTCATTGCTTTCTCTCGATTGTTAATGATACCTTTAAGTAATCCTCGCATATTGGTATCAATTGCTTTCATCCTCCTATTTCTAGCTGTTGGTAACAACCTGCAAATAGATCATATAATTCCATTTTCAAATCATTTTGACAGGAAAGGAAACAAAGAATTCAATTTTAGCAATGTATAGTAGTTACATACAAAAGAGCAAAAGAACAGATTTGCTTAAATTTGATTCCCTTTATAGTAGAGGGTCTTACCAGGACCCTGGAAAATAAACTTTTTGTGATCTCATAATAAGTCCTGCTTGCTCTTTCAGAAGTTCAAATATTTCTTTGCCTTCTTCATAACTGCTTCCAAATGCTGTTTTAGAAATAATATCACAGGTCAAATTTTGAAGGAAAGGCCACACGTCAACTTCACATTTCTCCTCTGTAGACAGCATCACTTCCCATTTCGAAATCATATCATCGCAACATTCAAAAAATATTGGTAACATAACCTGCATGATACGTAATGAAAACATGTTTTCAGTACAAAACTTGCATATGGAGTAAAACATTCTAGCAAAAAGTGACTGTCTAACAAAATACGGTTTTATCAGACATCAAAAAACTATGTACTATATGTATAACCTTCAGTTTTTCTAAATGGAAAGCAGGGTTGATAATCTTTCGATGCATCTTCCATTTCTCCCCTTCTAAATTTGCAAGTCCAGTACCTAACAATTTGAAAATGGGGCTCAACTTAGGCTTCTCAAAGTCTTGGAACTTGTTGAAGACTTCTTTGATTTGCTCTGGATCCATGATAATCACTTTCGGTGTGGGACCTTCCCATAAAAATGAATTTTTGCCTGCACATGATTTTCAATTTTAAAATATCTAAGTAAAATCAATAAAACTACATACGATAATAAAACCTAGTTCACAATGGTTATAAGCACGTGAAGCCACACAAAGTGTTTTTTTATCTCCATAGCATGTTAAACCTTTTTCTAATTACAAAATCATTTATTTCATTTTATTTTTAAATTTATATAAAAATAATTAAACTAAATTTCAATTTAATATTTTCTAATTTTTTAAATAATATCTTTTGAACTTTAAATAAAAATGGCCTTAAAGAAAGATCTGACCAGGAATTTCACAGAAATTAATCATCATGTGACAAAAACCAATTCAAATATATTTGGAAGACAAGAACCACTGTTTTCAACTAGTTATAATACCCCATGTGACAGATTGATTTGTGGGTGTATTGGACAGAAAGTTACAAAATCCATACACATGATGAACTTACAGGAAAAAAACAAAAACTAAATGCATATGCGAATGATTCACCGCAAGAAAACTTTGGAATCTAATTTGGAAATAAAAGATACATCCAGCAACTTTTTACAGAAGTACATTCAGGTTTAGCATTCAGAAGGCCTGAAAGCAGTTTTACAATAGAATACTATGTGTACCTTTTGCTTTAAAAGTAGATCCAAGGTTTTATTACTGTGAATATTGCAGGGGGAAATAACAGATAACACAGATAGAGTAATTAAGCAGTGGGAAAAAGAAGCAGGCACTTACCAAATTTTTGGACAATGTGATGGTTAAAGGTTGTGATATGCGGTGCCATGTCCTTGTCATCAGAGAGAAAAGTCATGGATTGTTGAGATTTTGCGGCTTTCACGAGCACTGTAAACATTTCCCTTGTGTCTCCAACCAAGAGCCTGTAGGGGTTTCCCTGAAGGCCCTGTTCTCTCAGAAGCTTCTCCATTCTCTTTGGCCTCAGCCACACCCAGTTCACTAGCTTCCACAACCATAGCACCACCACAGGCACCAATACGAGGAACCATGTGGTAGTTGTGGAAGATACCACCATGTTTGAAACTGGAGATAAGGTAGTAGATGGAATATTATTGGACTAACTTTACTAGTGGTGGTTGAGTGTTTGGTTAATGATCTCTTCAGTGGTACACTTAAGTGCTTTTTATAAATACTAATTGCTAATGGGAAAAAATTTTAGACTCGGATGTTATTATTATTTTTCTTTATTAAACATTTCAATATTTGTTTATGTTTCAAGAAAAAATAATTTAATAACAATGCTTAATTATATAATTAATTGTTATTAAATAATTTTTTAAATTTTTTTCTAACTTAATTATAATAGAGTACTCTGAAATGGTTGTTGGATTCTTTTTTAGTTACTTATAAGAGGTACATTAAGTGAAGTGAGTGTTGAGTTTTTTAATTTTTCTTAATTACCTATAATAGAGGTATTCAAAATGGGTTTTGAGAATTTCTCACCATCAGCTTCTTTTTTTTTTGTTTTATTATAGAAAAAAAGTTTTGTTAACACTGCAGAGAGCAAATAACACTATTCAACAACATTTTATAATAATATTATCATATTTTAAATTAAAAATAAAAATGAAAATAATAAAAATATTAATTTATTTATTTGTTAAGAAAATGTTTGTACTGTATGCAGTGTGAAGGTATGATGTCTTTTATTATATTTTCACTTGCTTTTGATCTTTCATGTATCAGTTTTTAATTTTTACTTTTTCATTTATTATATTCTTTTGTCGTGAGTAGGAAGGAAGGTGCGTTCATATTGGCGTCTTTTGATGAAGCGAGCTCGTTCCCCAAAAACGACGCTAATTTGTTCAGAAAACGACCGATTGTGGAACCCACGTTGTTGCTTTTTCCGATACTTCTTTATTCTAAGCGTATTAGTAAAGTCATGAATTATTTTAGGAGCACAGTCACTGATAAATAAAATATAAAATTATTCTGAATAAATAATTAACTTAATCTTACAACTATTCATATGTCTCATATATTTCGTTATTAATATATAAAAATTAATTTATAAAAAATTAATTTTATATTAAGATTATTATTTTTAATATTATATTAAAAATGAAATATACCACTGTTTATTATACTAAAATAAATATTTATCTAAGTATTTTTATAAAATTCATCAAAATCGATTTGTTGAAATCTATGACAACAAATATTCAAACAATTAAGAAAGAGTTTGAGAAAAAAAAAAGTACATGATAATATTATATTTGCGTGTTGGCTTTGCTTGCTTTAAGTTTAATTCTCAATTATTGCTCAAATTAAAGTCTCTTACACTATCCGTTACTACTTTTAATGAGTGGATTTTAAAAAGATTAGTACTTTTACTTATTTATTTTTATTTTTCCAATCGACTATGTTTATATTGATTTGAGGTTTTTTTAGATGAAAAATTTTTATAATTTATGCAAATTTTCAAACGTTAAAGAAAATAAACATTATAAGATTTTTTTTAAAAAAATTAGGTTAGCAATAATATAATTTTTAATTTCAATATGTTAATAATCTTATACATGGACTAAAATTCATTAACATATTCAATTTTTAAAATCAAATTGAATCGACATCATATTTTATAACTATAAAAATATAAATTTCATTTATTATTTTTATAAGAGTAAAAATATTGGAATAATAAAGTTGTAGTTGTATATAAAATCGGTGTTTGAGATGGTTTGATGTGATTAAAATAAGTTTTTAAATGCTTTTTTAAAAGATTATAAGAAAGAAGGAATTGTAGAAGTGAATAAGTACGGTGGATCTTGAGAAAAAACGAGGAAATGATAAAGTTTTTAAAAACATCAAAGTTAAAAAACTTTATTAAATCATTAGAGAAATTAAATCATTAGAAAGTAGGAAAGAGAAAATCAAATAATAATATAAAAAAAAGACAAATTAAATCATTAGAAAATTAAATGGTAAGAAAGTAAGGATGACAAAGTGGAATTGGCCGTACGGGCTAGCCCGCGGTCTATTCAGAAAAACACAGGGTAGACTATCTATTCCAACCCGTTGGCCTATTTAGACTCGTCTTGCATAACCTACTGTCCGCATGAGCTAACTGCAGGCGTGTCGGGCTGGCCCGTATGACCCGCATAACCTAAAAATATAGAAATTTTTTTCTGCACCCCCATATTTTCTTAATGCAATCTCAAATTTCACATTCCAAAATTTTTAATAACATCTTACTATGCATGTCTCGTCAAAATAGTATTATAAGACCACTTACCTAATGTCTCTAAATAAAAAAAAAGAATAGAATTTATTCAAAATTTATATTTAAAAATTATTTTTTATTAATTTAAAAATATATATATTTCTTATGCAGGCTGGCCCATAGGCCCGCAAGTCAATCCATATGCGGGACGGGTTAGAAAAATCAACCCACATATTTTATGTGAGGCGGACCAACCCGACTCATATTTTGCGACCTAAATGCGAGGCAGACCAGTTCGCATTGCTATCCCTATAAGAAAGATAGATGACAAGGAATATAAACGGTAGAAAAAGAACAAACAATAAGAAGAAGTTACCATAAGAAAAATAAATATTACAAAGGAAACCATCAAAATTAATTTTGGTAATTAATAATATCATTCTTTATTTACTAGTTATAAATATTATAATATTATAGATTCTAAATATAGAGAATATGTTAAGAGTTACATTTCTTTATTCAAACTTACATTCCACATTGTTCTGGAAATGAATTCGAGAAATATAACTCAGTGAGGATGGTGTGTTTTTAAGAAAATGAGCTTTTAGTTGGTCTCCGATGAGAAGGGGAGGTCCACTTGCAAAAGACTCTCCGATGCTTAAGTCAGTATGAGCACAAAGATGATGATAAATTCTTAACAGAGAGCTAAGAGTAAGAGTATAGAATAAAATTTGGTGTATCCCCTTACTGAGAGAGTCATCACCTATTTATAGGTCTAGTTAGACTCAGACCATTAAGAAAAATAATAAATAGTTATCATGAGATATAAATGGATTTTACAATAGTAACCTATGATCGCTAGTAACTTATAACGGAGTTATGATTTGATTTATGTGCCTTAAATATTATATTAAATAAGCCGTTATTGGTCTGAATGTATCTGGTTGCAATTGGGGGTATGTACATAAGTACCCCTAGCTCGAAATCCGAGAAGATGTACAGGTGGATCAATTTGAAGGATGAACGAGTTCAGTTGTTTGGTTTGGATCTAGCATAACAATAGTACTTGACTGTTTGGTTCAAATTTGATAAAATTTTTCGATGTTCGTTTGAACTCAGATTGTGACTTGACCATTTGGTTCAAGTTTGATGGAAGCTTTCCAATGTTCGTTTGAGTTCAGATTGTGACTTGACCGTTTGGTTCAAGTTTAATAAAGTTTTTCGATGTTCGTTTGAAGACAGATTGTGATTTGACCGTTTAGTTCAAGTTTAATAAAGTTTTCTGATGTTCGTTTGAACTCAGATTGTGACTTGACCGTTTGATGGAAGTTTTTCGATGTTCGTTTGAACTCGGATAATAGCTTACAATAAGTATCATTGTATACTGTTATGTGTAAAAAAAGAACTTTATTTCAAAAGAATAAGCCTCAATAAAACCTTACCCGGAAAAAACCCTCCTTAGAGATAAAAAAATCAAGGTAAATAAAAAAAAGTACTTCATCACGTTCAAAGGAAACCATAGAGTTTGCACCTTGTGTCAATTAGAAAGGTGTTTCTCCCATAGATGTTTGGGAAGTGTCCCCCAAAATCAAGCTATGCTTGTTGTACGAAGTGGCCAAGAGCAACTGATCGAATAAGCTCTTCGATTAGATCTCGTACCTTGAAGCATTTTTTCATAGTGTGACCCATGTTTTGATGATAATTGCACTTGATGGATGACTAGTTGCCAGAGGCAGAAGTTGTACCAACCAGAGGTTGCATGCTTCGTGCATGATCACGTCCAGACTTGTATTCAAGGGAGTATAATCTTTAAACCTCTTAGTTCTCTTTCTTTTGAGATATTGTTTTGAAGTGGCCACTTCTGAGGTTTTCATTATTTTTCTTCTTGCATCAACATTCTCATCAATGTCAATGTATCGTGCAGCTCGGCTGCGAACTTCACCCATGTTGGTGGGAGGATATGCGTAAAGGGTGTCTAAGAACTTCCTTGAACGATGTCTTATCAGTAAGGCGTGCATGGCTACAACCGGATGGAGGTCAAGAATTTTGATGTTGCTTTTAGAAATCGTGCCATGTATTGTCACATGCCTTCTTCTTCACCTTGCACCACATTGTGCAACAAAGTGGACGTCATAACTATTGGTTTGCAATCAGCGAATCTGGCTAAGAATCATGCATAGAGTGTGTTAAAGGAATCAATGGAATTCCTGGGCAAGGAATAGTACCTTTCCAAGGCCACCCCCATCAACGTGGTTGGAAAGAGTCTACAATCTACGACCATGTTCCCTAAGAACAGGTTTGCTTAGGTCATGTATGCTTTGATGTAAGCCTCAGGGTCTGAAGTCCCGTTGAATTTTTCCAAGCTTGGCCATTTCCATTTTCGGGGTGGTTGAGCTCTCATGAACGTGAAGGTAAAAGGATGGAAACCTTTTAGATTGGCTTTCATCGTTTGATTGGGAGGGGGATTGTACTGCCTTGAATGGTATTTTCTTGTGTCCCCGAGTTTCCCTCCATGATGATCTTGGAGTCGAAGCATAACGAGTCTCCCTCCAAGACTACATTGGAGTATATGTGTAAGGAGAAGTACATTCTTTCCAAATAGATGGTTCAAGGATAACTGTTAGGACTCTGTCGTACATTGGGTAGGATTCCTACCAATCTGAGTATGGTCGTCATTTCTTACCACCAATTGATCTTGTAAAGCTTGTACCTCAACTTGGTTCTGTTCAGCTTCCACCCTGTGTTGCTCTTTCAGGGATGTTATATCCCTTTCAATCTTTTCCTGCATTTGTTCGAGGACTTTCTCCATTGCCTTTTGCATGCTTTCCTCGTTCCTTCGAAGTATAGTCTCAAGCTAGGGGGTCATGTTGTTTTGTGAAGAACTCATGTTGATGTATGTCTAGTTGCTATGGTGGTTCTAAGGAAAAGTTTTACTAGGGCCCCACGGTGGGCGCCAAATGTTCCTACCGAAAATGAACTCAGGGAGTGCAACTCGACGAGGACTGCGTGTTTTTCAGGGAACAAGCTTTCAGTTGGTCTCCGATGAGAGGGGGAGGTCCACCTGCAAAAGACTCTTCGATGCTTAAATCAATAAGAGTATAGAATAAATTTTAGTGTGTCCCCTTACTGAGAGAGTCATCACTTATTTATAGGCTTGGTTAGACTGAGACCATTAAGAAAAACAATAAATAGTTATCATGAGATATAAATGGATTTTATAATAGTAACATATAACCACTAGTAACCTATAACTGAGTTATGGTCTGATTTATGTGCCTTAAATATTATATTAAATGAGCGGTTATTAGTCTGAATGTACTTGGTTACAATTGGGATATGTACACACATGTTTGTAGACCCTTTTGTCTCTTTTTTTATAATAACGTAGTACCAATCTTGTAATATTTTATGCTTAGTGTCTTTATATAATGATTCTATCGATCAACCTTTGCATAATTCTTTTTATTTGATAATTTTTCTATTGAACTTTTTTTTTCTTTTCTTAACTTACGACAAACATTTTTTTCATGTGAAAGAATTTTTCTATTAATACTTGATCCATTATCTTGATACTTATTTCACTTGCTTTCTCCCCAACATAGTTTCTTACAAAAGAGTTTATCGATTTTTAAAATTTGCATATTATTCAATAAGTTTAGACTTTACTTATTTATACTTTGTTTCATTAAATTAGTTTAGAATTGAACTCAATTCTTTTATTCTAACACTTAACAAGATTATTAGTGATTTTAAAATTGATGAATTTGAACGCAATCAATCAATAAGTGAATTGATAAAAGTTTCACAAAATTGTTTTAGTTGTCGAAGGAGATACTTTTAAAAGGAAATACACTATCCAACCAAATTATGAGTCAAAGATGGGTATCAAGTATAAACGGATACACGTCTACCACAATGTTTGTATTTACACAAAAATAATTAAAAAAGTTAAAAAGATGTTCCAAGTGTGAATTATCATATTACAAGGTTAAGGCTGGTGGTCAAGATAAAAATGAGGAGATGACAAAAGACTGTTCTACTCTGAAGATTGTTTGGTATAGCTAAGAGGTTTTTGTGAATCCAAATGACACTAAAAATCTTAGATAACACACAAATAAGAGCAGATATGATGGACTACTATGTCATCTAACTACATCTTATTGGAACAATTGGATTTAGAAGGGGGTATAGTAAAATCATAGTCTTTTTGTAAAAAACTACACTAGATCATCTAACAAACAAGAAAAACAAAAACAATACGGAACATTTTTACACAGTTTCACCTAAGCACACATGCTACATCCAGTTCTCTTATGTGAGTGTGTGCGGATAATTGTTCATTTTTGTATATTTTTCATAATATATAATGAGGGAATATATATAATGTTATAATATTTTTTATTTTCATTTTGTTAATAGGAATATGGCTATTGATAAAAGTCATTTGATAAAATCTGGTAAAGGAGCTACTTGATTGAGGTTTCTATCAATGAGGAGAGTTACTGTGAGAACCATTGTTGACCACTAACATTATATAGTGTGGCATTTGGACTAAATGTTGAATCTTTCAACAATTATCTTAAAGTACTAGCTTGCAAGAAGATTTTTATCTTGACCACATCTCAAATTTTTTTTAGTGAGCAAAAGAGGAACATGATTTTTCATAATATTTTGATAAAATATTTATGCATATTTCTGTTTTTTAAAATCTTATCATTTATTTGGTATGAACTAGTTGAGTTTTTGGTATGCTATAATATGCAGATGCATATGATATCTCCAATCTGAGAATGTTGAGATCAAAATTTCTTTCTTTAGTTGTAATTAAATTTTGATAGTTTAAGTCAAAGTAAACAACGTCCTATATACTTGGTTCAAAGAAAGGCAAAATTCATAGGCCAAATATATAAGGATTGACAAAGAAACTTGGCAAAAATTTATGCATAATGTACTAGATGTTAAGTGAGAAGTTAATGTAACTTATTTTGTTAGATGTTAAGTGAGAAGTTAATATAACTTATTTTGTTTTCAAATACAAATTTTGATTAAATTCACTATTAATTAGTAAATAAGTATTGTTTAAATGTTTAAATAAGAAGAATGCCTATACTATCCAAACCCATAATAAGACCCTCCCTAATTTAAAGTGTAGTAAGAGTCAAAATTAGAAGAAGTTGTGTTGTTGCTCTTGATCTATGGAGAAGGTGAATGCAAGTTATACGTTGATAATTCTTCTTCCCAACCTTAAGAAGATCTTAGAAAGAGATGATTATATTACATAATGTATTATCACAAATATTTAAGTAACAAAATTACATAATGTATTAATACAGATAAATGTTTAACTATCATACAAAAACCAAAAAAAGAGATGTATATAGAAAAGCTAACTCAATAATATCTCGATTTCGAAAAACAGAGCAAACAAGCAATAAACTAGTAGAAGACTATTTCTTCCTGCACCTCCATATCTTCTTCTACCATCCCCATACACAATGTGAAAATACATTTTTATCCTTCTTGTGTCACCCCATAGAGTAGCTTCTAGATTATGTAATATGGAAATGCATTTGAAAAAAGACTTTCAGATTACATAATCCGGAAGCTAAAAAAGACTCCCAAATTATGTAATCTGGAAAGTAATCATGCATCTGAAAAAAGACTTTTGGATTATGTAATCCGGAAGCTATTAAAGGATACGGATACCAGAGTTATAGAAGGATCCTAATATTAATTGGGTGTCTTTTCTAATCATCAGTTGTTTCTCTTTATAGAGGAGAACAATTGGATGTCTTTTATAATTATCAGTTGTTTCTCTTTATAAAGGTGAATAACCTTTATTTTGTCTTTGTATGCTATGATTCTAGTATTTAATTATTGATTCTTTCCCTCTTTAGTTATCTAGAATGAGTGTACTACTTGTATATATTCAGACCATTTGTTTTGATTTGAATAATAAGAAAGAAGAGATATTCATGCTCATATCCTTTGCCTTCAGTTTACTCTTTTGTTCATCTTTGTTTCCTTTTGTTCATCTCTGTTCTATTTTGTGATATGGTATCATAGCTCTGATAAGAGCTTTGGTTGCTACATTTATCTATGGGTGAAGTTGTTGATCCCTCACAAGATCTTTGCCCACCTTACCATGTTAGTTCATCAGATAATTCATCCTTGAATAGAGTTTACTCTCTCATTACACAACAAGAGAGACAAGTTTTTGGTGATCAATCCAAGGCAATGATTGCTACTAGCAAAGAAGGTTATAAAAACAATGCTATGACCTATGGCATGGGTGGTGGATATGGAAGAAGATATACTTCCAAAATTTGCAGTTATTGTGGAAAGACAGGGCATATCGTTGATACATGTTGTAAAAAGCATGGCTTTCCATCCCATTTCAAGCTTCAAAATCGGAACCATGATCAGAGTCATGTAGTTTTTCAGAATACAAAGTTTAGTAATAATGAGCAAAATCATCAAGGTTCAAAGTCAAAAGTGGAGTCTCAACAAAGTGGTTTTACTCTTGAGCAGTTTCAAACATTGTTAGCTCTTTTACAACAGGTCAAATCCATTGACAATGCTTCTAATCAAGTGATGGAGGACGGCTAGTCACACCCCCTCTAGTGCCAAGACGTGAGCTTGAAAGGATAGATCAAGAGCTTCTAGACCAAGAGGAAGACCGTCTAGCACCTTGCATGGAGCGTCTAGGACCTATCACAAGGTCCATGGCCAAACAAATCTAAGAGGAGACGGCCCAAGCTAAGGATGGGAGAGAAAGATACCTATACATGTTGCAAGAAGGCCCATCATGAAATTAGCTTAGTTTATGTGGTGTAAATAGCATTTTTCGTTCAAGACTTGGCCTATCTTGCTTGGCAAGTTTGTGCCCACTTTTGCATTTCATTTCAAACACATTTGGTTAGCATCTAGGGTAACATTTAAGGTACTCCTTAGCTTATAAAAGGGGTAGCCTCCTTCATGAAACTTAAGATTAATTTGAGTAAAGTTATTTGTGCCATACTTACTCCCTTGCCTAAATCTCTTGATTTATGGTTTTAATCTTCACTCCTTCACCACCAAAGAGAGTTGGCCAAACCTCTCTCATTTTCATACACTTCATGCACCTACAAGCCACCACCACTCTTAGGAGGGCTTGACCCATTTCATCCATTGAACTTCCGTTGCATTCATCACCCAAAACGCACCATGAAGAACTCAAGAATGCCATCATCAAGTCTCTGTTATTCCCTCCAATCCCTCCAATCAAACAAGTAATAATTTTATTTCTTCCTTCAATTCTTGGATTATTGATAGTGGTGCTACTGCTCACATTTGTTCATCATTAACTTATTTCACTTCATATCATTAAATTAATCCTATTTATGTCAAATTACCAAATGGAAATCAAGTCGTTGCCAATTATTCTGGAAGTATTTTTCTCAATCAAAATCATGTCATAAAAAATGTTTTGTACATTCCTTGCTTTAATTTTAATCTTCTTTCAGTAGCAAAATTGATTGACAAACTATCCTGTGTTATTACCTTTGACTCTAATGGTTGTCACATTCAAGACAAGATATCTAATGAAATGATTGGATCTACTAAGATGCAAGATAGACTTTTTATACTCAAGATCCCTTCTTACCAAAAACTTCAAATCACACCCATCAAATCTACACACACCATCAATACTGTTAAAGTTAGTGCTAGTGATCTAGAAACCCTTTGGCATTTTCGATTAGGTCATATTTCAAATACATGTATTGATGTTATCAAGAATAAATTTCCTTTTGTTAAATATAACAAATCTTTTGTTTGTGATGTTTGTCATTTTGCAAAGCAAAAAAGACTTTCATTTCCTATTAGTACATCTAAATCAAAAAAATGTTTTGATTTGATTCATGTAGATATTTGGGGACCATACTCAATACCATCAATTCATAGTTATAAATATTTCTTGACCATAGTTGGTGACTATTCGAGGTACACATGGATTTTTCTTTTGAAACAAAAATCTGAAGTTGCTAAGGTTTTGGAAAATTTTGTTATTTTTATTCAAATACAGTTTGAGACAACAATAAAAATAATAAGAAGTGATAATGGAACTGAATTTTTCATGACTAATTTTTTTGTCAGTAAAGGAATAATACATCAAACATCATGTGTCAATACTCCACAACAAAATAGCATAGTTGAAAGGAAACATGGTGATTTATTAGATGTAGCAAGAGCTCTTATAATACAATCTCATTTACCCAAAATTTATTGGTCATATTTTATGATACATGTTGCGCATATTATAAACATGCTTCCCACACCTGTTTTAAACTATTCTTCTCCTCATGAAATGCTTTTCAAAACTGATGCATATTTTAATGGATTAAAGGTGTTTGGTTCTTTATGTTATGCTAGCACTTTGTCAACAAATAGAAGAAAATTTGATCCAAGAGCATCAAAATGTGTTTTTATTGGTTTTCCAAGGGAGACAAAAGGATATATTTTGTTAAATATTCAATCAAGAGAAATTTTTGTGTCTAGGGATGTTGTCTTTTATGAACATGTTTTTCCATAAGCTAGCAAAGAATGGTTTGCCAAACTTTCATCATTTTTGCTTTCTATGGGATATACTCAGTCTATGAATGATCATTCCTTGTTCATTAATTCTTCTGAAGGATCTTTTACAACATTATTGGTATATGTGGATGATATAATATTGGTAGGAAATGATAAAGAAGAGATTGCTCGAATCAAACAAGCCTTGAATCAGACATTCAAGATTAAAAATCTTGGGAATTTAAGATATTTTCTTGGTCTAGAATTAGCAAGAAGTAAGACAGGAATAATGGTAAATCAAAGGAAATATGCATTTGAATTGTTAACAGATGCAGGTCTTTTAGCCTACAAACCGGCACCTACTCCTATTGATAATCATGAGAAATTCTCTTCTACTAGAAGTGTTTCTTTCACAGATATTCAAGCCTACAGAAGATTGATTGGAAGACTTATGTATCTCACTAATACCCAACCTGACATAACATTTATTGTGCAACAACTTTCTCAGTTTCTTGCTAAGCCTACAATTGATCACTATAATGCAACGATTAGAATCCTCAGATATATCAAAGGAGCTCCAAGTCTTGGTCTATTTTTCTCTTCCACTACTTATGTTCATCTCAAAGCCTTTTGTGATAGTGATTGGGGCACCTGCAGTGATTCAAGACAATCAGTGACTGGTTTTAGTGTGTATCTTGGGAATTCTCTCATCTTGGAAATCAAAGAAGCAAGGAACAATATCAAAGAGTTCTTGTGAAGCTGAATATAGGGCAATGGCCACTGTTACATGTGAAATTCAATGGCTAACTTATCTGTTTCAAGATTTCAAAGTTCCTTTTGAGCAACCATCTCTTTTATACTGTGACAATGACTCAGCAAGATACATTGCAGCAAATCCAGTGTTTAACAAGCGTACAAAACATATAGAAATAGATTGTCACGTGGTCCGAGAAAAATTAAAGAAGGGTCTCATCCATTTGCTTCCCATTTTTACCACAGAGCAACTGGCTGATATTTATACCAAAGCTTTAAGTCCTCAATCTTTTAAGAATATTTGTTCCAAGTTGGGTCTCATCAATATTTGCTCCCCATCTTGCGGCAGGGTATTAAAGGATACGGATACCAGAGTTATAGAAGGATCCTAATATTAATTGGGTGTCTTTTCTAATCATCAGTTATTTCTCTTTATAGAGGAGAATAATTGGGTGTCTTTTCTAATTATCATTTGTTTCTCTTTATAGAGGTGAATAACCTTTATTTTGTCTTTGTGTGTTATGATTCTAGTATTTAATTATTGATTCTTTTCCTCTTTAGTTAAATCTAGAATGAGTGTACTACTTGTATATATTCAGACCATTTGTTTTGATTTGAATAATAAGAAAGAAGAGATATTCATTCTCATATCCTTTGCCTTCAGTTGTTCATCTCTGTTTCCTTTTGTTCATCTCTGTTCTATTTTGTGATAGAAGCTAATTACAAATTTAAAAAATGACTTCCAGATTACGTAATTCAAAATATTACAGAGGAGTATTTTTGAAAGAAAAAAAAAATCTATGGAGATGAGAGAAGAAGGTATGGAGGTGCAGGAAGAAGCAGTCCTAGTAGAATATTGCAAAAGCAAAGGCATGCGTGGGAGCAACAAATATCTTGGAGAAGATCATGACTCTAAGCAACCCAACGTCATCAATTGTTGTCGACCCACATGTAAAGTCTAATTATAAAACATGTTTTTTATAATTTATTATTTTAGATTTTTTTCTTTTAATTTATATTTTCATTAGAGGTACAATGTGTGAGAGAAAGTAAAATAGACTTGACTATTAGTATTATTGTAGAATTTAGGGTTAATTGATAAACTTCATGTTTTTATAGTTTTTTTTTTATCAGCACATGTTTTTATAGTTGTTGTATTGATGTAAAACTTGAAAGAATATAATAAACGTAAAATTATTTTAAATGAACTGTAATTAATTATTATAATGTGGAACTATATTTAAAATAGTTTTTAAATTATTTTATTAATTATATATAAATAGGTATAATTTAAAAAAATTTTAAAGTTTATCTTTTAGCAAAACAATTTAATTGATACATTATTTTCATTACACTTTTGATTTTATATTTATACCAAATTGAATTTTATTAACTAAAAAATAAATTAAGAATATTGCGGATTTCGATGGAATTTGAATAAAAAAAGAAATTACGCGAAATCTTTTCATTTAGGCAACTACAAAAAGTTTTTAATTTCAATGAATTAAAGAACGCACAAAATACTTTATTAAACTTATTAGAGAAACATTAAAAACAAGAAATATCAACAAAAATTTTTGACATTTTGCATAAGCACATTAACTTTTGGTGTGCAGTGACGAAAGAAGAAGATGATGAATAGTGCAAGGAGAGAGAAACTAAGATGCATTCTAATATTTTATTTACTCTCTGTTTTACACGTCTTTGTCTTATTTCTCTTTTCATGCAAAGAGCAAAATATATAATTTTTTGGAAAATTTGACTGATACAAAATGCAGCAAGCAATGTTAAGGATATGTTGGTGCTTTCTTTCCACAGTTGAGTTTTATTCGGGAGTTTCATTACATGAAGTTTGGTGAATTATACCATGTTCATCATAGAAATTTTTCTAACAAAACTCATTTCCATTATCAGTTCTAATAACCTTTATGCCTTTATTAAATTGGTTCTTAATGTGAGTGATAAAACGTTGCATGTAATCTCTAGTTTCACTCTTGCTTTTCATTAAATGAATCCACGTATATCTACTGTGATCATCAATGACAGTCAAAAAATATTTGTGCCCATGCAAAGAATGAACATTTAAAGGACCCCATATATCCATGTGAATTAAATCAAAGACATGATCGCTATTGGTTTTGTTTAATGGAAAGGGAAGCTTATGTTGTTTAGCAATGTGACAGGGAGTACATACATCTATATCAGCAGAATGTATAAGCAGTGTACTGTGTAGCAAGTTTTTCTAATACCCATTTTGATGGATGACCCATTCTACAATGCCATATGTCTAGTCTTTTAGCAGCTTCAAAACTTCCTTGCTCTCGCAAGAAACAAATCTGGCTTTCTTTCTCATCAGTGTGCAGATGATATAGCCCATTCACAACGTCAGCTTGACCGATCATCTTCGAAGTATGTTTCTCTTGTATCTGACAAACATTATCAGTGAAAACAAGCCTACATTTTAAAGCATTTATCAATCTTTGTACAAAGACAATGTTCAAAGTGAAAGCAGGTATATATAACACATTATGGAGAGTGATTTTGTGAGTTAAAATAACAGTGCCAACATGGGTAGTAATAACATCGTGATTGTTGGGAAGTTTGACTTTCACTAGTTTTATCTTGTAAAAGCTAGTGAAAGAGGAAATGGAACACGTCACATGATCCGTGGCCCTGGTATCAAGTATCCAAAGATTTTTACCTCCTTTACCTGTGTTGTTGGATTTTGAAGAATTTCCAATGTTGTTATTCACCACTCTCTGTTTTCCTTTGCATCCCTGAATCATGTCCTCAAGCTGCTATAACTGTTCAGAGTCAACATTCTTCAGGATTTGGCCATTGTGAGCATCATTGTGTGTGCTCTTTTCTATCTCTGTTTCGCTACCTCCCTCACTTTTCATAGCATTTGCGGCATAACTCATTCTTTGCTTGATCCAAGGAGGATAATCGTGCTTTGAGTAGCACTCATCTGTTGTGTGATTCATCTTATTGCAAAAAGAACATTGTTTACCATAATTCTTTCGTCTTCCTCTTCCATAGTTACGCCAAGCAAGGTTGGTTGCACTGCCCTTTGCATTCATCTTTTGACCGTATTGGTTGGCATTGTTGATGAAATTTTTTGTGTCCAGTACTGCACTTTCATTTAGATGTCTTTCTTATTGCAAAACCAAAGAAAAGACACGGTTGACCCTTTTCAGAGGATCCATTAAAAGAACTTGCTTTTTCACGGTGTTGTAGTTCTCTCCCAATCCCTTTAAAAAACACATAACTCTTTCTGACTCCCTGTATCCCGCTATGATTTGTATCACATTGCACGTACACTTTGATTTGCAGATGCAAGTAGGCCAAGGATGCAAAGAATCTAGCTCATAGAGTTTTAGAATCAGTGTAGTATTCATTGATGCTTCTTTCTCATTGTTTGATGGAGTTGATTTCTTGCAGAAGATCGAAAACACGAAAATGAGTCCCTTTTGAGAATCTTTCTTCAAGATCTTTCCATAGGTCTCTTGCGTTATCAATGTACACAGTGCTTTGCGCAATCTGCGAAGTAAGGCTTCGTGTAATCCAGGATACAACTGTAACATTACATCTCTCCCATGCTTCGTATTTGGCATCACTTCGTAGGGGTTCAAGAATCTCACCATTGATGAATTTGTATTTGTTCTTCGAAAGCAACGCTCGTTTCATTGCTCTGCTCCACAAATGATAATTTGTTCAATCTAGGTGTGGCGTAACCAGCACCATGCCTGGGTTTTCTCCAGGATGGAGATAATATGCACTAGCCGGATTTTGTTGATCATTCTTGGATGAGTTTTGTTCACTGCCAGCCATTTTCCAAGAGAACAGTACAAAAAACAGGGAGAATAAAGAAAGAAGAAAGCAAGATAAGAACGTAGGGATAGGAGAAAACCAGTCGCAACAGAGAGCAGAGTGGGTTAGACCCACTCTAATACCATTTTGACATTTTGCATAAGCACAGTAGCTTTTGGTGTACAATGACGAAGGAAGAAGATGATGAACAGTGCAAGGAGAGAGAAACTAAGATGCATTCTAATATTTTATTTACTCTCTGTTTTAAATGTCTTTGCCTTATTTCTCTTATCATGCAAAGAGCAAAATATATATACATACATAGAAATCGAAGGAGAGAGAAAAGAACTTAGGTGCAGGCTAAGCCAAAAGGTCTCAGCCCAAACTAATAGAAACACTAAAAAAATTATTCAACTCTAATAAAAAAATTATATTTTCTTTGATTAAAGATGTTTAACTTTTTAAAGTAAACATGAACGTAAAATTCATGTATTATTCTAGTACAGAAAATTGATATAAAAGAGGTTCAGTACCAAGAAGAAATAATGAAGAAGAACAATACTAAAATTAAAACAGAAAAACAATTTACATAAAAATAAATAAGAAAGTTTAAAATATGAATGAAAACGTTAAAGGTGAAACATAAATTATAAATTACAATGAAGAATTTAAATGGAACATTTAACTTAGATATTATTTTACTAAAAAATATTTTAAAAAATTATTTAATATAGAAAATATGTTTTAATTGCACAATGGTACTAAAAAAACATTTAAATTCAATATGAAAAACTTTTTCTATTCACAAAACATTTAAACACAAATTATTTGAGATTTTCAAGTTTTACGTTGTTAAATAAAAATCATTTAACCATTAATCTTATTTGAAAATAATATTTTATATGAATTAACAATGTCAAATAAGGTTTGAAATCAAGCAAGCACCGTCATAAAGCATTCTCATAATAAAAAAGATTAAGTATGGACATTTCGTTGACCTAATAGTTCGTCTGATGAGTAGAAGATTGTATCATTTGATATGTGCAATTTTCAATGTTCGTCTGATGGCTTGAAAATAAGTGTTTTGTGTAAAATTAAACATAATTATGAACACATACAATAATCTTCACATACAGATCTTATCACATCATGATTCTCACACACATTCATACAATCCGGAAGGAATAGGTACCTTGATCCATGAGACATCCTACGTGAGCAGCCCTCCTTTATCTCAATCTATCTCTTTGCAATCTCGTTCTTGTCACACTCGTTCTTGATGGTTAATAGTGAGACAACAATTATTTGCAGAGACAAAACCCTTTTACTCTTAGTTCCCAATATCCATCAGATGTAGGTTTTCATTAAGTATCATCAGATATATATTTCTCACGTTAACCAAGAGGCCTTTAATTCTATTATTATTATTAAATCACATTCGGGCCTAAAGCCCAAACTCTATGTCATGTGAGTCACATTATAAAAATTAATTTACATAATTTCTTACATTCTCCCACTTGACTCATATGAGTTATAACACTTTCATGATTTAATAATTACATAAATCATAATGCGCATTTAAAAGGCCTTATGTAAATTGGTTCTACCATTAATCAAAATCAAGGATACAGAAATAATAAGAGTCATGGCGGTTACATGTCATTTCAATAAACACATTTCCTTCCATGTACTATTATATCATCATTTCTCCTTAATTTGACTTTATAATGAGAAATTCATAATGGGTTCAAACATAATGTCTTTGTCATCAATAACAACATAATTTGTTTTCCACAACATAATTTGCATGCATATACATAAAGTAGAAAACATAAATTTCAAAAACTTTTATTCATCAATGAGCTCAGAGTGTCAAATAAGCATTAATAACAACATTATCATTCACTAGTAGACATAATGCACATGTTTTCAACATGACCAGTAAACATCTTGGGCGGTAACCTCCTTTTGTTAAAGGGTCAGCAATCATAAGATCAGTGCTAATATGTTCTATTGACACTCTATGTTTCTGAACTTCTTCTTTAACGACAACGTATTTCAATTCCATATGTTTAGCACCTTTGGAATACTTGTCATTTTTAGAAAAGAAGACCGTTGTAGAGTTATTACAATAAATTTTTAGCGGCTTGGCAATACTGTCCACAATTCCAAATCCTGAAGTAAAATTCCACAACCAATTAACCTGAACTGTGGCCTCAAAGCATGCCACAAATTCAGCCTCCATGGTGGATGCAGCAATGACTGACTGCTTCGCACTTTTCCATGAGATCGCTCTTCCGACTAAAATATACACATAATCAAATGTAGACTTTTGTGTATCCACACAGCCGACAAAATCTGAATCTGTATATCCAATCACCTTAAGATGATAAGATCTTTTATAAGTAAGCATGTGATTCTTCGTTCCTTTTAAGTATCTTAAGACTTTCTTCGCAGCTTTCCAATGATCCAATCCTGGATTACTCTAGTATCCACCAAGCATACCAACTGCAAAACTAATATCTGGTCTTGTACATGTTTGAGCATACATTAAACTCCCAACCACAGATGCATAAGGGATATTCTCCATCTATTTTCGTTCCAAATCATTCTTTGGACATTGCATGAGACTAAATTTGTCTCCTTTCTGTATTGGAACAGGAGATGTTGAACATTTATCCATTCTAAATCTCTCTAAAACTTTATTAATATATGCTTTCTGAGACAAACCTAACAGTCCTTGTGATCTATCACGAAATATTTCAATTCCTATCACATACTATGCCTCACCCATATCTTTCATATCAAAGTTATTAGAGAGAAACTTCTTAGTCTCACTTAATAGACCAAAATCATTAGTTGCTAGCAAGATATCATCAACATACAGAATCAAAAATATAAACTTGCTCCCACTGACCTTCATATATATACACCGATCAACAGTGTTTTCCTTAAATCTAAAGGACACAATAGTATCATTGAACTTAAGATACCATTGTCTAGAAGCCTGTTTAAGCCCGTATATTGACTTCTTAAGTTTACAAACCATGTGTTCCTTTCCTTCTTCAATGAACCCCACTGGTTGGTCCATATAAACATCCTCTTCTAAATTCCCATTCAAAAAGGCAGTTTTAACATCCATCTGATGCAACTCAAGATCATAATGAGCTACTAACATCATGATAATTCTAAAGGAATCTTTCTTAGAAATAGGTGAAAATGTTTCCTTATAATCAATGCCATCCTTTTGAGTAAAACCTTTGGCAACAAGTCGGGCCTTATAACGTTCGATATTGCCATGAGAGTCACGTTTAGTCTTAAAGACCCATTTACACCCAACTCTCTTGCATCCTTCTAGCAATTCCACAAGGTCCCATACTTTATTCTGTGCCATTGATTTAAGCTCATCTTTCATGGCATCTAATCACTTATCAGAATTATCATCATTGATGGCTTCTGAAAATGAAACTGGATCATTATCAATACCTAAGTCATTTTCTGACTCTTGTATATAAACCACATAATCATTCAAAATAGCTGACTTTCTTTCTCTTTGAGATCTTCTTAATACTATTTCTTGTGGTTGTTCTACTATAGGTTTATTGTTAACTTCATGATCATTAATTTGTTCTTCTTCTTTATCATTGAGTGGTTCAACTACATTAGGAACAACAATACTTGAAGTAGAGGTACTAGTTAAAGGAACTAGTACTCTAACTTCCTTAATCTCCACATTTCATGAAGCATCACTCCCACTAGTTTCACCATTTTCAATGAACCGTGCATTACCAGTTTCAACAATTCTTGTGTTATGGGTAGGACAGTAAAACATATACCCTTTCGACTTTGCTGGATAACCAATGAAATATCCACTGATTGTTCTTGCATCCAATTTCTTTTCTTGCGGAATGTATATTCTAATTTCTGCCTGACATCCCCAAACATGCAGGTGTCTTAAACTAGGTTTCCTTCCTATCCACAATTTAAAAGGTGTCTTTTGAACCGCCTTACTAGGAACCCTATTCAACAGATACATGGGAGTTTTTAAAGCATACATCCACAATGATACGGGTACAGATGAATTACTTAACATACTCCTAACCATATCCATTAAGGTTCGATTACGCATTTCTGAAACACCATTTTGTTCTGGTGTACCTGGCATTGTGTATTAAGCACAAATACCACGTCTATTAAGGAACTTAACAAACGGACCAGGGTGTTGTCCACTTTCATCATACTTTCCATAATATTCACCACCTATATCTGACCTAACAATTTTCAACTTTCTGTCTAATTGCCTTTCCACTTCATTTACATAAACATCCAAGGCATTAACTGCTTGAGATTTTTCATGCAGTAAATAGACATAACCATAATGTGAAAAATCATCAATAAAGGTGATAAAATACCTTTCTTTGTTGAAAGAATTTACATAAAAAGGTCCACATATATCAATGTGTATAATTTCAAGAAGCTGAGTACTTCTTGTGACTCCCTTCTTTGTGTGTTTTGTTTGTTTGCCTCTAATACAATCCACGCATACATTCAGGTTAGTAAAATCTAAACTTGGAAGTATTTCATTCTTTACTAATCTTTCCATCCTTTCTTTGGAAATATGTCCCAAACATTTGTGCCACAAGAAAGCAGAACATTCATTCACTAAACTACGTTTAATGCCAACATTATTATGCGAGGTCATAAGAGTTTCAGCATATAGATTATCGAGATTCAATTTATATAATCCATCATAAAGAGTACCAGATCCAATCAAACAGGTATGCTGATATAAACTGAAACAACCATTCCCAAATTTAAAAGAGTATCTAGCAACATCAAGTTTAGACAATGAAACTAATTCCTAGATATACTAGGTACATAAAAAGTATCCATCAAGTCTAAATAAAATCCAGTGTTGAGGATTAAACGATAAGTCCCGACTGCTTCCACTAGAACCTTCTCTCTATTCCCCATGAAGACAAACTTTTCATTTGGCTTTATGGTTCGGGTTGAAATGAATCCTTGCATCATATTAGAAACATGAGTTGTGCATCTGATAAGTGTCTAATTTCTGTAATATTTCATATTAAAATATAGGCACTTATGAGTATTAATTGCTAATTTACATTTAAAATAATCCCTAATTTATGAATTTATACCTTTTTTACATTTTTTATGATCTTTAATTGAATAAGAGCATTTTATTCCCAAATTTGGTGTTAATTGTAGGTTTCTAGGGAAGAATGGAGATTTGGACTAAAGAAGAATAATATATGCCAAAAGGAGAAAACGGGAAGGCCCATAAGGCACAAAAGAGAGAAAAAGAGTCCAACTCAACAGTGAGAATGTGTCAGATTAATTGGGCTATTTTTATGTTTTTATCATTAAGCCCATAAGCGCGACGCGGGAAGTCACTTAACCCTAGCAAATTAGGTTAAATAGGGGACTAGAGGCACAACCCTAGTGTGCCAGATTGAGAGGAAAACACCAAAGAGTGAATTGTAACCCAATTGAGAGAATTGAAGGTGCTAGAAGTATGTGTGGTTAATTCTACCCTTTGGGATTGAGAGTATTCTGCTCGAACTCTTATGTATTGAGGTGATATCTTATATTAATATATTCAGTTCTTGATTGATTATTGGTATTGTTGTTTTACTTTTAATTTTCCGTGACAAATTGAGAATCTTAAATCTGACTGGAATGTATTTTTAGGGTTCTGACCTAAATAACAATACTTAACATATTTGAGTGCTAGGAATAGACTTGAAATGTTAATTGCTATTAATGCTTGAGCTTCGTTCTAAGTTGTTCTTATAATTATGCGAGGGATCGATAGTTAGGGAACATTCTTAAGGATTTTATATGCGAGGAATCGATATAAATGATTTTTATACAGGCATCAATTTCAATCAACGAACTTAATATTGACATGCTAATCAAAATACACGAGAGTGAGACAGATGAAACCTAATCCCCATTTTTCCAATTGATGCAATTACTCTTTGATTTTTTTTCTTGTTAATTCTTGTCATTATAACAATTTCCAAAAAACTTTTTATTGTTCTGTTTCATATTTAGAGAATATTGCACTTGATAATTCAACTGTTCTTTGTGGGATCGATATCCGTCCTTAGGGACAAATTATTACTTCTGACAATACGGTGCACTTGCCGTAAAAAGTCATCAGCATCCAAAATCAATCCACTAGGAATTATGTGGAACTTTAGTTAAGTTTGATTCAAAACATACATAATAAGCATTGTGCTTACCCTTCTTTTCAAACCAAGCCTTACGTTTTAGATAATCCTTTTGGAAATGTCCAGATTTCTTACAGAAATGACATTTGTCATTTTTCTTCTAGAGCTTAGTAGAGGACTCATTTATCTTCAGTGGTCCTTTACCCTTTCCATGTTTCTTGTAGACTTTCTTTTCAGTTCCCTGATTCTTCACATAATGAATGAAGTGGTTTCCTTGATTCTTAAGTCTAGTCTCTTCCTGAACTAACATGTTATGCAATTCATGCATATTCCATTTATCTTTCATGGTATTATAGTTCATCTGGAAAGGATCATACTCAGACGGTAAAGAGTTCAAGACGAATTGTACGAGAAAATTCTCACCCATTGTCATTCCTAGAGACTTAAGTCTTGCCGCAATATTAGTCATTTCAATGACATGTTCATGCATAGTACGAGAACCATCAAATTTCAAGGAGGTTAAGGTACTCATTAAAGTCCCAGCAAGAGACTTATCAGCAGTTTGGGAGCGCTCTTCCACAAATTTCATGAATTCTTTTACACTATCAGTTTTGGGAAGAGCGGACTTAATATTATTTGTCATGCTCATTCGCATAAACATCAGGCTAAGTCTGTTTGAATTTTCCCAATCCCTATAATGAGTTTTCTCCTCATTGCTACTTTCATCAGTAATAGCAACATGTTTCTCACTTTGTAAAGCCAAAACAAGATCCAATACACCTAAGTGGAATTGGACTTGTTCACTTCAGTCAAAAAAATTTCAACCATTAAAGACTGGAACAGACGTAGCATGCAAATGTAAAGATACAAGAACAAATACTGCAACTACACATACTTAACATTAATACTTTGAGTCATAAACTAAACATACAATACAGATTCAGATAACAAAAACATTCTATGCATACTAATGTTCTCTTTTGGATGATACATTAATACACAAAACATAATGATGCTCATAGTATTAACATTATTTGGCAAGATATATGCATTAACTAGAAATACTTGTTATCTTTGGATATACAAGCAAAACTAATAACACCTACTCGCTACCAACAATCATATCCATTAATTATAAAGACAACTAATCAACTTTTAGGTGATTCACAAATGTCTTATAATAATGAATTTCCATTTACCCATATATATAAATTTAGCATCTATTCTATAGGTAAGTGAAATAAAATTCATCAGTAATCTAAAATTAAATAAAACCTAAAGATTTGACCACTGTAGTGATTAACAAATCTATCATACAAATAATTTCAAAAATTATACCATTAATTGAAATAAAATTCATCCATAATTTAGAATTAAATAAAACATAAAGATTTGATCACTTTGGTGATTACAAATCTATCATACAAATAATTCCAAAATTTTAATTTAAATTTAATACATAAAACGGAAAAAAATTAATTTTCCATTCCTCACTTTCAATCAATTAATTAAAATTTAATATAATACAAATTAAATTACATTATAACATAATTAAACTTTAATTAAACTTTGATAAAATCATTAATAAATGACGTAAGGTGCAGGAATGAATTCATATGTGAATCCAATTAATTTCAATTTTATTTCATTCCTAATCCTTAATCCTACGTAAGGTGCACATCTTTCACTTTTCCTTTTCTCTTTCTTGCTAAAACCTAATTCTATTATTCATCAATCATAGTCGTCACCATCACCACCCTGCAGCATTCAGCTTCTTCTCAATCGTTGAGTTCTGCACCTCCAAACCCTCGCCATCCATAAACCGTCCCTCTTCACAATGCCGCCGCCACCACCACATCATTATCGTTGCTGCAAAACCATTCATGCGCCCCCGTCACCGTCGAGCCGTGTCACTGCCACGCCACTAGCGTTAACACGCCAATTCCCCTTGCGGCGGAGCCAGGCCTCACCGCAGTAGGTGTCCGACGACCACGATCAACGCTTTAAGAGTGGCGGCGCTAACTGCAGGAAGGGTAGCGACGGCGTCATCAGAGGTTCATGTCTTGCTCCTTAACATCGACCAGGTCGCGGCCAACCGCGTCGTCACTGCAGGCATTACCAATGACGACATGTACGCGCGACGACGAAGGATACGCAAACGACAGTAACTCGTGGTTCCACGCCGACAGCTACTCTGATAATGGCTTCGTGCGTGCACAGGGAGTTAACGCCATTAATGACGTCTGGTTGAGGACAATTAGGGTTCTGTTATTGAGGAATGAAAACCTTTATCCATGAATCCTAATTTTAAAATTAGGGTTCTTAAATTAGGAATATTTTAAAATTAGGGTTCTTTAAGATTTTAGAAAACGTTAATGAAGAATCATAAAATGAGTAACAAGGTACCACATGTAAAATTAAACATGATTATGAACACATACAATAATGTTCACATACAGATCTTATCACATCATGATTCTCAGACACATTCATACAATCAATCTATCTCTTTGCAATTTCGTTCTTGTCACACTCTTTCTTGATGTTTAATAGTGAGACGTTAACTAATGGGCCTCTGATTCTATTATTATTATTAAATCACATTCGGGTCCAAAGCCCAAACCCTATGTCATGTGGGTCACATTATAGAAATTAATTTACATAATTTCTTACATTTTGATATCGTATGCCTTTATGATATCCAAGGAGATCATCTGACAAGATCTTCTGATAAATCTATGAGCACTATGATCGTCTTATGAGTTTGTCTAATGCAGTTTCTCGATATCGTATGACGCGAGCTTCTTAAGTATATTGTCTTATCTATTTCAGTTGAATCGTTTGACACATCTTTCTTTGAACTATTTGTTTAGACAATATTTCTTCTTTATAAGCTCTTAGAGATTTGTCCAACATTAAGACCAATATTAGATCATTTGATGGTCTTCACAGTGAGCATGTGCCATTGGATCATTTGATGGGACTCTTGCTCATCTTCTATTAAGATCGTCTAATTGTGGCTTTCCACTATTGACATGTTTAATCAGTCTTGACCAACCATCTGATGTATCTCATTTAACAGTATCGTTTAGCACTTGTTACAAAGCTTGGTCATTGATAAGCTTAAGAAAATTAGAATTGTATGATGGGTATTCAACTAAATCTTCACACTTAGTAGCTTCTTTAGACATCTTAACACCTTATAGTTTTTGTTATCATCAAAACATATAGACTCTCGTGTCACGAGACCACCTGATGGCTGATAGACCCTCACATGTTGAAAGCCTTGAAAGGGAAGTTCCTGCTGTGATTAGATGTGGCTCCATTCCTACCATTGTTGTTGGATCTTTTCATCTAACATTTCTAACGCAATAAACCCTTTACAAGTTGATCTCTGATACCAACTCTGAAAAATAGGTCAAAACACAATAAGTGAGGGTTGAATTGTGCTTTAAAACTTTTTTGTAGATTTTCGCAAATATCATTTTGTGAAACACAATCAAATAATAGTTTTATACTTGACAAAATATTTGTCAAAAACCTTCAAAAAAATAGTTTTAAAAAAAAATCTCCTTCTTAAGTTAGCAAAAATGAATTAACATGAAATTTTAACAAGATAAGGAAAGAAGAATTTACTCAAAGATTTTTATACCGGTTTGTGTGATAGAACAAACTCCATTTGGTTCTAAGTCAACTGATTTAGTTTCACTATGAAAACTAACGATGCAAGTTACAGCATAAATATTCTTTTAGAACGAAGTCGCTCCAGGCTAATGCGTCAAGTATTGTTTAAACAATTAGGCACTCCTGGCTAAAAATCTAGGTATTCTTTTGGATCGTTCTCACTCTTTGCTAACCCACTGAGTATTATTTTACAAACAACCACTCCTAGATAAGACAAGGTTTGTCTAAAGAGTGATATAAAAGATCACAAAGGTTGCTCACTAAAGTGGGTAACATCTTTCAACATATAAAAAGGTTTAAGCTCTCTATTCTAGTTTACTAATGAACACAGTAATGTTCTTACAAAGCTTTTAAGTAAGAGAAAATTTTAACAGCATTTTGGCATTTTACAAATCAAACTTGTTGCTTTTCTTTTGGAAGGATGACTTTATACAGGTTAGAAGAAAAGATCATTGCAAATCCTTTTCTGGTCATTGAGTAGTTTTAGCTTATATGATAATCTTCCTTGTGTCTGAGCAATTTGAATGTAGAAGATGTAATGCACTCCATACATGGATTGAATGCTCTTCTCTTCTTAAAGCAACATCCTAATAACTTGTAAAACTTACCAGTCTTTGGTCAAAGTGCCTTTACTTGATACTATGTAAAACATTGAACCGTATAGGTCAAATAGTCTTTACCACAGTTGACAAAGCGCACGCCAGGAAGTTATTAAAGCACATAAACTTTAGGTCACTTTTTAAGAGATCATTGATGTGACTTAGGCTTATATAAGTCATCATGGAAAATGAAGGAAGCAAACATTCACTACAACGTAGAATAAGCATAAAGAGACTTTCATAAAATACAACATTAGCTATAGTCTATGTGCGTATCGTCTTAGCACAACAATGCTTATCACAAGGAAAGAGATTGCACAGTGTTGTATCACCTATTAAGCAAAATGCTTGTGTCTTACATTATTTGTTTTAAAAGAAACCCTTTCGTCTTAAAGACGAAGTAAGTTCATATTTCATACTTTGTTGTTTTTTAACAACACTTAATCAAATATATGGATTGTTGGATTTTTCTCTAACACCTCCCCATATATGATATTTAACCTTTGATTTATAACAAGTCAAACTAGTTGATATTTATCTACCCACATGTTCTTTCATACCCTACCACTAGAAAGAGTTTCCTAGTTTCTAAAGATTTTGCTCACACCAGGGTGAATACTCAACTTACTTTTATGAACCTCTTTCAAAATCATTTTTATAAATTCATCATTAATAGGCATAGGCACATATATTTGCATTTTATCTTTATCTAATTTACTTTCAACGCTTTCATTTCCTTTCTCTCTTTCACTTTCGCTAAGTAGAACTAGTCACTAGTACAAAAACATACATTAACGACACCACATAAAGACGGTTTAAAAATAACCATCGTTATAAAATGCGCGGTGGCAATTTTGTAATTAAGAGACACATATAACAACGGTTCTCTTAGGAACCATCTTTATTAGTCAATCAGAGTGACATATAACGCCGGTTCCCTAAGGAACCATCTTTATAAGTCATTCAGAGTGACATATTTTTGGTTTTATTGCTTGTTGCTTTGTCTGGTTTAATAATACCGCTTATCCTAGTGAGTTTTATGGGCCCACTGGTCCAGAAGCTTCTCAAGCTCAAGCATTTACTTTTCTAGTTAGAGACCAACGTCTTGGGGCTAATGTAGGATCTGCTCAAGGACCTACAGGTTTAGGTAAATATCTAATGCGTTCCCCGACTGGCGAAGTTATTTTTGGCGGAGAAACTATGCGTTTTTGGGATTTGCGTGCTCCTTGGTTAGAACCTCTAAGGGGTCCTAATGGTTTAGACTTGAGTAGACTGAAAAAAGATATACAGCCTTGGCAAGAACGTCGTTGTTTCCTTCAAATTTTGAAAATCCCGCTACATAAACCACACTCTTTCCATTCGCGCCTATCATTCTGTCAAAACCCTCCTCCTCCACCATTCTTTCTCTTCTCTCATTCTCAGCTCTCATCTTCTCCCATTATCGCCTCTTCCATGCACTCTTCTTCTCCTATCATCTCCTCATGTCGTCCTCCAATTCCGCTGCTCCACGCCTCCAACTCCAACCCCAGTCAAGCGGCTTCTCTCCTCCGCACACCAACCCTCTTCACCACCGCAACACCTTTTGCACCGCACCACCGCAACCGCAACACCTTTCGCACCGCGCCAACCCTTTTCAACACCTTCTCTCCACCACACGCTGCCACACCACGAACTTGGCTCCAAAAGGTTAGTATTTTTAGGGTTTAGAAAATTAAATAAATATTTGAATGTATGTGTTGATATTGAGGAGAAGGGATTTAGGTTTTAAGGGTTATATGCAAAAAATTATCATGAAAAAACTTCAAACAGCCATAACTTTTGATAGAGAAGTCGGATGGAGACGCGTAAAAAATGAAAGTTGTCCGAAACGAGGTAACGAAGCCCATGGTCAATTCCAAAAGAGGATTGGCCGCACCAAAATTCCCAAAATCCATCATTTACTATCATTTTTTAATTTTTTAGTATTATTTAGGTATATTTTAGGGTATTTTAAGGTTTTAGTTTTCATACTTGCACTTATAAGAAAATTCTGGGAATTTGATATGTTCTAGATGCTAGAAATTTGATATTTTATGTAGGGATTAGAGACATAAAATTATAAAAATTATTTTTAAAAAAAAAAATTCACTTACAACGACACACGCAATAACGACAGTTTTAGAACCGTATTTATATGACCTTTTTAACCGTCGTTAATGAGTGATTTTGTACTAGTGAGTAGACGATCTAATAAATGATTGTTGACTACACTATCTAACAATTGTACTTAGCTTCTTTTGCACGTTCAATTCGCATTTTTAGTATATGTTGATGTTTTACTTTAAGTCTTACGTCATTTACTTTTCAATTCTTTACATTAGGTCATTTATAGACATTCTATTAAACGATTGTCTATTCACTTTATTTTACAGTCCAGATTATTTTTCATTTCAATTTTAATTCTTGTCTTTCCGCACAATTTTAATTTTTTAAGTAGAATACGAAGCAATGAAAATATGACACACAATATGCGTTTTTGGGGATTCGACTTAGGTTCCCTACACCAAATTAGGGAAAACCTAGTTTTATTTTGAAAATTGGACGTAACTAAACCAGTACATCAAAAGGCATGATCTCTTGAAATTGGAAAACAACAGAGAAATTCTGGAACAAAAACTTAGACAAAAGTCAAGACCTAAACAAGATAAAAGAACAAATTCAAGGACAATTCACAACACATTTCACACTCTAGATGCATGAACTCGTCCCTTCAGTTGACTACATGACTTAAATTGTTTGTGAAGGATCTTTGAGTGAATTTTCTATTTTTATTTCCATTTTTAACTACATTTGTAACTTTCCTTTTATTCATAATTCAACGTGCTTAAATTTTTGTTTCAAATCATCCTAATTTAGACCTATTTTATAGGTTTATTTTGAGTGTTTGGTTTGAAAATTTGCCTTAATTTTTGCTTTTCTTCTTTTTGGAATTATTTGAGTTTTGTCATTTATAATCTTTAAATTGAATTTGTCCTCTTCAAATTGTGCTTTTCTTGATTTTTGCTTCTGACTCTATTTGGAAAATATTTGAACTCTTCCCTTGAAACTTGAAAGAAACTTCTGACCTCTTCTAAAGGTAACTTTCTAGATGTTTGTTGAAGAAATTTTGGAGACTACTTTTTTGAGGTCATGAGTAGTGTATCTATATATAAAATGTTTTACTTATTATAGGTGAAAAAAATATATTTGTATAGATATTCTTGAAATGCTTAACGAGAAGTGACAATAAAAAAGTTAATAATTATAATTTTCTAAATAAATGCTTATTCTATAGTTAGTAATTATTTTCTTTACATTTATATTTATTGTGATTTACTTCTTTTTCTTGCTTTTACGTTCATGTCTGTTAGGCAAGCAGTTATGTAATTGCATTACTGTTTTTACATGGATATATTTATATATCTTTTGCTCTTTCTGTACACAGTAGTTTTAATACATAAATAATTTTTTTTTTTGTTTTTTCTGTTATGGCTACCTGTGATTCATGATATGGTATCACGAATCTTCCTTTTTTACTGTTGCTCATGTCATCTAACACGTCTACTACGAGTGCCTCCTTTGTCACTATGACAACAACCACTTCCCTGCATCAGTTTTCCACTTCCATCTTTTTAAAGCTTGCATAGGATAATTTCCTACTGTGGAAACAACAGGTTCTTGCTACTATTGATAGCCTTATGCTGTCAAAATTTCTGGATGATTCACAGGTTTCATCCCGTTTCATCCCAACAACCGATGGCAATTCTATTCAAACCAACCCAAAATTTCTTGTCTACCGACAATAAGATAATCTGATAGTTGTCTGGATGCTGGCATCCATGACCAATCAATTCTTGACCAAAATGGTTGGCCTCCAACTTTCGTCTCAAATATGACAAATCCTTAATACACATTTTGCTTCTAACACTCGTGCTCAGATCAAGAAATTATGTTTGCGTCTCAAGACTTCCAAACAAGATCACTTCGTCATCACCTATCTTCTAGAGATAAAGAAGACCGTTGATTCTCTTGCAACAACTAGAACACCTGTGTCCATCAATGACCAAGTTGAAGCCATTCTCGATGGTCTTTCAGAGGACTATGATCCTTTTGTCGCCTCCGTTATGTCAAGATAGGAAACCTACACCATAAATGAAATAGAGGCATTGCTACTAGCTCAAGAAGAACGACTGGCAAAGCATCGCCATGTGGATCCGCTTACCTATTCTCCTGCTGCTGTTGTTGCTACTTGGCATCCATCGCATGCAAGAAATGGAAGATTCAATCACCGATTCGCTTCTTATCATGGTGGTCGTGGTCATTCTCGTCCATCTTACTCCACAGGTTTGCGTTCTTCTCCTTCTTTTTGATCTACTCACATTCAAACCTAACACTGGAATGCTTGGACCATTGCTCATCCTACTTGCCAAATCTGCAAAAATCCCTGGTCACTCTACTGAACATTGTTGGCACAGGTATGATCAAACTGCTTCTCAAATTCCTCATGCCAACTTCTTTTAACTGTCCATTCATGAAAATGAGTCCAACACTGCCTCTCTTTTGGACTCTCCTTCATCCGTTGATGACCCTCTATGGTATCTGAACAGTGGTGCTACACACCACATAACCAACAATTCATCTGTTTATTCTGAAAAGCAGCCCTATGACAACACTTATCTTGTAAAAATGGGTAATGGCAAAGGTTTGTTAATATCTCACATTGATTTTGCGCATTTTTGTTCTTCTACTTCAAATAAATCTCTATTTTTAACTGACCTTCTTCATGTTCCAGCAATCACAAAGAATTTTCTTTGCGTTTCAAAGTTTTGTTGTGTTAACAATGTTATTTTTGAATTTCACTCTAACAGTTGTTATGTTCTGGATTAGGAAACGAAACGTGTTCTTCTACAAGGTTACCTTAAAGATGGCTTGTATATCTTTCCTGATCTTCATTCCTTGTCTCCTTGTTCTGTTCAACCTGTGTGCGTGGTAAGTGCCACCAACTTTCCTTTTATAATCCTGACCATGCCTATTCTCAACCTTAGAATTAATTTACATTTATGTGTGGGGACTTGATTCTATTTTGCTTCCATTGGAGTTCCATATTATGTCTCCTTTATTGATGCTTCTTATACCAAATTTATTTGGATATATCTTGTACATCATAAGTCACAAATTAAAAATGTTTTCAAAATTTTTAAAAATCTTGTTGAAAATACAAACTGGATATAAGATTCATGCTTTATAATCTAACAATATAAAAGAATATCTCTCTTTAACCTCCTATCTTCAAGAGTCAATTTATTTTATTTTTCTATTTATTTTCCTTTTTCCTTAGTTGTTTTTTAATGTCTTAGTTTTTAAACTTTACATTGCTTTCGTAACCTACTAAATCACTGCTTTGGTTTAAGTTTATTCCAAGAAAGACTTCAAACTTCTCCATATTATTTTTTTCATGTTCAAAACACAATTATTGTGTTAAAATGCTTCAAAGATTAAGTTTTTATTTAAGATATGAATGAAATTTACGTTAATTTATATATATATATATATATATATATAATCAAACTTTTATAAATATATTAATAGAAATGTTGTGAGTAGAATAATTTTTCAATATAATTATTTTCAACAGGTAAAGTTACTTTAATATATTTAAATTTAAATAGAAAATTAATAGTTAATAGTTAATTTAAATAAATAAAAAAAACTCTAAAAATAATTTTATTTAAAGTATTACTCGTGGATAATATTTTCATCGAAAATAGTTACAAAGTAAGTACAAAGTGATGGCAAAATTTTAATGGGAAATTTATATTATACAATCATATACAAATAATTAGAATTAAAAAACTGTAATAGTCACTTAAATAAGTTTTTTAAACCCCAATCTTTCATAACTATTACACTGAACAAATCTCACTCATTTTTACTTTTCATGATAAAATGTTCTGGCTTTCTTTCGGTGCAAAAAAAATGTTTCTTTACTTCATATTGGTTGACTATTAAAAATATATTCTTAATAAAAAAATAGATAATATTCTAGCGGTGTTAATTAAAACATCAATGACTTAACGAATACGCATGTTGTTACTACTACAACATTTGTTCCACAAAGCAACGTGTGGGTTCCACACTCTCTAAATAGCATGCTACAGTGTTCAACTTTCTCTTCTAAAAAATAGTATACAAATTTAGTTTAATTATGTTTTTATTATTATTTTTATTCTTTAAAATTGAAAACAAATCTCTAACTGTTAGATTTAAAGTGTTAAAAGTAATTTTAAACCTTAATTCTTAAACTTTAAATTCTTAGACTTCAAAAATTTATTCGAGTCTTTCAAATTTAGTATTTAAGAATTTGAAATTATATTATTTTTTAATTTTAAGGAATTGAAACAAAAATTATTTGAGGAACTAAAATCGAAATTATTTCAAATTAAAAATGCCAAAAATATAATTAAATCTACAAATTTTGACAAAAAAAAAAAGAAACACATAGAAAAAGTAAATGAAATAAATAAAATAATAATCTTTTAGTCAAGGAGAAAAAAAAAAACTTTTGAAACTACTTTATTTACAATAAATATTATTTTAAATTAATAATCTCACTATACATGTATTACATTCATTTTTTAGTTGAATATTCTAGAACTCATTCATTAGTTCAATGGTTTTTAATCCTTCTTTTTAATATGTGTTATATAGCACAAATCATTTTCAAGAAAAAAAAAGTTTAATTGTCTTTTTCGTCCCAACATTTAGGGTCAGTAGTCAATTTAGTATAGTATTTTTCAAAAAAATCAATTTGGTCCCTATATTTTTTAAAATGTATTCAAATTGATCATTTTCGTTAAATTTCACCTGACGGCGTTGTTGATGTGGCAGAGAGAGAATGCTTATGTAGCAGAAAGAGTGCTTATGTGGCAGAGAGAGAGTGTTTATGTAGAAGAGAGAATGTTTATGTGAAAAGAGAGGCAGGATTGAGAGTTATTATTATTATTATTATTATTTATTATTTATTATTATTATTACTATTGTTACTATTATTATTATCAATATTATTGTTACTATTATTATTATTATTTTTATTATCATTATTATTACTATTATTATTATTATTACTATTATTATTATTATAACTATTATTATTATAACTATTATTATTATAACTATTATTATAATTATTTATTACTATATTATTATTATTATTATTATTTTTATTATTAATAGGTTTAATTACCTTATTATTATTATTATTATTCATATTATTATTATTAATATTATTATTCTTATTATTATTATTTATTATTATTACTGTTATTATTATTATTATTATTATTATTATTATAATTATAATTATTATCATTATATTTACTGTTATAATAATAATAATTATAATAATAATAACAAAAATAATAATTATATAAAAAATAATAATAAGAATATTAATAATAATAAGAAAAAGAAGAATAATGACAAAATTAATAATATTGTTCTTGCCGGTTGACTCGCCTGTCGATTGACTTACGACACTCACACGCCTCCTTCCTCACGTTGATATGTGCTTGGTTCCTTCGATGCAATCTGCACCTGCAAAAGAGAAAGGGGGCGCCCTAGAGGCCGTTTGCACTCCGACGCTCAAGTCAGTGTAAGGCAAGGAACACCAAGTGTATTGAGTTTCTCTCTGTGTGTTTAGGTCTAGAAACTGCGTACCTTTGTGAAGTATTTTACTGTCCCTTATATAACCTAGGGTTTACTGCGCCGCTAGCCCTAATTAGGGTTTACTGCGCTGCTAGCCATATTTAGGGTTTACTGGAATACCCTTGCGCCGCTATCACCCAATCTTAGGGTAATCTAGCACATAAGGTTTCCTTCTCTGGAGTGCAAACTCTCACAGGGTGACCACTTGGGTGCCTCCTTGTGCACCTAGTCTCTGGGCCCACCCGTTCTGGGAGTGCCTTCACTGTTCACGTGCCATGCATGTAGCTTCACTGGGAAAACCCTAGCTCTGGTGAGTACTCGTCCCCTCAGGACTCTACACCCAACTGTGCTCTCCCTGCTACCCGCATAGGCACTTCGTGATCCAGGCCTCTCCTTACCTCTGGGCATGTTTACTGATAACTGGTCTTCCCCCAAGGCCGATGTCACCTCGTCTCCACCCAAGGCCGATGTCACCTCGCCATACTCTGTTGCCGAGGACTCCTCGACCTGCTGAGTGACGATGACACCTCAGCCCATCCTGGTGGTCTGACGACTACTCATCCTTCCCTGCGGGAAAATGCTGATGACTAATCACCCTTCTCTCAGGGGACACACCGACGACTGATCACCCTACTCTGAGGGAACACACCGATGACTGATCACCCTACTCTGAGGGAACACACCGATGACTGATCACCCTCTCTGAGGAAACACACCGATGACTGATCACCCTACTCTGAGGGAACACACCGATGACTGATCACCCTACTCTGAGGGAACACACCGATGACTGATCACCCTCTAATGGGGTCCATTCCTCACGTGGCTTTGGCCCATGCTGTGGGACCCATCTGACATGGTTCGCCCTTTACTACCTGTTCTCGGTGTCCGAGGACTGGTCGGTACACAAGCCCCCCAGTCTCAAGCTGTTAACTTGTTTCAGCGAAGAGACTAAGTCATTGGCCCGGGCGACCTACGTGGCTTTGCGCGTAAGGACATGAGTAACGCGCTGAAGGGACATCTCACCACCTTGTCATCGCCCACATCTCTTACCCTCTGAGGACTTCATTGGTGAGCTCTCTGCTCGAATTGAGGACTTCTTTCTCGACAAAGAGGTGTTAATCACCCTTCTTCCTGATGACCTTGCACCGATGACTGATCGGTGCTTCATTACTTCTCGCGCTCTGCTGTCAGGCGCTCATCTAGGCACTGATCTGCTGGTGGTGGTCACTTTAGCAACTGACCACCGATCACCGTTCTGAGTGATCTCCCCTCTGATTCACCTGCTATCTTCTACCACGTGTCACCCTGTGAATGGTCCACGTGGTCATCTGCTGCTGACATCATCGACTAGCTGACCGACCGGATCACAAGCCCCCCAGTCTCGAGCTGTGAACTCGTTCTCAGCGAAGAGACTAAGTGGTCGATGGCAAGATCATTCCTCCTCCTTGAGCTTCTCCCTTTGCAACTTCTTCTTTTCTGTGTAATTTCTTTTTCTGCTTCATAACTTGTATAAACCTTTTAGCTGTAAAGGCTCACTGCATTGACTTCAATATGAATGAAATCTTTGCTCCAGCTGCATGTCCCTTTCCATTTTTAACTCTCTGCATGTGACTCAGCATTGTCTTTAACTTCATGCTGGACGACTGACTTGACGGGCCTAAATGCTTCGGCTTCTCGCAGCAGAACTTGCTTCTACCACCGACCACCGACTAGCATGTTGGTGCACCACCGATCAGTCATCGCGCTTCAGGCTCTGCTTTACTTCTCTGTTACTCCAGCGCTAAGCACATAGAGGGCCTTAACGCCAAAGATGATGCTTGTGTTTTGGGGAAGAAAAGTGCTTCTCGATGACCTTTCTTGCCTCAGCCTCGCTGTAAGAGGTCGAGGTGAGGTCTTTCTCCTCTCGCCTCAGCCTTGCTGTACAAAGTCGAGGTGAGGTCTTTCTGCTCTCGCCTCAGCCTTGCTGTACAAAGTCGAGGGTGAGGTCTTTCTTATCTCGCCCCAGCCTCGCTGTACAAAGTCGAGGTGAGGACTTTTCTTATCTCGCCCTAGCCTCGCTGTACAAAGTCGAGGTGAGGACTTTCTTATCTCGCCTCAGCCTCGCTGTACAAAGTCGAGGTGAGGACTTTCTTCTCTGGTGAACCTTGCTGTTCACGTTAGGTGTTCTCACTCGAAGGGGAGGTGTTCTCGACGAACCTACCTTCCCGCTTACGAGACCTCTAACCCCAAGTGACAGGTTCAATCTTGCCTCGCATCGCTCACAGGCGAGGGAGGACTTGACTGACCTCACATCGCTCATAGGCGAGGAGGATTTATCTGACCTCACATCGCTCATAGGCGAGGAGGATTTATCTGGGCGAACCCTTCTGTTCACGTTGGAAGTTCTCACTCGAAATGGAGGTGTTCTCTACGAACCTACCTCTCCACTCACGAGACCTCTAACCCCAAGTGACAGGTTCTAACTGACCTCACATCGCTCACAGGCGAGGAGGATTTCTCTGGGCGAACCCTTCTTTCACATGGAAGTTCTCACTCGAAGTGGAGGTGTTCTTCTACGAACCTACCTCTCCACTCACGAGACCTCTAACCCCAAGTGACAGGTTCTATCTCGCCTCAGCCTCGCTATAGGAGTCGAGGGAAGAGGACTTTTCTCTCGCCTCAGCCTTGCTGTAAGAAGCAGAGGAAAAGGACTTATCTCTTGCCTCAACCTTGCTGTAAGAAGCAGAGGAGGAGGACTTTTCTCTCGCTTCAACCTTGCTGTAAGAAGTAGAGGAAAAGGACTTTTCTCTCGCCTCAACCTTGCTGTAAGAAGCAGAGGAATAGGACTTTTCTCTCGCCTCAACCTTGCTGTAAGAAGCAGAGGAAGAGGACTTTTCCTCTCGCCTCAACCTTGTTGTAAGAAGCAGAGGAAGAGGACTTTTCTCCAATGTTCTTTGAGTGGGCGCATGCTCCCAGGAGAGCACCTGGCGTGGCTGGTCTGAGCGCACTCGCCAGGCGCATCCTGCCTGCATGGCCTCATCACACTGTTTCATGCACTTTCCCACCGGCGAGGAGCTCTTCTTCTGGAATCATGCGAGGTGCATGCGTAACGCTCTCGCTGGGAGCTTGGGTCCCAGCTTAACACGTGTTGGCAAGACCCCGATGACCATGCGCCGATGAGTGATCGTGCTCTGTACGTGGCGGCGACAAATAGCGTCCTCATGCGGCGATGTCTGATCGTGCTTTCACAGGGCGATGACTGATCGTGCTTTCACGGGGCGATGACTGATCGTGCGATGAATAACCACCGATGACTTCTCGCACTCTGCTCCCAGGCGCTTGTCCAGGCGCTGATCTGTAGGTGGTGGTCACTTGGTACTGACCACTTATCACCTGCACTTGCGCTTGGGGCAAGGGGAACTTTAAACTGGAAAACACACACTTACTTTATGTACTAAAGTCTTTTTTATTGGGTGGCCTCGTTAAAAACCCTCCTCAGGGAAAAGAGTGCCCCCTGGTGTATTCAACTGTTTACAGTGTATAGCGCGAGAACGCATCTACTTTACATCTTAACCGGGTGTATATATGCTGGGTCTCCTTTCATTGGCGATGACCGACCTCACGAGTAGCGATCATGCCCTCTGCTTCAGCTTCCCCCCGAGCTACCTGGGAGCCCCCCTAGCGTAGCTCCCTCCATCACCTGATTTTCCCGTGCACAGGGATCTCATGCTGCTGGTCACCTGCTTGGGACCCCGAAGCGCGATCACCTTGCGGCTCCCTCAGGTAATCGGTTAGGAAACCTGTTTTCACCAACTCAGCAAGTTGATGCCCCAGCGCCAGGCAGGTGTAGAGTGTGTGTCCATAAGCCTGATGGAATTCACACCAGTCATCCTTCCTACTTCCAAGCACCTTGTCGGTTTTCTCTGGTACTCGGAGTCTTGCAGCTACAGCAGGAATTGCAATCACCTCCGCCAACTCTATCATGAAATCATACCTGGGGGGTGTATTGTTCTCCCTTGCACGCCCCCTAGCCTGATCCTTCCTAGGTGTGTAGGGGCGAGACCTGCCCTGCGCTTTCGTCCCTTCTCTGGCCTCATGCACCCATGCGTGTCGCTGCTGCTTCCCCTGTCCTTCGCGTCTTGGCGGTGCAGCACTGCTTTTCTTCTCAGAGACCTGCGTCTCTGCTACAATATGCGCCACCGCGCGTCGCCGAATCTCAGCGAAGGTGGCAGGGTGGTCTCTGATGAGCGATTCACTGAAAAGACCAGGCAGCACACCTCTCTTGAATGCATGCACCAGCATGTCCTCGTTCTTGCTGGGCAACCTCACTACCTGCGCACCAAAACGGTTGAGGTAGTCCTTCAACGACTCCCCCTGATACTGGCGCACGTCGAACAGGTCGTAGGACACCATCGGTAGCGCTCTGTTGACGATGTACTGCTCTGTGAACAGCTTCAAAAACTGCTGGAAGGAGGTGACGTGGCCCTCTGGCAGGCTCACGAACCACTCCATAGCTACTCCACTCAGCGTACTCATAAACACCTTGCAGTACACAGCGTCTGAGCCTCCAGTCAACATCATCTGGGTATGGAAGGCTATCAGATGCGCTTCTGGATCTTCCTTCCCCGTGAACGACGCCTTCACTCCCACCAGGTTGGGAGGCACCACTGTGTTCATGATCTCAGGGGAGAAAGGCATAGGGAAGGCCCTTGGGGGCGTCAGTGGAGCCTGATCCTCTCCCACACGACCCCCAGCTTGCTGCATGTGGTGCAGACTCGAGCGCATCTCCTCATTTGCCTTGCGCAACTCCTCATTCCTGGCCTGAGAGGCGGCCAGGTCCTCCTGCATCCGCGCCTGATGCACCCTGGACTTTGCCACCGTCTCTTGGAGGGCGCGCATCGTTTCCATGATTTGTTGCATGGTAACGCCGTCGGCTCCATTCGGCGGAACAGATCCATGTCTGGTATTCCTCATTCTCTGCGATTTCTGCTCTCGTTCTTGCGTATGGGACCTTCGTTTTACTCCGGCCCCACGGTGGGCGCCAAATGTTCTTGCCGGTTGACTCGCCTATCGATTGACTTACGACACTCACACGCCTCCTTCCTCACGTTGATATGTGCTTGGTTCCTTCGAAGCAATCTGCACCTGCAAAAGAGAAAGGGGGCGCCCTAGAGGCCGTTTGCACTCCGACGCTCAAGTCAGTGTAAGGCAAGGAACACCAAGTGTATTGAGTTTCTCTCTGTGTGTTTAGGTCTAGAAACTGCGTACCTTTGTGAAGTATTTTACTGTCCCTTATATAGCCTAGGGTTTACTGCGCCGCTAGCCCTGATTAGGGTTTACTGCGCTGCTAGCCATATTTAGGGTTTACTGGAATACCCTTGCGCCGCTATCACCCAATCTTAGGGTAATCTAGCACATAAGGTTTCCTTCTCTGGAGTGCAAACTCTCACTGGGTGACCACTTGGGTGCCTCCTTGTGCACCTAGTCTCTGGGCCCACCCGTTCTGGGAGTACCTTCACTGTTCACGTGCCATGCATGTAGCTTCACTGGGAAAACCCTAGCTCTGGTGAGTACTCGTCCCCTCAGGACTCTACACCCAACTGTGCTCTCCCTGCTACCCGCATAGGCACTTCGTGATCCAGGCCTCTCCTTACCTCTGGACATGTTTACTGATAACTGGTCTTCCCCCAAGGCCGATGTCACCTCGTCTCCACCCAAGGCCGATGTCACCTCGTCATACTCTGTTGCCGAGGACTCCTCGACCTGCTGAGTGACGATGACACCTTAGCCCATCCTGGTGGTCTGACGACTACTCACCCTTCCCTGCGGGAAAATGCTGATGACTAATCACCCTTCTCTCAGGGGACACACCGACGACTGATCACCCTACTCTGAGGGAACACACCGATGACTGATCACCCTACTCTGAGGGAACACACCGATGACTGATCACCCTCTCTGAGGAAACACACCGATGACTGATCACCCTACTCTGAGGGAACACACCGATGACTGATCACCCTCTAATGGGGTCCATTCCTCACGTGGCTTTGGCCCATGCTGTGGGACCCATCTGACGTGGTTCGCCCTTTACTACCTGTTCTCGGTGTCCGAGGACTGGTCGGTACAAATATTAATAATTAAAAAATAAAAATAATAATAATAATATTGTGATTAATATTATTATTGTTATTTATTATTATTATTTATTATTATTATTACTGTTATTATTATTATTTTGTTTATTAATATTATTAATATTATTATTGTTATTATTATTATTATTCCTATTATTATTAATATTATTTTTATTATGATTATTATTATTATTGTTATTATTATTAATATTATTATTTTTATAATTATTTTTATTAATATTAATATTATTATTACGGTTATTATTATTATAGTAATAATAATAATAATAATTATTATTATTTTTATTCTTATTATTATTATTATTATTAATATTATTATTTTTATTATTATTATTATTATTTTTTTATTATTATTACTATTATTATTATTTGTTATTATTATTACTATTATTATTATTTGTTATTATTATTACTATTATTATTATTTGTTGTGATTATTATTTTTGTTTTATTATTATTATTTTTATTGTTGTTGTTATTATTATTATTATTATTATATTTACTGTTATAATATTATTTTTGTTATGATTATTATTATTTTTATTACTATTATTATTATATTTACTGTTATAATATTATTTTTGTTATGATTATTTTTTATTATTATTATTATTACTATTATTATTATATTTACTGTTATAATATTGTTTTTTCATGATTATTATTTTTGTTATTATTATTTGTAGTGGCCAGACCTCGGTCATCGAGAACCGATAGTAAAGGGTGAACCACGTTAGCTGGGTCCCACAGCATGGGCCAAAGCCACGTGGAGTGGACCCCGCAGGCAGCTTGGATTATAGGGTGATCAGTCATCGGTGTGTTCCCTCGGAGAAGGGTGATCAGTCACCGGTGTGTTCCTCTCGGAGAAGGGTGATCAGTCATCGGTGTGTTCCCTCAGAGAGGGGTGATTAGTCACCGGTATGTCCCTCAGAGAGGGGTGATTAGTCATCGGTGTGTTCCCTCGGAGAAAGGTGATCGGTGTGCCTCCTCAGAGAAGGGTGATCAGTCCTCGGCAAACGCTAAGCTTTGGCATAAGAGATTTATCCTTAGAGTTGCATGTAATGGCACGTGAGGGGTTTAAGGGCCCGTGGGAGATTAGTTTAAATCATAAGGATAGACCCCGCAACGTGAGGGTTAACAATATGCTGTGATATTCGCTCATAAAGATAATTGCTTAAAGATAGAAGGTTACCGCCATACACGCCAGAGGATCAAGAGATAAAAGATATTGTTCCTAGTAATATTTCATTGATATGTAGGTGGTGGCAGTAGCACTCCAAATATACAAAGATACGCTGTTAAAGATTACGCACGTATAACAACATTCTCTCACTCACTAAATATTTTCCTGCTAAAGATAAAGTTCCATGTAGGGAAAGTTGGTTACAAGAGATAACCTAATGACTCCCTATAAAAGGGGCTTAAGGCTCCAGGGGAAGGTACGCAGTTTTGGAGACTATCACTCCTTTACTATACACTTGGTGTTTTTTGCCCTAGTTTTGACTTGAGCGTCGGAGTGCAAACGGCCGTGAGGGCGCCTATCTTTCTTTCTTTTGCAGGCAAGCTATTTTACAGTGAAGGAGGAGGAAGAAGGTGCTAGCGATCGTAGAGTTTGACCAACAGCAAGTCAACCGGCAAGAACATTATTATTATTATATTTACTATTATTATTATATTTACTGTTATAATATTATTAATAATAATAACAATAATATTAATAATAACAATTGTAAGAATAATAATAGTAACAATAATATTAATGTTAATAATAATAATTATTATTATTGTAATAATAATAATAACAATAATACTAATAATAATAATAATAAAAATATTAATAATATTAATATTAATAAATAATGATAATAATAATAAAAATATTAATAATAATAGAATAATTTTAATAATAATAATATTAACAATAGTAATAATAATAATAAATAATAATAAATAATAATAATAATAACAATAATAACAATAATAATAATAATAACTCTCAATCCTACCTCTCTCTTCACATAAATATACTCTCTCTTTGACATAAACACTCTCTCTGCCACATAAGCACTCTTTCTGCCACGTACATATTCTCTTCCTGCCATATCAGCAACCGCTCACGCCGTCAAGTGAAATTTAACGGAAATGACCAATTTAAATACATTTTAAAAAATATAGGGACCAAATTGATTTTTTTAAAAACCACTATACTAAATTGACTATTGACCCCAAATATAGGGACGAAAAAGGTAATTAAACAAACAAAAAATTATGGAGAGGTCTCCCCCAAATATATCTGATTGATAAAAGTGTTGTTTGTTAACTTTTCTACTATCTTAAACATATTTAAAACTTTGGAAGTACATATTCTACATAATAAATTAAAGGATGAAGTGTCCTAAAATACTGAAACAGTATTTAACAGATTAAGAATTATGTATTTTAAAATTAGATAAAATATTTTTAAAATGATCAAAAATGGTAAAAGACACTTTAAAATTATGTATAATATTATTAGCATTTGAAGAAAATATTCTGACAAGAAAATTTTAACTTTCATCTTTCATAAACCATTTCGAAACCTTTTCAAAAACATTTTAACCTTTATGTTCATCCATCATCTCATTTTACAAAATATAAAATGTAGACACAAGACAAAAACTAAACTAACTAGAATTCATCAAACACAAATTGGACAAATATTTTAAGATGTAAAAAAAAAAAAAAAAACTCTCTCCCTATTTAATCAAGACAAACAATCCAACACCTTAATGAATGTTGATGTCTTCATCTTTTAGAGTGCACAATGAAAACTAAGAATCTAGCGGATAACACATCAATCAACAGTACTACTTCTTCATCCTAGAAAAAACTATTTCTTGCTCGTGCTTCTTCTCCCCCTTTGTGTTCATCAAACAAAATAAGAGAAGAGATACAAGTAGAAACACTACTTGAATGGATATACCATTCCATCAAATAGTAGCAAATAAAAGAAATAAAAGCAGTTATAACAATTCTAATTAAACATCATAAATTGTTCAAGGTGCATAAGAACACCATACAAACCAAAATAAACACAAACAAAAATTGTTCAGTAAACAGTAAAAGAAATTAAACTAAAGGGCTTGGAAACCAAAAGATCAAGAATCCCAATAATAAAGCTTAACCAATTGCTACTGAACAACCTCGATCTGGTTGTCAAGATGTTGAAATCTTGTCTCTATCATCTCATGATATTCCCTTTGACATGTAGAGATTGAATCCAACTTGTATATGATTAATCTTCCAAAAATGGAAAGTGGTTCACCTTTGTCAACAAGTGGAACATATGTGACCAGAGCATTCATTTCTAGCCCATTAATATCTCCACCACCAATGATTAATCCTGAAATATCAGTTGCATTCTAAGCAGTAGCATCTTCATCCTTGTTGGTCCAGATATCATTAACCTTGTGAAAACCCAATTTTGAATAGGGTGACACAATCTACTTCACTTCCAACATTATGGTTTCTAACAACTCATCCTCCAACTCAACATCAAAGTATTTTAAGAATTTGGAGATAAGATGTATATGGAACCATAGTCCACAAGTCTCTTGGACTTAGCATATGATCTTTCATTACAAAGATCCAATTTACCTTAACTTTGTTCATGATGAAGTACATTAGGATGTGGTCTTCTTCATTCAACATTTCATGATTAATCCCCATAGGAGTCAGCTGCCAAGCCACTACATACACCAGAAACCTCTTTGTGAGCTTTAGGTTTCCCACATGGAATCGACTGATAGAGACATTCTGATTCTTCAAGCAAGTGTAGTAAAATTGCACATCTTATTGAACTCACTAATTTCAAAAGTGTTACCTTTACTTACCTTGACACCTTATACCACACACAACATTCCACATATCTGGTGTAATTAGCATATCCACACCCTTTACGCTTGTTTACAAGTTTTCTCCATCAAAGACAAGGTTAGTATAGAAAACTTTAATAAGGTCAAGATATATGGTGTTTGTTAATTGCAAGAACTTCTACAGTTTGTTACGCTTGAGTAGACTCAAGGCTTCAAGCAGAAGATTTGAGTTTTTTCCTGTATTTTGAGAATCATATCTCGGTGCTTATGGTCCGTTTGCATCCAACGACGGATTTTAAGAAAGCGAAGAAATGCATTGAAAGCTCACAAATCAAGAAATAAAAAAAATATTAAAATACAAAAATCAAGCAAAAGTGTATCACTATTCTTTCTTCGCAAATATGCGAAGAACGTGTCTTTTGAACTCACAAATCATTGTTTTTTCTTCGCATAATATAAATAATAATTATTATTATTAAAATATTAATAAATATAAAAAATATTAATAATTAATTTATGAAACAATAACTACAATTAAAAAATTATAAATTATAATTAATAATAATAAAAATAAATAATAGTAAAATAAAAATTAATTTATAATATACATTTTACACCTTTTAAAATAATTAAAAAATTTTACACAACCATCACATCACTTATAAAATTCAATAAACTTTTCTCATAAATCTATTTTAACATACCTCAGTCCAAACTACTTCACTTTCCTTTCCTTTCAAATCACTTCAAATTCACTCTCTCAAATCTCTTCCCCAATTCAAACACACCATTAATATGATCTTCGGGGGTGATGATGTCAAGTTTGGAAGCTTTGAATGTAGCTGATGGAAGCTTTGAATGTAGCTGGTGGAGGATGTGGAGGTAGGTAGGTTATGCACAAAGTGAAGTAAAGGGGAGGCGTAATTATGAAGAGTGATGCCAACTTTTTCAATGAAAATTCTGTTGGCAATAATGTGAATCATGGAGTGGTGTGTTGTTGCTATCACAGAGATATGCTCCCATGCATATTGGGGTTTCTTGGAGGTATTGGTTACGGTGATGTGTCCAAAATTGTGAGAACCACTTTTTTCTTCCATCCAGTTTAAGAATCCACTATTTAGAATGTGAATTTAATTTTTTTAAGATTTTTTTTTAGTCTTTTTTGTTTTTTCTGATTTTTAAGAATCTAAGCTCATAAATTAATAAGGAAATTTTGGTTTATGTATACGAATTAAGACACTTTTAAATTTTTTTATTTTTTTATTTTATTAATTTTTTGCTGATTAAAAAAAAGACCGAAGGCTTCAACTAGATTCCTCCATTAAAATTGCATAACTTTTGGAATATTAATTTGTTTTCGGCTCATCTAGGAAATTTGTCATGCCTTTTGAGTTTCCAGAGAACCATGTTTCAATGTGCCTTGAACATGTTGTTGAAACCTTTTGACCTCTTCTTCTTTTGTGGGGATGCCATGATTTCTATGCTTGTAAATTTGAAAATGAAATAACAACTTTGAAGTGTATGCACATATTAGTGATGGTTAAGAAATATAAAGATGAGTGAGAACCTATTTGAAACATCTGCAATTAATTTGTTTGGGGAAAACGATCTAACTGATTATCTGGGAAATTAATTTTCAATCGGTGCAATTAATCAGATTTGACTGCCGTGGAATGGAAACAATTAAAGCATTGCCGTGAAAAAGATTCAGTCAAACAAATCCGAACAACTTATGGTCAGCCAAGTACACATTGACACGTGGATAAAGCATTTATCCTTTTACGTACATCTATGTCGACAGAGAAAAAAGCTACTTTTGCAGTTCACGAATAATTGTTAGCAAAAGAGTAAAATAAAACAATCAGTTGAAATATCTGTTAATCAATTGAAAATGTTGTTCAGTGACAAATATTTTCTACCAATTAATTTTATTCTAAGAAACATGATTTAGGCTAATGATGTCTAATTTATCTCTAAGAAGGTTAAATCTATCTATTGCTAATGGTTTATGGTTTAGTGAATAAGCCAGTTGTTTCTCAGCTGAGTTAAGAACAGTTTGGGAAAGAAAAGAGTATTCAATTAAGCCAAGAGTGGCTTTAGAAACAATACTCTGTTGAATTAAGAGTGGTTTGAAAAAAAATACTTAACGAGCTCAATCAAGAGTGATTAGGAATTGAAAGAATACTCATTAAATTAAAAATGGCTTGTGAAAATAATACTCAAAAGATTAACAAAATGTCTTTGATTAGTGAAAACTCTTAAATAGTTTGTTTAAGGGGACTGGACGTAACTCAAGTGATAGGTGAACCAATATAAATTTGTGTTTACTTTTCTCTTATCATTGTTTGTTAGATGTTACTTATATATTATCTTTAAATTCACGATTTGAGTTAGGCTTCATTCACTCGCCACCCTTTGGAGCTTCTTGTTCCTACATGCATATATATATATATATATATATATATATATATATATATATATATATATATATATATATATATATATATATATATTTATTTATTTATATATATGTGTGTGTTGGTGGCAACTAATGAAAGATTCAATGATGAATGAACTCCATAATCAATCTACTTTTTAATTTGTTTTATTCTTTTTCTTTTACTATTTTGAATAACAACAAACTTCCCCCTTTAATTTAGTGTTTTTTTTTCTAATTAATACCTTTTGTAGACAATATTTAAACATTGTTTCACTGAATTTGTAATTGAATTCGTTGGAGACAACTTCGAGTTAACTAATCCTATATATACTCAAAATCTATTGACTTTTGATGCAGGAGATGGTCTATGTCTATGTTGAGCACTAGACGATCTAGGACATTGTATTAGATGGTATACACTCACACTTTTTTATTTGATCGAAGATGACAATGATTAGCTAGCTAGGAAGATCAGTATTGTTGAAAATGAAGATTATATTGAGTTATATTTAATGCATCCAAACTCTCATGAAGAATAAAGACACTTATATCATGGAAAATGAAGACTTGATCGTCTTAACATGTGTGTTGATTTGATTTCGATTTAATCGGTCTATATGTTTCTTTTTATTGAGGTAAATAATTCATCTAAATCTAAGAATAATGTTTTTGAAATGTTTTTAATACTGTTAGTATTAAGAAAATTTCAATAGAATGAAATTTTGTTTTAATATGTTAAAATTACTTAAAGCCTTAAAAAGTTTTGTGGAGATTTTTAATCTGTTAAAACCAATTATTTAACATATTGAAATCTCTTGGTTTTTTAGGATGTTGTTATTTGTTATATTTTTAACATATTAAAGACTCGGATTTATCTACTGTTTTCATTAAGTGAATTCAATTGGTTGAATTGATTTTTTGATCTATTAAAAATAACATAACAATTGAAAATGTGTTTTTTTTTTAAGGTTTATAAAAAGATCTTTTGGAAATCTTTTTGAAACGAATTCTTACAATTTTAAGAGAGAACTAAGTGATTTTTAGAGCACTTTTACTTCGAATGAATAATTTTAATTCTTGGAGCATTCTTGGATTACATATCTTGATTGAAGAGATTTTTCCTGAATTTCCATAACTTGGTTATTTCTGCAATAATTGAGATGTAGTTGCTCCATTGATTACTTTGTTTCTAAATGTCTTATACTGAAATTAGATAGTGTTTTTGATTTCTTTAGAGTAGCAAGGTGTTGCTTGTGGTTTAGATCATTCTTGTAGGATTCAAGAGTGATATTCTTGTATGTCTTGTAAAGATTCTTTATTCTTAATGATATCTCAGCTAGTGTGACTAAAAAACTGTATGTAGCTCTTGAGAAAGAGTGAATTAGTATAAAAACTTATGTGTGATTCTTTTTTTTTTCTCTCTCTCTCTCCATTTACCTTTCTATATTTAATTTTTAGGTGTTTCTAGTGTGTTTAGAAATTCAACTGATTAATTGTTTGAACTAATAAATATTAATTGGTTAAAATTTATTATTCGTATTAGTTAACTGTATTTTCAATAAATTATTGTACATTCTAATCAGTTGATTTTTGTAAAAATTTCATTCTAACTCAGATTTCAAAGAAAAATTTTAAAAGTTCAATTCACCTCCCTTTGAACTCGTCTATATTTTTAATGTACTGCCAATAGTAAAAGATGTTGCATATGAAAGAAGAATAATTAAAGTTGAATGAAGTGAATTTAATGCAATGTCCATATTCAAGCTTGTTAGATAAAAAGAATTTCAAGTAAGTTGAAACTGTTTAACTATCATAAACAGAATCTCACTGAATATATTACATAAAGCCAACATTCAAGAAGAAGAGAGAGATCCCTCGTGCATAAAACAAAAACTATGCCAATCTTTGGATCCGAAAAAGCTTCAAGGAGAACACCATGAGTGTTGATATAGCTAGGAGAGAATGCTTAACCTTGTATTCTTCAAAAGATGTAATCCCTTCCTAAAGAGCAAGACACGTGATCTGATGATCATACCTTCATGAAAACTTCATATCTTAGCCAAGAGTGGTTGTTGGGAAATAATACTCAGTCGAGTCAAGAGTAGTTATGTAAATAATACTTAATTGAGTCAAGAGTTACTTGGAAAAGAATATTTAGTTGAGCCAGGAATGGCTTGGGAAAGAATACTCAACAAGATTAACAAGGAGTGACTAAGAGCTGAAAGAATACTCTTTAAGCTAGAAGTGGCGTGTGGAAAGAATATTCAAGGGATTAACTACTGGGGACTACGAGTCCAAACAATACTCAAGAAGTTAGTAAAAAGTTACTATGAGCGCAAAAAATATTCAAAATGTATTTCACAACATTAGTCTACCTAGTGAAATTCAGTTTATTGAGTGAGAACCAGATGTAATCTCTTACGACAGACAAACTAGTATAATTTTTTTGTGATCATTTGTAATAAGTGAGAGCTCCTTTTGAAAGTATATGTTTAAAAATAATTAGTTCATAAAATCAATTAAGTTCTAAAGTTGATTTTGTTGTACTTTATTAAATGCAAAAATCTCTATCTCATTAATTCACAAAGAAAACTATCGTATGAAAAATCATTATTAGAGAATATTTATGAAAAAAGTTTATAAAATTAACTAAAATACATTTCAAATATTATTTTTTATATTTTTCTTGTTTTTCACATAACTTAATATATTAAATGTTTTCATAAAAATAAATAAATAATAAATAAAATAAGAAAAGTTAAATAATTAATTTTGATTCAATTTAATTTAAGCTATTCATGAGGTCGGACTGGAACCAAACCAAATTGAATCGTTTGGTTTTTCAAAGAATAAATCCATATCAATCCCAAACTTTTTTTTTTGTCAGTTGTTTTGTTTTGTTTTGTTTTTTATTTTTATTTTTATTTTTAGTTACTATTTTGAATGAGGTCGGATTTGAATACTCCAAAATTATATATATATATATATATATGATTTTGATTGATAAATTTATTTTAATAAAATACTTATATGATTTTATTTTTTTATTTGATGTTTATAGAAATAATTAAATAATTAAATATGATTTTTTTATATTATAACACGAAATTAATTTTTTTATAATTTAATTTTTAATCATTTAAGAACCTGACAAGAATTATTTTATTATATTTTTTACTATGAGTACCTAAAAGTTTTAAAATTTAAACTAGAACGATAATTATAAAAAAACATATTTAACATATAATAAAAAATAAAAATTACTTGAAAAGACTTTACCATATATTTTCTTATCAAAGAAATAAAAATGGTAAAATAAAATTAAATATTTAATTCTTTACTAAAGTAGAAATATATGAGAAATAAGAAAATATTTTAATAGTTTTTAATTCTTAATTTGAAAAAAATAAAAATAATAAATAACTTCTATTAGTTACTTTTTAAAAATCAATTGTCCTCCAGTAATTCATTATCTCTCCCTTCAGCCGCGAAAACAGAAGAATCTTTACTCTTGTTATTTGTCCTTATCATCATTTAAATCAATGGACCTATGCAAATAATGAAAGATAGATGATAGTTTTCATTTTCAAATGTACTTATTTCCACATTTATCCTTTGGTTGAAAATACACGTATGGATCTGATTTCTTTCATAAAGATATTATAATATTAATCAATTAAAAATATTTTGAATTCATTTTTTTAAATATTATAAAATGTTAACCATCTTATCATAATATTTTATCATTATCATCAAGAAAAAGAATAAATTCATGAAAAATTATTTTAATATATTTAATCATTTTTATGGTAAATTTTGAATCTATAGTATTACTAAAAAAAATCATGTTTTTAAATTAAAATAATTACTTATAATAAAAATGTGATTAAAATAAAAAGGTTAATAGACAATTTTCCTCTTTAATAAATAAAAATTTATTTATTTATTTCATAAAATAAATAATTAATAAATTTTATTTATTTTAAAATAAATAAATAAATAATATTTATATAATTTTGTATGTTATTTTTATAAAATTTTATATATATTAAACTGCATTATTTTTCTTTAATTATTTAGAAAATTACTAAAATTATAAAAATAATAAAATTATATATGTTATAATATAATAAGCACATGTGCTTTTGTTAATATATAATAAAACAACCTGGTTTTGCTTCCTCAGCTCTTATCCTCTTTCTCTGTTCTCATAGCCCTTTCCCAAAAAGCGACAGAAATGGAAGCAGCATGGACCACAACTCTGACTCTCATAGTGATACTTCTTCTGATAGGGGCATGGAAGATTCTGAACTGGTTATGGTTCAATCCAAAGAGACTTGAAAAGCTCCTAAGGGAGCAAGGTTTTCAAGGCAATCCATACAAGCTTTTGTTTGGAGACAGCAAGGAGTTTCTCAAGATGAGAAAGGAAGCCTTATCAAAACCCATGGATCTCTCTGATGACATAGTTCCACGTGTCTCTTCCTATATCCATCACAGTGTCAACTCACATGGTATGTTTGTTATTTATGGTTCTATTCTTTTTTGCAATTTTCATCTATTTACCTTCTTCACACACTTTTTTATTTTGATAATTCATGCTCATGCACGCCTTTTCTTTTTCAATGTTCTACATGTAGCGACTGTGTTTTATAGTCCCTTATATATACACTGCGTTTTGTTTGTTTGCTTTATGTTATAAGATCGTTGAGGAGTTGCGGAGTTGCATATGGTGTGTTCATTAGTTCACTTCATTGAGGTGACACCTTTAACTTTTGTTATAGATATTAAAATATTAAAGAGTAAATATTAAAAAAGTAGATTTTAAACTTCCTTTACTTTTGTAAAAACAATTTATTATAATTTATTTGGTGAGATGTGACTTATTCACTCATAAATATGTTACATACGAATTGACAACAACTTTGAAGTAAGGGGTATGTTGGAAATCTCATATCGATTAGATATAAGTTTGATATAAGAATATTTCACCGTATATAAGTAGGTGCAAAAGTTGGTTTTACACTTATTTGAGCTTATCATACACTAAAACTATCTTTTACAACTTCCAAGTAATCTAAGAAAGTAAAAATGAAGTCATTTTTTTTGAAAAATATTGTCCAACAACTTGAGAAAATTCTCACAAAACAGGAGAAAGTTTAGAAAAACAAGGTGAAATCTCTATTTGATGGTGACTACGAATAAGTTCTTTCCTTATGCCGCTAATTGCATTCTTAATGAAAATTTCAATATATGAATGACCAAATTATAGAGGTAGTGAAAAACATGCCTAAAACAAATCAAAGGAAGAGAAGAAGTTAAAGGTCCAAGCCATCACAAATTTGAAGAAGAAATATATTGTTTCCATTATGTCCTAGCCCCAAATTAGAGAACATAAGAGACAATCCTGATTGCTACTCAAAAAGGGACAAAACTTTTCAAAATTTGGTTAAGACATTTGTTTATAAGCACCAAACATGTACATTAGAAGAACTGGGCATGTGCTCACTAAAGGTGAATGTGTACAGAACACTGGCTGATGTAGCTGAATCAAAATCCACTAGAAGCAACTCTAGTATGGGCATAACATAATAGATTTTGGTGAAATTGGGACGATAAATGATTAAATCTTAACTACTATATATGGTGATAGATATTATGTTGAGATAACATTTCCTATAAAATTTAACAAAATGTATGGGTAAATATATGATATTATTAAGCTTATTTTCCATCTTAATCCACTTAAGGAGTGCATTCATTGTGTATCAAAAGGTTCCCATGGTTTGTGATTCATCTCAAATTAGAACAGTCCACATACAAAGTTGCATGTCCTCTTTAATTCCTGATTTTTTTTTCCTTTTATTTTTTATCATTAGTGTAACTGTTTGAACCTTATAAATAGCTTATAGTATGCAGGTAAGAATTCTTTTATCTGGTTAGGACCATCGCCAAGGGTGACTATCTTAGATCCAGAGCAAATCAAAGATGTATTTAACAAGATCTATGACTTCCCAAAGCCTAATACAAATCCACTTATCAAGTTACTAGCAACTGGCCTTGCAAGCTATAAAGGAGAAAAGTGGAGCAAGCACAGAAGGTTAATCAACTCTGCTTTCAATTTAGAAAAATTAAAGGTCAGTTGCTTGCATTTGCTAGATATGGATTTGTGTTATGTTTCAAAACATATCAGAAAAAAACTAAGGAATTGGGTTTTGTACGTGTGTGTTTGTTTTCTTCTTCTTTAACAAGGCAAAATTTACTCTACCTAGAAATGCAGCATAGATTTGGCAAGCAACATACTTTGTAGGCATAAACAAAATATTGATACAAAATGGTACCTGAATTCATATACACAATTCATAGAAAGAAAAAGAAAAGTCATTTTTTTGATAGTTATTTTTATACACAAGTAGATTCTGCCTGATATTTTTATGCAACCATATTGCATGCAAGTAGCATGTACTTTTCTTAACAACAAAAATTTGGTTTATAAGCAACATGCATACTGAAGCCTGGATGCTTTTATGGTTAGTTTCAATGAAGTGATTCTGACTCCGAGTGATTTCCTTATTACACCACAGACAATGTTACCATTATTCTTCGAAAGTTGCAATGATCTGGTTAGCAAATGGGAAGGAATGTTGTCTTCAGACGGATCATGTGAAATAGATGCATGGCCTTTCCTTCAGAATCTGACTAGTGATGTTATCGCTCGATCAGCATTTGGAAGTAGCTTTGAAGAAGGAAGAAGAATATTTCAACTTCAAAGAGAGCAAACTAAACTTGTAATGCAAGTTATATTAAAAATTCAAATCCCCGGATGGAGGTAACTTACTGGTTTGATTTGATGACTAAAACAAGTTCAAGCTTATTCAATGAGTTTTTTTTCACTAAATAACCCTTACTATATATGGAATGCAAGAAACAATGATTAGCAGATAATAAATAATATAGGAATCAGACAAATTTAATTTATAAAACAACAAACTTACCGAATATTTGGTTTCTCTTAATTGCGAAGGGAAAAAGTCCATTCAATGTTAAACTGAAACTACTAGCAAGTAACATCTACCAAATGTGTGGCAAAGATATGTTCTACCTCAATTTACAGTTTGCAATAGCAAAATTCTATCTATTAGAGAAATATGTTAGGGAAAGAAAGTCGTCCTCTTCATGTACAAATTTAATGGGATGGAACAATGTATATTTGTAGGTTTTTACCTACTAAAACCCATAGGAGAATGAAGAAAATTGACAGAGATATAAAAGCTTTGTGTAAGGATATGATTTACAAGAGGGAGAAAGCACTAAAGGCGGGTGAAGCCATTAATGATGACCTATTAGGCATACTTTTAGAGTCCAATCACAAGGAAATTCAAGAACATGCAAAGGGAGACAATAAGAATGTTGGAATGAGTCTTGAAGATGTAATCGAGGAATGCAAGCTATTCTACTTTGCAGGGAAGGAAACCACTTCAGTTTTGCTGGTTTGGACAATGGTGTTATTGAGTAGGTACCCTGATTTGCAAGAACGTGCAAGGGAGGAAGTCTTGCAAGTTTTTGGCAATCAAAAGCCAGATTTTGATGGTTTAAATCGCCTAAAAATTGTAAGTACTATATTATATCCTATACTAAATGGTATGTCCTCTATATTCACTACAAATCTTTTTTGTATCAGGTAACTATGATTTTGAATGAGGTTCTTAGATTATACCCACCAGTACTTGGGATGACTCGACTTGTTCAAAGAGATATTAAACTTGGAAACATAACTTTACCTGCTGGAGTGTTGATTTTCCTCCCAACTGTTTTGGTTCACCATGAGTGTGAATTCTGGGGTGAAGACGCTAAGCAGTTCAATCCTGAGAGATTTTCTGAAGGAGTTCTAAAAGCAACAAATGGTAGAGTTTCATTTTTCCCTTTTGGATGGGGTCCTAGAATTTGCATTGGACAAAACTTCTCCTTATTGGAAGCAAAGATGGCTTTGTCAATGATTTTACAACATTTCTCATTTGAACTTTCTCCAGCATATGCTCATGCTCCAGCTATGTCAATCACTCTTCAACCACAGTATGGTGCTCATATCATTCTTCATAAAGTGAAAATGTGAAAATAAAACACACTAAAAGCTTGTAATGTAATAACAAAGTCACTTCTTAGATATTGTCTTATGTTTACTTATTACTCTCATTTCTGCAGTAAAGCTTATAATGTACTAACAAAATTACTTCTTGAATATTATCATATGAAAAGACAAAAAACGATTTCATTCTAAAATACATCCAAACACGGTACTTTAAACTTAGGTGTTTTAAAAGATTGAGAGTTTAAATGCATGAATCTTACTTTAATTTTGTTCAATATTGTTGTTTAACAGTCGCTTAAAGGGTTGATTCAAGATATTCCTTTAACTTGCGTTTAGTTAAGAAATTTCACATAACTTATTTACTATTCAAATGAAATTTATGCATATTTTTTAATAAAAAAATCCAAGGACATTTATGTAATTTACAGAACATAATTTTTACATATTCTTTTATCAGTCACATCAATCATATATATTATGCTTTTTTTTTTTTAATTTAAGCAATCTCCCTTTTTACTTTCTTTCTTTTTTTTCCTTCTCTCTCAACCTGTATCTTAATCCAAACACACTCATAAGTAGGGATGGCAATGCGGGACGAGCTATGTGGGCCAGTCTGTAGCCTGCTACCAAAAAGTGCAGGACGGATTCACTAATCTAGTCTGTTGACCCGCTTAGGCTTGTCTCGTATAACTTGCAACCCACGTGAGCCAACAACGAGACAGAGTAGGTTGGCCCGCTAGCCCGCATAAATAAAAAAAATAATTATTTTATTTTTTCTAAAAAAATCATACCTCACTTACACATTATTATTGTAGTGTGACCTTTATTTTGTTTTATTTTAAAAAAATTAATGTACCAAAAAAGAATATTTTATTTTAATCATCTAAAAAAGTTAATATTAAGAGTAATAGGAGATTTAGTTTTAAATAAAATCTTATATTTAAAATTTGTTAATAAAAAAATAATATGAAGAAGAGATTTCATTAAAATATCTTGTAACAAAACTTTGATAAGAGACTTCGATACATTTACATGCATATAGAGGGAAAATATATACAAAACAAAACTTTAATTATTTTTAATCAAGCATTCTAACAACCATCACACTTGAATTCCTTTATATTGAAACATGAATGAAGTTTTAATTTTTCAGCCGCAGAGATATATATTTTTTATAATTAATAAAATTTTAATTTAAAAATATATTTTCCTTACGTAGGTTGACCCGCAGGCCTGCGTGCTACCTCTTATATGGGGCGTGTAAGTGAAATGAGCCTGCACTCCTTGTGCGGGACTGGCCAACCCAGCCCGCACTTTGCGGGCTAAACGCGAGGCAGGCTTATGCGAGATGGACCAGCACCCATACTCTTAAACACTAGAAGCTTTAAAGAAAAAAATATCTTTATATACATAAGTTTGTCATCAAGTCTTCATGTGCATGGTCAACTTATATTTAGAGACATCACAAAAATATTCGTTGTGACCCAATGCTTCTGATTGTCCATGGTGTTAGAGCTTTTCAACATATCTGTTTGACTTTGAGTTGACACTTTAGTGTAATAATTCTTTAATTGAGGAAAAGGATACACTTATTATGAGTAGTTATGTTGACCATACTGAACACATTGAAATGAACGTATTTTGCTCTGTCATATGTGTGTAAATATATTCTTTGAAGCACGTGAAACTACTCTTTCTTAAATTTATAGATGTTATTCTTTGGTCATTAATATACTAGAGTTGTTTATTGAGATCTTGGTGGTATAGCACTTCACATGTCTATTGTTTCTAGATGAATCGTCTCACACTCTTTTATTAATGGTCTAATTAGGGGTGGTAAAACGGGTCAGTCCAATCCGTTTTAGCCCGACCTGCCATTGGCCCGTCCCTTTTCATTTTTTTCTTTTTTTTTAATTATTTTTGTTTTGGATCTATTTATATGGTTGTAGTCATTAATATCACTCTTGGGACAATAATGCAAGAAAGAACAATAAAATTAAATCAAAGAAGGTTTAATGCATAACAAAATAAAGTAAATATCAATATTTTAATGAGTCAAATAATGTATAATGAAATTAATGTAGATAAAGTTATATATAAAACATTGACAACCACCAATTTTAATTTAAAAAAAACACGAGATTTTTCTTTAAAAGTGTCTAAAATCAAGAAGATCTCCTTTGTCCAACTTGTGGCCTATTGGGTTATCAGGTTATGCAAGGCGAATTAATATGAGCCAAAGGACTCAAAAGGTTAATCTGTCTCTCCTAAATGATGACGTATTAGCGGACCCAACCCACTTTACCATCTTAAGTCTAATCTTACATAACGTATTTATATACACATATTTCATATAAATTTTAAAAATAACTAAAAATAAATGAAAAAACATTAGAATATAAAATTATAGATTAAAGATTTAAGACAATATGAATTATTATCCTAGATTCCTAAATTCGTATGTAAAGTAAAATTGTTGATTTATTTTTAAAGTAAGAAGTATTTTAGAAATTTATTCTTAATTTTGGAAAAATAGTATTAGAAAATTAGTCTCTTATACAAATACATTTTTTTATACTTCCTAATTGCTTATACAAATAAATTACAACAATTTCTCTTAAAATATTCCAATAAATTGTTGGTTGGTTGTTCGTGCTCTGTTTGTTTTCAGGTATGAGGAGAGAGTGGTTCCTTCTTGTGTTTGTTTTAGTGGTTTTGAAAGTGGAGAAGTGGATGAGAGGGTGAAAGTGTTTTTCAATCTTTACATAAATAAACAGATTTGTGTTGATTCCATGTAAAATTATTACATTTTACCCAAATATCATTGTGCATGCATTTTATTATAATATACATTATACAAAATTAAATATTACATAAATTTATTTAATAATTTCAAAAATATTTAATTATACTGTTAATAACAACATATAATTACAAATAATGAAAATAATAAAATAAAATTATAATATCAACAACACATATATAAAATAACAAATATATATAATAATGAATATTATTTTTATAATTTTTAATATATTTAATAAATTTATTTCAATTTAACTCAAAAATATTTTCTATTATATTTTTTCAATTTTTTATTAAAAAATACAAGTAATTATGGATATTATATATTAGAAAAATTTAATTAATTCAAAGATACTAAAAAAATATCATAATTTATTATTCAAATTTTTTAATAAGAATAATAAATTTGTAAACTTACATTTTACATCTTTAAAATAATTTTTAAATTCTTTATCAACTATCAGATCAGTCACAAACTTTAATAAATTATCATCACAAATCTACTCTATCATTCCTCAATCTAAATAGTTTAAAATATCCTCACACATTTTGTTTAATCCTAAATACTTCACTCTCTCTACTCCTCACAAATTGCTTATTCAATCTAAACACAGCATTTCTTTCTTTTTTTAGTCAAGAAAATGGTGTAATAACAAGCTTTGGAAAGATGAGGTTTATGGGTTACATAGCTCAGTGGAGAAGCGCAGCGAAGGAAGAGTTGGATTGCACAGCCATGACTGTGAATTTCCTGTGCTGGCTTCACTTCACCAGCAACTACCTCTGTTCCTCTTGGTGCTTTTCGGATACCCTTTTGATTCAATTGCCTCACGGACAGTGATTACTCACGCCTCGGGAAATTTATTTTGTTCATTTTAAAGCCTCATTTATTACAATCATAACGACTTATGGCTGACAAGACGGACAAAACCAAGAATTTTGCTTCGAAAATGTCAAATGCAATTTCCGCAACTCAACCAATCATTGCGAAACCATTTCTGGATGTCTCAAAAATTGAAGTCTTCACTGGTCAGAATTTTCGACATTGGCAAGAACACGTGTCCACCCTATTGGACATGTACGGAGTTGCTTTTGCACTTACGACTTCTAAACCCGACCCAAGCACGGCTGTGAAACAAATTGATGATTGGATTCATGCAAATAAGGTATGTTGTCACACTTTACTCAGTGCATTCACTACAAGAAAAATTGAAATTACATACGGATATCCGTATGTAATTTTCACAGAGTTATTACATACAGATTTTTCCGTATGTAAATAATAGACAAAACAAAATCTGCAGCATGTGAGAATCGAAGCCAGGTTTCTTCAGTAACAAAAAAATCTTAACCACTACACCAGACAAATTCTTTTACAATATTATGATTTTTATTATAATTATTATTATTTTTAATATTGTTATTGATATTATTATTGTTATTGATATTATTATTGTTATTGATATTATTATTGTTATTGATATTATTATTGTTATTGCTATTATTATTGTTATTGATATTAATAATATTCTGAATATTAATAATATTATGAATCTTCCTCCTATATGAATCTTAATCCTATTCTGAATATTATTAATCTTCCGAATATTCTTCCTCTTCTCCCTCTTCTTCCTGTTCCGCCTCTTCTTCCTTTCTTCTATTTCCTCTTCTTTCTTCTTCCTCTTCTTCCTCTTTCCTCTTCTTTCTTCTTCCTCTTCTTCCTCTTTCCTCTTCTTTCTTCCTCCTCTTCTTCTCTTTCCTCTTCTTTCTTCTTCCTCTTTCCTCTTCTTTCTTCTTCCTCTTCTTCCTCTTTCCTCTTCTTTCTTCTTCCTCTTCTTCCTCTTTCCTCTTCTTTCTTCTTCCTCTTCTTCTCTTTCTTCTTCTTTCTTCTTCCTCTTCTTCCTCTTCTTTCTTCTTCCTCTTCTCCCTCTTCTTTCTTCTTCCTCTTGTTCCTCTTCTTCCTCTTGTTTCTTCTTCCTCTTCTTTCTTCTTCCTCTTGTTCCTCTTCCTCCTTCTTCTTCCTCTCCTCTTCCTCCTTCTTCTTCCTCTCCTCTTCCTCCTCTTCCCCTCTTCTTCCTCTTCTCTTCCTCTTCTTCCTCGTCTCTTCCTCTTGTTCCTCTTCTCTTCCTCTTGTTCCTCTTCTCTTTCTCTTGTTCATCTTCTCTTCCTCTTGTTCCTCTTCCTCTTCTTCCTTCTCTTCCTCTTGTTCCTCTTCCTCCTCTTCTCTTCCTCTTCCTCTTCTTCCTCTTGTTCCTCCCTCTTCCTCCTCTTCCTCTCCTCTTCGTCCTCTTCCTCCCTCTCTTCTTCCTCTTCTTCCTCTTTTCCTCCTCTTCTCTTCGTTTTTTCCTCTTCCTCCCTCTTTTCCTCTCTTCCTCCTCCTATTCCTCTTCTTCCCCTTACTCTTCCTCTCCTTTCTATTCTTCCCCTTAATATAAGTATAATAAAAATCGTAATATAACAGAAGAACTTGTCTAGTTTAGTGGTTAAAGCTTCTCTGGTGATTGGAAGGACTTGTGTTCGAATCCTGCCTGCTGCAGTTTCCTTCCAATATTAATTTGGGGTTAAAGTGTCATTTGAATCTGACAAGATTGTTATGACAAAAAACAATGTTTTTGTTGGGAAGGGATATTGTGATCAAGGACTTTTTGTATTGAACATTTATGAAGTTATGAATGAATCTGAATCTTCTGCTTATATTGTTGATTCGTATGATATATGGCATTCTAGATTAGGAAATGTGAATTATTTGTATGGTATGAAATTGCAACGACTAGGATTTATCAACATGCATGACAAAAAAATAGTAAATGTGATGTATGCGTAGAAGCTAAAATAACAAAGAAAACATGTCACTCTGTAGAACGTCAAACTAAACTTCTTGGTTTAATTCATACCGACCTTGCTGATTTAAAACAAACCATGTCTAGAGGTGGTAAAAATTATTTTGTAACCTTTATAGATGAATTTTCTAGATACACCAAAGTGTTTTTAATTAAACATAAGGATGAAGCTTTTGACGTATTCTTAACTTATAAAGCGGAAGTAGAAAATTAAAAGAATTAGATCAGATAGAAGTGGTGAATATGTTCTATTTAATGATTATTGTGTAAAAGAAGGTATTATTCATGAAGTAACCCCATCGTATTCACCTGAATCTAATGGAGTAGCTGAAAGGAAAAATAGGACTCTTAAAGAAATGATTAATGCCATGCTTATTAGTTCTAATGCTCTTGATAATCTGTGGGGTGAATCTCTGCATACCGCGTGTTTTTTGCAAAATAGGATACCACATAGGAAAATTGGTAAAACACCCTATGAGTTGTGGAAAGGTTATCGACCTAATCTGAAATACCTAAGAGTGTGGGGGTGTTTAGCTAAAGTAATGTTACCTGATCCTAAGAAAAGAAAAATAGGCTCTAAAACATCTGATTGCATGTTCTTAGGATATGCGGAACATAGTGCTGCCTATAGGTTTCTAGTTCTTAATAGTGATATAATTGAACGTAACACTATAGTAGAGACGAAAAACGCTGAGTTCTTTGAACACATCTTTCCTCTAAAGAGTAGTGGTACATTTGAACAACCTATAGATAGTGCTAGCGATACCATGAGTGAGGATATTAGGAGAAGTAAAAGACAGAGAAAGGAAACCTCATTTGGAGATGACTTTTACACTTATCTAGTTGATAATGATCCAATAAGTTTTTTAGAATCTACTAGTGCTCTTGATGCTAAACATTGGAATAAGGCCATTAAAACTGAGCTTGATTCAATTGAGAAAAATAATACGTGGACCTTAGTAGATTTGCCTAAAGGAGCAAAACCCATTGGTTGTAAGTGGATCTTTAAGAAGAAATACCATCCTGATGGATCCATAGAGAAATATAAGGCAAGATTAGTTGCTAAAGGTTTTACTAAAAAACATAACATAGATTACTTTGATACTTTTGCCCATGTTACTAGGATTTCCTCTATCCGTGTTTTGCTAGCCTTAGCACCTATCCATAAGTTAGTAATTCATCAAATGGATGTTAAAACATCTTTTTTGAATGGTGAATTAGAAGAGGAAATTTATGTGGATGACATGTTAATTTTTGGTACATGCAATGATATTGTTTTTAAAACAAAATTGTTTCTTGGATCTAAGTTTGAGATGAAAGACATGGGTGAAGCAAGTGTGATTCTAGGAGTTAAAATCATATGGAAGGGAGATAGTATATTACTATCCTAAGAAAAATACACTGAGAAACTTCTTAAGAATTTTGGTTACTATGACTTTAAGTCAGTGAGTACCCCTTATAATGCTAACTCTAAATTAAAGAAGAACAGAGGAGAATCTATTTCTCAAACTCAATATGCCCAGATAATTGGGAGCTTATTACACTTAATGAGCTTTTCTAGACTAGATATTGCTTATGCAGTAGGTAGATTGAGTAGATACACTCAATGTCCTAGTCAAGATCATTGGGATGCGCTTGCGAGACTCATGAAATACTTGAGAGGTACAATGGATTATGCCATTGAATATAGTGGATTTCCCGTTGTGCTAGAAGGGTACATTGATGCTAATTGGATCTCTAATTCAGATGAGACAAAGTCCACTAATGGTTATGTATTTACACTTGGGGGTGGTGCAGTTACATTCAGATTAGCCAAGCAAACTATTATTGCAAGATAAACAACGAAATCTGAGTTTGTTGCTCTCGAGATGGCTGGTAGTGAAGTTGAGTGGTTGAAAAACTTCTTAGCAAACATTCCATTAGGAATGAAACCAACCCCATCTGTATCAATGCATTGTGATTGCCAATCGGCAATAGCTATAGCTAAAAATAAAAGTTACAATGGAAAGAATAGACATATACAATTGAGACATAATTTGGTGAAACAGCTGTTAAAGAGTGAAACAATTTCTATCGACTATGTCAAGTCAGAACGGAATTTGGCAGATCCTCTGACAAAACCCCTAGGGAGAAAACTGATTTTAGAAACGTCAAGGGGAATGGGCCTTAAGTCACTTGCAAACAAACAAGTGATGGAAACCCAACCTTTGTGATTGGAGATCCCATGAATAAGGTTCATGTGGGTAAAAACAAGTCACTTGTTAGTTCTGTTGGCACTAATATTGATTTAAAATCAATTTGTCCATTCCTATGGTGTGTGTGAAAGTGCTAAATACTGCATTATCGAAAGGATAAACTTTGTGGTTAAAATCCAGAGATAAAAGAGTTTTAACAATGAACAAAGTTTTCATGATTTTCATATCCCTTATGGGTGGTGTATGATGAGCAGCATACACTTGATGAAATCACCTATATGAGTGTCAAGTGGGGCCGCTTGCATGAGATCTTGGCAAGATCTTTATAGCACTCATGAATATCAGGCACGCACATGGCCTAGTAGCGCAACACAGCGATAACAACAAGTAATGTGGGGGTGTATTGTGATTGATAAACCTCTAACACATACTAAGTGTCTTGGTTCATATAGCTTTCTATACCAACTACACTATGTGTTAAGTTCATCAATCTAAGACTGGTTCATATAGCTTGCTATACCAGCTCTGATGCATTACATCTTAGATGAACCCAGAATTTTTTCTTTATCTCTATGTTTTATCTTTTGCAATATGTGGGGGATTTTTGTAAAACAGAATTAGGTTTTGCAAAATAAAAAAACATAAAAACAGTTTTTATCTTCCATTGCCTAGTCAAATTCAATTTTGAACGTGCATTGCCTAGTCAAATTCAGTTTTGAAGGTGTAACAACAAATTGAATTCTGTTATGGAGATGCAAAATATCTTTGATTTCTCTCCCTATATAAAGAGGGGTTCCCTTCTCACTTTTACACACAACTTTACGCTTCCTTTCTTTCTCACTTTCTCTCTTCCCCTTCACTCTTTATTCATTTCTTTTATTATAAGTATTCTTCTGGGTTTTATTGGGTTTTACTCTTTTAAGAGTAACGTGCTAGTTCTGATCCTTGAAAATCTCTGGGAAGTTCCTGTTGTATCCTGGGGGACTTGCGCAATACACCGCGGATAAGTCCTTGCAGACAATGATTACTCACGCCTCGAAAAATTTATTTTGTTCGTTTTAAAGCCTCATTTACTACAGATTCAACCTATTGCAAAGTTAGGGGTTGATTGACTTATGAAAACATTTTTTTTTTTTCACTTTGTTTTCCGTTTCAAAAAGTTTTTGTAAGAAATGCTGAAACTATTGTTTTCTTTTTCCGTTTTCAGTTTTTCTTGGATAAACTTTAGAAACATCAACCTAAATGCCCCTTTTCTTTTCCTGTTATGAATTTAGATGAATATTTGCAGTATAGACTATATATATACATATAATTGTAATAAAGTAGTAGCTAATTGTATAATCACGTAAGATCATAGTGAGTATAGGCAGGTGTGAAAGTTTCTTTATTCATGATGAGATTAAAAGCCATTGGTTGTTAGACGTAAATTTAATGCAATGTCCATATTCAATCTTGTTAGACGTAAAAAGGATTTCAAGTAAGTTGAAACTGTTTAATTGTCATAAACAGACTCTCAATGAATATATTACATAAAGTCAACATTCAAGAAGAAGAAGAGAGAGATCCCTTGTGTACAAAGTAAAAACTTCGCCAATCTCTGGATCCAAAAAAAGCTTCAAAGAGAACACCATAAATGTTGATATAGCTAACTAGGAGAGAATGCTTAACCTTGTATTCGTCGAAAGGCATACTCCCTCCCTAAAGAGCAAGACTCATGATTTGATGATCATACCCTCATGAAAACTTCATATCTTAGTCAGGAGTGGTTGTTGAGAAAGAATACTCAGTTGAACTAAGAATAGTTGGGGAAATAATACTCAATTGAGTCAATAGTGACTTGAAAAAGAATATTTAGTTGAGCCATGAGTGGCTTGGGAAAGAATACTCAACAAGATCGACCAAAAGTGGTAGAGAGCTGAAAGAATACTCTTTGAGCCAAAAGTGACGTGTGGAAAAAATACTCAAGGGATTAACTACGAGTGATTACAAACCCAAACAATACTCAAAGGGTTAGCCAAAAGTTGTCATGAGCCAAAATACTCAAAATGTACTTCACAACACTAGTCTACTTAGTGAAACTCAGTCTGCTAATTGAGAACTAGATAAAGTCTATTGTGAAAGATGAACTAGTATAAAATTTTGTGTGTACTTTCTCTCCTATTTCCATTATAATACATGTTATCATCATTTGTACGAATTGAGGACGGATGACTCCTTTTGAAAGTACATGTTTAAAATGCATTAGTTTATAAAATCAGTTAAGTTGTAAAGTTGAGTTTGTTGTACTCTATTAAACGCAAAATTCTTTATATGATTGATTTGCAAAGAAAATGTGAAATTGATTGACAAATAAAAGGGTTAAATATGTTTTTCGTTAATGTACTATAATGTGAAATTAATTTTTGTTCTTAGTCTAAACTTTATACCTTTTGAATATTTGTAGTAAAGAAACTATTGGGATGAATCCCTATCAATGGCTTTTTTTTAAGTGACAAACGAATTTTTAGCGTGTATTATAATATTATAAACATTCATATCAATGATGATTCAACCTAAAATATTTTAACATCCTAGTCAACTATAAAAAAAGAAATGACAAAGACTATTCCAATAGTTTTCTTATTACAAGTAAAAGTATAAAATTTAGACTAAAGACAAAAACAATTTTACATAAAAATTCTAAAATCATATTTAACCTATAATAAAAATAAGAAACTACAAAATTGGAAGGCTTTACGGTATATTTTATTAATTGTTTGTCTCTAATAAAAGAAATAAAAATGGTAAAAATAGGTTGAGAAGACATAAATAAGTAAGAAGTAAAATTAAATATTGAATTCCTTAATAAAGTAGAAATATGTTAGAAATAAGAAAAGATTTTAAAAGTTTTTATTTATTAATTTGAAAAAATAAAAATAATAAAATAACTTGTATTATTTTTTAAAATCAATTGTCGTCCAGTAATTCATTGTCTCTCTCTTCAGCACCGAAAACAGAAAAATGTTTATTCATGTTGTTTGTCCTTATCATCATTTAAACTAATGGACGTATGCAAACAATGAAAGAGAGATGATAGTTTTCATTTTCAAATGTACTTATTTCCACATTCTCAGTTTTCCTGTGACACAAATTTTCCTTTACTTGAAAATAAACGTTTGGATCTGATTTTTTTTCATTAAGATTTTATAATATTATATCTTATCATAATATTTTATCATTATCAGCAAGAAAGTGAATAAACTCATGAAAAATTATTTTAATTTATTTAATAATTTTTAGGGTAAATTTTGAATCTATAATAGTATTCAAAAATCCTTTTTTTTAAAAATAATTACTTATAATAAAAAAGTGATTATAATAAAAAGGTTAATAGACAATTTTCCCCTCTATTAAGTAAAAATTAATTTCTTTATTTATTTCATAAAATAAATAATTAATAAATTTTATTTATTTTAAAATAACTAAATAAGTAATAGTTATATAATTTTTAATGTTATTTTTATAAAATTATATATATATAAACTGTATTATTTTTCGTTAATTATTTATAAAAATAATTGAATTATATATGTTTTAATATAATAAGCACATGTGCTTTTGTTAATATATAATAAAACAAAATAATAGTTTATAATTAAATAAAAATATAAAATACTTTATACTCTTCCAGATAAATTCACACCAATATAACTCCGATCTCAACAAAAACTACAACAAATTTTGAATTTCTTAGTATTTTGAATCTTAAATAAAAAGTTAAACTTAATTACTTTTTTATCTCTATATCAACAATTACTCTTAAAGTTTTTAAAAAGTTCAAGATCTCAAATATTTTTAAAAGGGTTTCTTTTATTAGACTGTCCTATTGAATTGTTTAAAAAAAACTGTTTTAAGAAAGTTCATGATCTTAAATCTTTTTAAAACAATATGTAGTTTCTTCTATTAAATTGTCCTATCGAATTCTCTCAAAGAAGTTGAGACTGCATTGAGTTTTCTAAAAAATACTGATATCAAATTAAATTTTTAAAAAAAAATCACATTAAATATTTTAAATTTTAGAAGATGAAATTGATTTTTTACATTTAATACAGTAATTAAACCTAAAGATTAAAATGGAAACATAAGAAGCACCGTTACTTTCGTGTTTGAATAAATAGAAAAATACAAAAACAAAGAGAAGTTGAAGTTGATAACTTAGAGAGTAGTGTAGGACAGCACAGTTTGCCTCTTGACCTAGGTGAAAAATCCTGCTTTTGCTTCCTCAGCTCTTATCATCTTTCTGTCCAAAAAGCAAGACAGAAATGGAAGCAGCATGGGCCACAACTCTGACTCTCATAGTGATACTTCTTCTGATAGGGGCATGGAAGATTCTGAACTGGTTATGGTTCAATCCAAAGAGACTCGAAAAGCTCCTAAGAGAGCAAGGTTTTCAAGGCAATCCATACAAGCTTTTGGTTGGAGACAGCAAGGAGTTTCTCAAGATGAGAAAGGAAGCCTTATCAAAACCCATGGATCTCTCTGATGACATAGTTCCACGTGTCTCTTCCTATATCAATCATAGTGTTAAGTCACATGGTATGTTTGTGATTTATGATTCTATTCTTTTTTGCAATTTTCATCTATTTACTTTCTTCACACACTTTTTTATTTTGATAATTCATGCTCATGCATCCCTTTTCTTTTTCAATGTTCTACATATAGTGACTGTGTTTTATAGTCCCTTGTATATATACACTGGGTTGTGGTTTGTTTGCTTTATGTTATAAGATCGTTGAGGAGTTGCATATGGTGTGTTCATTAGTTCACTTCATTGAAGTGATACCTTTAATTTTTGTTACAGATATTAAAATATATTAAAGAGTAAATATTAAGAAGTCAATTTTAAATTTAATTTAATTTTATAAAAAAAATTTATTATAATTTATTTGGTGAGAGAACTTATCCACTCATAAATATATGTTACATGGGAGTTGACAGCTTTGAAGTAAGGGGTAAGGGGTGTGTTGAAAATCCCACATCGATTATATATAAGTTTAATTTAAGAATATTTTACCATATATAAATAGATGCAAAAGTTGGTTTTAGACTGATTTGGACTTATCATACATTAGAACTATCTTTTACAACTTCCAAGTAATCTGAGAAAGAAAAAATCAAGTCATCTTTTTTAAAAATATTGTCCAACAACTTGAGAAAATTCACAAAACAAGAGAAAGTTCAGAAAAACAAGGTGAAATCTCTATTTGATGGTGACTATCGATAAGCTCTTTCCTTATGCCACTAATTGCATTCTCAATGAAAATTTCAATATATGAATGACCAAATTACAGAGGCAATGAAAAACATGCCTAAAACAAATCAAGGGAAGAGAAGAAGTTAAAGGTCCAAGCCATCACAAATTTGAAGAAGAATATATTGTTTCCATTATGTCATAGCCCCAAATCGGAGAACATAAGAGACACTCCTGATTGCTGCTCAAAAAGGGACAAAACTTTTCAAAATTCGGTTCAGACATCTGTTTATAAGCACCAAACATGTACATCAGAAGAACTGAGCATGTGCTCACTTAAGGTGAATGTGCACTGAACACTAGCTGATGTAGCTGAATCAAAATCCACTAGAAGCAACTCTAATATGGGCATAACATAACAGATTTTGGTGAAATTGGGACAATAAATGATTAAATCTTAACTAATATATATGGTGATAGATATTATGTTGAGATAATATTTTCCTATAAAATTTAAAAAAATGTATGAGTAAATATATGATATTATTAAGCTTATTTTCCATCTTAATCCACTTAAGGAGTGCATTCATTGTGTATCAAAAGGTTTCCATGGTTTGTCATTCATCTCAAATTAGAACAGTCCACATACAAAGTTGCATGTCCTCTATAATTCCTGATTTTTTTCCTTTTATTTTTTATCATCAGTGTAAATGTTTGAACCTTATAAATAGTCGATGGTATGCAGGTAAGAATTCTTTTATCTGGTTAGGACCATCGCCAAGGGTGACTATCCTAGATCCAGAGCAAATCAAAGATGTATTTAACAAGATCTATGACTTCCCAAAGCCTGATACAAATCCACTTATCAAGTTACTGGCAACTGGCCTTGCAGGCTATGAAGGAGAAAAGTGGAGCAAGCACAGAAGGTTAATCAACCCTGCTTTCAATTTAGAAAAATTAAAGGTCAGTTGCTTGCATTTTCTAGATATGGATTTGTTTTATGTTTCAAAACATATCAGAAAAAAAAAAAACTAAGGAATTGGGTTTTGTACGTGTATGTGTTTGTTTTCTTCTTCTTTAACAAGGAAAATTTTACTCTACCTAGAAATGCAGCATAGATTTGGCAAGCAACATACTTTGTAAGCATAAACAAAATATTGATACAAAATGGTACCTGAACTCATATACACAATTCATAGAAAGAAAAAGAAAGGTCCTCTTCTTTGACAATTATTTTTATACACAAGTAGATTTTGCCTGATATTTTTATGCCACCATATTGCATGCAAGTAGCATGTACTTTTCTTAACAACAAAAATTTGGTTTATAAACAACATGTATATTGAAGCCTGGATGTTTTTATGGTTAGTTTGAGTGAAGTGATTCTAACTCTGAGTGATTTCCTTATTACATCACAGACTATGTTACCATTATTCTTCGAAAGTTGCAATGATTTGGTTATCAAATGGGAAGGAATGTTGTCTTCAAACGGATCATGTGAAATAGATGCATGGCCTTTCCTTCAGAATCTGGCTAGTGATGTTATCGCTCGATCAGCATTTGGAAGTAGCTTTGAAGAAGGAAGAAGAATATTTCAACTTCAAAGAGAGCAAGCTAAACTTGCAATGCAAGTTATATTAAAAATTCAAATCCCCGGATGGAGGTAACTTACTGGTTTGATTTGATGACTAAATCAAGTTCAAGCTTATTAAAGGAGTTTTGTTTCACTAAATTATTCTTACTATATATGGAATGCAAGAAACAATGATTAGCAGATAATAAATATAATAGGAATCAGACAAATTTAATTTATAAAACAACAAATTTACCGAATATTTGGTTTCTCTTAAATGCAAATTCAATAGGGGAAAAGTTCATTCAATGTTAAACCGAAACTACTAGCAAGTAACATCTACCAAATGTGTGGCAAAGATATGTTCTACCTCAATTTACAGTTTGCAATGGCAAAATTCTATCTGTTAGAGAAATATGTTAGGGAAAGAAAGTTGTCCTCTTCTGGTACAAAGTTAATGGGATCGAACAATGTATATTTTTAGGTTTTTACCTACTAAAACCCATAGGAGAATGAAGGAAATTGACAAAGATATAAAAGCTTCGTTGAAGGATATGATTTACAAGAGGGAGAAAGCACTAAAGGCAGGTGAAGCCATTAATGATGACCTATTAGGCGTACTTCTGGAGTCCAATCACAAGGAAATTCAAGAACATGCAAAGGGAGACAATAAGAATATTGGAATGAGTCTTGAAGATGTAATCCAGGAATGCAAGTTATTCTACTTTGCAGGGCAGGAAACCACTTCAGTTTTGCTGGTTTGGACAATGGTGTTATTGAGTAGGTACCCTAATTGGCAAGAACGTGCAAGGGAGGAAGTCTTGCAAGTCTTTGGCAATCAAAAACCAGGTTTTGATGGTTTAAATCGTTTAAAGATTGTAAGTAATATATTGTATATCTTATACTAAATTGTATGTCCTCTATACTGTCTCACTACAAATCTTTTTTGTATCAGGTCACTATGATTTTGAATGAGGTTCTTAGATTATACCCACCAGCACTTGGGATGGTTCGACTTGTTAAAAGAGATTTGAAACTTGGAAACATAACATTACCTGCTGGAGTGCAGGTTTTCCTCCCAACTGTTTTGGTTCACCATGACTGTGAATTATGGGGTGAAGATGCTAAGATTTTCAATCCTGAGAGATTTTCTGAAGGAGTTCTAAAAGCAACAAGTGGTAGAGTTTCATTTTTCCCTTTTGGATGGGGTCCTAGAATATGCATTGGACAAAACTTCTCCTTATTGGAAGCAAAGATGGCTTTGTCAATGATTTTACAACATTTCTCATTTGAACTTTCTCCAGCATATGCTCATGCTCCAACTATGTCAATCACTCTTCAACCACAATACGGTGCTCATATCATTCTCCATAAAGTGAAAATGTGAAAATAAAACACTCTAAAAGCTTGTAATGTAATAACAAAGTCACTTCTTAGATACTGTCTTATGTTTACTTATTACTCTTATTTACATGTTTACACTACAACAGTAAAGCTTATAATGTAATAACAAAATCACTTTTTGAATATTATCATATATTTAATTACTTTCCTTTACATGTTTGTGTGTGAGAATACTTTTTTTTTTTTCAGTTGTTACTATGTAACTCAACAGACAAAAAACAAAATGATTTCATTTTAAAATATATCCAAACACGATAGTTTAAACTTAGGTGTTTTAAAAGATTGAGAGTTTAAATGCTCGAATCTTACTTTAATTTTGTTTAGCATTGTTGTTTAACAGTCGCTTAAAGGGTTGATTCAAGAAATTCCTTTAACTTGCATTTAGTTAAGAAATTTCAAATAACTTATTTACTATTCAAATGAAATTTATGCATATTTTTAATAAAAAAATCCAAGGATATTTATGTAATTTACAGAACATAATTTTTACATATTCTTTTATCAGTCACATTTATCATATATATTATGTTATTTTTTTTCTTAATTTAAACAATCTCATTTTGTATTCTGTTTCTTTTCCTTTCTTTCTCCCTAAACATGTATCTCAATTCAAACACACTCTTATATTCTTATGTAGGGATGACAATGCAGAACGAGCTATGTGGCCCGCTATCAAAAAGTGGAGGATGGGCTCACTAATCTAGCATGTTGATCCACTTTGGCTTGTCCCATAAAACCGCAACTCGTGTGAGGCAGGGCGGGTTGACCCACATAAATAAAAAAATAATAATAATAATTTAAAAAAAAAACAAATCATACCTCATTTACACATTATTATTACAGTGTGACCTTTATTTTATTTTATTTAAAAAAATAATAATTTACTAAAAAAGAATATTTTATTTTAATCATCTAAAAAAGTTAATATTAAGAGTACATAATAGTAGATTTAGTTTTAAGTAAAATCTTATATTTAAAATTTTTTATTAAAAAAATAATATTATGAAGAGATTTCATTAAAATATTTTGTAACAAAACTTTAATAAGATACTTTGATACCTTTACATACATATAGAGGAAAAATATATACAAAACAAAACTTTAATTATTTTTAATCAAACTTTCTAACAACCTTCATACTTGAATTCCTTTATACAGAAACAAGGATGAAATTTTAAATTTTCAATAGTAGAAATATATATTTTTTATAATTAATGAAATTTTAATTTAAAAATATATTTTCCTTACGTGGGTTGACCCGCAGGCCCGCGTGCTACCTCTTATATGGGGCGGGTCAATGAAATGAGCCTGCACTCCTTGCGTGGAATTGGCCAACCCAGCCCGCATTTTGCAAACTAAATGCGGGGCAGGCCTATGTGGGATGGACCAACCCGCATTGCTACCCCTACTATTAAACACTAGAAGCTTTAAAGAAAAAAATATCTTTATATACATAAGTTTGTCATCAAGTCTTCATGTACATGGTCAACTTATATTTAGAGACATCACAAAAATATTTGTTGTGACTCAATGCTTCTGATTGTCCATGGTGTTAGAACTTTTCAACATATATGTTTGACTTTGAGTTGATGCTTGAGTGTAATAATTATTTTATTGAGGAAAAGGATGCACTTATTATGAGTAGTTATGTTGACCATACTGAACACATTGAAACGAATGTATTTTGCTCAGAAAATATGTTATATGTGTGTAAATATATTCTTTGAAGCACGTGAAACTACTTTTTCTTAAATTTATATATGTTATTCTTTGGTCATTAATATACTGGAGGTTTTTATTGAGGTCTTGGTCGTATAACACTTCACATGTCTATTGCTTCTAGATGAATCATCTCACACTCTTTTATGAATAATCTAATTAGGAGTGGTAAAACAGATCAGTCCAGTCCGTTTTGATCCGACTTACCATTGGACCGTCCCTTTTCATTTTTTTCTTTTTCTTAATTTTTTTTTGGGTCTATTTATATGGTTGTAGTCATTAATATCACTCTTTGGACAATAATGTAAGGAAGAACAATAAAATTAAATCAAAGAAGGTTTAATGCATAACAAAATAAAGTAAATATCAACAATACTTTAATGAGTCAAATAATGTATAAAGAAATTAATGTAGATAATGTTTTATATAAAACATTGACAACCACTAATTTTAATTAAAAAAAACACGAGATTTTTCTTTAAAAGTATCTAAAATAAAGAATATCCGCTTTGCCTAGTTTGTGGCCTTTTGGATTATTGGGTTATGCGAGGCGAATTAATATGGCCTGATGGACTCAAAAGGTTGATCCGCCTCTCCTAAATGATGACGTATTAGCGAACTCAACCCACTTTACCATCTTTGGTCTAATCTTGCATAGTGTATTTATATACACATATTTCATATAAATTTTTAAAATAACTAAAAATAAATGAAAAAACATAATAATATAAAATTATAGATTAAAAATTGAAGACAATATGATTTTTTATCCTAGATGCCTAAATTCGTATATAAAGTAAAATTGTTGATTTTATTTTTAAAGTAAGAAATATTTTAGAAATTTATTCTTAATTTTGGAAAAATAGTATTAGAAAATTAGTCTCTTATACAAATACATTTTTTTATATTTCTTAATTCCTAATACAAATAAATTACAACCATTTCTCTTCAAATATTCCGATAAATTGTTGGTTGGTTGCTCGTGCTCTGTTTGTTTTCAGGTGTAAGGAGGGAGGGGTTCCTTCTTGTGTTTGTTTTAGTGGTTTTGAAAGTGGAGGAGTGGATGGGGAGGGTGAGAGTGTTTTTTCAAAGAGATTTGTGTTGATTCCATGTAGAATTATTGCATTTTACCCAAATATCACTGGACATGCATTTTATTATAATATACATTATACAAAACTAAATATTACATAAATTTATTTAACAATTTCAAAAATATTTAATTATACTATTAATAACAACATATAATTATAAATAATGAAAATAATAAAATAAAATTATAATATCAACAACACATATATAAAATAAAAAATATATAATAATAAATATTATTTTTATAATTTTTAATATATTTAATAAATGTATTTCAATTTAACACAAAAATATTTTTTATTATATTTTTTTAATTTTTTATTAAAAAATACAAGTAATTATAGATATTATATATTAGAAAATTTTAATTGATTCAAACATATAAAAAAAATATCATAATTTATTATTCAAAATTTTTAATAAAAATAATAAATTTGTAAACTTACATTTTATATATTTAAAATAATTTTTAAATTTTTCCTCAACTATCAAATCACTCACAAATTTCAATAAATTATTTTCACAAATTCATTTCAATCATTCTTCAATCCAAACAAATTAAAATATTTTCACACATTTTGTCTAATCCTAAAAAAATTTTTATCCATTTCTTACGAATTTCCTCTTCAATCCAACCACAATTAGTGAATTTCATTTTTTTCCTTTTAAGCTAAGAAAATTTTGTAATAACAAGCTTCGAAAATAAGAGAGAGAGAGAAAGATAAGGTTTATGGGTTACATAGCTCAATGGAGAAGGGCAGCGAAGGAAGCGTTGGATCGCACAGCCATCACTGTGAATTTCCTGTGCTGGCTTCACTTCACCAGCAACTACCTCTGTTCCCCGTGTCACGTATTGCCTTCAAAGACTCAAGCTTTTCTGCTCCTCTTGGTGCTTTTCGGATACCCTTTTGATTCAATTGCGTGATTCCCTGCTTGCAGGCGTATGGGGCTAGCATGCTCCCCACCCTCAACGTGACCGACGACATCCTCCTCGCCGACCACCTCTCCCCGCTGCTCGGGAACGTCGGGCACGGCGACTTGGTTCTCGTTCGATCCCCTCTCAACCCTAAGATCAGGTTGACGAAGCGCGTCGTGGCCATGGAAGGGGACACCGTCACTTACTTCGACCCTATGCACTCTGAGGCTTCTCAAGTTGCAGTGGTGTGTGTGCTTAATGGTTTGTTCTTCATTTGCTCTAAAATTAATCTGTGTTTTATTCTTTTCTTTTGCTTTTGTAGTAAGTGAATGTGAAAAGAGTTTAATAGGTATAATTGTTTTTACATTGTCATCCAATTATCATCTGCAAAGAGACTGGTTCGGATTCAAATCCAAGTCTAATTGGTCACCAAAATGGAACTTTACCACCATGTCAGGGATTTCCCTTATGGATTGTGATTAGTTGACGGTATAAACTGACTTTACATTGGTAGATAACAAAAGTCTTTGAAATGTAACTTGTTGATGGTTTTATTATGTTAGATAGCAAGTATGAGATTCAACCTATTGCAAAGTTAGGGATCGATTGACTTATGACAACATTTTTTTTTTTGTTTTCACTTTGTTTTCCGTTTCAAAAAGTTTTTGTAAGAAATGCTGAAACTATTGTTTTCTTTTTCCGTTTTCAGTTTTTCCTGGATAAACTTCAGAAACATCAACCTGAATGCCCCCTTTCTTTTCCTGTTATGAATTTAGATGAATATTTGCAGTATAGAGTATATATACATGTAATTGTAATAAAGTAGTAGCTTAATTGTATAATCACGTAAGATCATAGTGAGTAGAGGCAGGTGTGAAAGTTTCTTTAGTCATGAGATTGAAAGCCATTGGTTGTTAGACGTAAATTGAACGCAATGTCTATTCAAGTTTGTTAGAGTTAAAAAGATTTCAAGTAAGTTGAAACTGTTTAACTGTCATAAACAGTCTCTCAATCAATATATTACATAAAGCCAACATTCAAGAAGAAGAAGAGAGAGATCCCTTGTGTACAAAGCAAAAACTTTGCCAATCTCTGGATCAAAAAATGTTTCAAAGAGAACACCATGAGTGTTGATATAGCTAACTAGGAGAGAATGCTTAACCTTGTATTTGTCGAAAGACATAATCCCTCCTTAAAGAGCAAGACTCATGATCTGATGATCATACCCTCATGAAAACTTCATATCTTGGTCAGGAGAGGTTGTTAGGAAAGAATACTTAGTTGAGCCAAGAATAGTTTGGGAAATAAAACTCAATTGAGTCAATAGTGACTTGAAAAAGAATATTTAGTTGAGCCATGAGTGGCTTGAGAAATAATACTCAATGAAATCAACCAGGAGTGGTTGAGAGCTAAAAAAATACTCTTTAAGCCAAAAGTGGCATATGGAAAAAATACTCAAGGGATTAACTACGAGTGACTACGAACCCAAACAATACTCAAGGGGTTAGCCAAAAGTTGTCATGAGCCCAAAATACTCAAAATGTACTTCACAACACTAGTCTACTTAGTGAAACTCAGTCTGCTAATTGAGAACTAGATATAGTCTATTGTGAAAGACGAACTAGTATAAAATTTTGTGTGTACTTTCTCTCCTATTTCCATTATAATACATGTTATCATCATTTGTACGAATTGAGGACGGATAACTTCTTTTGAAAGTACATGTTTAAAATGCATTAGTTTATAAAATCAATTAGGTTGTAAAATTGAGTTTGTTGTACTCTCACTACAACATTTTTTACTTTAGACCATGCTAAAATAGACCACACATATAAAAGTGTTGTCTAAACATAGTAGAGACCACGGTTTTAAAAATGTGGCTTAAAAATTATAAGAAACCACGGGTATAAAATTGTTGACACTTTAGGCAACGTTTTTTTAGATGTGGCTTTATAATGAGTTAAATAAAACTTAAAATAAAATATATATAATTTTGGGGGACACATTTTCTTCTTCCTCTCTTGTGAAAAAATGGACTATACACTCTCACGCACATTTTCTTCTTTCCTATTATGAAAAACGTATAATAGCTCTCATGCCTGTACAAGAATCACTCTCCCTCTCCTTAGTATATTTCCTCGTTTATTCCTCGTTTATTCCCCTCTCCTTAGCATTCTTTCTCTCGTGTCCGTCCTCACCGCCTTCGTCTTACGTTCTTCCTATGGCATTCTTTCTCTGGCATTCTTCCTCTCACCGTCTTCGTCTCACGTTCTTCCTCTGGCGTTCTTCCTCTCATCGTCTTCGTCTCATGCTCTTCCTCTGGCGTTGTTAGGTTTGTTTGAATGCATTTGTTTTACTGCTTTTTAGGGTTTTAGGCGTTCTTCCTCTCACCGTCTTAGTCTCATGTTCTTCCTCATTGTTAGGTTTGTTTGAATGCATGTTTTGTTCGAGTACTTTGATTTCAGTATTTTGAATGAATTTTTTCCCTGTGCAAGGACATGTCAGGAGCCAAATTGATTTGAAGGGGTTGTGGTTTTGAAGGTTTTTAGGGTTTTGCATTAAGACTAGGATTGCACCTGGAGAATGAGATAGCATTTCGAATTCAAGTTTCAGGTATGTGTTCTGACTTGTTTTGAGACAGATTAATTTGTACACCCACTATGTGCTTTTTTTTCTTCACTCTGTAATGAAACAAATTCCCCAAACCTATGATCAGACTCGCTCACTTTAATTTTCAAGAAATACGATTGACATTGGATTAATTGGGTTTAGGGTCTTACGCACTCACATAGTCACAACCACAACACAAAATATTGGTTCATAATTTTTCCACGTTGATGACTATGATTAGTCACTATAACTATGATTGGAGTATTATAATGGTGGAGAAAATATAGCATAATGGTTTCTGCAGTACCGGAGGTATACTGATGTGTCAAGGTACAAATTTTAAAAGATGCTTAATGCATTCGCACGGTTGTTGCTTAAAAATGAGTATCAATTTTTCACTTTTCCTAACAAAACTTAGTAAAAAACTTATTACTATAAGTAGAATTGGGAAGCCTTGAAAGAATTTGAGTTTCAATTTTCAGGTGAAATAGTCAGAAAGACAGACAACTAATATTAAATTAATTCACTCTAAGAGTCATTTTCCTTTTTCATCTTTGCTTAGACATGTCCTTTTTCTAATGGTTAGATTGTTCAGAGAACCTAGTCTCTTTTGGGGTACAGGGAACATGGTCATTCCATAAGCTTTTATCATCTTTGCTACTCTGCAAACCAATAAGATTCGTGCATGACATGGATACTCCAAGATAACATTCAAGATAGGAAGAGTCATATTCTGATATGTATTTAAAATGTGCTATTTCACAAAGATGTTTTTGTTTCTCTGCTCCAAATATCCATATGGTTTCATCAAATATAGAAAATGGGAGCCATGAGGTTAATGTCCCACAGGAATGGAACCTTGACTAGGTTCTCTGTCTCATGTGGTAGATGCTTAAGGTTGTGCATGCAACTATTTGTCTCAAAACATCTAACTTTTTTCTTTTCTGACTTTAGGGCCTTCTTTCTTTTTGGTTTCAATTAGAAAACTGTAATTGTTCTAACCAAAGATGGTAGGAGTAAACAATGGACTGCAATAGTTGAACAATTATTGCAATTTATATCTTTGTTCAAATTGCATGCACAACTCATCAAAGCTAACACTATTATCTTAAAGTATAATTGAAATAAATCTGTATCACAAAATGTTATTGCAAATACAATTAATCTCTCTAAATATAAATTCAAATAAGTTGTACAACAAATTTAAGGTTGAATGAAATTGATCTCTTTAAAAATAACTTTTCTTCAATAAATCTAAATAAAAAAAAATTAATCTATAAAATAAAATTTTAATCCCTTCTTCAATTAATAATATTTTATTTTGCGAAAAAAATGTATTCTGATAATTTGGATTTTAAAAAATTCCAAATAAAAACTATTAATTGTTAAAATTAAAATTAATAAAAAATAATATTTTATTATTTGTTGCATAATGTAAATTATATATATATATATATATAAGTATATAGATAACATGATACACTTGTACCTATCCTATTAAAAAATTAAAAAATAATTAAAATGCTTATATAAATATATTACTTACCATATAGATATTTTTTTATTAAGGAGATCCATTAAAAATACCTATTTTTATATTTATAGTGAAATTTATGCATAAATATTAATAATAATGATTTTTTTTTGTCATATCTACTTGAGATCTTGATTGAAGAAAATCAGACTCCACGTATAAAATTAGCATTTTTAATAATTTATTTTCTTGAGATTTTCATGGTCTAAAGAATTATATGTTTTTTATGGTAGGATGCGTTATTTTGACAGTAATATATATTTTTTAATTAGTATATATTTATGTATTTTTTCAGCTTGAAGACAATGAAGACTATGAAGACAATTTTGAAGAAGAATGAATTTATTGATATGTAGTAAAGAAACAATACATTATGTCTTTTTTAACTAAGTTTGTAGTTTTAATTTTGAAGACTTGATTGTTATCATGACAACATTTTTTATTATGTAGTTTGAACACATCCAATAAAATATGAGTTTTCTTGAAGGGTCATTTCTATTCTTCAATACTTATTCTTTCCATTGTGAACTTTTGTATGAGTAATTCTTCTAAAATTAAAGAAATGTATTGTTATTTTTGTCAATATTTTAAGCAACGTTTTTCAAATTGTGGCTGATATCAAGATTTTAGGCAACGATTTTAAAATTGTTGTCTTTATAAAAACCGTGGCCTATTACCAACGGCCACGCTCACCTAAACTACGACTAAAAAATCGTTGCTTAAACTTTAGGCCACGATTTTAATGCTTTAGACCACGGTTTTATGTTGTTGTCTAAAGTAATAATTGTTGTAGTGTCTATTAAACGCAAAAATCTTTACATGATTGATTGGCAAAGAAAACATGAAATTGATTGGCAAAGAAAACATGAAATTGATTGGCAAATAAAAGGGTTAAATATGTTTTTTGTTACTGTGCTATAACATAAAAGTGATTTATAACATAAAAGTGATTTTTGTTCTTCGTCCAAACTTTATACCTTCTGGAGACTTGTAGTAAAGAAATTATTGGGATAAATCCTTATCAATGCTTTTTTTTAGGTGACAAACGAATTTTCAACATGTATTATAATATTATAAATATTCATGTCAATGATCATTCAACATAGAATATTTTAACATCCTAGTCAACTGTAAATAAAAGAAACGACAATGACTATTCAAATAATTTTCTTACTATAAGTAAAAATATAAAATTTGGACTAGGGACAAAAACAATTTCACTTAAAAATTCTAAAAATATATCTAACCTCATTACAACATTTTTTACTTTAGACCACACGTATAAAAGTGTTGTCTAAACATAGTAAAAGCCACGGTTTTAAAAATGTGACTTAAAAGCTATAAAAAACCACAGATATAAAACCGTTAACACTTTAAGCTACGGATATAAAACTGTTGATACTTTAAGCAACAATTTTCTAGGTGTGGCTTTATAATAGGTTAAGAAAAAACTTAAAGTAAAATATATTCAATTTTGCGGACACATTTTCTTCTTCCCTCTCTTTTGAAAAACGCATAATAGCTCTCCCGCCTCTACAAGACTCACTCTCCCTCACCCTCGTGTTTTTCCTTGTTTATTTCTCACTGTGCGTCCTCACCGTCTTCGTGTTCGTCCTCATCGTCTTCGTTTCACGTTCTTCCTCTAGTGTTCTTCCTCTCACCGTCTTCGTCTTACGTTCTTCCTCTGGCATTGTTAGGTTTGTTTGAATGCATTTTCTTTTATTGTTTTTTAGGATTTTAGGGTTTTAGGCGTTCTTCCTCTGGCATTCTTTGCAATGTTCACGGTTTTATATTTTGGGGCAACATTTTTGAATTCGTCATTGTTAAATTGAAAGGTGATATCTATTTTCCGTGCAGAATTTATTTAAAGAAGTAGAATTGAAATGGCAAAAATCCTACCTAATAACCAAACTGCCAGTTCACTGATTAAAACAATGCAGGGAAAAAACCTATTTTAAGTCCAAACCCGTAGTTCAAGTGTTAATTTGTGATGAAATGTGCTATTTCACAAAGATGTTTTTGTTTCTTTGCTCCAAATATCTATATGATTTCATCAAATATAGAAAATGGGAGCCATGAGGTTAATGTCCCACAGGAATGGACCCTTGACTAGGTTCTCTGTCTCATGTGGCAGATTCTCAAGGTTGCAACTATTTGTCTCAAAACATCTAACTTTAGGACCTTCTTTCTTTTTGGTTTCAATTAGAAAACTGTAATTGTTCTAACCAAAGATGGTAGGAGTAAATAATGGGCTGCAATAGCTGGTCTATGGAAGTCGTAGCGTGGGGTTGATGGGTCTAGTTTCTCTGGCAGTTCATGATGATGGATGCCATGTTCTGGGGTTTGTTCTCTCTCTCTCTTAATCTCATTCTATGTGTATATATTATATATATAGACCAACTTGATTATTCTGTTGATTGGTACAACGAAGTGGGTTGTGATGTTTAATCCTTCTGTTTTGCCTACTGACCCATGCGTGTTTCCCTATTTCCTAAGAAATGTGTTATGTAGAGAACATCATTGGATAAAAAAACAGTCAACATGAGACATTAATTTTTGCCTATTTGATTAAAGCTTCCAAATGTTGGATGTAAGGGAGCATTTTGGATATAAATAAAATATAAGTTTACTATGTGATGTGGTTAATGTAGCTTTATGTTCCAGTGGGGTGTTTAAAAAGGGGAAGTGTGTTAACCTTTACCATGGTTAGAAGCCTTTTGATCAACTTTGCTCTGTTGGATAAAAGTTGAATGCCTTTTAGCCCTTTTAACAGTAGAAAGCTTTTGCTCTCGAATTGGAGCCGCACCATTGGCTTCAGTTATATTTTACTTTGCATGCACTTTCAAGACATGCTTAAAACTCATCCATCGTTGAGGGGAATTCAAATTGGTCTTTGGTTTCTTTTGTTATTTGTTTATTCAATAATCATTTTTCCTCTTATAAAATATTTCCACCTCTGTCTTTTTGACTGATGGTGTGCATCATTGACTCGCTTTTGCAGTGTTATCCCAAGAAGTCTCATGCCAATAGAGGTGAATCACTCTTGTCTCTGGCTACTATGCGGTCTTTTATACTGTGATTACATAGTACAATTTTTACTACATTGATGTTGTTATCTAATAATAAATTGTTGTCACAATTTAATAATGTGTATGTTGGAAATATAGATAACTGGTGAGCCTATTGGTAAAGTGAGAGCAGTATCTGATATGCATCAAAGGAAAGCTGAGATGGCTCGTCAAGCTGATGCATTCATTGCCCTTCCTGGTATAGATTATAACTGATAACTATATTGACATGAACACAAAACTGAAACAAACAACATAGTCATGATGAAAACAACATATTAATTTTCATTATCCATACAAACCGAATGGTTTTCATAATATGTGCTTCAAATTGTCAATGAGTAGTATTATTGAGTTTGAATTCTACCGCAAGCTTGAGTTCTTTTAAGCCTTGAATTTATTTTATCTTTTGTGATTTGGATAATGACTTGGGACCAATCCACTTTAGGAGGTGTGAACGAAGGTGTCCGCACCACATTTTTTTCTTTGAGATAATATAAATTATTTCAACAGTTTAAAATATAGTAAAAAGTAATTTATAATTTAAATATTGCTTTTTTAGTTTTGTTCATAGAACTATTTCCTGATAAAAAATATAATATGATTTCGTATTAAAAAAAAATAACATAGTTTATACAAATAATATTGTTTATATAAATCATTCCAATTCTTCATAATATATATACTAATACGGTAAACTTTACAATTAAGAAAATAGACATTACTTTCTTTTAAATAATTTATCAAAGTAAATATCTAATTTTTATTAATTAGAAAAACAATTTTATGTATGAGTGTGTCTTTTATATTTACGTAGGTTCAATTGTATATTTGATGATAAACTTAATAGTATAATTTTTTATATGAACATATGTTTTATATTTATGTGCATGTCTCATGTCCTTAAATTTGAATATTTGATGAAATTTTTTGTGAACACAGTACAGGTATAGCACATCCACAACCTAATAGTCAAATTATTGGTGCTATTTTTTATAAGTGTATCTCTTGCACCTAGGTGAATGCACTCACATGCTAAATCAAGTTTGCCATGTGGTGGAGACAATAATCATTGAATGTTTTATGAAGCAGGAACATGTACCTGAATGAGATGAAGTTGTATCCAAGTTGGTGTGGGAAGAAAGACTAAGTTACATGCCTGAATTAGAAGTTGCCATGTGACTCATCTTGTGAGCCGAGTGGGAGATTGATGAACGCTTAATTTTGGGATCATTTCTATCATTTTGTTGTTGTTAGTTGTTTTTTTGTTTTTTGTTTTTTGTTTTTTTTTTTGTGTTTTGGGTATATAATAGTCAATATATATGGGCATAGGAACTGTAGGATCATACATCATTGTCTTATTTTGCTTTTTTTCCAAACTATCGATCATTGCTTTTTTTCCCTCTCTTTCACACTTCTCTATTTTATTTATATTATATATTAAAATGCTATACTTGATAAATTAACCCTTTGAGAACAACTCTTTAATAGCCTTATTCAAATGAGGGAATGTTATTTGAAATTAATGATCTAAATAAATTATTGGATTACTTTTATTTCTATACATATTATCTTTCAACACTTATTTATTTCATCCTAAACTTTTGTATGAATAATTTCTCTAAAATTAAAAAAATATATTGTTGGTTTTATCAATACTTTAAGCAACGATTTTAAAATTGTGGCTATAATAAAGATTTTAGACAATGATTTTAAATTTATTGTCTTTATAAAAATCGTGTTCTATTATAAATAATCATGCTTATCTAGATTACGGTTGTCTAAATTTTAGGTTACCATTTTAAGGTTTTAAATCATGATTTTATGATTTTATCTAAAGTAATAATTATTGTAGTGTTTATAATAAAAATAAGAAATTACAAAATTAGAACTCTTTAATATGTATTTTATAAATTGTTTGTATCTGGTAAAGGAAATATAAATGGTAAAAAATAGGTGAGAAAACATAAATAAGTAAGAAATAAAATTAAATATTTAATTCTTTAATAAAGTAGAAATATATGAGAAATAAGAAAAGATTTTAAAAGTTTTTATTTATTAATTTGAACAAATTAAAAATAAGAAAATAACTTCTATTATTTTTTAAAGTCAATTGTCCTCCAGTAATTCCTTATCTCTCTCTTCAGCCGCGAAAACAGAAAAATCTTTATCCTTGTCATTTGTCCTTATCATCATTTAAATCAATGGACCTATGCAAACAATGAAAGATAGATGATAGTTTTCATTTTCAAATGTACTTATTTCCACATTCTCAGTTTTCCTGGGACACAAATTATTCCTTTAGTTGAAAATAATGGATCTGATTCATTAAGATTTTATATTATTAATCAATTAAAAATATTTTAAAATACATTTTTTGAAAATATTATAAAATGTTAAGTATCTTATCATAATATTTTATCATTATCAGCAAGAAAATGAATAAACTCATGATTTTTTTTAAATTTATTTAATAATTTTTAGGGTAAATTTTGAATCTATAATATTATTAAAAAAATCATTTAAAAAAATAATTACTTATAATAAAAAAGTGATTATAATAAAAAGGTTAATAGACAACTTTCCTCTCTAATAAGTAAAAATTTATTTATTTATTTATTTCAATAATAATTAATAAATTTTATTTATTTTAAAATAACTAAATAAGTAATAGTTATATAATTTTTAATGTTATTTTTATAAAATTATATATATAAACTGTATTATTTTTCGTTAATTATTTATAAAAATAATAAAATTATATATGTTTTAATAAAATAAGCACATGTGCTTTTTTAATATATAATAACACAAAATAATAATTTATAATTAAATAAAAATATAAAAGACTTCATACTCTTCTAGATAAATTCACACCAATATAACTCCTCTCAACAAAAACTACAACAAATTTTGAATTTCTTAGTATGTTGAATCTTAAATTAAAAGTTAAACTTAATTACTTTTTTATCTCTATATCAACAATTAGTCTTAAAGTTTTTAAAAAGTTCAAGATCTCAAATATTTTTAAAAGGGTTTCTTTTATTAAATTGTCCTATTGAATTGTTTAAAAAAAATGTTTTAAAAAAGTTCATGATCTTAAATCTTTTTAAAACAATACGTAGTTTCTTCTATTAAATTGTCCTATTGAATTGTCTCAAAAAAGTTGAGACTGCATTGAATTTTCTAAAAAATACTGATATCAAATTAAATTTTAAAAAAATTAAAATCACATTAAATATTTTAAATCTTAGAAGATGAAATTGATTTTTTACATTTAATACAGTAAATAAACCTAAAGATTACAATGGAAACATAAAAAACATCGTTACTGTCGTGTTTGAATAAATAGAAAAATACAAAAACAAAGAGAATTTGAAGTTGATAACTTAGAGTGTAGTGTAGGAAAGCACAGTTTGCCTCTTGACCTTTGTGAAAAATCCTGGTTTTGCTTCCTCAGCTCTTATCATCTTTCTGTTCTCATTGCCCTGACCCAAAAAGCAAGACAGAAATGGAAGCAGCATGGGCCACAACTCTGACTCTCATAGTGATACTTCTTCTGATATGGGCATGGAAGATTCTGAACTGGTTATGGTTCAATCCAAAGAGACTTGAAAAGCTCCTAAGAGAGCAAGGTTTTCAAGGCAATCCATACAAGCTTTTGTTTGGAGACAGCAAGGAGTTTCTCAAGATGAGAAAGGAAGCCTTATCAAAACCCATGGATCTCTCTGATGACATAGTTCCACGAGTCTCTTCCTATATCCATCATAGTGTCAAGTCACATGGTATGTTTGTTATTTATGATTCTATTCTTTTTTGCAATTTTCATCTATTTACTTCCTACAAACAATTTTTTATTTTGATAATTCATGCTCATGCACCCCTTTTTCTTTTTCAATGTTTTACATATAGTGACTGTGTTTTATAGTCTCTTAAAATGCACCGCTTACCTATAAAGATATGATCCACGCTTAAGTTGGCAGCCTCGACGAAATGTGAGGCTATGTTGGAGATCTTATATTGATTAGATATAAGAATATTTTACATTATATATATAACTAGGTATAAACCTTACCTTATAGGTTGATTTTATAAGTTTGAATTAAGCTTAAAAGTCTACTTCATAATAGTAAAACTAGGCTTTTTGAAAAAGTTATATAATGAAAAGCATTTATTTTGAGAGTCATGTGAAAAAAGTTACCCTGATTTGGACTTAGCATACCCTAGAACTATCCTTTACAACTTCCAAGTAATCTGAGAAAGCAAAAATGAAGTCATTTTTTGAACAATATTGTCTAGCAACTTGTGAAAATTCTCACAAAACAGGAGAAAGTTCAGAAAAACAAGGTGAAATCTCTATTTGATGGTGACTATGGATATGTTCTTTCCTTATGCCACTAATTGCATTCTCAATGAAAAATTCAATATATGAATGACCAAATTACAAAGACAGTGAAAAACATGCCTAAAACAAATAAAGGGAAGAGAAGAAGTTAAAGGTCCAAGCCATCACAAATTTAAAGAAGAAATGTATTGTTTCCATTATGTCCTAGCCCCAAATCAGAGAACATAAGAGACACTCCTGATGGCTGCTCAAAAAGGGAAAAAACTTATCAAAATTCGGTTAAGACATCTATTTACAAGCACCAAACATGTACATCAGAAGAACTGGGCATGTGCTCACTTAAGGTGAATGTGTACAGAACACTGGCTGATGTAGCTGAATCAAAATCCACTAGAAGCAACTCCAGTATAGACATCACATAACAGATTTTGGTGAAATTAGAACGATAAATGGTTAAATCTTAACTAATATATATGGTGATAGATATTATGTTATGAGATCATATTTCCTATAAAACTTAACAAATTGTATGGGTAATATATGATATTATTAAGCTTTTTTCCATCTTAATCCACTTAAGGAGTGCATTCATTGTGTATCAAAAGGATCCCATGGTTTGTGATTAATCTCAAATTAGAACATTCCACATACAAAGTTTCATGTCCTCTTTAATACCTGATCTTTTTCCTTTTATTTTTTATCCTTAGTGTAACAGTTTGAACCTTTTAAATTGTCGATGGTACGCAGGTAAGAATTCTTTTATCTGGTTTGGACCAAGGCCAAGGGTGACCATCTTAGATCCAGAGCAAATCAAAGATGTATTTAACAAGATCTATGACATCCAAAAGCCTGATACAAATCCACTTATCAAGTTACTAGCAAGTGGCCTTGCAGGCCATGAAGGAGAAAAGTGGAGCAAGCACAGAAGGTTAATCAACCCTGCTTTCAATTTAGAAAAATTAAAGGTCAGTTGCTTGCATTTGCTAGATATAGATTTGTGTTATGTTTTAAAACATATCAGAAAAAAAAACTAAGGAATTGGGTTTTGTACGTGTATGTGTTTGTTTTCTTCTTCTTTAACAAGGAAATATTTACTCTCCCTAGAAATGCAGCATAGATTTGGCAAGAAACATATTTTGTAAGCATAAACAAAATATTGATACAAAAGGGTACCTGAATTCATATACACAATTCATAGAAAGAAAAAGAAATTTTCTTTGACGGTTATTTTTATACACAAGTAGATTTTGCCTGTTATTTTTGTGCAACCATATTGCATGCAGACAACATAAACTTTTCTTAACAACATAAATATGGTTATTGAGCAATGCATATTGAAGTCTGGATGTTTTTATGGTTAGTTTGAGTGAAGTGATTCTAACTCCGAGTGATTTCCTTATTACACCACAGACTATGTTACCATTATTCTTCGAAAGTTGCAATGATCTGGTTAGCAAATGGGAAGGAATGTTGTCTTCAGACGGATCATGTGAAATAGATGCATGGCCTTTCCTTCAAGATCTGGCTAGTGATGTTATCGCTCGATCAGCATTTGGAAGTAGCTTTGAAGAAGGAAGAAGAATATTTCAACTTCAAAGAGAGCAAGCTAAACTTGCACAACAAGTTATGTTAAAAATTCAAATCCCTGGATGGAGGTAACTTGCTGGTTTGATTTGATGACTAAAGGAAGTTAAAGCTTATTAAATGAGTTTTGTTTCACTAAATTACTCTTACTAAACATTGAATGCAGGAAACAATGATTAGCAGATAATAAATATAATAGGAATCAGAGAAGTTTAATTTATAAAACAAAAAATTTACCGAATATTTGGTTTCTCTTAAATACAAAGGGAAAAAGCTCATTCAATGTTAAACTAAAACTACTAGCAAGCAAGTAACATCTACCAAATATATGGCAAAGATATGTTCCACCTCAATTTACAGCTTGCAATAGCGAAATTCTATTTGTTAGAGAAATATGTTAGGGAAAGAAAACCATCATCTTCATGTACAAAGTTAATGGGATGGCACATTGTATATTTGTAGGTTTTTACCTACTAAAACCCATAGGAGAATGAAGGAAATTGACAGAGATATAAAAGCTTCGCTGAAGGATATGATTTACAAGAGGGAGAAAGCACTAAAGGCGGGTGAAGCCATTAATGATGACCTATTAGGCATACTTTTGGAGTCTAATCACAAGGAAATTCAAGAACATGCAAAGGGAGACAATAAGAATGTTGGAATGAGTCTTGAAGATGTAATCGAGGAATGCAAGCTATTCTACTTTGCGGGGCAGGAAACCACTTCAGCTTTGCTGGTTTGGACAATGGTGTTATTGAGTAGGTACCCTGATTGGCAAGAACGTGCAAGGGAGGAAGTCTTGCAAGTCTTTGGCAATCAAAAGCCAGGTTTTGATGGTTTAAATCGTCTAAAGATTGTAAGTACTATATTATATCCTATACTAAATTGTATGTCCTCTATATTCACTACAAATCTTTTTTGTATCAGGTCACTATGATTTTGAATGAGGTTCTTAGGTTATACCCACCAATACTTGGGACGGGTCGACTTGTTAAAAGAGATATGAAACTTGGAAACGTAACTTTACCTGCTGGAGTGCAGATTTTCCTCCCAACTGTTTTGGTTCACCATGAGTGTGAATTATGGGGTGAAGATGCTAAGCAGTTCAATCCTGAGAGATTTTCTGAAGGAGTTCTAAAAGCAACAAATGGTAGAGTTTCATTTTTCCCTTTTGGATGGGGTCCTAGAATATGCATTGGACAAAACTTCTCCTTATTGGAAGCAAAGATGGCTTTGTCAATGATTTTACAACATTTCTCATTTGAACTTTCTCCAGCATATGCTCATGCTCCAGCTATGTCAATCACTCTTCAACCACAGTATGGTGCTCATATCATTCTCCATGAAGTGAACATGTGAAAATAAAACATACTAAAAGCTTGTAATCTAATAAGAAAATCACTTCTTAGATATTGTCTTGTGTTTACTTATTACTCTCATTTACATGTTTACACTACAACAGTAAAGCTTATAATGTAATAACAAAATCACTTACGGGATATGATCATATATTTAATTACTTTCCTTTACATGTTTGTTTGTGTGTGAGAATGTTTTTTTTTAGTGGTTACTTTGTAATTGAATAGACAAAAGACAAAGAACAATTTCATTCTAAAATATATTCAAATATTGAGAGTTTAAATGCTCAAATCTTTGTCTAATTTTGTTCAGCATTGTTTTTTAACAGATGCTTAAAGGGTTGATTTAAGAAATTCCTTTAACTTGTATTTTGTTAACAAATTTCACAATTTTTAAATCATTCTCAAATACAAATTTCAAGTAAGTTTATTTGATTTTTTTTTTTAAATGTTATGTTTAAATAAGGTAATTCCATTAGTATAGAAAAGCCTATTTATGACAGTCTATACACATTGGTTAAGTGTCAAACAGTGACTATCAAAATGTGGTGATATTTTTTAAATTAAAATGAAGATATATACAGCGGTTCCTCTTTAAACTATTATATATTCCAATTAGTGGAGATATAGACGGCAATTTTACCTAAGAATTGTTGTCTAATAAAATCATTGTATATTGCAATTAATGGAGATATAGACAACAGTTTTACCTAAAAACTGTCATATATACCTCCGTTATTTATCCTAATTCGAAGTCCATCACTTACGCTTTCGTTTTCTACATTTTCGTTTCGTCTTCTTCGCGACTTCAACGTTACCCTCTGCATTCTTCCTTTGTAAGTTCTTCTTCCACCCTCATTGCTTATTCTTCCTCTCATTGATGATTGTTCATTGCTCATTATTCCATTCAGTCCATTGCTCTAGGTTCTCATTGCCTTCATTTTTCCACCACCACCGCTATGTTCTACTTCCACCATCCCTGCCACTAACGTGCCCTTCTCTTTATCCTTTTGTTGTCGCCACTACCCACCGCCACACTCGCTTCACATTTTTTCGTTGGCGCCTCTGCCCACCATTGTCGTCATCATTGCGTATCGCCATCGTCGATGCAGGTTGGTTTAGTTTTTAAATATTTTTTTTTCTTTATTTGTCTTTTTAGTATTTATATTAATTTTTATATTTTAGTATTTTTATTATAATTTATATATTTTGGTATTTATTATAATTCGTATATTTTAGTATTTATCTTAATTTGTATTTATTATTTTTATATTATGTTTATTGTTAGGTTAGAATAAATTTATTAATTTGCTAGATTGTAATTAGAGTAATATTATTTTATAATTAGGTTTTGTAATTAGATTATAAATAATTTAATGATTTATAATTAATACTCTTTATTGAATTGTATGTATGATTAAATTTGTTAGTTTTATATTGCATGTATATTTATAATTCTTTAATACGTATTGGTATTGAGTCTGGCGGTGTTCGACCTTTGGTAATTACTTCCCGGATAAGAGACCCTTAGTTCCGTTTGAGATTTAATACATGTATATTTGTATATTAATCCTCCAATTGTAATTTTTTTTCAAAACATTTTTTAAAAAGCAGAGGAGGTTGTAGTGACAGTAATTGTATTGAGTCTTGAATTGTTCAGGTGGAAAATTTCATAAGAGCAATCATTTTTTATTAGTTTAGTATGTCACTTGTAATTAACATATCATATATTTCACATAGTTTTGGTTCATAGCATTTCGTATTGTTCTTGGGATGCATATTTGATTGCGGGGATTTTGTGTCACCACTTTCATTCCGTGCCACCTGAAGACCAATACGAAATGCTGCTGAAATTTTGTTAAATATAAGGAATGTTGGTGAAAGTTATGTACTATTGAATTATAATAAAAATGAATATTCTCGGATGGGATAAGTTCATACCTATAATAAAAATGTGAGATTTCACACACATTAGTGAACACCTCAACAACCATTACAAAACATAATGGATCGAGATTGGATTAACTCAGTTCGCATATGTGACGAGTACGAAAGAGTAGTATAAGAATTTATACAATTTGTGTAATGTAACGCCAACACTAATTGTCATGATAGGAGTAAAGTTTAGGTGTTTGTGCGTTAATTGTTTGAACGGGAAGAGATTGGATACTAACCAAATTACGGAGCACCTTTGATGTGATGAGTTTCTACGATCTTATCCAACCTGAACAGAACATGGTGAATTATTAAATTTACCAAGTATGTCCGTATCCCTAAATTTAACTGTTTTTAGAATAAAATATTTCAAATATCACTAAGGCTCCGTTTCTTTCTAAGAGTGGAAAAACACTTATTTACTATGCACAAGGAAAAGTTGGAAAATCAAAGCAAAATATTTTTAAAAACACGGAAATGGAGAATTCTTTTGCACTCAAAACTCTCTTCTCAAATATATATATATATATATATATATATATATATATATATAATTAATATTAATTTACTGTTTTACCCATTTATTTTAAATTAAAATTAAAATTATTTTTATTTGAAACAGAATTATAATTTAAATATAAAAAATATAATTAAAATTATAAAATAATATAATATAATTAATCATATTATATATATATAATAAATTATAAATGTAAATAATAATAATAAAATATTTTTAAATAATAAAAAAATAAATTTATATAATAATTATATTAATTACAAAAGAGTAAAGATAAAAATAATAATAATGTTATTTAATATAAAAATAAATTTTTATCAAATATTTATAATTATAAATATTTAAATAATATTTATAATTACAAATATTTAAATAATATTTTAATTATAAATAATTATAATTTATAAATAAATAAATAAAATTAATTTTTAATCATTTTTAAATATAAGGATAAATTTGTAAACTTATATTTTTATCAATTAAAAAAATATAATTTTAATCACACAATCCCATCACTCACAAACTTTCATAGACTTTCCCTATACTTTTTACTTTATTTACCTTAATCCAAATAGTATAATTTTCTTTACACTTTCCCTTCAAATCATCTCAAATCCATTCCCTCATTTTCACTCTCTAATCCAAACAAAGCATAAATATAAAAAAATTATTTAAATATCAATCAATTGTTATTGATGATTTCTTTTAGTTCATATTGGTTGATCTTATTTTTCAACAATATTTTTTCAGTTAATATTGACAAAAAAAAAATCATAATTGATGTCACATGAGAATTTTTTAGTTGATATCAACCACAATTTTTTAGATCGATATAAGTTAGGGTTACTTTTACGATGTTGATATTGAAGTTTTTTTTTTTTTTTTACTTTTTAATTGATGTTGACTGAAAATTCTACCAGTTGATATTAACAAAAAAAACTTAGTTAATGTTGGTTGCAAGTTTTATCATAACATTAGAATAATTCTTTCCAAATTTTTGCGTTGACGATAAAAGAAAAATCATTGGATATGTCAAAAAAAAAAAAAAAACCTCGAAAGATGTTGATAAAAAGATTTGTTCATATTTGACGAAAAATAGTCCTTCTCATATTGGCTATGGAAACTCTAGTTAATATCCAAGGAAAAAATAATAGTGATTTATAACGACGATAACAATAATAATAAAATAATCCTAACAATTTTAAAAATAACTTTTATCAATATGAATAAAAAAATTTATAACCAACATCAATCGAAAAGTAGTTATTTTAATAATTTTTTGGTTTTAGTAAAATTAAGGAGAGACTGCGAAGAGAACCGAAAAGTAGTTATTTTAATAATGTTTTGGTTTTAGTAAAATTAAGGAGAGACTAGAAGGTACATAAATTTAAAAACATGAAGAATTTTAAATTCTTAATTTTTAGATAAAATATAAAATTCTAATTTTAAATAGTTTAATTACTCTTATAAAATTTTAGAATTTTAATTTTTTTTTAAAAAAAATTAGCACCTAATTTTTCTGTAAAACATTTCAAATCTCTCTAATGAATTATCTTCTTTTCTAAAAATTCTTAGCGCAAACACATTGTTAGTGTTCAAAGATTTAAATTGACTATGATGACAACTTATAACTAGTGCGCTTGAGTAATCCATGAATATTTGAAACTCATAGTAATTATAAAACAAAATCAAATTTATCCACAAATTATTATTTATGAATTTGAATCTAGATAAATTCATCATTACCTAACTCATAGATCTGAGTTCGTAAGTAAATTTAGCATTATCTATAAATTATTATCCACAAATATTTATCCGTAATTTTATTAATAATAATATTTATATTATTATTATTAAAAATATTAGTAAAATTAATAATATTAATAAAATTATTAATATTAATAACATTATTAAAATTAATAACATTAATAACATTAATAATATCAATAATATTAACAATATTAATAATATGTGTAATATTAATAATATTATTAAAATATTAATAATCATTAATAATAGTCATAAATAATAATTGTAAATAATAATTATAAATAAATAAAATATTGAAAAAAATAAAAAATAAAAAGTATGCAAGATTACCTACATATTTACCAACATACTAGAGTTTATGGATATTACCTAAAAACACAAATTGGTAAGTATTACCTACGTACAAACACTAGTACAAAAAATAAAAATAACAACCTTATATTTAAGACGTTTTTACGATCAGACATTGTCATTCAAAATGCGATGACATTTTTTAAATTAACTTCATTTAAGAGGACGACTATTTGTTATAGTCGCATTCTTAAGCAAAGCGCTTTGTTTTAAGAATGCGACTATTTGTTATAGTCGCATTCTTAAATATAGTGCTTTGTTTAAGAATGCAACTACAACAAATAGTTGCATTCTTAAAACAAACGCTTTGTTATAGTCGCATTCTAAAAACATTTTTTTAACCCTAAGACAAAGCGTGCCACTTATGCTTTCATACTTCCTTCTCTGTCGCTTCTGTTCTCTTCTGCTCTAGTGCTTCCTCTCGTCTTCCTCGAGCCTGCATTTGTCTTCCTCGTCACATTGGTAAGTTCATTTCGACCTATCTACTTTTTCTTCACCATTGGTTTTTGTATTTTTTTTTTCGTTTCTCTTATGCATTTCTTTTCTACCATTGCTTGAAGCTCACTGTTTCATTGCCTCGCTAGTGTTTGGGTGTTTAAAAATGACGAAAGCGAGGAAGCTAAAAGACCAATGGCAATAGAAGAAGAAGAAGATAAAGGCAGAGAAACTCGTTTGGAACTCTCACCTCTCCTCTCGTCTAACTACCTTTCAAGATCTGAAAATGCGTTTTGTTGTTTATATGAGAGATAGAGAGAGATAGTTCGAGAAAGAGAAATTCGAAAAGGAAAAATTGAAGTGTGAGAGAGTAAGAGTGAGCTTAGTTGCGTTCAATTTGAATCTTCGAGATGAGCAATGAGTGATGAGCGAAGAATGTAAGAAGAAAGACAAAGTGGGGTGTGTGTGTACACTGTAATGTGACTATAACAAATGCGGCTATTTACCATAGCCACCCTTATAAATCTGCATTTAAGAATCGGCTAAATAGTCACCTTCTTCTCTATTGAATATAAGACTACGTATATATCAAATACGACTAGAAAGCCACTGTTTTAATGTAAAAATAACCATTCTCTTTTAACCTTTCTACACCAGGGAGGAGTTGGTAGGTAATACCTACAAATTATAATTTGTGGTATTACCTACTAATTAAAATATATAAGTGTTCCATATTAACTAAAATTGATAAATATTTAATAATATTAACAATATAAAACAATGTTAATAATATTAACCACGTTAATAATATGAATGATAATAATAATAATATGAATAATAATAATATTATGAATAATAATAATATTATGAATAATAATAATATTAATAATATTAATCATATTAATTATATATCATTATTAATATATTAATAATTTTAAAAGGAAATTACACTAACATCCCATTAAGTCATGCTTAATTACATTGATCACACTTCCTCTAATTTTAAGGGTTGGATATTGTAATAAATTTATTTTTACGACATGGTCTTCTAGTCTTAAACCACTTTTAATAGCTTATTCTGTTAAGTTAGTTTGGATGTCTTGACCGTAACTAACTTGTAATATCTTGTTGTAGTCTTATAAGGGTTGTTCATCCTTGTTCCTCAACATAAAGTACAACAATGATACTTATACAAACTCTATTATTAATATATGTGAAATTTAATTATATCTATTCTTGTTTTGTTCTTTTTGATCTAATTCACAATATGTATTTCACTGCTTCTTTAATTGTTTTTGGACTTAATTTGGCACTACAACAAAATGGTATCAAAGCTAATTTTGATCTCTATCTACACTTAGTAATCAGTTCTTGAATGTAAGATGAGTGGTACTTTTAAGATTAAGAAATTTAATAGGAAGAACAATTTCAATATTTAGAGAGTCAAAATTAGAGCTTTGTTCAAATAGCAAGGGGTGTACGCAATGCTATAGAAGTTTTTCATGACAAAGTTAATTTGAGACAAACTTCTATTAAAGTGATAATTCTACTAGTCTATCTCCTTCCATCTTAAGAGAAATTGGTGACACTACTGTAAAGTAAGCCATTAACGACCGAGAATGATGACTATTTTCTGATAACTTTCGTCGATCAATGCACATATTGACAAACTTCAAACTTGTTAACTCTTCATAACACAAGATATTAAAATAAAATTTAAAGTTTGGGAGTTTTAATAATTAATTCTTAATAAAGAGAAAATAAGTATCTCAAAAACATATTAAGAAGTTGTACTGGTCGAGGCCGAACAAATCGGTCTCAACATCAATTACTGATCGAACCAAGTTAAATAACTAATGAGTATAATAAATATTAGTTATAAATAATGTTGAATGAGTCAAAATCACATTCCGTAATATCTGAAAAATATCTTCAATAGAATGAATGAAACTGATAAAACCAAAAAATATATCTCCCTGATATCTAGGAACCATTATGTATGTCAGTTGAACAACTGAGATCCAGCCATAAAGGTAAAAGCCCATGAACCAACAGTGTATATAAAGCTCTTCAAGAAAGAGCAAGGTACGTTTTCATATACCTCAAAAATATACTCATAACAACAATGCTAACTTGAGCGTCAGAGTGACATTACAGCTACCCCCGGTCGTCCGAGCATCAACGGCGAAGGAAGAAGTCTTGAAGGAACTCTAAGGATACCTACACGTCAGCAATTGTACGATCTACCGCAGGTACTATTTGGGCCCCTTAGTCCACACGAGTACAATTGGTGCCCACCGTAGGGTTGAGATAGAGACACAATTCCGCAATAATGGTTTCAACAAGGCACACCAACAACGATCGCATGACAAAAGAACAAACAGCTATGCTTCAAGCCCTTCAAGCACAAATGGAAGAACTACGACAAAAGGCAATGGCAGATCAATTACGTAATGAAGAAGAATAGCGTCAACATGAAGAAGAACGACATAAACGCGAAGAAGAGATAGCTTTTTTGAAAGAACAAAATCAACAATTATTGCAACAATTTGAAGGCGTCGAACGAGAAGACCAATCTCGAACGCCGATGCCAACGCATCAAACCCATCAGTCCAGAATTCCCCTAGTAGCTCACCAAACCATTCCAACACCTCATACTCTCCAAACCCAACAAACCTAGCAAAATTCTAAAAACAACCCAATACCGAATGAGGGAGAAGACCCAAAGGGTCACCCCTTCATGGATGAAATAATTGACGCTCTGCTTCCAGCTAAATGGAAAGGCTTAACTATCAAACTCTATGATGGTTCTACCAATCCAAGTGAACATCTAAACGTATTCAAAACTCAAATGACCTTATACACTACCAACAAACCAATATGATGCAAAGTCTTCCCAACCACCATCCAAGAAGGACCACTCAGTTGGTTCATAGCATGGCCTCCTAACTTGGTGGTAAACTTCCAAATCTTAACCTCTAAGTTTATTACACAATATGCGACTAGCCGACCGCACCACACCTCGTCCTTATCCCTCCTAAACGTGAAACAAGAAAAGTAAATCTTTATGAGCATTCATGGACAGGTTCAACAAGGTATGTAGAGGTATCAGAAATTTGAATCCAAACATAGCCATGCACCATCTGGTTGGGGCCATCCTGCCTGGACGCTTCACTGAAAGCCTAATTAAACAACCGGCTAACAACATGGATGAATTGCGGAATCGGGCGACCAAATTCATGCAAATAAAGGATCATATTGATTATCACAGAAACCACCAGATTGAAGTGCTGATAAAGGAAAAGAAAAAGAAAAGGATGGAGGCAGTCGACCCAAGACAGGTCGGACCAACCGTTTAAGGGAAAGTCGAGGACCTTGTTTTAACAGTTATACCCCTCTAACTATCCCAAGATGAAAATTTTTAGATGAAGCCCTTCAGGCTGAATTGATTTCGACCCCAAAGCTGGCACAAACTCCACGTAACGCCGACACTTCTAAACGCTACTAATACCATCACAATTATGGTCATACGACTAAGGGCTGTCAAGCATTAAAAGACAAAGTAGAAGAACTCATCCAAGCTGGACATTTTCGACAATTCATCAAGACCGATACCTCCTCATATTATCGGTCCCCACAAAGGGAGCGGTAAACTCAAAAGGAGCAATAAGATCGATCGGGACGAAGCAATACTCATCGTCACGACGAGGATCACCGACCGACAAAACATCGATAAAGCGAAAGTCCAGTAAGGAGAACCCGACCATGCAGTGAAAGACTTGAAAGGAGTAACCGAACCAGACTAAGGGTTCAAGAAGTCATCAACACTATAGACGGCCCAGTATCACCCAGTCTTCGAGAAGGTGAGATTAACTATATAGCTGGAGGGTTCATAGGAGGTGGCTATTCCAATTCAGCCAGAAAAAAGCATCTCCAAGCTATATAATCAGTCCATTCCACGTCTACTAAAATACGACCAAGGATGCCTCCTATAACATTCATTGATGATGATTTTACTGCAATTGATCCAGCAAAAGACAACCCTATGGTAATCATTGTGGAAATTGATAAATTTGCAATTACCAAAGTCTTGGTAGATCAAGATAGCTATGTAGACAACCCTTATTGGAAAACCTTTCAGAAAATGAGAATTCCAAAAACAGACATTCAACCCTATGATGAACAAATTGTTGGATTTTCAGGAGAACGAGTAGACACTAAAGGTTATATCGATCTGTATACCACGTTTGGCGAAGAAGGGGCTCTTAGTAAAACTATCAAAATCATGTATTTATTGGTTAATGCAAACACTTCATATAATATATTACTCGACCATTCCTCCATTAACCGTCTAACAGCAATTGTCTCCACCCCACACTTGGCAATGGAATTTCCTTTTGCCATTGAGGATATTGCGACGGTCCATGTTCATCAAAAAACTGGTCGTGAATGCTATGTTGCAAGATTAAAAGTAGAACCTACCAAACGACTGTATAGAGCGTCATCCCGAGGTCGGTCACCTAGACGACAAGGATGATCGACAGAATGACAATCCCCAGAGAGATAGTCTGGAAGGCACATGGTTGCGCTCGTGGATTTAGATCCTCAACTTGACGACGCTCGCATGGAGGCCGGTGAAGATCTTCAACCCTTACCCCTCCATGATGATACACATAAAACTTACATTGGAATATCTTTGAAGCCGAACGACCGCAAGACGATCATTACAACTTTAACGGATAATGTTGACCTATTTGTCTGGACAACCGCTGATATGCTAGGGGTAAGCGCAGAAATCATCACGCACCATCTATCTATTTACAAGGAAGCAAGGTCGATAGCCCAGAAAAAACGCAAATTAGGTGAGGAAAGGCGCAAGGCCGCCCAAGAAGAAATGGAGAAGTTAATGAAAGCTGGCTTTATTCAAAAAGCCTGTTATACCACTTGGTTGGCCAATGTGGTGATGGTTCAGAAATCCAATGGTAAATGGAGAATGTGTGTAGATTACTTAATAAATCATGTCCGAAAGATTCCTACCCCCTGCTGACTATCGATCGACTTGTAGATGGATCAGCAGGTCATGGTATCCTTAGTTTTCTTGACGCATACTTGCGGTACAATCAAATCTAGATGCATCTGAGAGATAAGGAAAAATGACCTTCATGAATGACTCCGATGATTTCTACTACGAAGTCATATCGTTCAGCCTCAAGATCGCTGGAGCCACCTACCAACGGCTAATGGATTATGTCTTCTAAGACATGATTGGAAGAAGTGTTGAAGTTTATGTAGATGATATTGTAGTCAAATCTGATTCATGCGAACAACATGTCAATGATTTGAAGGAAGTTTTCTAAGCTTTTCGAAAGCATTGCATGCGTCTTAACCCAGATAAGTGTGTGTTCGATGTAGAAGGAGAAAAAATTTTAGGTTTCATGCTCACACACCGTGGTATAGAAGCTAACCCTAAGAAATGCAGAGCCATAGTCGAAATGCGTAGTTCTAGAAATGTTAAAGAAGTTCAAAGGTTAATCAGACAACTCACCACACTATCCAGATTTTTCCCCAAACATGCAAAAAGAACTAAGCCCATTATTCAACTACTGAGAAAAGCGTCCAGATTCCAATGGACAGATGAATGCAAGAGAATATTCCTTGACTTAAAAACTTTTTTAGCATCCTTTTAGGTCATTCAGAAACCAATAGCCAAAAAGTCAATAATTGTTTACCTTGTTGTTTCAGAAGATGCAGTCAGTGCGGTCTTAGTCCAAGAAGTGGAGGCCATTGAACGACCTGTTTATTTCATCAATCGAGTACTCCACAGCATAGAAAGTCGATACCAATGATAGAAAAAGTCATTCTAGCTTTGATCATTACCGCAAGACGCATGCGTATATATTTCCAGAATCATCGAATCATAGTTAGAACCGACTACCCCATTATGAAAATATTGGCAAAACCTGATCTGGTCGGACGAATGATAGGATGGGCAGTTGAATTATCAGAATTCCAAATTCAATACCAACCAAGGGGGGCAATCAAGTCACAAGCATTAGCTGATTTTGCAACAGAATTTAGTCCTCAATTGAGTGCAGACAATAGTTCTACATGGACTCTTCACGTTGACGACTCTTCCAACAGTCGGTCATGTGAAGTAGGGGTGGTACTAGAAGGACTGGGCAATATTCTCATCGAACAAACTCTAAAGTTTAAGTTTAAAGCATCTAATAACCAAGCTCAATATGAAGCGATTATAGCCAACCTCAATCTTGCCATAGATTTAGAAGTGAAAAAATTGGCATGTAAAAGTGACTCCCAGTTGGTGGTCAACCAGCTAAAAGGAGAATTTGAAGTGCGAGAAACACTTTTACAGTAGTATTTCCACTTCGTACAGGGGTTGATTTCCAAATTTGAGGAGGCAACAATCCTACACATACGCCGGGAGAATAACACCCGAGCCGATACTCTTTCGCGTCTTGCCATTACCACAAAGAAAGGCCTTCATCGCTTAGTCGTTTATGTAACCTTAGTTAAACCCAGTGTGGGTTCAGAAGAATGTACGACGACCGACACTCTACCAAACTGGATGACAGCCATTAAACAATTCCTAATTGATGGAATGTGCGAAGCACATTCAGAGAGAACAATGAAGCAACAAACAACTCGATTTCTATTAATAGATCAAGATCTTTACCGACAAGGGTACACACATCCACTCTTAAAATGCCTTATCCTTGAGCAAGCCACCTATGTCATGCAAGAAATACATGAAGTAGTATGCAACATCCATTTAGGGGCAAGAGTAATGGCAGCTAAATTAATACGAGTTGGCTATTACTGACCGATCGTACAAGGTGATTGTACAAAGTATGTTCGAAAATGCAGGAAATGTGAAGAATACAACAATATATCCCATCAGAAACCTGAAAATCTCCATTACATTCTCTCCCCATGGCCATTCGTGAAGTGGGGAATGAACATCATTGGACCTTTAACTCCAGACAAAGGTCAATGCAAATTCCTATTAGTTGGCATTGACTATTTTACCAAATGGATAGAGGTCGAACCCTTAACGGCCATCACTGCATGAAACGTTGAAAATTTTGTATGGAAGAACATCGTGTCCTGTTTCGAACTACTTCATACCATCATCACCGATAACGGTCGACAGTTCACGGACCGAGGGCTGACAGAGTTTTACAAAAAACTTGATATCAAACACATCACAAGCTTAGTAGAACACCCGCAGACCAACGACCAAGCCGAGGCCGCTAATAAAATTATCCTCAACGAATTAAAGAAGAGGCTCGGCCCAGCCAAAGGTAAATGGACTAAAGAACTCCTTGAAGTCTTATGGGCCTATCGATGTATGCCACAATCTACTACTCAAGAAACATCGTATAGTCTGACTTACGAAACAGAAGTCATGATTCCTGTCGAGGTAGGGAACCTTCCTTACGACAACAAACACTGGATTTAGACTTCAGCAAAGAAAGTCTACTGGTCGGCCTTGACCTCATCAACGAACTCCGTGATAAAAGCAGAATAAGAGAAGAAGCATGCAAGTTGAGGGCACAAGACGGTATAATTCGAAGGTGAAGCCAAGAAATTTTCAAAAAGGGGATCTAGTGTGGCGAATGCGCAACGACGCTAAAAAAGCAGAAGGAAAGTTCTCAAGCAATTGGGAAGGACCGTTTCGTATTGCCTATACAAAACGGGCGGGGCTTATCACTTAGAATATTTGTCAGGAAAAACTATTCCGAGAACGTGGAATACCACGCATCTCAAATTTTATTACAGCTGATAAATACCAGTAGTGTACTCTTTCCTCACTTGGTTGTTTTATCCCTAAGGAGGGTTTTCCACCGAGAAGATTTTAATGAGGGACTTTAAATACTTCATTTTTCCTTCTTCTTGTTTTCTTTTTCTCCCAATCAATCAAATCATAACTTACCGAAATCTCACATATAGTGACCAGAATCCACTCTATCGAGCAATCAACCTTGACCTGGGCATTTTTCATCGGTCAAATCGAATAACACCATTATCATTGCTTCGAGCAATCGATATAACCAAAATATTGCGTCGTGCGACCTGTGTGAATCCAATATCAAACCTTCTCACTTTAGGCGACTAGAGTAACTTGAATATCGTGCAAATGTGATCAACATGAATTAAAGCGTCTTATCGTTCAAATGGTCTGATTCTTAATAAATTATTTCTAAGTTATTTTATCGTTTTAGTCGGTTAGATTCCTATTTAATTACCAAAGCACTTAAATAATATTTAAAAAGTAAAGGTTCACATAATGCATGTTTCGGTCAGTCATATGCATTCAAAATATGTACAAAGATAAAAACATATTGTGCAAAGCCCACAACCTAGGTCCAGGTTAAATCACAAGCTCTATTATTTCCTCAAAAGACGGCGAGGGCCCGGTTGTCTTGACACAATCCGTTTCATCTTTATCCTCCATGAGGGCATTGACATCCCTGTCGAGTGACACAAGTCTTCCATTTATCAAATCTTTATCCATGTCGTAACGAGGATCGTTCTCGGGCACACTATGGAAGAAGGCCACTTGCCGCACGCCCTGCCGATCAATGCACATATTGACAAACTTCTTTAATAAACTTGTTAACTCTTCATAACACAAGATATTAAAATAAAGTTTAAAGTTGGGAGTTTTCATAATTAATTCTTAAACAAAGAGGAAATAAGTATCTCAAACATATTAAGAAGTTATACCAGTCAGGGCCGGACGAACCGGTCTCGGAATCAATTACCGACCGAGCCAAGTTAAGTAACTAATGAATATAATAAATAGTAGTTATAAATAACATTGAATGAGTCAAAATGACATTCTGTAATATCTGGAAAATATCTCCAATATAATGAATGAAATTGATAAAACCAAAAGATATATCTCCCTGATATCTAGGAACCATTATGTATGTCAGTTGAACAAATGAGATCCAGCCATAAAGGTAAAAGCCCACGAACCAACAGTATAAATAAAGCTCTTCAGGAAAGAGCAAGGTACATTTTCATATCCCACAAAAATATACTCATAACAGCAACGCTAACTTGAGCGTCAGAGTGACATTGCAGGTACTCCTCCCGTCCGAGCATCAACGGCAATGGAAGAAGTCTTGAAGGAACTCCAAGGATACCTACACGTCAACAATTGTACGATCTACCACAGGTACTATCCGGGGCCCTTAGTCCACACGAGTACAAAAGTAAAACTAAAACTTATTCACTCTCCCTAACATACACTATAAGAAAACTTACTTTTAGCAAGAGTTATATTTAGCGTTTTCGATAGTCTTAACCCCTGTTACGTACATTATCTGCGGTTTGCCTTTTTCTTGGTGATCCAACGTCGCTAACAGATTACCAACGGTTTTTACAAACCCTTGAAAAATAATTGTTTTCCAACTATTCTTTGAAACTCCTATTAGCAAATGCAAAGTCCAAAAAACTATTCAAACATTCCATATATTCAAGTGTGTTTCTTAACATGTATATTCAAGATTTATCCATTGAAATGAGATCCGTTGAAATCAAAACGATTGATACATCATTTCAAGAAAATAATATCATATATAACAATAATCTATATAAGTATTTTACAATAATGAATGTAATAACTATTTAAACAAATTATTACATGAATTCTTTATTAACTGATTCAATAAAATATATTCAATGATTTTATTTGTGTTTAGAATATAATGATGCTTAGTTAATATCACGGTCAATTTTTTGTGGGGATTTAAGATGGGATGAAGTATATATTCCAAAAGTAAAATATTTGTTATTTTTATTTAAGAAGAATGACAAAACATTACTACCCTAAATGTTAAAGTTTTGTAATTTTGGAAAGTAATTTTCAAAATGTTAAAAATTTTAATATATTTAAAAATGAAAAATATATATTAATTAGTAAAACTTAAAGGATATATAAAAGTTTCCTTTTACACAAAACCCTTATTCAGCACCTCTCATTTCTATCCTTAATGTTGAGGGACAACGTGGTAAATTGAAAGACCAAATTTTTTTATAGAGAAATCGTAAGTTATGAAATCAGGTAAATGATCCATTGTCTAGAAGAAATATTATCATATAAGCTAAAATTGACAAGTTTATGAGCATATGTATTTCTTTCATGGTAGGACATATATAGAACTAAAACAATGCAAATATCCCAATTACCTCATGAAGTACAATTAGCTATGGGAGGGAAGGTGTTAATTGACTTCAATAATTTTTGGGACTTTGGGTAGTGTAATGTGGATGAGATCAAAATTTGAGATTTCTGCAAGATAAAATGTCATTTTCCGATTTAATTCATGCTAAAAATATATTTCATTTTCCGATTTAACCACATTTAATTTAAACAAAAGAGAAATGTTACAGAGAATATAGAAGATGTGTTATCTTTCATCTATATTCTTTCCTATTGCAAACATAAGGATGAAAAATCCTCACTCCTTAAGAATCAATGTGAGTCTTATTATAAAGTTTTGTTTTACTTAATGTTGGATTTACTATGTCAATTATAAGATCCACATTTTAATAATTTCCTATGTACACTTCAGTTTTTTATCTTAAAAACATAATCTAATTATGATATTTAAATATTAATTTTAGAAAAATAAGTAAAAATACATAGAGAGGGTTGTGTGGATGGTTAGAAGAGCATGATAGAAAAGGTGGCAGAAAATGATAGATGGTGGAGAAGGAATTGACAAGATCTTAGCTCTTGTTTTTGTTTATGTAGTGCAAATGCATGCATCTCAACCAAATCAAAGCTGCCAAATAAGACAAACTATCACTATGAATTCTCACATATATTGTCATGTCTAATATTATCACTCATTGGATGCTTCACTCTAAGCCTCTCATAGCAGACCTAGTTTCTGCTGCTTTCGTTTCCTCTCTCTCAAAACAACTCTCCATTCAACCACAGTTACTCTGCAACAAAAATCCAAAACACTTACACAATTGTAATGTGAAACAGTAACAAAATCTCCATTTTCCCTATTGGGTCCAATTCTATCGACACAAATACTCAAAAAATTACAGAAAGCACTAACATAAACATAGTTATCACTTTTCTTGATTCCTTTTTTTCCTTGAGCAAGAATGAAGCCTCAAGCAGACCTTGCTAACATTGGCCAGTATAAGAGTTTTTGGAACCTTTCATCTCAGCCTCAACTTCTGAGTCAATACAAATTTTACCCAACCTATTTGACTGCTAAGGCCATCCAGATGAACGTAGAGGACATCAAATGCAATGAAGTTGCTTCAAGATTCACAGTTGAAAACAGAACAGAGTTGTAACAAAGAGACTTGCATAATTAATCCATCACTAAACCATACAAATCAACTTTATCATTTATTTTCAATCAAACCTTCATTGCATAATTAACAGGGATCACTAAGGTCATTGAAGTGTTATAATGTGGCTAGACTTCCAAGAATCATGGTTTTTTAATATATTCAAATTAACACCTTTGACATAGAGAAAACATTTATGCATAATGTATCTAACTTCATATCTTATGAATTCATGTACTAATGTTCTCATTTTATGTGAAACTTAAGGGCCTCTTTACAATCTCTTCCATTACCATTCAAATCCCTTAGTACTTTTTCAGTCTTCAAATTCAACTCTCTTTCTTTTTGGAAAGATTTGTACAAAATTAGTCCCTTTGCTATATATTTGATGCACTTCATGCTCTCTCTCTTAGGTGTGCGAGGACATATTTAACCAAGGTATTGGGTACAGATAAAATAAAATCTCAAAGAGGATGCAACAATTTATTTATTTTTGAGAATTTCTTTGTCATCTTTTAGCCTCTTAATTGTTTAATACACAACAATTGGCTTGGAGAATTGATAGGGTCGTTTGGTTACTACATTTATCTTATGTAGCTCGAGTGTCTACGGTTAGTTGTTATTAGATGATTATTTTGTTAGTTGATTAAGACACTATGTTATTCTACTATAGTGCTATTCATAACTTATTTACTATGTTATTCTACTATAGTGTTATACATAACTTTATTTACTATGTTATTTTACTATAGTGTTATACATAACTTATTTATTATTCAAATGAATTTTATACATATTTTTAATAAAAAAATCCAAGAACATTTATGTAATTTACATAACATAACTTTTACATATTTTTTTACCAGTCACATTAATCATATATTATATATATTTTTTTTTAATTTAAACAATCTCACTTTTCACTCTCCTTCTCCTTTCATTCTCTCTCAACTCATATCTCAATCCAAACATACTCTTAAATAGGGATGACCATGCAGGATGGGCCATGTGGGTCGGTCTGCAATCCGCTACCAACAAGTGCAGGGCGGAGTCACTAATTTAACCTGCTGACCCACTTAGGCTCATCCTGCATAATCTACAAATTGTGCGAGCCAACAGTGAAGCAAGGCGAGTTGACCCGCTAGCCCACATAAATAAATAAATAACTACTTTATTTTTTCTACAAAAAAAAAATCACACTTGATTCACACATTATTATTGTAGTGTGACCTTTATTTTATTTTATTTAAAAAAAATAAATTTAATGTACGAAAAATAGAATGTTTTATTTTAATCATCTAAAAAAATTAATATTAAGAGTGATAGTGGATTTAGTTTTAAGTAAAATATTATATTTAAAATTTGTTAATAAAAAAATAAGATGAAGAAGAGACTTCATTAAAATATTTTGTAGCAAAACTTTGATAAGATACTTTGATACATTTACATACATATAGAGGAAAAATATATACAAAACAAAACTTTAATTATTTTTAATCAAGCTTTTTAACAACCCTCATACTTGAATTCCTTTATATTGAAACAGGGATAAAATTTTAATTTTTCAACAGCAAAAATATATATTTTTTATAATTAATGAAATTTAATTTAAAAATATATTTTTCTTATGCAGGTTGACCCACAGGCCTGTGTGCTACCTTTTATGTGGGGTGGGCTAGTGAAATGAGTCCGCACTCCTTGTGCGGAACTGGCCAACCCACCCCGCAATTTGTAGGCTAAGCGTGGGGTTGATAAACCCGCATTGCCATCCCTACTCTTAAGCACTAGAAGCTTTAAAGAAAAAAAATATTTTTATATACATAAGTTTGTCATCAAGTCTTCATGTGCATGGTCAACTTATATTTAGAGACATCAAAAAAATATTTGTTGTGACCCAATGCTTCTGATTGTCCATGGTGTTAGAACATTTCAACATACATGTTTGACTTTGAATTGACGCTTTAATGTAATAATTCTTTTATTGAGGAAAAGGATACACTTATTATGAGTAGTTATGTTGACCATATTGAACGAACACATTGAAATGAACATATTTTGCTCAAATAATATGTTATATGTCACATGAAACTACTATTTCTTAAATTTATAGATGTTATTCTTTGGTCATTAATATACTGAAGTTGTTTATTGAGATCTTGGTCATATAACATTTCACATGTCTATTGTTTCTAGATGAATTGTCTCACACTCTTTTATTAATGATCTAATTAGGGATGGTAAAATGGGTCAGTCTAGTTTGTTTTGGCCCGACTTGTCACTGGCCCGTCACTTTTCAATTTTTTTTCATTTTTTGTAATTGTTTTTGTTCTTACCGATTGACTAGCCGTCGATTGACTCTAGTGCTTGGTTCAGGCTCCGCTTGTCTCCCGTGGAATATGCACTTCTCTTGGTTACTGAATGCTTCACATGTAGAGACAAAAGGCGCCCTCACGGCCGGTCACACTCCAACGCTCAGGTCAGTAAGGGCTTTATTAACGAATAAGAAACAAGTAATCTCAGTATTCAAGAGTGTATTTAGGATTGCATTATTGCGTACCTGATTGCATTATTGCGTACCTTCATCTGGGACCTGAAGCCCCTTTTTATAGTGTGTCATGTACTTGTAGCACTTGAGATAAACAAATCTTAACCGAAAATCAACACATTATCTTATATCCCTAACAGAAAACCACCTGCCATAGGCACCCATAATCATCTGGTTCCAAACTGTAGGTGTTCCTTCTGTTATATGTACGTGTGCATCCCTATCTTTTTAGGGTTAGCACTATCAAAGAGTATTTCATGTACAACATATATATACGCATAACACGAAAATCTTGCGTGATATCTTGCATGATATCTTGCATGATATTAACAAACATATCTATATGTAGTTGTAACAAACATGTAAGTAATCACACACACACACATATACATTGGTGTAGAAACGTAGAACAAATGCGGCTATTTTCATTTTATAAATGCGGTTGTAGAGCCGCATCTATAAATACTATTTACAGATGCGGTTGTTTACCACAACCACATCTGTAAATCAGGTTTTTTTTTTTTTTTAGAGCATTTGGTTAGTTGTTTACCCCATATAAATTATCTTGTGCAATTTCATTATACCCAGTCAGACAGATAAACAGATTCAGATAAACTAAAAGTCAATTTATAGTAATTGATCAAAATGTATACATAAAATAGTAATAATATATCTCTATCTATCTTCTTACACTATTGATCAAATCATAGAGTTATAAAAGTTTAGGAAATATGTGGACCAAGATTGTCTCACATATGTCATGGCTTCCGAACTCATGGGTTCCTCATCCGTGAAGAACTGCATTTCAAAATTGGTTGATAAATCTCTAATTTATGGTAGAAAACGTTATGCAAAATTTTAGAAATTTCTAATAAGTGTAAATATAAGAACTAAAACCTCAAAATATCCTAAAAAAGACCTAAATAATACTAAAACATAAAAAAGTGATAGTAAATGGTGGATTTGGCCTCGCGTTTGTTACCTCATTTCGAGCAACTTTCATTTTTTATGCGTCTCCATCCGACTTCTCCATCAAAAGTTATGGTCGTTTGAAGTTTTCCTACAAATTTTTCACATTAAATCCTAAACATACACACACTAAACACATAAACACATAAACACACTACAATCAAGTTTTAAACATACATCCAAATCCAAATATCAATATTTATTATAAAATTAATTAAAAAATTTAAAACCGTAAACCCTAAAAAAACTAACCTTCTATAGTTGTGGGTGCAACCAAGTCCCCAAGGTGTTGTCGCACGGTGTTGCCGGCCAGAAGACTTGGCGGAGGTTTACGGTGGTGGAGATGGAGCGAGAGGTGCGGAAGAGATGGCTCAACTAAGACGCGGTGGTGAAGGGAAATGGTAAGTGTGGAGAGAGCACTGATGGGCAAAGGGTGGAGAAGGAGAGGACAAGAAGAAGAAATGGAGCACGGTGGCATCTTAGGGGTCTTAGCGTTTTTCATTTACAGATGCGGCTGTGTGTATAACCGCATCTGTAAATGAAAAGCTTTTCATTTACAGATGCGGTCATACACATAACCACATCTGTAAATGAAAAGCTTTCATTTACAGATGCGGTTTTAACCAATAACCGCATTTGTAAAACAAACTAATTTCAAAAATGCCACCGCGTTTTTAACAAATGCGTTTTAACGCGAAGCCGCACTTGGAAAGGAGTCTTCCTTTCATCATTTTGCACTAGTGATATATATATATATATATATATATATATATATATATATATATATATATATATATATATATATATATATATATATATATATATCTTTAAGCGCATGCCACTGATTATCAGTGCATGACAGATTTGTTACATGCTTTAAGCCTGTTAAGCAGATTGGGACAGCCTCGTAATCTTGATGCAAGGTCCCGTCCCTAAGCATTTTCACACTAATACAACCCATTCGTACGCTATTTCGTGCCATGCATATACCTTTACCAAGGTTGCCTTAATGTTACTAGGCTCGGGCCTTAATACTTTGCTTATCACGGATCTGGGTATGCTAGATGTACCCCTAAGCCCATTACGTTTCTTTACTTCGTTGATCAATCTTATTCGTGGAGGATTACGCTATCCACATGCATGAGTTAATATATATGTATACCTGGAGCCCAACCACATGGCACACAAACAAGGTCCATGTGCCGAGCTGACCTGTCTGAGGGAGATTGCCGAGGTCCGACCAGCGAGCTCTGAGCGCTATGAGTTCTGGTCCAATACAGTTTTTCTTTTAAATCACTTTTTGGACAATAATGCAAGAAAGAGCAATAAAAATTAAATAAAAGAAAGTTTAATGCATAAGAAAATAAATTAAATATCAACAATATTTTAATGAATCAAATAATGTATAAAGAAATTAATGTAGATAAAGTTCTATATCAACAAATTGATCACCACCAATTTTAATTTAAAAAACATGAGATTTTTCTTTAAAAGTGTCTAAAATGAAGAAGATCTGCTTTGCCCAACTGGTGACCTGCTGAGTTAGCGGATTATGCGAGACGGATCAATACGGGTTGACGAGTTCAAAAGGTTTACTCGCCTCGCCTAAATGATGACGTGTTGGCGGACCCAACTCATTTTACCATCCTAGGTCTAATCTTACATAGTGTATGTATATACACATATTTCATATAAATTTTAAAAAGAACTAAAAGTATATAAGATAGCATCGCTAAGGTCAATCATCGCATCTAAGGTATTGTCTGTTTTGGAGGTCGGTGCTTTATCAGGGTTTTGTCCTTAAAAGGTGTCTCGGTGGGTTGGAGGAGGAAGGAGTATATAAAATGCCCTTGGCCTCGACACCTGAGTGACATAGGACTATATTGGTAGTACCGAAACAAGCCCCCTAGTCGAGGTCTAAGGGGAGCATTCCCCCTAGTGGAAGGGCTTGGGACACATTTTCGACCCCACGATGGGCGCCACTGTTCCAACCTCAAGTCTAAGAGATAGCATCACTAAGGTCAATCACCGCATCTGAGTTATTGTCCGCTTTGGAGGTCGGTGCTCCGTCATGATTTTGTCCTTAAAAGGTACCTCAGCGGGTTGGAGGAGGAAAGAGTATATAAACTGCCTTTAGCCTCAACTCCTGAACGATGTGGAACTATATTGACAGTATCGGAACAAGCCCTCTAGTCAAGGTTTAAGGGGAGTGAATTCCCACTACTAAGGGGCTTGGGACACATTTTTGTCCCCACAAACGGTGCCACTGTTCCAACCTCAAGTCCAAGAGATAGCATCGTTAGGGTCAATCTTCACCACATCCGAGGTATTGAACAAGACCTATAAATATGTGATGACTTTCTCAGTAAGAGGACACACAAAAACTACATTTTATACTTTTACTCTTAGCTCTTTGTTAAGAATTTATCATCATCTTTGTGTTCCTACTAACTTAAACATCGGAGAGTCTTTTGTAGGTGGACCTCCCTCTCTTATCGGAGACCAATTAAAAGCTCATTCCCTTAGAAACACGCAGTTCTCACCAAGGTACCCTCCGACTCCATTTTTGGTAGGAACACTGTATTTGTTTCCAGGTATGAGGAGGGAGGAGGGAAGGGGTGCTTCTTGTGTTTGTTTAAATGGTTTTGAAAATGGAGGAGTGGATGGGGAGAGGGTGAGAGTGTTTTTCCAATCTTCACACAAATGAAAAGATTTGTACGGATTCCATGTAGGATTATTGTATTTTACCCAAATATCCTAATGCATGCATGTTATTATAATATAAATATACAAAATTAAATATTATATAAATTTATTTAACAATTTTAAAAATATTTAATTATACTATTAATAATAACATATAATTATAAATAATGAAAATAATAAAATAAAATTATAATATCAGCAACACATATATAGTTATATAAAATAACAAATATATATAATAATAAATATTATTTTTATAATTTTTAATATATTTAATAAATTTATTTTAATTTAACACAAAAATATTTTTTATTATAATTTTTTAATTTTTATTAAAAATAAAAATAAATTATAAATATTACATATTAAAAAAATTTAATTAATTCAAACATACACACACAAAAAAAATATCATTATTTATTATTCAATTGTTTTTAATAATAAGAATAAATTTGTAAACTTATATTTTATCTCTTTAAAATAATTTCAAAATTCCTTCTTACTATCATATTTATTACTCACAAATTTTAATAAATCCTTCTCACAAATTCATTCTATCATCTCTCAATTCAAATAACCTTACAGAGATCCTGATTAAGTGATACAAATTCTTTCCCTTCCCTACCAATAAATCATTTCCTCAATCCAAACAGAATCTCGGTAATTTCTTTTTTTCTTTTTTGAGTCAAGAAAATGGTGTAATAACAAGCTTCGGAGGAGAGAAGAGAGAGAGAAAGATGAGGTTTATGGGTTACATAGCTCAATGGAGAAGCGCAGCGAAGGAAGCGTTGGATCGCACAGCCATCACTGTGAATTTCCTGTGCTGGCTTCACTTCACCAGCAACTACCTCTGTTCCCCGTGTCACGTATTGCCTTCAAAGACTCAAGCTTTTCTGCTCCTCTTGGTGCTTTTCGGATACCCTTTTGATTCAATTGCGTGATTCCCTGCTTGCAGGCGTATGGGGTTAGCATGCTCCCCACCCTCAACGTAACCGGCGACATCCTCCTCGCCGACCACCTCTCCCCGCTGCTCGGGAACGTCGGGCACGGCGACTTGGTTCTCGTTCGGTCCCCTCTCAACCCTAAGATCAGGTTGACGAAGCGCGTCGTGGCCGTGGAAGGGGACACCGTCACTTACTTCGACCCTATGCACTCTGAGGCTTCTCAAGTTGCAGTGGTGTGTGTGCTTAATGGTTTGTTCTTGATTTGCTCTAAAATTAATCTGTGTTTTATTCTTTTCTTTTGCTTTTGTAGTAAGTGAATGTGAAAAGAGTTTAATTGGTATAATTGTTTTTACATTGTCATCCAATTATCAAAGTCAAGAAGGCAGAAGGTTCCTCACAATACGAAAGTACGATGAGGGTCATTGTACATTGTCTTGTTCTTGCACATGCATTTGCATCTGCAAAGAGACTGGTTCGGATTCAAATCCAAGTCTAATTGGTCACCAAAATGGAACTTTACCATCATGTCAGGGATTTCCCTTATGGATTGTGATTAGTTGACGGTATAAACTGACTTTACATTGGTAGATAACAAAAGTCTTTGAAATGTAACTTGTTGATGGTTTTATTATGTTAGATAGCAAGTATGAGATTCAACCTATTGCAAAGTTAGGGGTCGATTGACTTATGAAAATATTTTTTTTTTTGTTTTCACTTTGTTTTCCGTTTCAAAAAGTTTTTGTAAGAAATGCTGAAACTATTCTTTTCTTTTTTCGTTTTCACTTTTTCCTGGATAAACTTTAGAAACATCAACCTAAATGCCCCCTTTCTTTTCCTGTTATGAATTTAGATGAATATTTGCAGTATAGAGTATATATACATATAATTGTAAAAAAGTAGTAGCTTAATTGTATAATCACGTAAGATCATAGTGAGTAGAGGCAGGTGTGAAAGTTTCTTTAGTCATGAGATTGAAAGCCATTGGTTGATGCTTTTAATTTGTGATTTATCATAAGTTGTTTGTATGTTGTATCCCAGTTAGATGAGTCTTTTTAGGTGACATTTTCATTAAAGAATATGTGGAACTAAGAAAATGGTTAGAGTAATTTGCTACTTCTTCTCTGTATATAGAATGGAAAAGTACAGTTGCATTTCATTACCAGGCAATAATCTGGCTGGTGCCACACAGCAGCTCTGTCCCATGTATAACATTAGCAGAAGAGTCTTAAACATAATGGAATGCATTTCTGTTTTACTCATTGGTCACTTGAAAAGATGAGTTATTTGTTTATGATGAATAGTAATGTCACTCAAAGTTTCACTTTGCTTTAGGCTGAAAACAAGTATTTTTTTTAAGAAAAATATTATAAAGTGTTTTTTTTATATTTTTTATGATGCAATATACTCATTTATTTTAAACCCTACACCCTAATTTTCATGTGCATGCAATTTTGATTAGGCTATCATGCCAGTCCAAATACTTTTGTTTGCTGAACTTAAGATGCTATAAGTAGTTATTAACTTTCTTTTTGTTAAGAAGGTAATAAATTATTACGCAATAATTTATTTATTTCCCAAGCTCTTCTTTCTTTCCCTCTGCTTGGAATTTATCTTTAGCTGGTTGCTTTGATCTCTCTGTCCATTATTTGATTTTATGTTTTAATTACTGTTATAATCTGTTTTTATCAATCTTTTCTCTACAGGTGCCTAAGGGGCATGTTTGGATTCAAGGGGATAACATTTATGCTTCCCGTGACTCACGCCATTTCGGTCCTGTTCCATATGGTCTCATAGAAGGGAAAGTGTTTTTCCGGGTAAGTGTTGTACCTTGACATACTGCATTCTTGTATAATTTATCTCTTTAGGTTTCTCTCCTTTATCTTAAGATTGTTTGAACTTCATGATGCACTTTTCTCTTATCTCCATGTGGTCTAAACATTTTTTATTTCCCATAACATTGCAGAGTGAGATAGAGTTGTATTGATACTGTTATGTTAATGCAGTGCTAAGTTTGATTGTTTTTTCTCGCTAGTGAACTAGGATAAATCAGTGGTGATTTTGTAGTTGAACCAATGTTTTTAAAAGTAGACTGGTCATTGAACTGGTCAAGACCCAAGTTCAAGGTTCAACAGTCTAACTGCGATTGAACTATGGTTGAACTGGTTTTAATAAATACTGCCTCTAGTCCTTACTATGAGATTTGGTTCTTTTAATAAGACATTTTATAATTTTTATACAACTTCAGATTTGTTTTACTTGTTTATCCCTATAAAATATTATGAGTATTTGTGGGAGAAATAATTAAATATTCCCTACGGCCCTTAATATAAGACATAATTTAAAAGAAATTTTTGGTAAGGTATTTTATAGATTCTATGAAACATTAAATTTCTTTTCTTTATTTCTCATTATTAATATTATGGATATGTGTGTTTTTTTATTAATAAAAAATGAGAAAATAATTTTAGAAGTCATTAATAATGAGGGTAAATTGGTACATTGCTAACATGCTTTTATAAATTCAACAAAATCAACCAAATTAATTACTTTTATTGGTTTATGTGATTATGTTAGCAATGTCTTATATTTAGAACTGGAGGGAGTATAGTATCATAATTTTATCATACTAAAAATAAAAGAAATCATTGTATTTTGATTTTTAACATTCAAAATATGTATAAAAATCTGAATAAAAAAATCATGGTTGGAACTGTAATGCATAAGGCAACTGCTGATATTTGTTGCTGATCTTAGAAATCATAACCTTGAATAATTTGATCTATCATTGTATTCAGAACCATACTTGAAACTGTAATGCATAAGGCAACTGCTGATATTTGTTTCTGATCTTAGATATCTTGAATAATTTGATGTATCATTGTACTCAGAACCATAGTTGAAACTGTAATGCATAAGGCAACTGCTGATATTTGTAGCTACTGTAAGATATCGTAACCTCGAATAATTTGATCTATCATTGTAGTGGAAAGTGAAAACATCATTTGCTGTGTGGAAACTAGGTCATTCTGACTAATCAGTCGAACCATTTTATGCTTTACTACAAATATTTTACATGATAGCAAAAAGGTGGACGTTAACACTTGGCAAGTACAGATTTGTTCTATTTACTGATTTTAAGTCTTCTGTTAAAGAAATTTCAAATACTGTATGTTACTAGGTATGGCCACCTGGCAGCTTTGGACTACTAGATCAATGAAGTAATTTTAATGAAGGTACTGTACTTTCAGTTGTGTTTGAGATGTCTGCATTCATCTTTTGTTTAAAGTATTTATTGAACACTATGTCCCGGACTACAGAGAAAGTGAAATGTTTAACATGAATCTCAGCTTATTATTATAGTGTTAATTACTGGTTTTATGCCTATTGATGCAGATGTTGAGATGTTTAAATTCTACCTCAATTCTCAATGTACAAGTCAATAATTTATTTCAAATCTTTTTTTGTATAAGAGTTGGAACACCCATTTGTGTTCCCTTTATTTAATTTATTGATTGCTGATTTAAAAAAAAATTATTTCAAATAAATAGGCTTTTGAATTGGTGTGGTTTAGGAAGGTTAATAATACTACATGTTCTACTACCATTTTTTCCTCTTTCTATCTTGGCAAGAGATGGTTGACTTTACAACCTAGATCCAATTGTGTACTGGCTAATTAACTGAAATATGGAAATATCTGTATCTAGAGAGGAATAATATTTATGAATTGTAGTGGATTTGCAAGGATTAATAGGGCAGAAAATGATTGGCTGTCTTCAAGCAAATTGCAGTCAGAAAAACAAAATTAGTATTATTAATTTTTGCTAGTTTTCACATTGTCAAAAATCATTGGTAAAGAAAGTGTTGGGCAGAGATCAAGATGAAGAAACTTTGTGAACTTCCACTAGGTTGTGAGACTAGACTTAATATGGCCTCACCTTAACGAGGATGAGTGGGTTTGCACCCTGACATTATGCTGCTAATGCTCTACCAAAGTGATAGTGATAAGTGAAGGAAAGTTGATTAATAATCAAGTATTTTAGTTTTGTTTTTTATTAAAAAGGTTCACGTGTTAGACGTCACGAAAAACATTAGCATCCCAGCTAGGTTGACATCCCAATATTCAACAATCATATACTATTGCATGGAAAGTTTCATGAAAGGGAAAAAAATGATACAAGAACATGGGGGGAACTGACCCAAACCCATGCTCAGAAACAAATAACCACACTACCACACAGGATACAACTAAGCAAAACGACAATATGAGAGTTGATACCTATTACAAAAAAATCTAAACTAAGATTAGAAGGAAAATCATTAAACCACATAGAGCCAAGTCTATTATTGTCGATCCCAATGTTAGCAAGCCTAGCAACACAATGACTGCCTTCACAATAAGTGTGAGAAACCTTAAAGTCCAAAATATCACAACTTTTAAGACACTTCATCTATCTTCCTCCCAAGGAATAGTCTGAGGAGAAGAAAAAGCTTGATAAACCAAGGCATAACTCACATTCTAACCACAAACATCTATAACAATGATCCACATAAATCTCTATCGCCAAAATAATAGCAATAAGTTTCGTATAAAAGGATTTGTTAATACCAAGATAAGAAGAGAAATTGCCAATATAGTCCCCATGACTCCCTCTAAAAAGGTCTCACAAGCAACATGATTAGGGTACCCTCTAGCAGCTCCATCAATGTTGATTTTAACCTAACCAACATCAGACATCTTAGAGATGACTCACAGAGTACTTGGCATTTCTTTTTTTGGGTGTAATATTTCTCTTAAAATCTGACAATGGCTTCAACAAGTTTATTCAGATTCAATTTTCTCTCTCATAATGGAGCACATATTAATTCCTCTAAGTTGAATCTCCTTATCGGAGAGAATTTTATCATATAAAAGTTTCCAAATAACAAAGTCTTGGTAAGAGGAATGGAATTCTCTCCCAAATTAGACTTCCCCACTTAGAGGGATTATGAGAAGTGTGAAAGAAATTCCTTGCCACTTTTTTACTAAGGATACCATAGTCATCAAGGTCCAATTAAGAACATTAGGTAAATTTGTGAGAACCAAATTCTGAATATTGTCCAAAACCGAAATGTTTTGCAGAGAGAATGGCATAGATCAAGCATGAGCAACTTTAGAAGCAAGATGACACTTTTCATTACTAGGAAATACAAGCTTTAGAACGTCAAGTTTCATTCCAGAAATTAATGTGGTCATCATGTCCAACAATCCAATGAGTATTTCCAAGAATAGTATCATACAATTCAACAATGCATCGCCAAATCGAAAAAGATTTATAAATGACAAGCTTATTATATTTGGTCTTCAAAAATCTAGTTCTCATCAACTCAGCCCAAGGCATCTGACTATAAGAAAAATCCCTTGTAAAACGAAGCAAACAGGCTTTATTTTCTTCAAAAATATTCATTACGTGCAAGTCACCATCATGTTTGATTGTTATTAAATTCATTTGCATGTTCCTATTTCATTAAACATATATTTAGATTTCATTTCTAAATCTAATTTTAAATATTACAATTTTTTAATACACTTTTATGTTTTTATATACATGCGGAGAATAAAATTTCAACCTCTTTTCCAATTTATTATATGTATATATATTAAAAATTTAAATTCATGTTTCTAAATATTTTTCCATTACATAAAGCAATTTCTTTACAGTTATCTATTATTCAAATATAATTTATATTCATTTTTAATAAAATGCACCCAAAGGTAAGTCACATTAATGGCCTTCTGAACAAATTTTTTACTCATTTTTTATTTTCAATCTAAAGAATCTTAATCTTCCTCTCATCTCTCCCTCGTATCTGAATCCAAACAAAGTGGTTTAGAAATAGTAAGGGTGGGTAAAAAATTCAAATTAATCTATTCTTGGAGTATTTTGACTTCCAATTTGTTTATTTAGATTTTAGAAATTGGAAAATTCAAATTTTCAATCTAAATTATCACCTTTAGAAGTTGAGTGTACTGACGAAGTTTCACTTGACACTCGTGTGCACAGTTTACAGGAAATTATGTTTATGTGCCATAATGGATCAGAATATTATTATGTTTGGCACTGCCATTAAAGTGAATGCGTGAAGTAAACAAATATTATTTATATATCTAATTAAACTTCTATACTTTAAGTGACATTTGTATACTTTAAATATATAAATGAATGCTTGTGATAAACTTATATACTTTAAATGACATTTATATATCTAATTAAATATGTTATGCAAACTCCAATTTTCCAGCATCTAGCTATCATTAACATATGATTTCTATGATTTTCTTTAGTAGTTCTTTTTTTTTTTTTTAATTTACGAAAATGTTAAGAAGAGAAGAGTTACATGAAATAAAAATATTAAATTTTTGTTTCTTATTAGATAGGAAAAATTGAAAATATTCATTTTCGAATTCTAAAGAATAAACTTTTCCTACCGAATTGGCATCAAATGAGTGAAAAGAACCCTTTTATACAATTTATTTTAACATTTTAAAATTAAATGATTTTTATATAAAAAATAGAAAATAAGAAAATGATTTATCTTAATAAAAATAGTGGAGTAATTTTTATTAAGCATATTTTTTTTTATCAAAATTAAGATGTTGCCTGATACATTTCTTTTTTAAATTAAACATATTAAACTTAGTTAATTTATATTTTATCTGAATAGATATAAAAGAAACTGAAATTAGGATAAGAAATTCTCCTAAAATCAAACTTACTTTTTTAAATATATATTAAATAAATAATAAATACATAAACATAAAAATGTTAAAGTACAATAAAATATTCAGACTAATGTATAATTAAAAGCATAAACTTAACATTAAAAAGTTAATAATTAACCTTTATTAGAAAAAAAAAAGATAAAATTTAAATTATATTGTATTTTTATAAATGTTTATTTCGCTAACAAAATTTTATTTGCTTATTTTCCTGCTAAAAAATGTGACAACTACATTGAGAATTTAACAATTAGAAACTGAAATCTAAACTTATCCCTATAAATATTTGGACATTATATTATTGAGGTAAAAAAAAAAAGAAACCGAAATAATATTATTTGGATGTAAAAAATATAAACCACTTGTAAAAAATGAGATTTAATGACAACTTATTATGACGGGTCTAATCTATCCATCACAATAAATTAAGTAGTGACAAACTAATAAATATTGTAACATATGTTATGTAAGTTGTACATAAAACCAACATAATAAATCTTTATTATGTTTTATTACCTTTTGACTCACATAACTTTTATTATGTCATTTCTATTAAGAACCAATATAATAACTTATCTTCACAAAATAAAATAAGGTGTTTAAGATTTTTTCCCTTTCTTCTTTTTTTCTTTGTGCACATTTGTAATCCTTGTTTTCATAGCAACTCACGAACAAATGCAGTAATGAGTTTCCCTTTCCTGTTTCCTTCTTTCACTACCACCATAGGTAGAATCTATTCTCTTCTCTATTTAGTATAATTCTCTAAAGCTTAAATAATATTAAAGGATTAGAGTAATGAAGGATGTTTCAAGGGTAGCGAATGAGGATTTGTTGGAGTACAAGTAAGATTCACACAATGTGACTCTGGAGATGAGCTTCTAGTTGCACAATGTAAAATATATCTTATTTATTTGTATTTTAAGTTTTAGTGTATTCACATCAATCAAAAAGTTATGAGTGTGGATATTATGCAATGAGCATATGTGCATAATCATATCTATAAACATTACAAACTGGAGAGAGATAATAAAAAATTTACCCAAATACATTAATTATTTAATTGTGAATTTCACTTTTTATTGATTAAGTCAATTTTTGTTGTAGTTATGCCATAATTCATCTCCATTCAATGATAAAGACATATAAGACATTAGAATGCACTGATATATATTTTTTTTGTAAGTATTTATGATAAATTGTAAAATTCTTTAGTTTATTTAAATATACAACTGAATGTTCTATTTATATTTTTGTATAATGTTTATTGATATCATTGAATGATCAAGAGTTTGTCGGAAAATTGTACAATTTTATATGCAAATAGTTGTTACTACTAATCAATGGAAGAAATCTGATAAAACAAAACATTTTTTAAAAAGAATATACAAACTTGTTAGGATAGTTATTACAATGTTTGACACAAAATTTTTGATTTACTATGCTAGTTCTAAAAGAATCTATCATAGAAAATAACCTATTATGATAGTTATGATGAAAACTTTCATAGTAAGTTATATCTTTTTATGATTATTCTTGAAATATCAGTCATAGAAAGTTCCCTCCAAACATACTATAAGAGTTTATATCTAGAATAATCATAAAAATATGACTTATTAAGATGGTTCTTATTAAAATTATTATAAAAAGTATTGTGCAGAAATGTTCTTAATGAAGAATTATAAAAAGTGCATAGAAAGTGCAAAATTATAAAAATATATTATTTAAATAAAAGACTTCAAATACAAAGCTCATAAAAAGAGAGTATAAATAAGAGATTATTGTTAGAAGCAAAATCATGAAGTGGGGTTAATATTTAATAAGAGAATGCTTGTAGAATACATCAAAAGAAAATTGTCCAAAATGAAGATGATAAAAGAAGCAACTGCAAAAAAGTATAAATAAAAACGCAATTATAATGATAATGAAGTTGAAGAAAATAAATAAGAATTAATTATACATATTCTTTATAATTTTATACATTTTAATTTGAATTTATTTCTTTTAATTTACTTCAATTAAAAATTATTTATAAAATATAAAATTAACAATGAAGGTGTAATAGAATAATTCATTTAGGTGATAAACAATTTTATTATTTTTTCCACATTATAATGGGTCAATTATTTTTAACTTTTATTTCATTTAAACATGCATTTAATCTTTAAAAATTTAACGTCATTTTAATTTTAAACCTCAAACATCACGAAGTTATATTATTTTAGTCCAAAATGCCATTATTTTTTGTCACTTACAAGTATAAAAAATATTTTATAAAGTTAAAGAAAATCAAAATTTAAAAAATAAAAGCGCACATTTAAAAGTAGTATTTTGCGCCGGTTCGAAACAAGAAACCCTACATTTGAGGGTAAAAGGAACATTTCCAGCACAACTCCTTTTTGTATATAAATAGTGACGAACTCGCAAGTAGGTATTCAAGTGCCTTTGAGAGAACCGAGCGCAGCAGCAATGCAGTGGCGTCCGAGTTCCGTTGCGGGCGCATAGAAAACCCTAATTTTCTCATTTTTTTCTGCGATTTGGTTCCTGATATTGCAGAAAGTATGTGGGAAGATTTGCACATAGCCTTTGATTCATTATCGTTTTCGCATTAGTTACTTTTATTAATTTGTTTATGGTTTTTCAACAATTGTTTTAGGCCGTTCCAATGGGTTCTCAGCAAATGCTGTTTGAGATCTCAATTTCACCCGGCCAAGATTTGATCTCTTTTTTGGGGGGCGGCCTCAAAGATTTAACATGCTTATCCTCATGTTTAAATGCAGGAAAACTGCCCTAAATTTCGTGTCTCAATATGCATTTCTTTTTGCCCAAAACAATAGATTTTCCGGTGAAATGTTGTTTTACTATGGCAAATCAAGGTTTGTCACTTTACTATGATTCTTCTTGCTGCGGAAAATTGTGATATGGTTACTTATGATTGTCGAGAACTGAAACCTCCACATTGTGCTTGTAATTGTGGCTGATTAAGGCGATTTTTTAGATTTTGATCATTTGAGTTTAATTTTACCGTGATCGTGGCCACGTATGCCTGTAATTGTTGTTATTAACAGTACTGTGACTGTAACTGCAGTTTACAATATTCTTTTGGCCTATTTGACACCTTGGTTCAAATTCTTTGACTACTCTTCCATGCTTACGTTAAAACTTTCCTTGTGGATTTTTGGAAATTATATCTTCATGCAGATGTAGCAGAGATATTGTAGTTACTCTGATTTTTTATTGGCCGGCGTACATTCTCAAAATGAAATAATAGAAGCTGTTTTTCTCTTATAATATAGATTGATTCTGAATGAAGCTCATTTTTTAAATATGCTTAATGTTCCTTGACAGAGTAGAGGATGCTGCAAAACTTGGAATGCATTAAAGGGTATAAAAGAAATTATCTGAGTATCTTGTTCAAGTTGAGCATGGATACAGTATTTTTTCCTGTGGGGTTGTTGTTCTCCGTTTTACTCTTTTGAGGTGATTTTAAATTATGAAAATGGATAAGATTTTAAAAAATTAAGGTATTAATATGAAAACAGTGTCGTAGTTAAAAACACTAACGGGATTAATATGAAAACCTATTTTAAAATGACTTAGGATGATTAAGGTTAGTATCAACCTAGCTTAGTTGAAGATTGAATTAGGATTATTAAGACTAGTATTGATCCTAACATGGCTCAAGACCTTAGCATGACTAAGGTTAATATTGACCTAGAATATTGACCTGGCTTGGTCTTAGGATAACTATAGCTAGTATCAATCCTAACTCGATCAAAAATTGTTTTTGGCATGATTAAGGTTGGTGTCAACCTCTTCTTAGTTAGAGATTGACCTTAGACCAACTTTAGAATAACTAAGACAAGTAAAAGGATCCTAGCTCATTTGAAGATCGAGTTTTGAAGGGCTAAGGTATAACATAAAATGGCCTCAACTTAGATAGAGTTTAGCCTTGCCAAAGTCAACAAGATGATAAGGAATAACCACAAATTTGTGTACAACCTATTTAAAAAGATGTGACAATTTGAGAGTTTTTTTTATAAAATAACACAATGTTTGAAATCTCAGTGAAGTTACTTTTAATGATGAAAAAACATTCAGTCACCACATTCTTCACTAAGAAGAATGAAGATAAAAATCTCACAAAAGAAGAACCAACATTTGAGAGAAGAATATTGAATCTTTTCTTTCTTTAAAGTATTGTAAAAATGTATAGAAACTAATATTTTTTTAAATAGATACATATGTGGAAATAATTTGAACTTGAATTGGTCTTGATTTTGAGAGTCTAAAACTTAATTGGAAGTTAACATTTAACCCTCTCCATTAGGAAAGTTAAAAGTCCTAATTAGAGAGGTAAAAAGGTAGTCTACATGTTAACCGACCAAACCACATGACCAAGCAACAAGTGGGGGAGTATTGGAGTTTTTAAACACTTGCTTTGTATGGAGTGATGAAAATACAAGTGCAACTACACTTTTTACAATTAGTCTCACTTTTCCTAGTGCATGAAGTGTGTTGACTAAGAAAAGAGATTCAAAACACTTCATTCACTAAGGAATATATACTAATTGAGGAAAGTGCAATTCCACTTGTATTTTTTCCACTCCATGCAAAGCAAGTCCTACAATGCGTAATTATTTGAAATTTCAATAAGATCTCCACTTGATATTTGGTTTGGTGACCTTGTAGGTGAACATTTAGACTTCTTGCTTTTCTAATTAATTGGAAGTTAACGTGTAACCCTTTCTATTAGGGAAGTCAAAAGTCCTAATAGGAGAGACAAAAAGATAGTCTAAATGCTAACCCACAAGACCACATGACCAAGCAACAAGTGGGGGAGCATTGGAGCTTGTAAACACTTGCTTTGCATGGAGTGATGAAAATAAAAGTGCAACTACACTTTTCACAATTAGTCTCACTTTACCTAGTGCATGGAGTGTGCTGACTAAGAAAAGAGAGTCAAAACACTTCATCCACTAAGGAATATAGGACTAATTGAGGAAAGTGCACTTGCACTTGTATTTTTGTCACTCCATGTAAAGCAAGTCCTAAAATGCTTAATTCTTTGAAATTTCAATATGCTCTCCACTTGATGTTTGGTCAGGTGACCTTGTAGGTGAACATTTAAACTTTCTTCTTGCCTTTCTAATTAATTGGAAGTTAACGTGTAACCCTTTCGATTAGGGAAGTCAAAAGTCATAATTAGAGAGGAAAAATATAGTCTACATGTTAATCGACAAGGCCACATGACCAAACAACAAGTGGGGGAGCATTGGAGCTTGTAAACACATACTTGCTTTGCATGGAGTGGTGAAAATACAAGTGCAACTACACTTTTCACAATTAGTCTCACTTTCCCTAGTGTATGGAGTGTGCTGACTAAGAAAAGAGAGTCAAAACACTTCATCCACAAAGGAATATAGGAATAATCGAGGAAAGTGCAATGTATTTTTGTCACTCCATGCAAAGCAAGTCCTACAATGCTTAATTATTTGAAATTTCAACATGCTCTCCACATGATGTTTGGTCAGGTGACCTTGTAGGTGAACATTTAGACTTTCTTCTTGTCTTTCCAATTAAGGTTTTTTGGACTTCTCTAATGGAGAAGGTTGCACATTGACTCCCAATTGGGTTTTAGACTTTCTAAATCAAGGCCTATTTAGTTCCAAATTAGGTCCACTTGAAGACAAAAAGAAGGAATTTTTTTAATATTGTTCTCTCAAATGTTGGTTCTTCCTTTTTCAGAAGGCTTTTATCTTTTTCATTCTTCTTAGTCAATAATATGGTGGTTGAATGATTTTTCATCATATCCTTTTTTCAAGTGATTCTCAAATCTAAGTGATGTTGAGGGACTACCACCTTTATTTATTCACTTTTTTTTTCCTCCTGAATTAAAGATCCATTTGCAAAAATTACCAAACAATATTTAAATAAGTTTCTTTACTAAAAAAGAAAACTAAGAAAATTGTTTTTAAAAGAGAATGTAACAAAACAACGCCTTTTATTATTTTTGCAAAAGTTTTGAGGAAAACTTTTTAGAAACATCTTTTTCTTCACTTTGCTTTTTTCTTTGCTTTGTGTCATGTAACAACAAGACAAAACAAAGTGATGTTTTTGAAATTTTTTGTAAAGAGAGTTAGCATAATCATTTAATTGAAAAGAAGTGTTCAAAGTATTGTAATCTCCTTTTACAAATTATTCAACCATATTTTTAAAGGGTGTTGTGAAAAACTCTTTTTTTTGGTATCATTTCTTCTTTCTTCTCTTTCTCCTCTCTTTCTTTTTCTCTCTTTTCTTCCTTCTCTTTATTTTTCTTATTTTCCTTGAATAAGATCTTGTAGTTTTTCTAAACTCCTTTTCTCTTATAAATTATTTATAAATTTACTTTCTTTTTGCTACTAGTTCTTTCATTTCTTTATCTTTTTCATATTTATCATTATGATAGTCTCTTTTTCTATTTGATCGCTCTTCGTGTTTATTCTTAAATTTTTTGTGTTGATGCTTGTACCGAGCAAACATGATTTTAGCCTTTCCATTGATATTTCTTTTTTTATTTTTATTTTGGAATTCATCCCATAAAATGTTCACTCTCTCGTTCCCTAAGACATGCACACTTAAATGATGTGTATGATCACTCATTTTTGGGTTTTTGAGAAGAATTTTTTTTGCAAAGGTTTTCCCCCAAACTATGAGTGATAAAGATTTTTATAAAATGTTTTCAAAATTGGAAGTTTCCTACAAGGTTAAAGTGTTAAAATGTCTTAAAGTTCACTCCCTAGAAAGAGTCACTTGGACAAACTTAAAAACTAGGTATTTCCTAGCTAGAGATTCCTTAGATAGTTTTTACAAAATTTTCCTTAAAAGAAACTTCAAAACAATTTTTCCCTTTTTGTGTGTGCAAAGTGTCTTATTGACTAGAGAAAGGACACAACCTAAGTTGTCACGGAGACCTAAAAATGCAAAGAAACACAATTGTTTACAAGGTAAAGAAAGAAAATAAACTAGACAAATTCCTAAGTGAAAGTGCAAGTGAAACTTAGAGCCACTTGACACACTTCCACAACTAATATGTGATGACTATTACAAAGTTTCAATGGAGTTGCGCTAAAGGCATGTTCCCAAACATCAAAGTAAGAGAAAGATTACAAAGGAATCAAAAATAAAATTTCAAAATTCCGTGACAAGCACAAAATGATCACCAAGAAAATTGTCAAGTCTCTTCTCAAAAGTGCTCCTTGTCCTCCAAAGTTTTGTTTGCAAGCAACTTTCTACTATCTCTCCCACCACCTCTTAAGATGCTACCTTAGAAGTGATGATTTTCAAGCAAGAAGCTTAAAGAAAAGTTTCAAGTTCAAAATGACTTTAAGAGGAGTAGAACGCAATTAAAAGTAGAAAAACTCAAAATAGAAAGATAAAAATCAAGTGATAGAAGAAAAATGACATTACTCAAAAGAAGTTTAAAGAAAGACAAAGAACAAAATAAGACATAATTTGTAGGTTTTTATGGCATGGAATGGCACAATTTTACTGTAGGTTTTTATGGATTTTTTTTTCTTCTTATGAACTAAAAGCAAAAGAACTTAAACAATAAAGAAAAACAACCTAGGAAAATTCGGGAACATGTTTTTGATTTTGAAGCAATTTTGTGTAAAGGAAAAAATAGGACAACTAAGAATTTATGATATGTAAAGGACTAAACATTCCCTAGACAAAACATGGAGGATTAAAAAATTAAAGCTAAGTAAACAAGGTTAAAAATCTAAAACTAGAACATTCAGTATGAAATCCTAATCATTGATTCAAGAATGGAACATGCAATTGAACCAATTGAGAGTGGAAAAACACAAAACATGGAGGATTAAAAAATTAAAGCTAAGTAAACAAGGTTAAAAATCTAAGGCTAGAACATTCAGTATGAAATCCTAATCATTGATTCAAGAATGGAACATACAATTGAACCAATTGAGTGTGGAAAAACACAAAACATGGAGGATTCAAAAATTAAAGCTAATTAAACAAGGTTAAAAATCTAAGACTAGAACATTCAGTATGAAATCCTAATCATTGATTCAAGAATGGAACATGCAATTGAACCAATTGAGTGTGGAAACACACAAAACATGGAGGATTCAAAAATTAAAGCTAAGTAAACAAGGTTAAAAATCTAAGACTAGAACATTTAGCATCCTAATCATTGATTCAAAAATGGAACAAGCAATTGAACCAATTAAGTGTGGAAAAACATGGATATAAAACTATCCTAAACTCAAGCAAAGATGGAGAAGACGAAAACTAAGATAACAAGAAAAAAACTTATCTCTTAAAGACCCCTTTCAAAACCCGACTCCTAATGCCAAATGATGCAAACCTGGTCTTGAATCCTTGCTTGTTTGGAGTTATAATTTTGAATGGTTTCTGTTCCAGAACCGCCAATATAGTCCCACATCGCTTAGGAGTTAAGGTCAATGGCAGTTTATATACTCCTTCCTCCCTTAACCTGGTCTTGAATCCTTGCTTGTTTGGACTTATAATTTTGAATGGTTTCTGTGGTGGCAATGGGAAAGCTGGATGAAGTTAGAATTCATATTAGAAAGATGAATTTGAGGTGTGGAAGTAGATGTTTAGAAGAGGTAAGACCAATTTCTAAAGAGTATTAGACTAGACACACAATTTGGTGCTAACATATAATGAACTTGAATTGAGTAAGAAATTTATGCCAAAATATTGTCTCACTTGACTCAAATTCACTCTATGTTAGTACCAATTTATGTGTCTAGCCTAGGACTCTTTAGAAGTTAGTCTCACCTCTCATAAACCTCTACTTCCACACCTCAAATTCATTTTTCTAATCTAAATTGTTCATTCATCCAACATTTTCATTGTCTCTATAGAAATCATTCAAAATTATAAACTCCAAAACAAGCATGGATTCAAGTCTGGGTTTGCATCATTTAGTTAATTCTTTTCACCTTATTTAGCTTAAGGTTGGGGAGTTGTGTACTATCATGATAAAATCGATTAGGTAAAGTTCGATTAGGGTGGTCATGTCTGATACCTAAGAATATGTCTAATCAGTAATCCAACCATTATCGTTCACAACCAGAGTCTTTCCAAATAAGTGACTAAGCTACCCCAAAACCAAATTGTAGATCACCCCTAGGCCGAGTTATATGGATCTAAAAATAGATTCACACCAATTTTAGAAAGATATTTGGCTATCAAAATATTATAGGTTTAACGAAAGTAAAAAAGGAGTTTGTTTTCTAGTACTCTAAGTTTTTTACTATAAGTTTGTTTTCAAGTACCTAGTATTTTACCCCATGAGAATCTAAGGAGAGAATCTTCCTATAAATATAAGAAAACTCTAACCTAAAAAGGAGACTTGAATGTTTTAGTTTGAGGCTACTTAAACTTTGTGAACCATGTGTTTAAAAATTATAACAAACATTAAAAAAAGTATTGTCAAAAGTAACTAATTTAACTATGTTTATTTATGTGAATGAATTAGTCACAATTTTTTGTTTTTCTGAATAAGAACCAAATTAAAAGTTTAGAGATATTTTACTATTAAGAATCAATGTAGAATATTTCTCATAATAAATATTTTGTTATAAGTTACCTTTCATAGTATTTTATTTATTTAAAAAATTCAATTTAATAAACGTCTATTTAAACGAGGAGTTGCCACATATCCATTTCACCTTTTCTTTTTGCAGGGTCAAAATAATGCGTTGATCAAACCACCAGATTTAATACACAATAGAGATTACATCTCCGCAAATGAACTTATAACATTGAACATCACAATGAACGAGGACCTAACAAGTATTCATTTTCAATTTTGCTTTTGTGTAGGGTCACATAGTAAATTAAACAAAACACCATAGTTTAATGCACATGGCAGATTAAATCCATGCAAATCAACACATAGGATTAAACATCACGCCGAATGAGGATCTAATAAGCACTCAATTTTGCATTTGCTTTTTGCAGGATCACATAGTACATCGAACAAACCACCATAGTTTAATACACAAGGCAAATTAAATCTGCGAAAACCAATGAACAAGATTAAATGTCATACCTAGTGAGGATCTAGCAAGCATTTATTTCTCCTTTTGCACATTGGTGAAAGAGGAAGGTCATAATGAACGGTCCAAAATAATGACATTGATTGAATGAATAGGATTGCAAATCCTTCTATAAAAGTGGGCAATGTTGATGTTGCACTTCCCAAACCTCATCAATGTTCATTATTGCATTGCGAAACTTTGTTTCATTGACAAAAAAATGTTGTTGTGGAAGCAACGAGAACATCGATTTGCCTAGGTCTTTACTATGGTATGTATAACAAAATGTGATTATGTTAGTTCGTTTGAACTTTGGCATTTCAATTAAGACTTTTTTTTGTTTTTGTTTTTTTGCATTTAGAATCTTCAAGAAAGTACCATGTCTTCTTACTGTCGTTCAATACTTGGTGAAATTGCTAAACTCATGCATCTTAAGGTTGATCATGGTTTGGTAACAACCTTGGTGGAGAGGTGGAGACTAGAGACACATAGATATCATCTTCCATTAGGGGAATACACAATAAACCTCCAAGATGTAACACTTCAATTGGGGTTGAGAGTCAGTAATATGTCATACAAAAAGATATGCTCTTATGGACTTTAATTGATAAAATAATTATAATTCAACCTCTAATTTAGAAATTTTAACCTTTTTACATATTTTTGGATTATAAGATCAATAAGAATGACTTATTCCCAATTTTGTGTTATTTTCAGCAATTTAAGGAGAGATGAAGCATATAAATATATTATGAATAAAGATGTTACTTAGTCTAAGCCCAATTAGGTTAAATAGAAGACGTGAGGCCTAACCCTATACATCATTGGGATTATTGGGAGGAACCAAAGGAATAAAACCCTAAAGGAGACAACCGTGGAGAAACAATCTAGAATATGTTGATTAACACATACATATTGTTGGTTTTTCCATGTTACTTTGAAGAACATTACTCTTTCTAACTCCTCATAGATGAGTTGTGGGACAAATCCTCCTTAATTTTTAGGAACAACAACATAGGGTTTGTCTCCAATTTTTATTTTAATCATCACAAGAAAAAAATTATATGCACCTAGATTAGGAAAAAAAATGTAGTATGAAGGTTGTAATTGTGTACAATGATGGATGTTGAAACATACACAAAGACCAGAGGTTGAGTGAGCAGCAATGAAGGTTGCAGTTAGGTTTATACAACAATTAAGGTTGCTTAATTTTACACGATTAGAAGCGCACCATCCAAAGCCACATGTCCTTTGTTGCTAGCTATTCAATCTTGAGTTGTCTTATAAATATCAACATGAGTTGCTAAATTTCTTCTGTTGGGATTGAAGAACAATGTAACATTTTTGTGTTTTTCTATTTATAAATGCATGTTTCTTTAAGCTTATTTGATTTAACTTTGCACTTAAAGCTTGATATGTGAGGAATCACTATTATTGATTTTAGAAGTTGAATGATATTGGAAAATACATTCTTCTATAGAACAAAGTCAAATCATCCAAAATTACTCAATTGTGGGAACAAAATTGAAAGTTTGTCATGAACTACTCCAACAATAAGGCAGAAACCAAACTATTGTGATTCAATGGATTGATTATGGTAATTTCATTTCTAGATAATCATGATTACTTTCAGACTTTATAATGAAAGACACATTTGATGTATTTATGACTAATACTTGAGATACAACAACCCCTGTACTACAGTTGACTTGGTCCACTTGTCAAACTAAGTATGATTTTAATGTCTAATCTCTATGAAAAGTTATTAGAGTCCATTCTCCACACAAGGATACAAAACAACTATATTCTCCTTAATCACCAACAACATTGACCCCTATTCCTCTTCTTGAAGGAAAGAGCGTCAGAAAAGGTTAATTTGATGACGAGATTGGGTGGTCGAGGCTCTTCGAGATATCAAAAATTCATACGAAAGAGAGTAGATTCATTTGACGTGGATAATAAGATCTGCTTCATTTGTAAACAAAAAAAACAAATTCATCTTACTAGATCCATTGATATACTTTGTAAATTCATTTTGTTTGTAAAAAGAAAACTCAGTTGATACATTTTTTTTATAATTGACAGTTTTATTTCTTAATATTTTTAATGAGTAAATTTTCCAATTCAATCTTCTAGTCCAAGAGTTCGATATTAAAGATTGATGTTCGCGAACACTTTCTAAAAAATACTCCAAAAAAATGTTCTTAAAAACTATAAAGAGAAGTACAAATTATGATAGGGTGGGTAAGTGACAACATGTCACTTATATGGAAAGTTACATACTAGTAAGATCTAGTAAGATGAACGGAAGTTACTTACTAGTAAGATGAAGGGAAGTTACATGATGAAGAATGAATGATATAAACTCATTAGCGATGTCCTTGGTATATGGTGTGGAGTGGCAAAGAAGGCAATAAGATAGTATCATAGATAAGAGTTTCCACCTAATTAAACTTAGAAAACCTTACTCCTCTTTTAACTTAAATATTATAATTCAACCTTATTTTTAGTCAATGTGAGATTTCAAATATCATTTCTTAGATTGACACATATTCATCTCAAACGTGAAACTAGATATAAGTGGGTGGATGATGATTTACAACAACCTTATAGCGAGTGAAACAATATACCAAAATATCGTTAGGATAAACTTTGATATTATTTTAAGAAGTGAGTTTAAACTTAATTCAAAATCAATATTTGTTTATTCATGCATATTGTATCTTAGTTGCATTTGTTGTAAATATTGTATCTTAGTTGCATTTGTTGTAAATTCCGACAATGTCAAACAACTAGAATGCCTTGTGACTGTTATTTAAAAGCTTGACGAATACAGAGATTGATAAATTTAAATGCTTAAAAGAAATGATAACCATTATTCTCACATTAATACTAGAGAAAAAAAAGTAATAGCAGTGATATGAAATGAAAAGGTTTCTTGAAATAGTATTACATTGTTGAAATAATAGGAAGCAAAAGTAGCAGAAAATGAAAATTTGATTCATGTTTCGAGCTTACGTAGAATGAGATGAGCACCATATTGGGGTTGAAGAGTAAGCGCTACAGTTGGAGCATGAGTATAGGTGGGAGAGAGTTGAAATGAGAAACGTTGTAAAATGATTGACAAAGCAATCTTGGCTTCCAAAAAGGCGAAGTTTTGTCCAATGCATATCCTAGGACCCCCTCCAAAGGGAAATAGTGAAACTCTACCATTTGTGGCCTTTAAAACACCTTCGGAAAATCTCTCAGGTTTGAACTCCTTAGCATCATCACCCCAGAGCTCACAGTCATGGTGAACCAAAAGTATTGGCAAGAAAACTTGCACTCCACAACCTAATGATAGGTTTCCAAGTTTCACATCTTTACCAACTTTTCGAGCAAGACTAAGTACTGGTGGGTACAGCCTTAAAACCTCATTCAAAATCATGGTAACCTGTTGGAAAAACATTGTTTCAGATCATCATGGTATTCAATATGAATATGAAGATGATAATACAATAGAAACTTACAATCTTAAGGTGGTTCAGCCCATCAAAATCTGGTTTTCGATTGCTAAAAACTTGCAAGATTTCGTTCCTTGCGCGTGTTTGCCAATCAGGGTACATACTCAATAATATCATTGTCCAAACAAGCAAGGATGAAATAGTCTCATGCCCTGCAAAGTAGAATAGCTTGCATTCCGCAATAACATCTTCATTATTCATTCCAATATTCTTATTGTTTCCCTGTTCTTCAATTTCCTTCTGATTTGACTCCAGAAGTATACCTAACAAGTCATTTTTAGTGGCTTCACCCGTCTCTAGTGCTTTCACTCTCTTGTTAATAATATCCGTAAGTGAACATTTTATTTCCTTGTCAATGCCCTTCATCCTTCTATGGGTAGTAGTAGGTACAAACCTACAACAACTCAACATATATAACCAATTAATATTAATAATCATGCTTCTTTCATTCTTTATTAATCATAACTATTGTTTTCTAATCACAATATATTAGCCTTACCTCCATCCAGGGATGTAAACTTTGGATATAATTTCCAGTGTTAATTCAGTTTGCTCTTTTAGAAGTTGAAATATTCTTCGTCCTTCTTCATAACTACTTCCAAATGCTGTTCGAGAAATGGCGTCACTAGCCATATTATGAAGAAAAGGCCAAACATCTATTTCACTTGATCCATCTGAACACAACATATCCTCCCATTTGCTAATTAGATCGTCACAACATTTGATGAATAGTGGGAACATATTCTGAGGTGGAATTAACAAAGTATTAAAATTTTCCATGTAAAGTGAATATATAAAATCTATATCTAGTAATATCAAACTAACCTTCAACTTCTCTAAATTGAAAGCAGGATTGATTATCTTCCTGTGCTTGCTCCACCTTTCTCCCTCATGGCTCACAAGACCAGGAACTAGGAACATCAGTTGTGGATGCATATTAATCCTTCCAAACTCATTCATCTTGTTCAATACATCCTTTATTAGCTCAGGATCAGTCAGGATTACCCTTGGTATTGGTCCAAACCAAGTAAAACATTTTTTTCCTACATATCATCAACCAACAATACCAATAAGGATTCAATTGAAAAAAGAATTCAAGAATTGAAGAGAATAGAAAACTTTGTTTGTGGTCGCTATTTGAGTTTGAAAACTTGGAAATCAGAGAAAACTCCTCTGAAAACTTGGAAAAATTAAGACCCAATTCTGAGAAGGACCAGCTCCTTAATTACGGAAACACCCCCACCAATCAGGAAAACTTTGAATTAAACACACAAGAATTAAAGTGGTTCAATGGTAATGAACTCTAATGTACATCTATAGGAAATAAAACTATGAACAAAAATCCTGCTCTCTATCTGCATGCAAAGCTAATAATCCCTGAGATGCTAATCTGTGAGTAGGAACAAAAAAACATCTGCTCTACCTGCATGCAAACCTATCCAAATCTAATCCCTGAGATATGAATCTGCGAGTAAGAATAAAAAAACATTTGCTGTACCTGCATGCAAACCTATCCAAATCTAATCCCTGAGATATGATGAATCTGCGACAACAAACATCTGCTCTACCCGCATGCAATGCTATCCAAATGTAACTCATGAACAAACATTGGGAAAAGACAATACTAGAATGAACGATAAGCTTACCATGTGTGTTGATAGTGTGATGGAAAAAGGGAAACACACGCGGCACTATGTCGTGAGAGAAGAGATCCATGGGTTTGGAGAACCCTTCCTTTTTCATCTTCTCAATCTCATTCGTGTCTCCAACGAAAAACTTATATGGATTGCCTTCAAGGCCTTGCTCTCTCAGAAGCCTTTCAAGCCTCTTTGGAGTGAACCATAACCAGTTCAGCATTCTCCATGCCCATATCAATACCAGTATCAGAATCAAAATCAAAATCGCTGCTTCCATTTCTCTCTAGCACCGTTGGATGGAGTAAACCAACAGAGAAAGTTTATGACCAAAGTTGAATGTAGCCCTGTAGTTATTATATCTCGAAACCAGTTTCATTTCCAAGCCAATTTTATCTTGAAACTAGTTCCATTAACTTTATATCTTAAAATATTATTATTTTATTATAATATAATATTTTATTAAAAAAATAATAGTAAACAGTTATTCAAAAATATTATTATTTTAATATAATATATATTTTATTTAAAAAATATAATATAAATTTTATTCTTAAACTATTCTTTGTTTTTAGACTTTTTATTGAAGTTATGATTATTTATGTTTTTTAAATTTATATAAGAAATTAAGTTGATTTAAATTGAACAAAAAATAAATTATTCCAATTTGAAGTTACTTATAGTTATGCTAGCGTGGTAGAATAAACACTGAAAATTAGTTTAAGTATTTTAATTGAAATTTTAAAAAAATTATATTCTATATAGTTAAAAAAGTTATTAGTGTTTAAATTTATCTTTAATTAAATAAAATATATTTTAATTTAAAATTTTTGATTATTTTAATTTAAAATTTTGATTATTTTAATTAGAAAATTATTATGATATCTAAAATCTTTTATTAAATTATTTTTTCATGACAATATTTTGTGATTTCAAGAAGGTCATCGCAAAGAATAATAAATTCTTTAAAAAGAATTGAATATTTTTAAGAACTCTATTTTTAAAAATTTGTGATGAAATTTATAATTTTTACATGTCGTTTATAAACATTACATTACAAAATTTTGTGATGTAAAGTGTAATATTATTGGAGAAAAAATCTGTCATTTGAATTAAGTGTTGAAAATAATTAAATATAAATATAATCATGTTTCGTTTAAGATGATAACTTAATTCAATAACAAAACATCTAAGACATATCCAGTTCAGTTTCCTCCATGTTCCATCTTGAAACTCAAGCTCAACACCCAAAAATATTATTATTTTATTATAATATAATATTTTATTCTAAAAAATAATTGTTTAATAGTTTTTTTTTTCATCTTAGTATCAATTAAACTTTATTGTTAAGTTATTCTCTCTTTTAACTTCTCATTGAAGTTATGATTATTTGCGTTTTTAAAATTTATATAGGAAATTAAGTTGATTTAAATTGAACGAAAAATAAATTATTCTAAATTTGAAGTTACTTACAATTATGCTAGTATTGTAGTAGAATGAAAACTGAAAATTAGTTTAAGTATATTTTAATTGAAATTTTAAAAAATTTCATATTCTATATAATAAAAGAAGTTATTAGTGTTTAAATTTAGTCCTTAATTAAATAAAATATATTTTAATTTAAAATTTTGATTATCTTAATTCAAAAATTCTTATGGTATTTAAAATCTTTTATTATGAAAAAAATGTTTTTTTCTATGACAATATTTTGTGAGGACAAAATGGTTATCACAAATAGTGATAAATTCTTTAATTCAAATTGAATTTTTTTAAAAACTTTACATTTATAAATTTGTGATAATTTTATAATTAGTACATGTCGTTTCTAAACATTAGGAATTCTGAATTCTTTTTTTTTGAAAAATATAATAATTTATCTACATAAATATTCAAAATAACGTAAAGTAAACAATTTTTTTAAAAGAGGTCCAACATATTTTCATAAATATTTTTGAGAAAAAATAAAAGGTCTAATATTGGCTCGAGAAAGGGTTGAATGGAACCCAAATTCAATTCATTTTTTTATAAAAATGTGGTTAATGACAGATTACAAAGGGTAAAAGATAGAGAAAAATATGCACAACAGAAAGTTTTATATTGATTCACTCTAAACACTAGGGATACGTTTAGTCCCCTTAAGCAAGCCGCTTAAGAACCTTTACTAAATGCTCAAATAGGAAAGTTCATATTGGCATCTTCAATGTGTTTTACCATTTGTTTGCACTTCAAATAATCTTTATCTTTGAATATCTTTGTTCATATCTATTTGAAATTACTTTACTCTTGATTTGCACAAATATTGCTCGTTAGCTTCATAGTTTTTCTATTAGAGGCTAAATATGGAAATTTTGTCTATCAACTTTATATACGTCTTTATGTTTCTCTGTCAATTTCTGGGATCAATATCAATATCAATGAATATTATATTTAACAAAATATATCATTGGTATTATTGAAAGAATATCTTTTATAAAATCCTTGAATTATCAATATTTTCTATTCTTATATATTTCTTTGGAAATTAATTTTAAATACTTTTTAAGTTAATACATAATTTCATCATTAACGCCTAATCACATTTAACTTGGATATGTTTCCACTAAATATATTTTGAAATCTCCTTGATATACGCATGCTCTATTTTTCGAAAACTTTCTAGTAAAACACTAGATGCTCTTATGTTTATATTTGATCTTGCTTCCATTGACAAGGGATTCTATGAGTAAATTAAAGGTGCTTCTATTTTGGATTTCTTGAAAGGTTTTCTTTTGCACAGGAATCCCAATATACGTGCCAAAGCTTGTAGTGCTCTTGCAAACATGTGTTGTCTAATGCCTATTTTTATAGTTCACTTGTTAACAATCAAATTGTTGGTATCCTTATTCAAAGAGGTTCTAATCTAGACAAACAAACACAAAAGTTTGCTTGTTTTGCTATTAAAAATGGGGCTTACCATAATGACTTATTGTATGAGGGTCTTAAGAGATTGATTCCTCATTTAGAAAATTTGTTATAAATGACTGAGGAATTTTTGAGTTCTAATTTCTCTTTCATTTTTTTTAACACATTGATTATTAAATTTTGTTCTTTAATTAAAATTCTCGTTTAGTTTGCATTATTTTGAACCAACTCTTGTTTGTTTAATTCAAGAGGTAAAAGACTACAAATCTTACTATTAAACACATGGAAATGAGTAAGATACTAAATGAATTATTGGCACATGTTTCATTAATTACATTATATTAAATTGATTGATGCATGTTTGGTCAATTTGATCTTGTTTAGAAGTTGAATGAATAATTTATATGTTAACTAATGAAGAATTCATTTACTGAAAGAACTTGAGACTCAACCTGTCTTTTATCTTCTTACTCTTATCTTTTAATTTTTTTATTCAAACAACTATGCAACCCACATTTGATTAATCGTTCTCATTAACTAACACTTGTTGCAGATGATATATGAAATTTGTCTTACTAAGATTATAATTGAATTTGTTAGGAGAAGACTACTTGGGATTAAGATTATATGTAATTTTTATTCATCTCTTCTATAAATGATGACTTTTTACGGCAAGTGCACCGCATTGTCAAAAGTAATAATTTGTCCCTAAGGATGAATATCGATCCCACAAGGAACAATTGAAATATCAAGTATAATAATCGCTAAATATAAACAGAACAATAAAAAATGTGTTGGAATTTGTTGTGTTGGCAATGATCAATAAGAAAACAAGACAAAGAATTGATTGCTTCAAGTTGGAATAATAGGGATTAGGTTTCATCTTTCTCACTCTCATGTATTTTGATTAGCAAGTTAATATTAAGTTCTTTGATTGAAATTGATGCCCGTAGAAAATTTATTTATATCAATTTCTCGCATATAAAATACTTAAGAATGTTACCTAAATATCAATTTCTCACATATTTATAAAAACAACTTAGAATCACACTCAGATGTTAATGGCAATTAACATTTCAACTTTATTTCTAACACTCAAATATGTTAAGTATTGTTGTTTAGGTCCAAACCCTAAAAATACCTTTTAGTCAGACTTAGGATTCTCAAACATGTCACAACTATTAACAAGCAAAACAACAATACCAATAATCAATCAAGAACAAAATATTATATCATATTAAATATCACCTCAATATATAAGAGTTTGAACAAATTACAACCCATCCCAAAGGATAGAATTAGCCAAACATACTTCTAGCACCTTCCATTCTCCCAATTGGTTACAATTCACTCAATGGTGTTTTCCTTTCAATCTATCACACTAGGGTTGTGTCTCTAGCCCTCTATTTAACCTAATTTGCTAGGGTTAGGTGACTTCCAGCATCGCATTGATGAGCTTAATGATAAAAATTATAAAATTAGCTCAATTAATCTGACACATTCTCGTTGCTGAGTTGGATTTTTTTCTCTCTTTTGTGCATTCTGGGCCTTCCAGGTTTCTCCTTTTAGCATATATCATTCTTCTTTAGTCCAAATCTCCATTCTTCCCTAGAAACCTGCAATTAATACCAAATTTGGGAATAAAATGCTCTTATTCAAATAAAGATCATAAAAAATGTAAAAATGTATAAATTCATAACTTAGAGATTTTTTTATATGTATTTTAGCAATTAATACTCATTAGTACCTATATTTTAATATGAAATATTACTGAAATTAGACACTTATCAGTAGACTATCTATTAGACAATATGTTGAGCCCCTAGATGGTCTAATGACCCAAAGATCTTGCGCTTATGTTCTTATATTTTGATGATAACAACATAAACCATTAGACAGTCTGATGACCCAATATATAATATGTTTTGTTTATGCTCTTATGTTTTGGTGATAAATAAAAGGGATTGGATTACCTATATATTGAAAAGATCATAGTAATGTTTCTACAACTGATATATTCATTAGACAACCTAGTAGACATTTTGAGTGTCTATAACATATATGCAGATTTGTATAGCCTAATAAGCTTTGTTGAGTGCATAAAAACATTCAGATTGAATGTGCTACTTGGTTCTAACTATGATTTAAATTTGTACAACTGTAGTATAGAGTAGACCTTTTGAGCATCTCCAATTTTATTCATGATAGACGGTCTGTCTAACGTGTTGAACGAATAATAGATTTTGATTATATTAGTTGAACAAAATCTTCTAAATTCATATAGCTATTGAAATCACATTCAATTAAGGAGATTTTGTATCAAAAAATGAAAATATTTGAATATGCACATTAACTCTGTTCAACCCTATTTTTCGTGTATCTTTAAAATCCATCTTTTTCTAAATAGGTTTGTTCAAATAAATCATGTGAATATCTTTTCTATTGAATTGACATTACAAGAAAATAATAATTTAGTCACCGAATTTAGCAACTGAAAATGAGTGGTCGCAATTGGGATTGAAATAGTCACTGAATACCCTCAGTCTCAAATCTGTGACCGAAGTAGTGTCTGAATGAATTGCTAATGATGTTAGTTAGTTTAGCGACTAAATCAGTGACTGAACATGAAAGTGACAAAACCATCGGTCGCTAAAGTGGTGGCTGTTTTGAATAAAATGGGAAAAATATATCTGTTACTAAATTATCGACCAAATATGTTTATTTTTTAGTCATCGATTTTCTTTCGGTCGCTAAATGTAATTATTTATTTTTATTACCAAATCAGCCCCAAATATGTTTAGTTTTTAGTCACCGATTTTCTTTTAGTCACTAAATGTAATTGTTTATTTTACTAGTAATAGTAAAATATTAGTAGTAATAATAATAATGATAATAATCTATACCTATATATAAAGGGAATTCTCTCTTTAACTGCTTTTAATTTTTTTCCCTATTTTATCCTTATATAAATATTTAATTTTATTATTGTATTATGGGTATTATAGTCATTTTTTATCCCTTGTTAACTGCTCTTAATTTTTTTCTTATTTTATCCTTATATAAATATTTAATTTATTATTATATTATGAGTATTACGACCATTTCCTATTTTTCCTAGGAAGTAGGTACGTGAAAAGGAGAGAACAAGTGAGAAATAGAATACGTGAAAAAGAAAGAAAAGGAGGAAAGTAAAGTACTTAGGAGAGAGAAGGAGGAAAATAAAGTAAGTGGGTTATGTGTAGTGGAGAATCATAAAAATTAATTCTTAAATCAATTTTAAAATTGCTACAATAATGGAGAGTAATTAGAAAGTAAAAATAATGAAATATATATATATATATATATATATATATATATTTATTTTTTTGAGGGAGTTAAAGTAAAGTGTCCATTGACCTACGTTTCAATTCAAAGTTTTATTTAACTCATTTTTTTCAAATTGACACAACAAATATCTTTAATTTTTTAATTAATAGAGAATAAAATTTTATTTGACTCATTCTTTTCAAATGGACACAACAAATATCTTTAATATTTTATTTAATAGAAAAAAAAATTAGTTAAAACAAAAAAGTGACCTATCAATCTCTCTATTCTCCTACTAATATTTTCACTTTCCTACCAATGTCTCTATTCTCTTACCAGTTAATGATAACAAAAAAAAAATTAAAAAATTGCTTTATTAACTTTTGAAATTATAAAATGTTAAAAAAACTAAAATAAATTAATAAAATAAAATATTAAGTAATGATAAAATAAGAAAAAAAACGCAATTTTAAATTTTAAATATTTATTCTTTCTCTTTGTCATATATAAGAGAAATAAAAAATGTGGATACACAGTTATGTGTTCCCACTAGTAATAATAATGATAATAATTAATTTTTTTTCAATTAATTATGCATATAAAAAATATATAATATGATAATTATATTTTAAACTTATAATTATAATTAAAAGAAAAAAAAGTTTTCTCCATTTTCACATTTTCGCTGTTGTTCCCTCCCTCCCGCTTCTCTTGAGATACTTTAATTGCTCGCATTAATTTGTATTGGTGACCCTTCCTCTTGCCCTCTATTGCTGAATAATACCACAATCAGTACCTTCTATGTTTTTTTTTTTCAAATTTGTTAAAAGTTTGATAAAGGTTCAGTCAACATATAAAAAATTCTACTGTGCCTCATGAATAATGATATGCACGCTTAGCATATTTGATTTAGGTTTTCAAATTTTCCTGAAATATTTTCTCTGCATTTTGTGTTGTTGCTCTTCATGCCTCAGAGCTTCATTCATCAAATTCTCTTTCACTCCATATGAATTGGTTCATGCCTCGGAGCTTCATCAGAAGTTGATCGGAGAACGATAATACTCGAAGCAGTGAAGAATCGCAAACGACAGTGGCGTTTTCCATGAAATCGGTGCGCGAGTTTGAGGAAGAATGGCGACGGTGCGAAACGAAGAAGTTCGGTTTGTTTGTTGAAACACATCCGCACGGTTGATCAGAACAGTTGTAATTCAGAAGTTCTTAACGGTGCAAACAGTGGTGGCGAAACGATTTTGATTGATTGAAGTTCAAGCGACGACGAACAATTCTTATGACGAGTGAAATCAGATCACATGAACCAAAAAGGAACTGTAGTGTTTTGTATGAATTGATTCATGTAAGTGCCTTCTTCCGTTTTCGTTTTCGATTCTGTTTTTTTTTTTTTTTTGTTCTGCGTTTTGGTTCACTGTTTTTCGTTTTGGAGAAGTTTAAATGGAGAAACGGTGAGGTGTTGAAGAAAATTGAAACTGGAAAATCGAATTTGGTGAATCGTTTGTTGAATTCGGTGAATCAATCTCCTCATAGCCTGTGCCTTCTTTCAGAGAGTGAATCGCTTGGAGAAATTTGGTTCGGTTGTGCCTTTGTGCAGCCAAGGTGTATGAATCATTGTTGTTCTGTTGATAATTTGTTGAAGCAGTTTAAAAAAATTGGTGATACAGATTATTCTGGAATTAATTGGCATTGGTTCGTATAATGTTGGAGCTGGTGCAGATTGTGTACACTGCACTGAATTTAATTGAATTAGTGAAACTTGGTGCATACTTTTGATTTGTAATTTGTGCATCTAAACTTGAGTGTTGATTATCTGCATCTTTGATTCAATCTTGAAACTGTGCCTCTGAATTTCGCGTCATTTTTCTTCGCTGCTGTTTGATTCAAATTACTCCTAGGTGCAATTTTCTGACTAGTGCAGCGTGAATTTTGAGCAGTGGCAATTGGAGTTGTTTTTGAAAGTGTTGGTGCTATTTATTTGGAGCAAAATTTGGCACTGTTTTGATGTTCCAGTGCAGAATTCTGGTGCAAGAATTTAAGTGGTAGCAGATTTTTGAATAAAAAAAAAACTGAATTACAAACCTATTCTGATTTTCAATTTGTGTAGTTGAAATTGAGTTGTGAAAATTGGTTAATTGAGGTGAATTGTGGGGCTGGCAATGGTGTGGTGAATTGATTGTGCAAATTGAAAGAGACCTTGAACACAGGAGAGAAGGTCACAGTGCTGGGAATTGATGTGCAGCAACAGATATGTTTTTTTGGGCCAAGACCGTGTTGCACTATTACTTGGGCTGCACATTTCTAATTGACGAATTTTGGTGCAGTAATTTTGGAGGTGCGAAAAGCAGAATAGAAGCTTTTAATTTGGGCCAAAAAAATTTGTTTCTCATGCACCATTGAAAATATTGATATTCTTTAACTTTTCCTTTTATAATCCAATTCTAGGGCCAATCTTTTGGTGCTTCCTTTGAGTGCCAAATTTCTTGAGAGCCTGCTTGTCATAATTTTTTGGATAATCTTTGTGCCTTCTCTCATCTCTAATCTTTTGAGTTTAACTTTATTAATTTTGAGTTTTTCTTTATTTTGAGTATTATTGACCTCTTGAGATAAAAATTATATTTTAGTATGATATTTGGAAAAGGTTGATTAACATTGCTTGGTAGCATATTGGGGAAGAAAAAGTCAAGCTAAAGATTATTGCTTGGTAGCATATTGGGGAAGAAAAAGTCAAGCTAAAGATGACCACTCTTGAGAGAATCGACAAGCAAAAGTTCAAAAAGAAGAGCTAAACACTAGAGTGAAGAGAAGAGTGCAAATATTGGGAGATTTTTTTTTAATAATACATCTACAAATGAAGATGTAAGTTGGGATTGCATCAACAAATATGCTATCGAAAAGATGTATTGGATTTCATTTCTATTTATCTTAATTGAATTTTGAAATATTTATAAGCAGGTTTAATTTTTTTTAAAACAGGTCAGAATACCTTTTTAAATAGGTATTAATAATACATATAAAAGTAGTCACCAAAACTGATTTGGCAACTGAAATAGGATTAGTCACTGGAATTAAAAAAAAAATATTTAGCCACCAAAATCAATTTTGTCGCTATAGGTCTCAAATTTAGTCATTTAATTAGGCATGACAATATTTTTTTTAAAACTAATTATTTCAACCTATTAGCAACCGAAAAGGGTGGTCGTTATTACCTTTTACGTTAGCCACCAATTTAGCCAATAAATTGGTGGCTAATTTGGTCCTAAAATTTTGTTGGCCACCTTTCTGCAATCAAAATTTCGGTTGCGAAATTGCGACCAATTTATAATTCGGTCGCTAAATGCTTTGCGACTAGGTTTTTCGCTTTCATCTTTATTTGGTGACTATTTCGATCGGGAACATACTTAACGATCGGTTGTAGTGCTTTTAGCGACCGAATTTGGTGGTCGCTAAAAGTGTTTTTTGTTTTTGTAGTGTGAAAATATCTCCCAATCCTCTCTAAACAGAAATAGTTTGAATAAATTGAAAATCTCAAGTGCCTTATTTTTGTATCACGCATTATCTGAAATGAAGCAATTTCATGATTTTGTTTTACTAACCCTTATTAAAAATACTTTTGAATTAGTGTCTTAAATAGATTTGAAGCAAAAATATAAGAAGAATTCAAATCAAGATGTTCTAAAGATGAACATATGAAGATTATGTAATATCCAATCTTAACAAAATCGTATAGTGGAGAACAAAATCATAAGATTTATAAACAGACTAAGGGAAGAACCAAAGAATGTAAGACAAGTAACAAAAAGAAATATTGTGATCTTGCTGAAAACACTTAGTGGTGCAGTGAGAGTTTACTATATTCTTTAGAGCATTAAGTCTTCTAGGTTGAGTGTGAAACCATTGTGATGTTGACATCTAAGGTATTTCTCAAGAGGGAGGGAATGATGCAGACATCTAAGCCCAAGGGCGGACAATCTTTTGGAGGCCCAATTATTGAATTGCCCACAATTTAAGAAGACTGTGTTGATTTCATGCACAACATCTTATAATCATAAAAAAGAAATCATCATACACATTATTCTAGTGTGCATTGTAGTCTTAGGAATGAAGAAGGGGAACATCTGAGGGATGAAATTCAAAATACAAAAAAAGATAGCTAAGTTGAGGGACATGTTTACTCAATTCATGAAGAATCAAGAAAAAACTAGAAGCAAACATGAAGAGGGGTCCAGTAGGAGAAAGTACTTTCATGATGACCCTTATTCTCAGAGTGATGAGGTGTATAAAAAGTCACCATAATGATGACTACTATCAAAGACAACTTAGGCCCAGAACCTAAACCTTTCCCATGAAACCTAAGGTCGATCTTCCTCCTTTCCATAGAAGAGAAAACGTTCAAGAATATTCAGACCGACAGATAAAAGTAGAGAAGATATTTGAGTGTCACCCAGTTGACCATAAAAGAAGAGTGTCCCTAGCTACCTTAAGCTTTCAGAGACCAACTATGTACTGGTGGACATCTTTAGTTAGAGACCTTAGGATGCACAATAATCCTAAAATTCAATACTGGAACGAGCTTAGAGCAACATTAAGAAAAAGATATATATGTACCCTCATACTATGATAGGGAATTAATGGACAAACTTCAAAAGACCCTGACAAAAAACATGAGTATGGAGGAGTATAAAAAAAAAAGGGAGTTGTTAATGATGAGGGCGAGAATTAGAGAGAAATCTAGAATAACTATGACTAGGTTCCAAAGTGGACTCAATCATGACATTTGGATACAATTGAACTACTCCCTTATAATGATTTAAATGACTTAGGTTAACTATGTGTAAGGGTAGAGCAACACCTTCTAAGAAAATCTACCTTTGAAAGGGACCACCCAAACACATCGTATTCTAGGAGATATTCCAAAAGGGAGGGTTACCGCTCTAAATCTAAACATGAGGAGCCACAACTCACATTATTCACCTAGTGAAGAAGACGTTTTAGGTTCTAAAAGGAAATCCTTCCCTGTGAAGTAGAGTTATTATTAGTGTGAAGGCTTCTTAGAAGTCACCAGTTGCAATACTAAAATCACACCATGAGAATCTCTTCCACACATGATGAATTTTTTATTGACAATATTTATTCTTATTGTGGATAGATGTTGTAGTCATAATTATTGTATTGCAAGGTTAGTGGGAAAGTTAGCCTTGACTACTAAACCCATCCAAAACCTTACAAACTTGAATGTATTAATACTGACGATGGTATTGTGATCAAAGAACAAGTGTACCCCTTTCCATGGACAATTGTGATTAAAATGTCTTGTGTGTTATTATTCCTATGGAAACTAGGCACATTATGTTTGGAAGACCATGATAGTATGATCACAAATATATGCATGATGGTTACACCAACAAAATATCTTTCACTCATCAAGGAAGTAAAATAATTTTCATTCCTTTAACACCTCAACAAGTGAGAGAGGATAAAATAAAAATGAAAAAAAATTTGAACAAGAAAAAATAAAAATAAAGAAGAGTCCAAACAACCTAGAAATGAACTTCTAGGAAGGTATGTATGCTTCTGAACCCTTCATTTTGAAAAATGTAATAATTTATCTTTACATAAATACCCCAAACAACACTTTGTGATGATGTTTTGTGACTTGGGCAATGGACAACACAAAGTGAACAATTTCTTTTTAAAGAGGCCCAACATATTCTTATAAATATTTTTGAAAAAATAAAGGATCTTATGTAGCTCAATTCACTTTTTATAAAACACGTGGTCAATCATAGATTATAAAGGGTAAGAGATAGAGAAAAGTATGCATAGAGTTTTATACTGGTTCACCCTAAACACTAGGACTACATCCAATCCCCTTAAACAACTTGCTTAAGAACCTTTACTAAATGCTAAAACAGGAAAGTTCATATTTGCATCTTCAATGTGTTTTACCATTTGTTTGCACTTTGAATAATCTTTACCTTTGAATATCTTCGTTTATATCTCTTTGGTATTTCTTTACTCTTGATGTGCACAAATATCACTCATTAGCTTCATAATTTTCCTATTATAGGCTAAATATGAAAACTTTGTCTATCATCTTTATATGCATCTTTATGTTATTCTCTCAATTTCTGGAAACAATATCAATATCGGTGAACATTATAATTAACAAAATAAATCATTGGTATTATTGAAAGAATATCTTTTATAAAATCCTTCAATTATTAATATTTTCTATCCTCATATATTTCTTTGGAAATGAATTTCAAATACTTTCTAAGTTAATACATAATTTGATCATTGACACCTAATAACATTTAACTTCATATACGCATGCTCTATAAGAATGCTTACAACATCACACACATAAATTAGAAACTTATGGACTATCAACGGTAAAAGCTTCTGATCAGCATCAAACAATTTGCACAACAAAGGTATATCAAACGTTTACCATCATATGAACCACAAAGTAGAAGACAAATACCTTTTACAGATTTGATTTCCAAGTCAATATCAACAACTACATTTTAACCATGTGTTGTGATTGTAATTTAAAACCTTGGTGAATTCATATGGATAATAGTCATATAAAAAGGTTGGTCTCTATCAATCTTCTTGAAACATTATTACATTATAAGTATTTCAAGAGTAAAATATGAACCAAACAGTACTAGATCATTATTAGTTATTTATATTTCCACTTTACGTAGAATGAGATTAGCACCATACTGGGGTTGAATAGTAATCACGGTAGTTGGAGCATGAGTATAGGTCGAAGAGAGTTCAAACGAGAAACGTTGTAAAATCATTGACAAAGCAATCTTTGCTTCCAACAAGGAGAAGTTTTGTCCAATGCATATCCTAGGACCCCCTCCAAAGGGAATTAGTGAAGCTCTGCCCTTTGTGGCCTTTAGAACTCCTTCAGCAAATCTCTCAGGTTTGAACTCCTTAGCATCATCACCCCAGAGCTCACAATCATGATGAACCAAAATAATTGGAATGGAAACTTGCATTCCAGCGACTAGTGATAGGTTTCCAAGTTTCACATCTTTACGAACTTTTCGAGCAAGACCAATAACTGGTGGGTATAGCCTAAAAACCTCATTTAAAATCATGGTAACCTGTTGCAAAAATATTCTTAGTAACTACGTAAAGCATGTTATTCAATATCAAATGATAAATGAACTTACAATCTTAAGGTGATTCAGTCCATCAAAATCTGGTTTTTGATTGCCAAAAACTTGTAAGACTTCTTCCCTTGCACGTGTTTGCCAATCAGGGTACATACTTAATAATATCATCGTCCAAACAAGCAAAGATGAAGTGGTTTCCTGCCCTGCAAAGTAAAATAACTTGCATTCCTGAATAACATCTTCTATATTCAATCCAACATTCTTGTTGTTTCCATGTTCTTGAATTTCCTTGTGATTTGACTCGAGAAGTATGCCTAACAAGTCATTTTTAGTGGCTTCACCCGCCTTTAGTGCTTTCTCTTTGTTATTAATAATATCCATAAGTGAAGCTTTTATTTCTTTGTCAATTGCCTTCATCCTTCTATGGGTAGTAGTAGGTACAAACCTACAGGTGAACACAACCAATCCTGTATTAATCATGATCTACGGTTTTTTCAAAGATAAAGATAGTATGATTTTCCAAGTTGAAATAGAGACATATCACATAACATGTCACAGTATTTGGTAAAATGGTTGTTGTAAACAATAAGTTTCTTTGATTCTTAATCATATGTACTGTTTTCTCATCACAATGTCCTTTACCAAAGAATGACAAGTTTGGTTTAGTTAAATAAAGATCATCCAAAAAGCTTGATCACTTAAGTCTATCAAGTAGTCAGATACACACATTAGTCTTACCTCCATCCAGGGATGTAAACTTTAAGCATAAGTTGCACTGTTAGTTCAGTTTGCTCTTTTAGAAGTTGAAATATTCTTCGTCCTTCTTCATAACTACTTCCAAATGCTGTTCGAGAAATAGCGTCCCTAGTCAAATTCTGAAGGAAAGGCCATACGTCCATTTCACTTGATCCATCTGAAGACAACATTTTCTCCCAATTGCTAATAAGATCATCACAACATTTGATGAATAGTGGTAGCATATCCTGAGGTGTAATAAAAAAATAGCGAAGTGTTAAAATATTCAATGTCAACTTAGGTTGCTAAATAACCAAACTTCGCATCATGTTACTTGTACACCAACAGATGTTACTTGCAAACATTTTTGTGGAGGAATTTTTACATGAAAACTAAATATAACACACATGTGCAACACAAATTACTGTCTTCCTCACGTTTTTGAATGGCTCATTAGTTACAAAAGATCTATGTCTAGTAATAGGAAACTAACCTTCAACTTCTCCAAATTGAAAGCAGGATTAATTATCTTTCTGTGCTTGCTCCACTTTTCTCCCTCGAGGTTTACAAGGCCAGGAGCTAGTAACCTGATTTGTGGATTCATATTAATCTTTTGGAAGTCATATGTCTTGTTTAATACATCTTTGATTAGCTCTGGATCAGTGAGGGTCACCCTTGGTGCCGGTCCAAACCAAATAAAAGAATTTTTCCCTACATACCATCAACCAACAATACCAATACGCTTAAATTAAATATGAAAGGGAAGAGAAAAAAAAATCAAGAATCTAAAAAAATAAGCAACTTTGTTTGTGCTATTTGCCTTTGTGTGTGCCTATATCTCAGCCAAAAGTTGTTAAGATTAAAGAATTAAGTCGTGTGATTTTTTAAATTAATCATGTGATGATAGAACCAATAGCAGAAATTATAGAAAATAGAATTGTCTTTATTAAAAACTTGGAAATCAGAGGAAACTACTCTGTACAATGCGATAGAAGGACTCTGAAGAAAACAAAAAAATAAGACCCAACTGAGGACCAGCTCCTTACTCAGAAACTCCAGGACCAATTACTCATCTCATTGATATAAATATGGCACACCATATACAAGGCTTCTAATTCATTTTTGTAAAATTTCTAAGCATATACTCCCAAATGATCAAACTAAACAAACATAATAACACAATGCATGTGGAACTGCAAAATGATAGATACCAGACTGATATTCAAAATAGAATGATACAGAAATAGAAATCACTTCTTACAATCTAGAGATAAATATCTCAGAATAAGCTAGCAACGTAGAGCGAAAACAAAAAAGGGAAGAACATAAGAAGGAATGAGTATTTTTCCAATTGGTCATTTTCTCAGGTCCCAACTTACATAATAAAAATATTGGTTCAACTTCTTATGTTTCAGAATGGTCCATTATGGAACGAACGAGTGTACACATAGGAAGCAAGAAAAAATGCCCTTATTCTCATAAACCTTACTGCTTTTACCATGATCATTGTATCAATGAAGCTCTATATTCCTATACACGAGTTATGGTCCTATCAACACCCTCCCCTATAAATTCCACCTTGAGCGGTGGAAATCTGGTAAGACTTTGCATATGTTCTCAAAAAATTTCTAGGTGCTCTTACGTTCTGGCAGATTATTCCAGTTTATGAGAGCTTCATTTGAGCAAGTGAGCAGCTTCCTGAGGGTCAGCCCCTTTGCAATAGTCACTTGTAATCTCCCATCCTCTGAGAGGAATTTGGAGAATTGTTTGCAAGAAACATCAGCAGCCACTGCTATCTATATTTGTGACATACGGATAATTGGATGTACTTTAGCCTTCAAGGGCAGTTCCAGATTATAAGCCACTAGCCCCACCCTCTCAATGATAGCATAAGAACCATAGAACTTAGAACTAAGCTTTTCATTGACCGTTACACCAAGATCCTAATCTGTATGGTGAGCTTTCACATAAACTAAGTCCCCTGCCTGAATTTCAACCTCTCTTCTCTCTATATTTGTATTTTCTTCTTCGTGTAAATCCCAATTTCATTCAAAACTTCGGTCATATATATTCAGATACTTTCTTTCCCATCCAAAAGAAAAGATCAACTGCATATCCTCGTGCAAAGACAAATACCTTTGGGGCATTAAGGTTTCATGTTTTTTAAGCATATTTAGACCTTCCCTGCCTACACCTTTGGCTTATGCAAAAAGGAACAGAGCATTAATCTGCTTTAGTTTAAATTTGTATGCCTTGAAAGTTCACCAGTATTCTTCTTCTTCATCCTGCATATTTTGTGATGTTAAATTCTAGATGATTAAATATAAACCTAGTTTCAAGTAATTTGTAATGACACGCTTCTTCAAATTATGATCATTATATTACTAATGGGATGTGACTGATCTTGATTACATTATGCACGGTACAAAAAGTAGTTTGTTCTAACTAGTTTTAGTATTCTAATTGGTCTTATGTCAAATTATTGTGACAGATTCAGTAAACGAATTCATCATATAATGAACAATTTTCATATAAATACATAGTGTATTTGCAGATAACAGTTTGGTATCAGTGTGAAATGTCTCCCAGAGATTTTTCAGTACTGCTGCAAGTGTCTCTTCGACTACAACTAGTTGGAGTTATAGGAGTTGATCAAAAGTCTAAATACATAAAACTAACCAATAAACTTTGAAATACTAGCTTATCAATGGAATCCACTTAGCTACTTCGTAGCTTTTGGAATTTGTCAACCTGGTGGGCACTCGATCAGTGTACTGAGAAGTCACAGTTAATTAATTACGCACGAGAAAAGTGTCAAATTATCTTTTATGAGTTGTTTGGTAAGAAAAAATTAGATCATTTTACATGCAAATAGAGAAAAAGAGCATCTAGTACATTTAAGTAATTTTGAATTGAAGATACATTCATTACAGTACCTTATTACTACCATTGTCTTTTTAATATCTGAGGATAGAGAAAAAATTGATCTTCTCTACCTGTTAAGCTATCCAAATCCGTGACATGTTAATCTGCCAGTAGAAAAAACATCGCATGCAAAGGTATCCCGAACTAACTCATGAACAAATAATTGCGTATCATGTGAGTGAAATATGCTGATCTAATCTGAACAACTATTAGGCAACTTGCCATCACACAGTAGTTGGAGAAAAGAAAAGAAGACCTAACTGAACAATGAAAGACAAAACAACAGTTTCAAAAAGACAATAGAAGAAGGAAGGAGGAGCATACCATGTGTGTTGATACTGTGATGGAAAAAGGAAAACAAACGCGGCACTACGTCGTGAGAGAAGAGATTCATTGGTTTGGAGAAGGCTTCCTTTCTCATCTTCGCAAACTCATTGGTGTCTCCAACCAAAAGTGTATATGGATTACCTTGAAGACCTTGCTCTCTGAGAAGCCTTTCAAGCCTCTTTGGAGTGAACCATAACCAATTTAGCATCATCCATGCCCATATCAGAATCAGTATCAGAATCAGCATCAGAATCAGCATCAGAATTATCGTGGTACACGCTGCTTCCATTTCTCTCTCAGAAGTTTGGTGGAGCAAACAAAACTGGGAAAAGTTGATGACTAGAGGGAGGTCAACAATAGATTTCGGAACATAATGCTTCTTTGGCTTTGAACATTCCTAGATATCCTCGACAATGGTTAACTCTTTCTAACATTTTTTTTATCTATAATTATATAAAACCCCTAACAAGGAAAAGGATAAATAATCTTTTAGTGATATGGATTTATAATAAAGAAATTTCAAGAGGTTGTAAACTGGTGTGGTGTATTTATGCATGTAGTTGCCAAGTTAAAAATACAAGTTTATAATCTTTCAAAACTTCATCCATCTCCTCACACAGTAAAAGATTATTTTTTTTAGACAATGATACTTTGAGACTATAATTTTTTCACACTCTCACACTTACCAATCACTAATATTATTATTTTACTTTAAAATTATATTTATATTAATTAAATATAACATTTTAATATTAAAAAGGGTTGTGGACTAGAAAGTAAAAGAAAAAGAAGAGTGTCAAACTTGTATTTTTTTTCTCCTTCTGTGTTTAACCATTATAATTTGTAACAATTCACGGTTTCTGTGTTTAACCATTATAATTTGTAACAATTCATGGTTCACTTTTCAACATATTAGGACTCTTTAATTTAGTACTTAGAAAAAAAAAGTAATTCAAAGTTAAATTTTGATTATTTTAATTTAAAAAATCTTATCATTGTTTTAAAAGATATTAAAAACCTTTCCACCGCTATTAAATCACTCGTCTGAAAGCAAGGTTGGAAATTCAAGGAATAAAAAAAATTTAATTAAAAAAACTGCAATTATAAAGAATCTTCCACAATCATAAAAAAAAAAAAAAAAACATCTAACCCTAATTTTGTTGTTCTTGTAAATAGACTGAAAAAATAACTCCAACTGGATAAACAATTGATTTCTTCGGTTGCGCTTCTACTTCCTCTTTCAAACTTCATAGACTTTGGTTTTACTAACACTGATTTATTGAATATATGCTCTAGATATAATTTCCTACAAATTCGAGTAACACCCCGAGAAATTAACTAACACTGATTAATTGAAGATATATGTAAGATATGGCCCATCAATCAAATAGTCCATTATCAAACACTATAAATAAGCCTTCTACAAAGGAGTAAGGTACGTTTTTATCAGTTTTGATATATACACTCTTAATATAGAGTACTTACTTCATCGTCAGAGAATCTTCTATAGGTTTACTCTCGACCGAGCGCTCACGAGCTAAGAAGTGAAAGTGTTGAAATTTGAAGGAGTAGAAGAAGTGAAGAACTGGAATACAAGGGAGCATGATCGAGTGACCGACATCGACAATAATAGTTACAACTAATTTCAAGTACTATCTAGACTCACTTTATCTATACAAATACATATTGTTTTATTCAAAGTAGGGGCTTTTTACAAAGGTTCCTTTTGAGGTCAAATGTAAGGATTTATTTGTTCTTCAACCTTCCAAAATTTCAATAATAAAATTGTCGTTTCTACCAATGACGCTAGGTTTGAATATGGATATCTCATGGGAACCAACACTTTAATGCCTAAAAGGCGTCCATTGGTTGCCAAACTTCTTGGGTAAAGGACGACGTGCCTTCACTTGATACTTATGTTAGAATTAATGGCTTTAAACAAGAGGAGGTGAAATGTTTATTGGAAGATTTTCGCAAATACTGGAGTGGAATGAAGATTAATGAAGAAGCACAGAAGAAGCAATCAGATCAACCAAGAAACAAAACTGTTTTTAATTGATTCCAAAAAAATTAATCAGTTGTTTATGCGAATCAACTGATTGTTTGTATCAGCATTATGAAAACACAGTTCAAACAGTTTTAAGGAGTGAGAGATAGAGAAATTCACACAAGAAATTATACTGGTTCACTCTTATCCAGAGCTACATCCAATTTTTAGCAAACCATTGAGATTCCACTATGTAATCAACCCTAGATTACAAACACACAAACACCAAAGAGGTGATCTTGAACCTCTCAAGAACACTCACCCTCTTTGATACACAAACACTACAAGTTAGAACACCCTCTGACTGTATGCACCAACACCTTACCAGTTTAACAAAAATGAAAACGAATACAAGTTAGAACAGGAATCACACCTGATACAGAAGAATTACAACAGTTCCTATTCCACTCTTAACCAAAGCAAAGTCTTAAGCAATCTTGAAAATCTTTCTTAATCTTTTTGGTAATTTGATCTCTTAATCTTCAGAAATGTAAACACCAGTTATATAGCCTCAAAAATAGTCGTTTAAGACTTTTAATCAAGAGTCAAAACAGTTTAAAATAAGGGAAAACAAATTTACCAGACTTAACCAAATCTGTTAAGGTTTTTAAAAAAAAAAATCGATTGAAAACTCGATTCAAACGATTCAATTGGTCTTGGCTGTTAGGTTAGCCAATTTCAGCTTTTTCAAATCCTTTTCAAAAACACTAAGTGTAAAACAATCGATTGAAATGATAAATCAACAGGTTGTTTTTCACTACTTTGAAAAACACTTTTCTTTTGAAAGAACTTGATTGATTCAGTTTTGGATTAAGCTAAGAGTGGGTTGACAAATTCTAATCCACCCGGAACCCATGCCCACAAGCAGCAACCCAACTTTCAAGCAATCTTCATGAATTTGGAGATATCAAAGCTTTAAGTTCAAAGCTTAGACATTAGATTTTCTACAAAATGTTCTTATATCACATGTTTGATCATCTATGGATGATTCCCCAATTCCAACACGATACACTACGAAAAACTCACCTTTATAGAAAATAAAATTCCTCCCCATACGAAGCCAATGGACTCGGGTACTGAAAAACGGGTTATGAAATTCAAGGACTCAGAATTCTCTAATCTAGTAAGTCTCATTAACACACGAATCCTTGGCAATATCACAAGGTTTGTTGAAAATATTGTTCTCTTTAGACGATCTTCTTAGTGCCTAAGCATGGTACTCGACACCGTCTTCATACCTTAACCAACTAGTTAATGTTCAATTCCTTTAAATCCACGCACTACAAGAAAATTTGATTTCACTTACAACACAAATTCATATGTAAGACCTTAAATTCGTATGTGAAACATAGTTACAATTTTAAATTTTAATTTATAAGAAAATATTATTAATTGGGATAAAAATTAAAGTACACAAAATGTTCTGATCTCAAGTTCATTAAAATAATATCATTAGGATCACTGTATCTCAAATATATTTTGAAGCTCAGAGCTCTATTACAATTTTGTACTTAAAAGATGTCTCAGAAAAAATGAATATGTATTTAAATTATCATTAACCTCAATTCTTTAGAAATATGAGATTATTGAACGTAGTAGAACAAGTCCCTATGAAGGTTTGTATTTGAAACCACTTTTCTATTTCCATAGATGACATATTGTTTTGACCTCAAGTCCGTTAAGATAACATTATTAGAATCAATCACCACATCCAATCTTTTAGACTTTGGAACTCCATTTGAGGAGATATAATTATTCTTTATTTTTTATTTTTTATTTTAAAATCTAATTTATATTTGTAACAGAATATACTAATCACTAGTGAGAAAAATAACGGGATTATTCCAAAAAATAAAAATAGTAAATGTTAAAGAAAATAAAAAATATTCAATATATATATAATATAGATTTACAATAAGAAAATTAAATGAGAAAGTAATTCTAAATATTATAATTATTAGTTGGCAATAAAAATAAAATTTGTAGTTTTATGTAAATAATTTTAAATTTTACCATTTACTTTTGTGAGAGAGAGAGAGGAGAGGAGAGTCCGTCAATTAAAAGAAATTTATTATAATTAGTTAAGATTTATTAAATATTATATTTAAAGAGAGTTAAAAGTATATAAATATGTAATAATAGTTTTATTTTTAATTCATTACAAATTAAATTTCATCTTCTTAGAAACTGTTTCCTAAATTCTCTTTTCTTTCTTTAGAAATTTAGTTTACGAAGTTATTTGTTATTTAAACAAATTATATACTGAAGAAAAAGGTGTTATTCAAAAATGATATACTGAAAAAGGTGGCACTCAGTATATCAACATAGTTTGATTAAATTTTTTATCGGAATAACTACACATTTTTTTAGTGTTAATTATTTTTCTTGATTTTTACAGAACAGTGAATCTAAGAGTAATGTTGATTTCCTATGGAAAAATGTTGTCTGTAAAAGTAGTTATGTGGATTTTTATTTATCTACTAGAAAGTTGTTTAAAGGAGTTACTTGTAAAATTCATCACCTACATTACCTACATATAAGAGGATTTAATTTATAACATTTAATTTTGTTTAATTTGATATTGTTTTAGATATGTGCATTATATGGTTGATAAAATTGTGTGTCTGTTAAAATATGATTATATATATTTATGTATATAATGGTTGAAAAATCGTTGAATAATTGTAATATTTGTTCAGATTTGTTTAAACAATAGTAAAAAATATGTTAAGATATTAGATGAGTTATGACACACTAGATATTTAATGACCATAAAATCATACGTGAGTTTATATTTTTGTGTTTAATGATAATATAAATGAATGATTTAATTGTATCTAAATTATTTTAATAACATTTTGTATAATTAGAGTTTTCAGTAAACTTTCTAAATATTATCACATGTATTAATGATAAATTGTGAAATAAAAAGTTGATTGCATAACAAAATTTTCTAAAATTATATTAAATAATTAAATAAACTAAATTTTAAATCTCTTTATTTATATTAAAATAATAGATTCTTCAAAATACCGATTACTAATAATGAAATAATTAATTACATAACCCAAAACCCTAACTAATTAATTACCTTAAATTCTAAATAATTAATTACGTTATGTATTCAAATAAAAACTTTAAAATATGAAAAATAAAAATAAAAATCGTATTTTAAACACGACTTCGTCCAAAAAAAAACATCATTTAGAAGTACAACTTCAATATATGTATGAAAATCGTGTCCAAATATCTCATTTAAAAATTACTTTTTCAAACACAACTTTCTCAATTATATAAACTTTTAAAAAGTTACTCATTTAAGTAAAAATTAAGTAAAAATTGTTGAAAATTATATCATTTATATAAATTTTCCTAATATATTTTAAAAAATAGAGATATTTTTAAACAAAAAATTTTAAATTGAAGAAAAAAAAATCCAGTTAAAAGAGAATCTTCCACGCAGACATGTAATAGAAAAAGAAAACTTTAAACCTAATTTTCCTTTTCTGACCATGCAACTTTTGTTCCTAGCACTGTCGATTCAAGCCATTATTGCTTTATTCATACACTTTCCTAATTGTGTTGTGATTCATTGTTGACGTGTCTACGCATCTTCCTCGGGCTCATCAAACACAGTAATTAATATGAGTGAAAAGAGAAGTTAGTGAATGAAAAAGGAAAGAAAGGAAATTATAGTTTGGAATTTTAGAATATTTCTAGCAATACAAATACTTTTTAAGTTCAATAATTATAACTTTTAAATTTATTAGAAAAAATTAATTTTTTAGGATAAAAACTAAAGTATATATGAAGTCAATTTATTATTGAGGGTTTCTTCGCAAACTTTACTAAAGAAAAATAATAAAAAAAGAAAAAGCTTCTTCACAAGTTAATATTACTTTAAGTTACCTACGTGAGATTTTATAAAGATTTATGTAAGAGAAAAAAATTAATAAAGTTAATTTCTTCATAAATTAAAATTAGCTTATATAAAAGTTAAAAATTAAAAATTAAAAAGATTGCTTGAGAATTTTTTTATAAAAAACTATTTTTAATTTTTAAAAAATTTCATTTCATTTTTTTTCTTTTGAAAGTCTTCGGTGAAAATTTGTTCAAAACAATTTTTTTAAAAGTATACGAAAAAACTCTATCAAATTAACTTATGCATAAATTAATTATAATTTTGCTTTCTTTTTTTTCTCTCTTAAACACCTATCTTTGAAGTTTTGTTCTAAACATCCCCTAATAGCAACATAACAACATAGGACATTAACTTAATAAATATTTATGCAAAAACAATTATTCTAAAACTCCTAAACTAAAAGAGATACACTATTTTCTCATATTCTTTAATTATTTTATCATGTTAAAATCTAATTTATGTTTGTAATCAAATATAAGACCACTCTCGTGAAAAAGATAATGGGATTATTACAAAAGATAAAAATAATAAATATTATAACAAAAAACCATTCAAATAATATATGTATATATATACATTAAATATACATTTTAATTATACTAAGAAAATTAAGTGAAAATTTATGTTTAGATATTATAATTATTAGTTGGCCATTAAAAAATGTAGTTTTATGTAAATAATTTTAAATTTTAATAATTCACTTACATATATATTAAATATTATATTTACACGAAATGAAAATTTTGTAGTCCCTATCTCAACATGGTTCTAAAAGACTAAACATTGTCGGCAGTTATATCTAATTTTAAATGGGACAAGGGCGGATATTTCACATTCAGAATCTACAAAGTAAGAAAATACTATATATTAAAAAACAAAACAATAATAATGAACAGTGAAGACAAATTTGCCTATTTAGGTTTTCTTCTCATCAATTTTGCTGACCGTAACTTAGTGCTTTTGAGATGGGAACATATGTCACTACTTCTACGTGTCTGAGCCAGCGCATCTTCCTCTGGGTCATGAAACTCGTGTATGAATAAAAAGAGAAGTCACATGATGAAGAGAGAGAAAGGAAATTATAGTTGAAAATTTTGCAATATTCCTAAAGCAATAAGATTTTTAGGTTGCATAATTATAATTTTTAATTTATAAAAAAAATATTATTAATTGGGATACAAATTAAAGTGTGTATAATGTGTCATCATAACATTATTGGGGTCAATTATCATATTTAAGATATTGTTTGTTTTGGAGTTCAAAATTTTGTCATGGTATTATTCGAGCTATTGTTCGTTGTAGAGTTTGAAATCCCCTCATGGTTTTATCTTTAAAAGGTGTCTGAGAGGAAGTTAAAGTAGGAAGGTGCATTTAAATTGCTCTTGACCTCGACTTTCAAGACCCCGATGTTTTGACCTTAGGTTCGTTGGTATAACATCATTAGGATAATATTGTTAGGGTCAATCACCGCATCTAATGTATCGTACACTTTAGAGTTTGGAGCTTCATCATGATTTTGTCCTTAAAAGTTACCTCAAATGATTAAGGGTGGAATGTGTATTTAAATTTTCTTTGACTTTGAATCTTAAGCGACGTGAAACTATTGGATGTATTGGAACAAACCTTTTGTCCTTAAAAGGTGTCCGAGTTACCTACTCCTTGTATTAAGGGAGACATGATTGTGGTCCGGATTGATGAGACAGATTACTTGGTTGGCCTTGAGGATTGCAAGACGCATCTCCATGGTTGGGTTATCCTTTCTAGGGCGATAAACCTCTCACACACTTGGATTTAACTAAAAAAGTTGTAGTCGGTGTGGAAGTCTCTTGGACCATGGAAAGCAATCCCTCTCGAAAAGGGTTTTTATGAGTTTGAGTTCGCTTATCTTGAAGACATGCGATGGGCCCTCAAAATAGGTTCCTTGAAGTTATCTCTGGGTTTCTTGAGACTGTTTTCCTGGACAAAAGATTTTGTTCCAACTTCTATGAAGAGTACCAAAACTCAAGCCTGGATTTGAATCTACAAATTGCCTTTGGAGTATTGGAGACCAAGGGCGATTTTTTCCATCATCAGAGGTCTTGGTACTCCTTTGTCTTTGGATAAGAGTACTATGAGAAAGAATAGGGCTATGTTTGCAAGAGTCTTTGTGGATATTGATACGCTGTCCCCTCTTCCCAATCACATCTGGGTTGAATGTCCAGACTATACTTTTGTAGCTGGAGTGGAATATGAATGGCTCCCTCCTTTTTGCTCTCATTGTAAAATGATAGGGTGTGAGCTTGCTCAGTGTCGAGTGATTCATGATCAAGGTCGCGTTCCTGGGCCTCAACATAAACCTTCTGAGAAGATAATTGATGAAAGGAATCAGGGGAGGACCACGACTCCTAAACAACGTAAAGAGTATCGAAAGAAAGTTCCGCAACCGAAGCTTGTGGTAGGCTCCACATTGAACATTGATGTTCCTGGCAGGGCGAATGCAGGGTCCCCCTTAGGCCACCTTGCTTCTGATAAACCAGGCGGAGTGGAGGATGATTTTGCTGATATGCCCCCTCTTAAGGATGTCTCGGATCATGAATCCCAGCAAAGGTTGTCCCCTCACTCTTCGGATTACCTAGATCAGGGGATGTTACCTGCTATTATGCAAGTGAAGGGCTTACAGTCTCATGCACCTATTGAGGATCATCATGTGGAGGTCTGAGCTCCTGTAGCAGTACCATCTCCGTTGCGTCCCACCTCTCCTCGGAGGGCTAAATCACCTGCAACTTCTACAACACCAATCAATACTCCAATTAATGATTATCACATGGAGATCTCTGTAATTGTGACTGTTCCATCCCCATCATTGGTCTTGCAAAATCATTTTTCCTCTCTTGAGGGCTTGAAATCTACATCTGTGGGAGGTGATCCTTATATTGTTACAACTCCTGTTGATGATCATCATGTGGAGGTCTCTGCTCCTGTGGTTGTTCATACCTCTCCTCAGAGGGCTAAATCACCTGCAGGTTCTAGCATACCAACCACAAAACTAATTGATGAGGTCTCTGCTATTGTAACTGTACAACCTTCGTTGTCTCATACGTCCCCTCAGAAGGCTAAACCTCTTGGGGATATTAAAGCATTATTGTTGGTCTTGCAAAATCACTTTTCCTCTCTTGATGATGTGGAAACTACAAATGTTGTTTCAAAATTTTGGGCTGATCCTAATGAGATGGAGGAGAATGCTAGTGATATTGGGGAGGAAATAGTTTGCACTAAAAGAAAACCAGGAATACCATCTAAGGGGACTGGTAAATCCAAAAAAACTGCTAAGACAGTTCTCTCCACAACGTCGCAATGAAGTTCTCTTCATTTTTCTGGAATGTTAGAGAACTAGGAAACCACAAAACTGTGGAGATGTTGATTAGTTTACTTAAACTACATAAACCCTTTGTGGTTTTTCTTGTTGAATCTATGGTGCCGTACATTGATGTTTTTGAAGTCCTTTTCAAATCTGTTAATATGCATTTGGTGGCTACGTCTCCTATTGTTAATAAAGTTGCTAAGCTTTGGTGTTTGTCGGTTCCTAATTTGGTTCGAAGTTTCTTGGTAAATGAATAGTTTATTTTTGTAACTTGTCATTTGCATGATAAATGTTTTAGTTTTGCAGGACATTTATGGTGCACATACGTGACTAGACAGTTTTTGTGGAGGGATCTTAGTTCTTTCATAGGGCCTTGGTGTATTATGGGAGATTTTAATGTTGTGCTTTTTGGTAGATGACTATAAATGGGGGTGGCTCCTAATCAAGTTTCTTGTAATGAATTTCTTGATTGGATTAATTATAATGATCTTTCTTGTATACCTTTTACTGGAACTTGTTGTACTTGGTGTAATGGAAGGAGAGGGTTACATAGAATTCATAGAAGACTGGATAGAGCGTTATGTAACGGAGTGTGTTGATGACTTTTTACGGCAAGTGCACCGCGTTTGTCAGAAGTAATAATTGTCCCTAAGGACGAATATCGATCCCACAAGGAACAGTGAATTATCAAGTACAATAATCACTAAATATAGAACGAAACAATTAAAAGTGTGTTGAAAGTTGTTATAATGGCAAGAATTAACAAGAAAACAAATCAAAGAGTAATTGCGTCAATTGGAAAAATGGGGATTAGGTTTCATCTGTCTCACTCTCATGTATTTTGATTAGCATGTCAATATTAAGTTCTTTGATTCAAATTGATGCCCGTATAAAAATCATTTATATCGATTCCTCGCGTATAAAATCCTTAAGAATATTCTCTAACTATCGATCCCTCGCATAATTATAAGAACAACTTAGAACGAAGCAGATTTAAGATTCTCAATTTGTCACGAAAAATTAAAAGTAAAACAACAATACCAATAATCAACCAAGAACTAAATATTTTAATATAAGATATCACATCAATACATAAGAGTTCGAGTAGATTACTCCCAATCCCAAAGGGTAGAATTAGCCACGCATACTTCTTAGCACCTTCCATTCCCCCAATTGGGTTACAATTCACTCTATGGTGTTTTCCTCTCAATCTGACACACTAGGGTTGTGCCTCTAGTCCCCTATTTAACCTAATTTGTTAAGGTTGAGTGACTTCCTGGGTCACACTTATGGGCTTAATAATAAAAACATAAAAATAGCCCAATTAGCTTATATCATTCTTCTTTAGTCCAAATCTCCATTCTTCCATAAAAACCTACAATTAACACCAAATTTAGGAATAAAATGCTCTTATTCAATTAAAGATCATAAAAAATGTAAAAAGGTATAAATTCATAAATTAGGGATTATTTTATATGTAAATTAGCAATTAATACTCATAAGTACCTATATTTTAATATGAAATATTACGGAACTTAGGTACTTATCACTCTCTCCAACTTAGAATCTTGCTTGTCCTCAAGTAAAGTAAATGAATATATTTGAATTTAAATATCAAAACAGCTTAATTCATTAAACAACAGATTAAATTAGAAACTTATGATGCTTCCAAATTCAAATATAGAAAAATATAGACACAATCAACTTCTAGGATCAAATCAAAACAAATAAATGACAATTCATCAAGGAATATCTTCTCATATGCTCACAGGAAAATGTTTCTCTCTATTTTCATTGAATCATAACAAATCACAGTTGCTTTTCATTTCATCTTCAAATCACAAACATATTAGAAACATGAATCTTGAGGTCTTTTCCAGGGTTGTAATGAGGCTGAGCTTCCAAAAAGTATTGGTTTTTCAGATAACAAAATGCACATCTTAAAGAAGAAGAACATACCTACAATTTAAATATAGCACATATGTGTTATCTAATCACCATTTTCTTTTGAGTTCACACTTTTTCTCATAATTTTTTTTCTTATTCATGATTTTCAACATGAATTTTTATTTCTTTTTTTCTCTTTGAGATTTTTTTTTTCTCTTTCATCAATAGGAATAGATTCTTCCTATTTTCAAATTTTTGAACTTCCACAATTAGAACCAACCATTCCCTTTTCTATATTTATTGCATCTATGTTCTCCTTCCTTATACATGCCAAAGGTTAGGAAAATATATCATTAAAGGTTAGGGTGCAATAATAACAAAAATTCTTGGCTCAAAGGGGATTTATAAAAAAATTGAATTCTAATAAGATCAAGGTTGGCTATTTGGCCTTGGGTTCCTAATTAACACAAATGCCTCAATCATATTCATGCTCTTTTATGATGCAACAAAAAATAAAAATTAAGCAACCACAACTAACAATTCATCAGTAAAACTCTCAAAACTGTTTAAGGTTCACACACTCACTTGGTTTAATCGGTCTCATTCCTTTTTGTTTTGTCATTCTTTGTTCAAACAATCATCTTGTTAAATATTCATCTATCACAATTTCAACTACATTTGAATAGAGATTCAATCATATTTTCTTTTCTAACCTGTGTCTAATTCATCTCACTATTTAATATTTAAACACAAATTCTTTTTTTCCACAATCCAAAATTAATATTCTAGTTCTTTTTTATTAGAAAAAAAATAAACTAGAAAAAAAATAAATTAAAACTGAAATTTATTCAAGAAAGATAATTCAAGGCCTAAAACTAACAAAAACAGCAAATTTATTCAAAATACAAATAAACAATTAAAACAAACTAAGCAAGTAAACGGAAAACAAAATAACCGAAAAATAAAATAAAAACTAACAGAAAATAAAATTCAAATAAGAGATAAAAAGAAAAGAGAATTAGAAAGATAAAACCATATTTTTGCTCAATCCTCTCTTTTTAAGAAATCATCCAGCTTTTTGTTAAAATCTTTATCTATAGTCTTGCTTCAGTTGTTGGATCTGCCCCCCTGAATAATAGAACTTGTCCTCAGGTTAAAATACATAACCTACAAAATGATTAGGAAGCATACAAGATTTTTTTTAAAAAAATAAAATAAAATCGACAAAGGGAACAACATAAAACTAAAATGTGGACTAGGTTGCCTCCCAGTAAGCGCTCGTTATTTTTAATTTTTTCTTCCTCACTTCTCTTATTTTCTCTCTCTTTCTCATCTTTTCCCCTCTCAATCTCATTTTTTTCTTTCTCAGCCCCTACAATCTTACCATCCTTCTCTCCTATTATTTTACCACGTTCGGTGGCAATTTCATTGCAATGCTCTCTTGAGTTGGTTTAGTTGTTGACTGAAATTTGGCCACTTTGTCCCTCCACAATTTGTGGAATTTGTTTGGCCAGCTGTCCCATCTGGATCTCTATACTTCTAATCATGGCCATGCTATTGTCCTGCTCTCTCACAATATTGTCCTGTGTGCTCACAATCTTTGCCAGTGCGTTTTCAATTTCACTCATTCTTTCAAGCATGGATGGATCCTCAGCTTCAGGTGCATTGTTCTGATAAGAACAATGACCATTAGGATGATCACCTCCACAAAAATCACACCTGATTGATTGACTCTGGCTTTGAGATGAATGAACAACATATAATTGTTGGGGCAATTTAGCCATTTGTGCAGTTAGTTACTCAATCTGTTGTGTCAGAATCTTATTTTTAGCCAAGAATGCATCTTCTAATGACCCTTTATTCTGAAGACCTTGTCCATCATGTTGGGCTTGATAATCAGTTGATGCCAATGCATCAATAATCCTTGTCGCTTGTTCTACATCAAGAGCCATCATTGTGCCACCAACTGCAGCATATAGGAGCATCTTCATGTCATATCTAAGACCATTAAGGAATATGCTCAGTTGAGCAATATCTTCAAACCCATGATTTGGGCATTTTCTGAATATCATCTTAAATCTTTCCCATGTTTCACAGAAGACTTCATCTGCTCCTTGTCTGGACATAGAGATTTCAGACTTTGCTTTGATGTAGTGAGAAATTGGAAAAAATCTTTGCAAAAATTTTTCCTCTACATCCTTCCAACTAGTGAGGCTCTTATTTGGAAGTGATTTGAGCCATTCCTTAGCCTTTCCTGCTAATGAAAAAGAAAACAAGCACATATAAACATTTTCAAGATCACCTGATTGAAAGCCCATTGTTCCTACCAATTCATAAAATGTATCCAAATGTGAATACGGATCCTCATGTTCCATTGCTGTAAATTGATAGGCACTGATGAGAGTGAGAAAATCGGGATTTATATGCAAGGCCTTGGCGGTAGCAGGTTATACAATACTAGAAAAATGCCTTGACCCTTGGTAAATGACATAATCTCCAAGTGTCCTCCTAAGAGGTGGTGTTTGTTCCTCTGCAATGTTGCTTTCTTCCTAAAACATATTAGTGGGGGAAGAAAACAATATTTTTTTTTCTTTTTTTAAAAAAATAAAAATAAAAATAAAAGCAAATAAAATAAATTCAAAATAAATTTGAAGATAAAAATAAAAACAAATTAAAACTAATCTGCAAAATAAAATAAAAATAAAACAAAAACAAAATAAAACACTAAAATGACACTAAGAGAAAAATATGCAATATATATATATATATATAAACAAAATAAAAACTTACGTAAAATAAAAACTAAAATCAAAATAAAAGAAAATTAATAAATAAAAAATATAAAACAAAAATAGATAAAAACTTAAAAATACAATATACTAACGTACTTAAACTAACACATTAATAATAGGAACAAAATAAAAACAAAATAAAACTAAAATAAAATAAAATAAAACAGAAAATTATAATTTTTAACAACTAACTAAATAACTACGTAAACTCTAAATAACTAAGTAAACTAAATGTAGAAAAATAAAAAAAAATAACAAAAATAACAAAAATAACAAAACAAAATAAAAATAAAATAAATAACGTAAAGAAAAGAAAAGAAAAAATAAAAATAACAACTTTCTTTTTAAAACAGTAAATCTATAAATTAAAATCAATCAAATCAAATCAAATTTGTAATAAAATAAAATAAACAAAATCAAAACAAATCAAAACAATTAAAATATTTACAATATTTAGGAATTATACTCAACAACTCAAAGTACACCACTTTTGTCAGAAGTAATAATTGTCCCTAAGGACGAATATCGATCCCCCAAGGAACAGTGAATTATCAAGTACAATAATCACTAAATATAGAACGAAACAATTAAAAGTGTGTTGAAAGTTGTTATAATGACAAGAATTAACAAGAAAACAAATCAAAGAGTAATTGCGTCAATTGGAAAAATGGGGATTAGGTTTCATCTGTCTCACTCTCATGTATTTTGATTAGCATGTCAATATTAAGTTCTTTGATTGAAATTGATGTCCGTATAAAAATCATTTATATCGATTCCTCGCATATAAAATCCTTAAGAATATTCCTTAACTATCGATCCCTCACATAATTATAAGAACAACTTAAGAATGAAGCTCAGACGTTAATAACAATTAACATTTCAAGTCTATTCCTAGCACTCAAATATGTTAAGTATTGTTGTTTAGGTTAGAACCCTAAAAATACTTTCCAATCAGATTTAAGATTCTCAATTTATCACGAAAAATTAAAAGTAAAACAACAATACCAATAATCAATCAAGAACTGAATATTTTAATATAAGATATCACCTCAATACATAAGAGTTCGAGCAGATTACTCCCAATCCCAAAGGGTAGAATTAGCCACGCATACTTCTAGCACCTTCCATTCCCCCAATTGGGTTAAAATTCACTCTATGGTGTTTTCCTTTCGATCTGACACACTAGGGTTGTGCCTCTAGTCCCCTATTTAACTTAATTTGTTAGGGTTGAGTGACTTCCTGGGTCACACTTATGGGCTTAATAATAAAAACATAAAATTAGCCCAATTAATCTGACTCATTCTTGCTATTGAGTTGGACTTTTCTCTCTCTCTTTTACACGTTCTAGGCCTTCCAGCTTTATCCTTTTAGCATATATCATTCTTCTTTAGTCCAAATCTCCATTCTTCCATAAAAACCTGCAATTAACACCAAATTTAGGAATAAAATGCTCTTATTCAATTAAAGATCATAAAAAATGTAAAAAGGTATAAATTCATAAATTAGGGATTATTTTATATGTAAATTAGCAATTAATACTCATAAGTGCCTATATTTTAATATGAAATATTACGGAACTTAGGTACTTATCTTGTGTTTGGACGAATGAGATTCTTGTACTTATCAGGTTCTTGTTAAAAATTGTTCTGATCATTCCACTATAGTTGCTAGTCTTGCTAGTAATTCTTTGAGGAAGGTTAGCAATTTTCGTTTCTTTTCTATGTGGCTTCAGGACAAATCATGTCTGAAGTTTATTCATGATTCTTGGGATAATAAGGTTGTTGGATGTCCTATGTTTATTTTGCAACATAAGTTAAAAAGGTTGAAAATTGAGCTCCGTGACTGGAATAAAAATTCTTTTGGTAATGTTCACAATGTTGTTCATCTTAAGTAGGGTCTCCTCCTTGGTATTCAACAAATCTTAGAGACTGCTAGTATGTCTAATATTGATGGGCCTCTTTGTCAAGAAAAGATTGCTAAGGAGGAGCTTGGTCAGGCTCTTCACTGTTAGTATTTATTTTGGAAAGAAAGGGCTAAGATGCTTTGGCTTAAAGATGGAGATAGAAATACTGCTTTTTTCCATGTTGTGGTCAAGAGGAGAAATAATTCTAGTGGGATTCATCGTCTATGGATTGACAATGTAGTTATTGAGGATCCTAAACTCATCGAGGAACATATTTTGGACTTTTATAAAAATCTTTATGCTGAGTCTATTTCTCATGATCAGGATACAGACAATATGGAAGATTTTATTGGTACTTATATTCCTGAGTTAGTTTTTCTGAGAAGAATGTGATGTTGATTAAATGTCCTGATTTTTTGGAAATCAAGAATGTTGTTTTTAACCTTAATGGTAATAGTGCTCTAGGTCTTGATGGTTCTTGTGGTGTTTTCTACCATTCTTGTTGGAAAATTATTGGGACAGATGTTTGCAATGCTATCCAATAGTTTTTTAAACAAAACTAGGTTCTTCCTAGAATGAACAGTAATGTGGTATCTCTTATTCCTAAGATTCAGGGTGCTGAATCCATTAAAGATTATAGGCCAATTGATGTTGCCAATTTTAAATTTAAGATTATTTCCAATATTTTGCTTGATCAACTTGCTCTTGTGGCTGCCAGAATTATTTCTTCTAATCAGTATAGGTTGTGCAGAGCAGACAAATTCAGGATTCTACTGGTATTGCTTCTGAAGCTATTAACTTGCTTTCTAAAAAGGTTCACAGAGGTAATGTGGCTTACACAATTGATATTCACAAAGCCTTTGACACTCTTTGTTGGAAGTTTTTACTATTAGTTTTGACACGCTTTGGTTTTCACACCTTGTTTGTCTGTTGGATTAGTACTATTCTTCGTTCAGCTATGCTCTTAATCAGAATAAATGGGAATTTGGTGGAATTTGTTCCTTGTAATAGAGGTGTCAGACAAGGTGATCCTTTGTCTCCTCTACTTTTCTGTCTTGCAGAGGAAGTTTTTAGTAGAAGTCTTTCTAAGCTTGTGAATGATACGAAGATTCTACACATGGCTAGCCTGTCAAGTTTTCTCACTCCCCCTCATATCTTATATGCGAATGACATTTTTGTTTTCTGTAAGGCGGATAATAAGTCTCTTAGGAATTGGAGTATTTTTCTTAAAACATATAGTGATTTTTTTGGTCAATATGTTAATAATTCTAAGAGTAGTTTTTTCACCATGGATAATTTTGCAAGATTTGTCACCAAAATTCAGCATATTCTTTCTTGTATCCATGGTTGTTTTCCTTTCACTTATTTAGGAGTGTCTATCTTTGTTGGTGCTCCAAAGGGTCAATTTCTTCAACCTTTGGCTGATAAAGTTAAACTGAAGCTAGCTTCTTGGAAAGGTAAATCTCTTAGCATGATGGGTCGGATTCAGTTGGTCAATACAGTGATTACGGGACTTCTAGCTTATAGTTTTAATTTGTATAAATGGCATGTTTCTCTTCTTAAGCAAGTTAAGCAGTGGTGTAGAAATTTTATTTGGATTGGAGATATTATAAAAAAAGGCATAGCTACTGTTAATTGGGCTACACTTTGTTCTCCTTTTGAGAATGGCGATTTGAAGATTATTAACCTTCACCATGAAAATAATGCTTATCTTCTTAAGCTTGCTTGGAACTTTGCTTATAGCAATAGGCCTTGGTCTTTACTTTTGAAAGCCAGGGTTCTTAAATCAAAATACGAGCTTAGAATGGTTTATAGATCCTCATCTCTTTGGCCTGGAATTAAGTACTTTTATTCTACTATACTTGATTATACTTCTTGGACTGTTAGTACAGGTTCTTTTATTAATTTTTGGAATGATAAATGGTGTTCAGCTACTTCTTTAGCAAATATTGCAGGTATATCTGATGGTTCTAGCATTCTGGATACCGTCTCTTAGTTTTGGATAGGTTGTGATTGGAATATTCCATTGTTTTTATAGCAGATGCCTCATCTTTTTAGTCATATCATGGTTAGTGGGGAACATGATATTCCTAATTGGATTCTAGATGAGTCTAGTCGTTTCACTCTTTAATCGGCTAGGACTTTCTTCGTGGAACCAAGAGTTCCCTGTGGATGGGATAAATTTATTTGGTCTTCATTTATTCCGCCTTCCAAATCTCTTGTACTTTGAAAAGTTTTTCATGGGCGGCTTCCTACAGATCAGCATATTCAGAATAAAGGTTTGCATATTTGTTCTATGTGTACGCTTTGTGGAAAATACGATGAATCTATTCCGCATTTATTTTTTTAATGTTCTAATGCTTTGGGTATTTGGAGTTAGATTCGGGAGATTTTTCCTACTTCTCATTTCTCTAATAAGGATGATCTTCTTTCTTTTATTAAGAGTGATGGTAGTCTTTTGGTTAAATTGATTAAGCTTGTTGTGATAACTTTTTCTATTTTGATGATATGGGGTATGAGGAATTTTGCTCGTTTTCAGGATAAGATTGAGGTTTCTCGGGCTATTTCGGTTATTAAAGATTTAATTTGTCTGGTGGGTAATGTTGAAAGAGGATGATGCTCCTTGAAGACTATATAAGTGTTTGATGTAGCAAATGTTGTTCTTTGCTTTGAAGCTTGTTATATTGTACTAAAGGGGTCTTGAATATAGGGTAAAGTGAGTTTAAGGTAGCCTTTTTTCTTCATGACCCACCTCATGGCCCTAATCTAGGTGATAAGATCAAGCACCAAGTTTTCTAAATGTTTTTTCTCATGTCTTTTCTCAAAATATGTTTTCTGCAGAAAAATAAATCTGTTGTTCTATAAAACAACAGGTTCTTTCTAAACTGTGCCTTTTGCTTTAAAGTTTTTCACAAAGTTTTGCTTTGGCACAAGTAAACCTGGCTCAGCCTTTCTTGTTTTTGGTATGCTGAGCTGGAGGGGGTTTGAAAAACAATCCACTTTTTTCTAAATTCAACTTGTTCTTTTTATAACAACCTTTAACTGTTTTTTGAAAAGTTGTTATAGACTGGTTTTCTTTATAAAGAGTGGCACTTCTCTTTTAAAAGAAAAAAAAGATTACATAGTGCTGAGTGAGCAAAAAACGTTTTCCAAGTAGAGATCATAGAATTGTTGGTTTTTGTAAGATTTCTCACAAAGATTTTCAAGTGCTTGGTCTTTGATTACCTTGATCAAGGTGAAGGTGCTGTCACTGCTGGACTACAATCTGGGCCACTGTTTTGGGTTCTTGCATCTTCTGTTTAGGTGTTTTTGTTCCATATTCTTTTCTGTGTAAAGTTACTTGTGTAAGACACTTCTTGATAGGGTTTCTTGAAGTGTAAGTAGTGCTGAAATAGGGTTTTTCAGCTTTGAGTACCTTGTTCTTGTAGGGTTCAAGAACTGTAAGGTGTTGTAATTGTTTTGATTTTTTTAGTGGATTTTGCCTTGGTGTAAGGTAAAATTGGATGTAGCTCTTGATGAGTGAACCACTATAATCTGTGTGTGCATCTCTCTTCTTAATCTCTGTACTAATATTTTGCATAATTGGATAATCTGCCAGAAAATAAATCTGTTGAACTAAAATTGAATCTGTTATTTCTGGGAGTGTTCATATTGTTCTTCAAGTTTCAATGAATGTTCTTTGGTGCTTATGAACATATGAGTATGTGTGATTGCTGAATAACTAATATCATAAAATCCTTTTTAATAATCCTGTTCAAGATTCAATTCTTTCTTTTAAGTTGTTCTTAAACTTTCAAAAGTTGGTTTTCTTGGTTGAATATCCTTCTTGATCTTGCTGCTATCAAAGTACCTAATTTGTTCTGAAAAATTCTCTATTTAAGCTCAAGTCTAATCTGATCTTGCTTTTGTTTGTGTCAAAAGTAATCAAAAATAAATCTGTTCTTTTATAAATCAATCTGTTCTTTTTTGTGAATAACAGAAAACAGTTTTGATTTGCGAAAATCTTATAAGCTCAATTCACCTCCCCCCCCCCCCCCCCCCCCCCCCCCTTGAACTTAGGCATTAATAGACCCAACAATTGGTATCAAGAGCTAGGACTTGAATTTTACTCAAGCTTGTGTGCAATATGTCTGAGCTTAAGTTGTCTTTTGCTGAGGGTTCGTCTATTAATAGACCCCCTATGTTTGCTGGAGTGAATTATGCTTTCTGGAAAATAAGAATGAAAATCTTCATGGAATCCATTGATCTTGGTATTTGGGATGCTGTGGTCAATGGACCGTTTGTGCCTATGCAGGTTATCAAGGAAGAAACAGTGAAGAAGCCATGGTCTGAATGGAGTGACAGGGAGAGAAAAAAAGCTCAATATGACTCTGTTGCCAAAAAGATCATAACTTCTGCATTGACAATGGATGAATTCTTCAGAATATCTCAGTGTAATTCAGTTAAGGAAATGTGGGAGATTCTGGAGGTAACTCATGAAGGCATGGATGATGTGAAGAGATCAAGGAAACATTCACTTATCCAAGAGTATGAGTTGTTCAAGATGCAACCCGAGGAAAGCATTGCTGATGTACAGAAGAGGTTTACTCATATTGTGAACCATCTTAGTGGATTGGGAAAAGTGTTTGACAGAGAAGAACTCAATATAAAAGTGCTGAAGTGCCTTGATAGGAATTGGCAACCTAAAGTCACTGCAATTTCAGAAAGTAAAGATCTGTCCAAGTTGTCTACTGCTGCATTATTTGGTAAATTGATGGAACACGAGCTGGAGCTCAAGAGGCTGAAAGAGCAAGAGACAGTGGAGAGGAAAACAAAAGGACTGGCCTTAAAAACAGCTGTACAGAATGACAGCAGTGATGAAGAAGGGAACACAGAACATGATGAAACATTGAGCCTACTCACAAGAAAGTTCAGCAAATTTCTGAAGAAAAAGGGCAGAGAAAGGACTCAACAAAAGAAGAGGTACTCTAAACCAAATGAATTAAATTCCTCTAACTACACCTGTTTTGGCTGTGGCAAGGCAGGTCATATCAAGATTGATTGTCCAAACAATCAAGTGAAGGAGAAATCAATCAGCAAGAAGATTGATAAAAGAAAAGGAAAAAGGGCTTACATCTCATGGAAAGATAATGAAGTTTCATCCACATGTGATTCATCAACTGCAAGTGAAGAAGCAAACCTTTGCTTCATGGTGAATGATGAAGGATCAATCTCTTATTCAATAAGTGATTTCTCTACTGATTCTGAGAGTTATGATCAATTGCTAATTGCATTTAAAGAAACCCATGATGAAGCAAATAGGCTGGTTGTAATATGTAATAAGTTGAGAAATGCAAATAATCATCTTGAACCTAAGGTGAAGTCTCTTAAGGAAGAGTTGCTTAAAGCTAAAACTGAACTTGTCAGTCTTGAATTAACTTGTTTGCATGAATCTATAAAAACCTGTGAAAACTGTAAAAAGCTGGAAAAACATGTTGATTATCTGCTAAAAACATTGTCTAATTTCACTAAGGGAAGGGATAATCTTAAGACTCTTTTAGGGTCACAAAATGCTGTTTTTAAAAAAAATGGAATTGGTTATAATCCTGGAAAGAAAAACAATGTTAAAAAGCTGTCCAGTTTCTTTGTTCCCTCAAAAACAAGTTTTTCCTCTTTCAACAATGTTAAAAAGGTACATCCTGTTTCTTGTTTTTATTGTATGAAGTCTGGTCATACATCTAGAACATGCAGAATTAGAAAGTATCTTGTTCCAAAAGGTTTAGTTAAATGGCTTCCTAAGGAATGGTCATAATCTGTCTAGACCCAAAAACTAAAGGGTACCAAATACTGTTGTTGTTCATTTTGCAGAAAAGCAGCAAAAAAGTGAATAAATGGTATTTGGACAGCGAATGCTCCAAACATATGACTGGAGATCTCACCCAGTTTACAGATTTAAAACTCAAAGCTGAAGGGTATGTTACCTACGGGGACAATAACAAAGGAAGAATACTTGGAAGAGGAAATGTAGGAATTAAAAGATCAACCTTGATTGAGAATGTGCTATATGTGGAAGGATAGAAGCACAGCCTCCTGAGCATCAGTCAACTATGTGACAAAGATTACAACATCAACTTTGAAACCAACAAATGCACAATATCAGATAAGGAATTTGGTAAGGTGTTGTTCACAGGTAAAAGGGTAAATAACAGCTACCTCTTAGATATCATGAACAATAACACTGAAACTGAATGTCTCTTATAAAAAAGTGATGAGTCTTGGCTATGGCATAGAAGGTTGGCACATATCTATACAAAACATTTGAATAAGCTAAAATCAAAGAATCTCGTTTCTGGTTTACCAAACATTAAGTTTCAAAATGACAGATTATGTGATGCATGTGTTAAAGGTAAAAAAATCAGAACTTCTTTTAAATCTAAAGAATTAGTTTCTACAAAACAACCTTTGGATATTCTGCATATGGATCTGTTTGGACCTTCTAGGACTGCTAGCTTGGCTAGAAACCTATATGCTCTAGTAGTTGTTGATGATTTCTCAAGATATACATGGACTCTTTTTCTTGCTGCTAAACATGATGCTTACAAAAGCTTTAAGAAACTAGCTAAAGTTTTACATAATGAAAATGACTATTGCATAAAACAAATTCGTAGTGACCATGGGGGAGAGTTTCAGAATGCTAAGTTTGATAAATTCTGTGAAAAACATGGTATAACACATAGCTACTCAGCTCCTAGGACTCCCCAACATAATGGTGTTGTTGAGAGGAAAAATAGATTACTAGAGGAGCTTGTTAGGACCATGTTAAATGAGTCTAATCTTCCTAAATATTTCTAGGCAGATGCAGTTTATAATGCTGGTTATGTGCTTAACAGAACATTAATTAGACCAATTCTAAAGAAAACACCATATGAACTATATAAAGGTAGAAAGCCTAGCATTAGCCACCTTAAGGTTTTTGGGTGCAAGTGTTTTATCTTGAATAATGGAAAAGATAATCTAGGAAAATTTGACCCTAAATCTGATGAAGGTATTCATATTGGCTATGCAGTAAATGGTCATGCTTATCGAGTCTTCAATAAAAGATTGCTAACTGTGGAAGAGTCAATGCATGTAGTGTTTGATGAATCTAACAATTGCTTACCAAAACCAGTTGTAAATGATTTGGAATGTGATGATTTAAGAACTGTTCTGCATAAAGATAATCCGAATGATTTAGATGCTACTGATTCTGGTTCTGTAAAAGAATCTGTTGTTGCTGTAGACTTGCCTAAAGAGTGGAAGACTCCTAAAGATTTGACAATTGACAATATCATTGGCAACATTGAGAAAGGGGTGTCTACTAGAAATTCTCTCAACAACTTCTGTGAAACAATGACCTTTGTTTCACAAGTTCAACCCAAAAATCTGAAGGAAGCATTGCAGGACAGCAATTGGATTACTGCTATGTAGGAAGAATTAAACCAGTTTACAAGGAATGAAGTATGGTCCTTAGTTCCAAGAACACCTGAGATGAACATTATAGGGACAAAATGGGTGTACAGAAATAAGATGGATGAACATGGAGCAATCACAAGGAATAAGGCAAGGCTGGTTGCCAAAGGATATAACCAGGAAGAAGGGATAGATTATGACGAGACATATGCACCAGTGGCAAGGCTTGAAGCTGTCAGACTACTCTTAGCATTTTCTTGCATCAAAGGATTCAAGTTGTTCCAAATGGATGTCAAAATTGCATTTCTGAATGGGTATATAAATGAAGAAGTATATGTCTCCCAGCCCCCAGGTTTTGAAGACTACAACAATCCAGAACATGTATTCAAGCTAAGAAAGGCACTCTATGGACTTAAGCAAGCACCTAGACAATGGTATGAAAGGTTGAGTGTTTTTCTAATTTCACAAGGTTATGGAAGAGGCACATCTGACAAGACACTGTTCATCAAGAGAAAAGAAGAAGACATAATTCTGGTCCAAGTTTATGTTGATGATATTATCTTTGGATCAACAAATGAAGGCTTGTGTGAAGCATTTGTGGAAACAATGAAGAATGAATTTGAAATGTCTATGATGGGAGAATTAAATTACTTCCTAGGACTACAAGTTAAACAATTAAAGAATGGAATCTTCATTAACCAAGCCAAGTATTGCAAAGATTTGTTGAGGAAATTCGAGATGGATAAATGCAAGGCAGTTAGCACACCTATCTCCACCAGCTGTCATCTAGATTAGGATCTAGCAGGAAAGTCAGTAGATCAAAAAAAATACCATGGAATCATTGGCTCACTGCTGTATTTTACTGTTAGCAGCCCTGATATAATGTTTGCAATATGTATGTGTGCAAGGTTTTAATCTGCTCCAAAAAAGTCACACCTAAATGCTGCCAAGAGGATCTTAAAATACCTACAAGGAACAAAGGATGTTGGTTTGTGGTATTCCAGCAGTGTTTCTTTAACTCTAACAGGTTTCTCTGACTTAGATTTTGTAGGGTGTAAAATTGATAGGAAAAGCACTAGTGGAACCTGCCATATGCTTGGATCAAGCTTGATATCTTGGCACTGCAAAAAGCAAGCGTGCGTTGCTCTTTCCACAGCTGAGGCTGAATATATTGCAGCAGGAAGTTGTTGTGCTCAGACTTTGTGGTTAAAACAACAGCTAAGTGACTTTGGTGTTGTTCTAAATAATATACCTATAATGTGTGACAATACCAGTGCTATTAACTTGTCAAAAAAAATCCTATCATGCATTCAAGGACCAAACACATAGAAATAAGACATCATTTCTTAAGAGAGCATGTTGCAAGTGGAACCTGTGAAATTAAGTTTGTTGGAACTGAGTTACAACTTGTTGATCTGTTCACAAAACCTCTTTCCAAAGAAAGATTCAATTTTCTGCTAAATGAACTAGGGATCATCAGTATAAATTGTTCACAGCTGTAGAATTTAAATTTGTTGTTTCTCTTTTTAATCTGTTTATTTCTGTTTCTGAAATATACATGACTAGGAAAGAGAAATTCAGTTTGACTTTTGACTGCTTTATTGCTTTGACCAGCAGGTTTATGGCTGTTTTATCTAGGAATTCAAACTGACTTGACTAAGTGTTTGGAAAACAGATTTATATTAATGGTTGAAACACCTTTTTAAAATGCTTTTGCTCCTTTCCAAAAACTACAAACTGCTACAGGAATCAAATCTGTACTGATTCTGCGTTTCTGATTTGTGTTACTTCCACACTCCAACTTTGCTATGCATTAATAAAATCTGTTTCTTTCTATAAATAATAGTATTCAAAACCTGTAGTTCTCACATTCATCCTTTCCTTGCAAACTCTCAGGTTATCTCTTTTTTTTTTTAATCACATAGTGTTTTTCAGTTCTTCTAATTTTTTGTCATACTAATTCTATGGTTTCTAGTTTTAGTTTTCTTCTGATATATAGGAACAGGTTTCAAATATGCATCTTTGGTATACAAAAGGAAGAAATCTCGAGAGCAGAAGAATAACACTCAAGGTATTCTGGAAAAATGGTTCGATGGTGATGCTGAAGCCATGAACACCTACTTACATGAGATAAGTAGAAAACAACTGAATGTGCCAAAAATTCTCGAGTTTTCATGGATGAAGAGTGAAAAACTGACTGAACCCAGATCTATTCTCAAGCATCAAAGATTGAAGCCATTTCTTGAAATGACTGGCAACATTTATCCAGATCTTGTGAAGGTATTCTATACCAATTTGACCCTTGATGGGAAAAATTTGACTTCCCATGTAAAAGGTGTCAAAATAAAAATAACTAGTGAGGTTTGGAGCAACATTGCTGGAATCAAGTATTCAAGCCTCAAGGTGGGAAAGGAGAACACAACTAGGATTCAAGAATTCAATAAGATTCAGTTCTACACAAGCTGCATGAGAGATCAAACCCAACCCGTAAACAGGTTTCATGCAGGTAACCTGAATCTAACTCCTAGATTTCTAGCCTATGTTATTGCATGGCAACTAACACCTAGGGGAAGTAATCATGCTACATTGCATGAGGAAGACCTAATTCTACTTTACTGCCTCATGCATCGCATAAAAATCAATTGGATTTGTGTAATGACAAAGCATATGCTCAAATCCAAGAGGCTGTCTGACAACAGATTTCCCTATGCTATTTTCATTTCAAAATTAATCGATTGTTTTGAAATTGACACTACTAATGAGAGAAACGAGCCAATCAAAGCAATTAGTGAAATCGACAACTCTACACTTATGAAGATGGGATTTCTTAAGGAAGGTGAAGATTGGGTTTTCAGAAGGACACTTGGTCCTAGAATGGAACACAGTGCTTCCAACCACAACAACAATGATGATGGAGAAGTTGTTATTCCTATGGAGGATGACACTGTTCAAGCTGCTGAACAATCATGTTATGAAATACCCCAGTCATCATCTCACTGGGTAAATTCACCCGGACAACCATATACTCATCAACCGGAGCATGATGACTTGGCTGTTACAGATTACAATGCACTGGTTGCATACCATTCTCCTGAATTCAGAGTTGAACCTTTGTCCAGTTTTGAAAGGCAAGTACTGCATCGTCTTGACACTCTTTCAGAAGATCAGAAAGCTTACTTTGAGATGACTCAAGCCAGATTCCAACATTTAGATTACCAACTTGAAGGAGTACAGGAACAATTGGCTGAGCTTTACTACAGGGACTAGTCATCTCCTTTCCAAATATTGTTCTTCTCATGTCTGTTGAACATTAAATTTTCATTTACTGTGTTTTGGTGCATGTTTCTATTCTGGACTATTATGTATGGCTACTATTATCTGGTTTCATATTTTCTATGCCCCAATGCTGTTTGATGAATCCAAAGGGGGAGAAAAATAGCTCATATTTCTAGGTGATGCAGACTTTATAAGCTGTTGTACTATAGGGAGGTATATATTCTGTAATCTTCTCTTGTTTTGTGTTCATTTTCAATTTGTGTACTTTGGAATTAAGTGTAGTACAGGTGTTGATCTTTCTTCAAAGCAACAAAGCTATGGGGATTTGTCTCCATCAAACAGGGGGAGATTGTTGAAAGAGGATGATGCTCCTTGAAGACTATATAAGTGTTTGATGTAGCAAATGTTGTGCTTTGCTTTGAAGCTTGTTATATTGTACTAAAGGGGTCTTGAATATAGGGTAAAGTGAGTTTAAGGTAGCCTTTTTGCTTCATGACCCACCTCATGGCCCTAATTTAGGTGATAAGATCAAGCACCAAGTTTTCTAAAATTTTTTTTCATGTCTTTTCTCAAAATATGTTTTCTTCAGAAAAATAAATCTGTTGTTCTATAAAACAACAGGTTCTTTCTAAACTGTTCCTTTTGCTTTAAAGTTTTTCACAAAGTTTTGCTTTGGCACAAGTAAACCTGTCTCAGCCTTTCTTGTTTCTGGTATGCTGAGCTGGAGGGGGTTTGAAAAACAATCTACTTTTTTCTAAATTCAACATGTTCTTTTTATAACAGCCTTTAAGTGTTTTTTGAAAAGTTGTTATAGACTAGTTTTCTTTATAAAGAGTGGCACTTCTCTTTTAAAAGAAAAAAGGGATTACATAGTGTTGAGTGAGCAAAAAACGTTTTCCAAGTAGAGATCATAGAATTGTTGGTTTTTGTAAGACTTCTCACAAAGATTTTCAAGTGCTTGGTCTTTGATTACCTTGATCAAGGTGAAGGTGCTGTCACTGCTGGACTACAATCTGGGCCACTGTTTTGGGTTCTTGCATCTTCTGTTCAGGTGTTTTTGTTCCATATTCTTTTCTGTGTAAAGTTACTTGTGTAAGACACTTCTTGATAGGGTTTCTTGAAGTGCAAGTAGTGCTGAAATAGGGTTTTTCAGCTTTGAGTACCTTGTTCTTGTAGGGTTCAAGAACTATAAGGTGTTGTAATAGTTTTGATTTTTTTTAGTGGATTTTGCCTTGGTGTAAGGTAAAACTAGATGTAGCTCTTGATGAGTGAACCACTATAATCTGTGTGTGCATCTCTCTTATTAATCTCTGTACTAATATTTTGCATAATTAGATAATCTGCCAGAAAATAAATCTGTTGAACTAAAATTGAATCTGTTATTTCTGGGAGTGTTCATATTGTTCTTCAAGTTTCAATGAATGTTCTTTGGTGCTTATGAAAATATGAGTATGTGTGATTGCTGAATAACTAATATCATAAAATCCTTTTTAATAATCCTGTTCAAGATTCAATTCTTTCTTTCAAGTTGTTCTTAAACTTTCAAGAGTTGGTTTTCTTGGTTGAATATTCTTTTTGATCTTGCTGCTATCAAAGTACCTAATCTGTTCTGAAAAATTCTCTGTTTAATCTCAAGTCTAATTTGATCTTGCTTCTGTTTGTGTCAAAAGTAATAAAAAATAAATCTTTTCTTTTATAAATCAATTTGTTCTTTTTTGTGAATAACAGAAAACAGTTTTGATTTGCGAAAATCTTATAAGCTCAATTCAACCCCCCCCCCCCCCCCCCCCCCCCCCCCCCCTCTTGAACTTAGACATTAATAGACCCAACAGGTAATTCATCAAAAGCTTCTATAAATAATTATATGTTCGATTTCAATGTGATCAAGTTTTTTTGTATTAATACTCGTACTGGTAAAGTTCTTCGTCCTCTTCCTGTGAGATGGGAGTTTCCTTCACCAGGCTGGGTTAAAATTAATACTGATGGGACTGCTAGGGGATACCCTGGTCTTGCTACTTGTGGAGGTATTTTCCGTGGGAGTATGGGAGAGTTTATTAAAGCTTTTTTTGCGTTTCTTGAAGTTCAGACTGCTCTGGTTGCTGAGTTTTATGGGGTTATACATGCTATGGAGGGAGCTCAAAAGATGGGGCTTACTAATATCTGGTTGGAATGTGATTTTGCTTTGGTTTGTGTTGTGTTTACTACTAGGACAAATGTTCCTTGGATGCTTCGAAATCGATGGAATACTTGTCTTAATTACTATGGGAAAATCAGGTTTAGGGTTACTTATATTTTCCGTGAAGGGAATGTGTGTGCTGATAAGTTGGCTAATTTATGATTTATTCATAGAAAATCTTTTCATTGGTATAATAGGCTTCCATTTAGTCTATTCTTAGAATTTTTTTATGAATAGGTATAGTCTACCTATGTATCGTTTTTGTTAGCATATGGGTTTTGGTCTAGTCCCTCCATATTTTTGTATTTTCTTTTATTTTTATTTTTTTTTAATAATACTTTTTTCATGTGTTGGCAAATAATTGTTATTGCTTGAGGTGTCAGTCTAACTGAGATGTCAGATTGCATAGTGATGCCTAACATGAAAGTTTTTATTTAAAAAGAAAAAAAGGTGTCTTAGAGAGCTAAAGGAGGAATGTTTATTTAGATTGGTCTTGTCCTGTACCAAAACAAGTCCTCCTAGTCAATAGTTAAGGGAACAAGTGAGTTGAGAAATAAACATATATTTAAATTGTCTTTAACCTTGATTCTTAAACAATGTGTGACTATAGAACGTAATAAAATAGTAGTGAATTTATTGTGCATTTTATTTGAAAACTTCATTAAATAATAATAATGATAATAATAATAATAATAATAATAATAATTAAATCAATTTCTTAATAATATTTAGGTTATTTTTATAAGTTTTTTCATGAAAAAAATATATAAAAGAAAAATTAAAATTAATGTATTGAAAATTTAAAATTAAATTATGTAAAAATGAAAAAAAAAATGAAAAAGAGTACGTGAGAGAAATTTGTACAAAAATTAATTTTAATTTGTGATGAAGTCAATTTTTTTTCCCATTCTTTTCCTTCTAAAAGTCCTTATGAAGAAATTGATCTAAACACAAAAAAAAAATGTATAAATAAATTAATTTTAACTTATTAAAAAATTTATTTTATTTAATCTTTTTATTTTTCTCTCTTTAAAAGTCATGTTTCAAGTTTTTTTTCTAGACATAACATTACATTAACTTAAGAAATATTTATGTAAAAAAATGTCAAAAACTCCTAAATTAAAGGAGATATACTATAAATTTTCCCATTCTTTAATTTTTTTTTTCCAATCTAATTTATGTTTTAAAGAAAATATGCGATCACTCTAGTGACAAAAATAACGGGATTATTAAAAAAATAAAAATATTCAAATAATATATATGCTAAACATATATTTTATACCAAGAAAATTAAATGATTTTTTTTTAAATTATAATTATTAGTTGGCCATAGAAATAAGATTTGTAGTTTTATGTAAATAATTTTAAATTTTAATCATTCACTTTATATTTATATTTAAATTTTAAATATATATATATATATATATATATATATATATATTACATAAAAAGAGATAAGAAGAGTCTGTCCATTAAAAGAAATTTATTATAATTAGTTAATATTTATTAAATATTATATTTTTTTATGAGAATGAAAAGTATATAAATATATAATAATAAGTATATTTTTAATTTAATTACAAATTTCATCTTCTTAACAATTTTTTCCCCTAAATTCTCTTTCCTTTCTTTAGAAATCTGGATTATGAAGTTATTTGTTATTCAAATAAATTATAACTCAAGAAGGAGGTGTTATTCAAATAAATTATATATTAAAAAAGATGGTACTTAGTATATCAAGATAATTTTGATTATATTTTTTTTATGGGAATAAGTGAACATTTCTCCTAGTGTTGTTTTGATGGAATAGTGAATTTAAGAGTAATGTTGATTTCTTATGGAGAAATGTTGGTTGTATAATTTATACTGTGAATTAGGAGATAAAATCTAATTAAGTACTATAAACGTGATTAAGAGAGTATTGGACCTGCATTAATACAGGAAAAAAAGTTCAATGAGAAAGTATAAATAAGAAGTGACCCAGGAAATGATTGTTTAAATCCTACACTTGCAAACTAAATAGCACATCGACTAATTTGAACATTAGAGTGTCTTTTCAAATATCTTATTTCTCACAAAAAGGAATCGAAAGAGAAGACTAAAGGAGTGAAGAAATAGAAGACTGAAGGAGCTTGATAGGAAATATTCGACTTTATATAAATTATATAAATTGTACCAACATGAAGAAACTTAGTTTTTGTTGGATAAATTTAATGCTAAGAAATAACTTCATCACTATATCAATCTTCTTGAAATATTATTACATTATAAGATTTTCAAGAGTAAAATATGAACCAAACACTAGCAGATCATTATTATTTATTCATATTTTCTAGTTTACGTAAAATGAGTTGAGCACCATACTGGGGTTGAAGGGTAATCACAGTAGTTGGAGCGTGGGTATAGGTAGGAGAGAGTTCAAACGAGAAATGTTGTAAAATCATTGACAAAGCAACCTTTGCTTCCAACAAGGAGAAGTTTTGTCCAATGCATATCCTAGGACCCCATCCAAAGGGAAATAGTGCAACTTTGCCATTTGTAGCCTTTAGAACTCCATCAGCAAATCTTTCAGGTTTGAACTCCTTAGCGTCATCACCCCAGAGCTCACAATCATGGTGAACCAAAATTATTGATATGTAAACTTGCATTCCAGAAGCTAATGATAGGTTTCCAAGTTTCACATCCTTACAAACTTCTCGAGAAAGACCAATTATTGGTGGGTATAGCCTAAGAACCTCATTCAAAACCATGGTAACCTGTTGCAAAAGTATTTAGTAATTTACTTTGATCATGCTATTCAATATCAAAACGATAATACGAACTTACAATCTTAAGGTGATTCAATCCATCAAAATCTGGTTTTCCATTGCCAAAAACTTGTAAGACTTCCTCCCTTGCACGTGTTTGCCAAACAGGGTACATACTTAATAATATCATCGTCCAAACAAGCAAAGATGAAGTGGTTTCCTGCCCTGCAAAGTAAAATAGCTTGCATTCCCCAATAACATCTTCAATATTCATTCCAACATTCTTATTGTTTCCCTGTTCTTGAATTTCCTTCTGATTTGACTCCAGAAGTGTATCTAACAAATAATTTTTACTGGCTTCACCCGGTTTTAGTGCTTTCTCTCTGCTGTTAATAATATCCACAAGTGAAGCTTTTATTTTCCTGTCAATTGCGTTCATCTTTCTGTGGGTAGCAGTGGGTACAAACCTACAAGTGAACATAATTTAATCATGATGTGAAGGGCATTCTCTCTTCTATATAAAATAGATTTCTATCATGGTTTTATCCTTGATTAGCAGTTTGATTTTCCCAAGTTGAAATAGAGAGATATCACATAATCATGTCACAGTATTTGGTAAAATGGTTGTTGTAAACAATAAGTTTCTTTGATTCTTAATCATAAGTACTGTTTTCTAATAACAATGTCCTTTACCAAAGAATGACAAGTTTGGTTTAGTTAAATAAACATCATCCAAAATGCTGATCACTTAATTCTACAAGTCAAATATACATATTAGTCTTACCTCCATCCCGGGATGTAAACTTCCAACATAAGTTGCACTGTAAGTTCACTTTGCTCTTTTAGGAGTTGAAATATTCTTCGTCCTTCTTCATAACTACTTCCAAATGCTGTTCGTGAAATAGCGTCACTAGTCAAATTCTGAAGGAAAGGCCATACGTCCATTTCACTTGATCCATCTGAAGACAACATTTCCTCCCATTTGCTAATAAGATCATCACAACTTTTGATGAATAGTGGTAACATATTCTGAAGTAAATGAAGAAATAGCTAAGTGTTAAAATTTCCATGTAAATATTCAAACTTCACGTCACCTTACTTGTACACTAACAGATTTCACTAATAAGAGTATACATTTTTGTGGAGTAATATTTACATGGAAAATAGAAAACAAACACACATGCAGCACAAATAACCATGTAATGTTTAGTCAATATATAAAATCTATATCTAATAAAAAGAAACCAACCTTCAACTTCTCTAAATTGAAAACAGGATTAATTATCTTTCTGTGTTTGCTCCACTTTTCTCCGTGGTGGCTTAGAAGGCCAGGACCTAGTAACCAGATTTGTGGATTCATATTAATCTTATGGAAGTCATATGTCTTGTTAAATACATCTTTGATTAGCTCTGGATCAGTGAGGGTCACCCTTGGTACCGGTCCAAACCAAATAAAAGAATTTTTGCCTACATATCATCAACAAACAACCCGGTAGTTGGTTTTGTAAGTTTAAGAGCATTAAAAAAAATGATCTTCTCTATCTGTTAATCTTCCAGTAGAAAAAATAACATCGCATGCATAGCTATCATGAACTAACTCAAGAACAAATATTGCGTATCATGTGAGTGAAATATGCTGATCTAATCTGAACAACTATTAGGCAAACTTGCCATCACACAGTAGTTGGAGGAAAGAAAGGAAGACCTAACTGAACAATGAAAGACAAAACAACAGTTTCAAAAAGACAATAGAAGAAGGAAGGAGGAGCATACCATGTGTGTTGATAGTGTGATGGAAAAAGGAAAACACACGCGGCACTATGTCGTGAGAGAAGAGATTCATTGGTTTGGAGAAGGCTTCCTTTCTCATCTTCGCAAACTCATTGGTGTCTCCAACCAAAAGCGTATATGGATTGCCTTGAAGACCTTGCTCTCTCAGAAGCCTTTCAAGCCTCATTGGAGTGAACCATAACCAATTTAGCATCATCCATGCCCATGTCAGAAGCAGTATCAGAATCAGCATCAGAATCGTGGTACACGCTGCTTCCATTTCTCTCTCGCAGAGTTTGGTGAAGCAAACAAAAGCGGGAAAAGTTGATGACTAGAGGAAGGTGAATGATAGATTTCGGAACATAATGCTTCTTCGGTGACTGTAACTGAGACGGTTTTAGTAATTGCTATCTTCTCTTTTTCCGTTCCTTCTTCTAATGCGTTGTGATTCATTATCTTCGCCGATGTTGGTTTTGACGTTTGTCACTAATCTACGTATGAACGAATCTTCTGGGATTGATGAAGCTCATTGATAAATTAATACTAGTACTATATCCGTGAAAAGCAAGGGATTTATTTAAATAAATAAAATAATTACAATTTTAAAAAATAAAACAAAAAGAATTATAATTTTTGTTGTCTAAAATCATAATTGTTATTACAAAACATGGAGGTAAGAATGATGATTGGAAATGATACCTAGAAATCAAATTGATAAAATACGTAAAGAATCACGGATAAATTATGAAAAAACAAATAGACCATATTGCAACGTACAAGATTTAATTTAAAAATATAATCACTTATCATATAAATTTAATTTTAAAAAAATTTGGAATAATAGCAAATAATATATTATATGAAAATTTATTATTGTATAATTTTAGAATAATAATTATAAAAATAAATAAATAAATAAACAGATCATAATTTTGTTGTTAGAAAAATGTTTGTTGATTATTCAATATGTTTGTTCTTATATTTATATTATCATGTTCAATTTGAGTTGTAAGACTCATATTATAAATAGAGTAACATGATTTTACAATTTTAAAATCTTAATGATTTTACAATTTTAAAATCTTGACATGGAAACACTTATGTTTGAAAGAGATTTAATGAACAAAATATTTATATTTAAAAAATAAATATTATATCGGATTTATAATATAATTTAATTTTATTGAAACGTATTTCAATAATTGAAAGTGAACATATTTCATCTTTTTGATAATTTAATAAATTATCATTTAATATTAGTATGTAATTTTTCAGCTTTCAATAAAATCAAGCACACACAAATGAGTAATAATAATAATTAATACAATATAACAATTAAATATTATAAAATTATAATTAATTTAAAATATTTAAAAATAAATTTATTATTTTTTAAATCAAATATTTGAATAGATCTCAACACTAAAAAGAGTGAACATATTTGATATTTTTTTAACTCAATAAATTAACATTTAACCTTTCACCAAACTTAAGTTTCTAATAAAACCAAACACACAAAATTCGTAAATAAATAATAATAATAATAATAATAATAATAATAGTAATAATAATAATTATTATTATTATTATTATTATTGAACACTATACAATAAAATAATTAAATACTGTGAAAAAGTAATTGATCCAAAATATTTCAAAACAAATATATTGTTTTTTAAATTCAAATATTGGAACAAATCTCAACTATTGAAAGAAAGTGAACTTATTTGACCTTATGGTTGTTAAAATTGTTGGCCTAAAATGAGATGGGGGTGAATTGTTTTTCAAAAGATTTTCGCAAAAGACGGAGTCAAATTGAAAACTTAATAAAATCAACTGATTGATTTCTCCATTCAAATAAAGGCAAAAAACTGGAAAAAACATATAAAGCAGTTATGAGAGAGAAAGATTTGCATAGATGATTTATACTGATTCACTCTTACACCAAGAGCTACATCCAATCCTTAGCAAAACCATTGAGAATTCACTAAACCAAACTCAATTTACAAAAGATACAATCAAGAGTATAAATCTTGAACCCACACACTCTTAACCACTCAGCAGAAATTCAGAAACCCTATATGAATCTGCTACAACACAATACAAAGAAAGAAATAAGGTTTGAGAACACCTGGGATTTTACAGATGAAGCATAAAAAAAATTCAAACCAAGAAAACCTTCTTCACAACACAAGAATGATCCAAGAAGCAAAAATTAATCTCTAAGAATGATTTCAAAACTTTCTGTTTTTCTCTCTTACAAAATTCTTAGTTTGAAATTGTTCAAGTAATCATTTGCCACCACATGAAAAAAAAGTATTATTCAAAGAAAGAAAGGAAGGAAATACAAGTAAATATCGGGGACTAGACCAAAACCCATTTATTAACAAAAGCAATACATAGGTAGTCTATACCTATTAATAAAGAATTCTAAGAAAAGACTAGATGGAAACCTATTATACTAATGAAATTGTTCTCTATGAATAAATCACAAGTTAGCAAGCTTGTCAACACATGCATTTCCTTCACAAAAGATGTAAGCAACCTAAACCTGATTTTTTGGAACATTAGTCCTAGCAGTAAATACAGCACAAGTCAAGGCAGAATCACATTCAAGCCATAAATTAGTAAGAGCCATCTTTTTAGCTTCTTCAATGACATGCATAACTCCATAAAACTCAGCAACCAAAGTAGTATGAACATCAAGGACAATAAAGAAACCATCAATAAACTCCCACTGAAAATACCACCATAAGTAGCAAGACCAGGAAAACCCCTAGCAGCACTATTTGTGTTAATTTTAACCCAACCTGGTGAACGAAACTCCCATCTAACAGGAAGAGGATGAAAAACTTTACCACTACGACTATTAATATCAAAGAACTTAAGCACATTGAAATCAAACATATCATTCATGATAGAGCTTTTAGAAGAATTTCCCACTAGGCAAGTGAGATCTTTAATGGCACAAATGGCCCTGGAAAAATCAATCTTAACCTGAAATCTAGCATAATTCCTCATACACTATATGATCCAAATAGAAAAGGTTATCATAGCAAGTTTAATCAAATTAACCAAAGGACTACCATCACTCTTAATAAAAGAAAGAAGATCATCCACATTAGAGAAATGAGAATTAAGAAAAAATTGTCAAACCCAAACTCCAAATATGCAATGCATTAGGACATTAAAAAATAAATGTTGAATAGATTCTTCCTGCTTTTCACAAAGAGTACACATAAAGCATATATGCAAACCTCAGTGCTGAATGTGTTGATCTGTAGGAAGTCGGTCCTAAAAAACTTTCCAAGGTACTAGACTTTTGGAAGGAGGTATATGGAGACCAAATGATTTTACCCCAACCACAAGGAACTCCTGGATCCAAGAAAAATTTCCTAGCAGATTTGAGAGTGAAATTACCATAATCTTCTAGAATCCAATTAGGGATATCCTGTTCCTTCCTAATCAAGATATGTTAAAAATATGATTCACTTGTTGTAAAGGCAAGGGAATAATCCAATCACTGCCATTCCAAAATTGGGAAATTGTAGCCATCGGGATTCTAAAACCATCAAGTACCCCTACAATGTTTGATAAACAAGTAGAAGAACACCATTTATCATTCCTGAAATTCATAGCATTACCTGTACCAACAGTGATGTGAGTTGATTTTAAGATTGAACATCTTATGGGTTGCACTTTGTTTATGGTTTTTTATTTTAAGCAGAATATTTTGAGAAACCCAAAAAAGATTTCCGCTGGACACGAACATAACCAAGTGGTTAAGTAAGTTTGAAGGTTCACTTCTAGAGGACAAAGAGAAAACACAATTATAAGGTGATGATGATGAAGAGGTGCGGAATTAAAGAGCATATAAAGGAAAGAAAGAAGATGGAAACCGAATAGACTAAGATGAACACAAACACATAAAGGAATGGAAAATAAAAAGATGAAAGGAAAGAGAAGCTTAGGATGATGAAGGTGTGGTCATGCCACTTGGAGGGGGAGGAGACTCTAAGATGAGTAATGAAGAGTTGTCACTTGGGGTGTTGTGCACTCAAGATAAGACCTAAAGATAATAGTATACTCAGCTCACTAAACACTCTGACAGAGTTTCTTTACTTTCAAAATTCTATGTGTCAATACATGGGGGAAGGCACCCTTTATATAGGGAGGAGTGACTTAGAGAGCAAGATGAGACAAGGGTAGAAAAGGCATGGATGAGGGGTGGCCCTAGGGTTGACTATGGTCATTGTTGCCCCTAGACCTAGTTTCTAGAAGCTAGGGTTGCCATTCCTAAACCTAGGTTCTCATGAAGAGAAAATGGGCTTGGCACAAGCCTAAGTTGCTAAGTACACTGCTATTTATGTTATATGAAACCTAATCTACTAAAATTAAACACAAAGAGACTAGTTGGTGCTCAGCTTCCATCATGTGGGCTCTGCTCTTAGTGGTCCTTTGAGGAATGACAGGTTATGAGGCACTGGCTAGTGGATGATTCTGAACTTGCCCTGTGTCCCGTGTCATACTCCTGGTTATCCTTCTGGAAGGTTAGGCTAGTTCAGGGGATGCTCGATCTCTTAGAGCTTAATCAAACAGTCTAAGCGGTATGTTCAAGAATAGTATGATAAAACTGTTTAATCTCAGGCCAAATAGAAGTGGATCTATAAGTCATTATTGTTGAAGCTGAAGGAAGCTTCTTCCCAACCTTGGCTTAAAGTGTGTTTGATGAAGAAAATTGCTTTGGTGCTTTATAGTTTGTAATAAGTCTTAAGTGAATTTTGTTTTTAGGCTTAGGATGTTATAAAGTTGCCTTCGGTCATTGGGGAAGTAATGAGGAACCAATCGGTCATCGGTCATTGGGGGAAGTAATGAGGAACCAATCGGTCATCGGTCATTGGGGAAGTAATGAGGAACTAATCGGTCATCGGTCATTGGGGAAGTAATGTGGCACGATCGGTCATCGGTCATTGGGGAAGTAATGTGGTACGATCGGTCATCGATCATTGGGGAAGTAATGTGGTACGATCGGTCATCGGTCATTGGGGAAGTAATGTGGCACGATCGGTCATCGGTCATCGGGATAATCTGTTCCAGTTGTCAAAGCAAGCTTAGATCAAGCACTTAGAGTAATTAAAAGCTTTTCAAAATGGTTTTATAAGTGTTTTCAGAAAAACCTGTATTCTGGACAAAAATAAATTTGTTTCCTGTAAAATAAATAGATTTATTTTTGGTTCTGTTATGGTTATTAACTGTTTTTCAACTGTTTTTTGAAAAGTGGTTAGAAACTGTTTTCTTTAAATAGAAGGCTTCTCTCACACAACAAAAACAACAATTACGTTTCAATCAGTTTCTGAGTGAGAAGAAGAATTCAAAGGCTTTTGTGAAAGGTTTTCAAAAAGAATTTCAAGTGTGCTTGTTCTAGGAAAACCTTGTGCTTTGTGAAGGTGCTGGTGCAGTTTCTGCAGCAGATTGAACTACTGGTTTGAGTTCTTGCATCTTCTTTTCAGGTGTAATTTTTCCTTTCTCATTTGTTGTAAAGGTGTAAGTGTTAGTCACTCCTTGATAGGGTTTCTTGGAGTGCAAGGTGTGCTGAAATAGGTGTTTTTCAGCCTTGTATGTGAGTGTTCTTGTAGGTTTCAAGAACTGCTGTATATGTTGTAATTGTTGTATGTGTTTAGTGGATTTCACCTTGGTGTAAGGTGAACTGGATGTAGCTCTTGATGAGTGAACCAGTATAAAAACTTGTGTGCAATCTTCTTTCCTTCCTTGCACTTATTTCTGGAATTTGAATTGATAACTATCTAAAATAAATCTGTTCATGTGAAATTGAATCTGTTAATTCTGAGTTTAATAAGAACTGTTCTTCTCTTGGTTGAAACTTTCTTGCAAATATCTGAACAAGTGTGTTCTGTTGTTCCTTCTAATTGAGTAAAATCTTGTTTGATTAAGTTCTGATTGTACGAAGGTGATTTGGAAAAATAAATCTATTTTGTTTGAAATCAATCTGTTCTTTTAATCTCTGTTAAACAGAAGTCAGTTCCTGTTGCAAAAATTTTAAAAGATCAATTCACCCCTCCCCTCTTGATCTTCAGACCCTGCTTAACTCTAATAATTATAAGCTAGTACATAAATTTAAGAACTCTAGCTTTCATTAACCAATAGAAACAGGTCATTTATATACATTAAAACTATTAGCTAGAAAACTAGTAATCACTGTATTAACCAACTAGATCTGATCCATCATGATAAGAGATTTCCCTTTCCAAGATGCTAGCTTCAATTTGACTTTATCAACCAAAGGTTGAAGAAACCTACGCTTTGGAGCACCAACGAAGATAGGCACCCCTAAATAGTTAAAAGGTAAAAGGCCATGACTGCAAGAAAGATGGTGTTGAATTTTGATAACAAATCTTGCAGAAGTATCCATGGTGAAAACGCTACTTTTAGAATTATTAACATATTGACCAGAAAAATCACCATATTTTTTAAGAAAGATGCTCAAATTTTTAAGAGGCTTATTATCTTACCTACAGAAAATAAATATGTCATCAACATATAAAATGTGAGAAGGAGTGATATAACCTTTAGGGCTAGCCATATGCTAAATCTTCTTATCATTCTCAAGCTTAGAAATGCCTCTACTTAGAACCTCCTCTGCAAGACAGAAAAGCAAGGGAGATAATGGATCACCTTGCCTCACACCTCTACTGCAAGGAAAAAAACCCAAAAAACTTCCATTTACCCTGATAGAAAGCATAGCTGAATGAAGAATTATACTAATCCAAACGTGTCAAAACTAACAATAAGAAATTCTAATTCAGAGTGTCAAATGCTTTATCAATATCCACTTTATAAGCCACATTACCTCCTCTATTTTTAGAAAGCATGTTAATAGCTTCAGAAGCACTACCAATACAATCATGAATCTGTTTGCCCTGCACAAACCCATATTGATTAGGAGAAATAATTTTAAAAGCCACTATAGCAAGCCTATCTGCCAGTATTTTAGAAATGATCTTAAATTTGAAATTGGCAACAATAATACTGATGGTGTTGCTAGGGGTTCTCCTGGTCTTGCTGCTTGTGGTGGTATTCACCATGGGAGTATGAAGGATTTTATTGGTGTTTTCTCTAGTTTCCTTGATATTCAGACTACTTTGTTTGCTGAGTTTTATGGAGTTATACATGTCATTGAAGAAGCTAAAAAGATAGGTCTTACTAGTTTATGGATTGAATGTGATTCTGCCTTAGTTTGTGTTGCTTTTACTGCTAGGACTAATGTTCCTTAGATTCTTCAAAATAGGTGGAACACTTCCTTGATTACTATGGAAAAATCAGGTTTAGGATTTCTCACATTTTTCGTGAAAGGAATGCTTGTACTGATAAGCTTACTAACTTAAGGTTTATTCATAGAGAATAATTTAATTGGTATAATAGGCTTCCATCTAGTCTTTTATTATAATTCTTTATTAATAGGTATAGATTACCTAAGTATCTCTTTTCTTAAGTTTTTTACATCTAAGTTTTGGTCTAGTCCTCCCATATTTACTTATATTTCCTTTCTTTTATTTCTCTTTTTTTAATAATACTTTTTTCATATGGTGACAAATGATTATTAATACTTGAGGTATAAGCATAGTTGAGATGTCAAGTTTCATAATTATGCTTAACATGAGAGATTTTTTTTTTTAAAAAAGGTAAAATTAATTACCTATAACAAAGTAGTATAACATCTTAGTTGCTTTGTGTTTGCAATTTCAATATTTACAAGTTATCCATATAAATAGGTTTGTCACTCCTCACTAAGGTGACACTGTTGTCAGCAAAATTTTTACAAGTTGTCCATATAAATAGGGTTGTCACTGCACTAACCTCAAATATAAAACATTAACTAAGGTAACACCCTTATTAGTAAAATTTGTGCATCCAACAAAATACAACATTTTTTTGGTTAAATGATCCAAATTATTCAACTTAGACTTTTCCTATCACATGTACATTTTCCCACTAATGCAACATATCAAACATTTGGTAAGTATGAATTATTTAAATTGTATTATATAAAGGCTTCTTTTCTCTTTTATCCATCAAAAACAAATTGGTCAGAGGACTCAATTAACATAAAGTATTAGGATATGCAAATACTTTTGTAGATAGGAAAGAATAAAGTATGACAATGAATGAGCAACGCAAAGACCATATGGAGTTTATAAGACCAGTTGTATACTATCTTCAGAAAATACAAAAGAAAAGGAAACAAAAAGAAAATCAAATATCAATTCATTTGTTATTCTTACTGTTTTCAAGATTCCAGGAAGGAAGAATGGGGGAAAGAATATACTGCAACTTGTATTGATACAATAAAGGAATATATTATGTTCTAGTTCTTTACTTTGAGGGAGAAGCTGCAAATATATTAAATTATGAGAATGTGCACTTGCTTTGTCCTTCAATGCGTATATAAGTACCCCAAAAGTAGCACAGGAGTAGAATTTGGAGGAAAATCTTGAAATGACAACATGTTCAAGTCTCTTATCCCTATATATTAGGACCAAAAGAATGTTTTTGTGTTTTTTTTTAACAGTATGTCCTTATACTTCAGCATGCCTAAGCTTATGCAATCCGTTGAAGGTTATATGCCACCATATCCTCAAGGGCTAAACGATACACACTCTGAGGAAGGCATTGGAGACTTTGAATTGCAAGATCAGCTTTCTCTTTGGCCAATTCTTGGGCCCTTTCAATGCTCCGACAACTCTTAACCAAATTGATGGCCTCATCAAGTGAACCAACCTCACTGAATTCAGACTCAATGATATCCCTCAATTTCGGTTCTTTCTCCAGTGCAAATATTACTGGTGCAGTCAGGTTTCCCTTGGCAAGGTCATTGCCAGAAGGCTTTCCCAGTTGCTCTGCTGATTGCGTGAAATCCAAAATGTCATCCACAACTTGGAAGGATAGACCCAGATTCCTTCCATATTCATACATTTTCTCAGTGATGCCGCTGTCAGCACCACTGAAGATCGCAGCTCCTTTGGTGCTGGCCGCAATCAAGGATGCTGTCTTATAATAGCTCTTGATTAGATACTCTTCAAGTTGAACATCACAATCAAACAAACTTGAGGCCTGCTTTATTTCCCCACTTGCAAAATCTTTGATCACCTAAAAAAGCACCAAATAGTTATGCAAAAGAACTTCATAAAATGGAATTGTGCATCTCTTTACACCCTCGATTAAGTAACTGGCTCCAGGGTGCATCAACCACTTGTTTGGACTAATGATTTTAAGCATGCAAGTAAACGATGGTGCCTTAAACAGGCATGGTGATGGAACTCACCTGGCTGATTAGTTTAATGACTTCAATATTTTCAAGGTTTGCTAGATACCATGATGACTGTGCAAACATGAAGTCTCCAGCCAGCACTGCAACTCTTGTTCCAAAAATTTGATGTACAGTTTTCTTCCCTGTTGGTACAAGTACAGGGGAATTGAATTAGCAGTGTTGGAAAAAAAAAATTACATTTCTACAGAAGGTGATATGTAGCTTTGGCCTGACCAAATACAGACATGTAAGATTCATACAGATTGATCGTGTAAAATTTTCCATTATGCAATTTTTAAGACTTTAAGTCAAGACCAAAAATTTTATATGAAACGTGATATCTTTACATAACTAAATGAATTTATTAAAACAGGAACTAGAATGTTCATGTTCTATTGAAGCAAGATATTTATAGATCTATCTGACATGTGCTTTGGAGAACACAATTTTTCCAGTTTTTACTTGAATTTCCTTAAAATCATTAGAAACAATTCCATGAGCATGTATTGAAAAATATACTCTTAGCTTCCAATTATATGCTATAGAATGGCACTAGCAGCCTACAAAAATGGTATATTTACCAAAACTTGCATTGTTATTTTGGTCTGCTGTCATTGCTTAAAGAGATGAATTCCATGCAACCAATAATAAGAAGCACCGATGAAACACACTTTACCAACGTGTTCTCTCATTCTTTTATCCATTCTTTTATTTCCTATTTTAGGTGGTGGAGAGACTCTGGTAGGTATTAGCTCATCAGAGAATAAAAACTAGAGAGTATAATTTTTTTATTCTTTATTATATGTATAACTGGGTTGAATGAAATCCATGCAACTGACCTCACCTAGAGGGATAAAGGCTTTGATGTTGTTGTACTAGCAACATAAGTCCTTTCCAAGACATCACAAAAAATTGAAGAGGCTTCTAATGTGCACTTTTTCCTCTTTCAGTACCAAAATATACTGCAGTTCTCTCTTTTATTTTCTTTATTTTCTCCTCTTTCCAGAGATAATTTTCTTACACAAAGTGTGTGCATGCTCTTATTGTACAGAAAATCATTACTGATCAACAAAGTTCTGGACCGGATCAAAGACTGTGATGAAACAAGTTTCAGATATGATGCAAGCCCACGAGTATCACTGCTTTTACACTAACATAACGTGTAAAGGAAACTTTTTATCAAATAAATTGTAACATGGTTATCGCAGCTTAAAATAAAAAAAACAACCTTATATATGAGTAGAATTGCTTTATAGCATACATTACCAAATAAGACATAAAATCAGAAATCTAAAATTATGTCGGGAAAATTAAAAGGGTATATAAAGAGAAATCACAAGCCTACCTCGTCGAAGGTCACTCTCATCTAGTACATCATCATGTATCAAACTTGCAGTATGAATCATTTCAATTATCTCCGCTAAACGTCGATGCTTTACAGTAAGTTCCCTGGAGTCAACCATTTCAACGTGAAGTTTTCAACTTTTTATTTTCAGCTAGAATTTTTAGGTACGGCAAAGAACGTGTGAATATGCCTATGTGTGTACATGTGCACATGTGTGTTTGAAATAGAGAGAGAGAGAGAGAGACAGAGAATTATGTGCTTACTTCAAGCCAAACAACTCTGCAGTTGCCCTTGCCACCAAGAACACCAGAGCCGGTCTCATCCTCTTCCCACCAGCACTAAAAATCTGCTCAGCTGCAGACATTAAAACTGGATTTTCTGCTCCTACAATCTATCAAAGCATCTTTATCAGATACATTAAAAGTTAGGTAACAAACGATCACCATTTGCAAGCAAAAGAAGATAAATGAAAGAAGGTTCAGCACGGAATGAGGACTTCGCACAAATTGACTAGATAAACATTCTTACAAAACAAAAAGGATCTAACGAGTAGTAACTTATGCTACAATACAATCAATTCAGAATGGTCTCGAAAAATTATCCAATCTCAATAAATAAATAAATAAAATTGAATAACATTAATCCCAAAATATTGCAATTTGTAAATTGGTATCGAGATACAAAGAAACATGTAAATATCAAACAAAGCCGAAATAATGAATTCAACAAAGGTTAACAAGAACAAAATCCCAGAACAAGTAAAGAACTTCATTCAAGCGCCTATGCCCCTTGTTGCCTTCCTTTAAAACTTCTACACTTTTCTGGTCTGCTGAAGCTACTCTCACTCACAATATATAGAACAACTACACAAGACTTCATGAGACGGGACAGTAACAGTCATAAACCTTTCATACTAAATAAAACACCAGAAAGCATCCATCCCAAAAGCATTACTTACCGACTGAAGATTTTTATTGAGAGTTAGCAAATCATCAGCAACCACTTCAAAGAAGCTAGCTGGGGAAATGGGGGATTCTGAATAACCCTTCAAGTTCGATCCCTTGGTAAGGCTTTCAATTGCTTGAGTCCCCCCTATTCAAAAACCAAAAGTTTCAATGTCTAGTTCCACAGCTGTAAGTAACACCTATAGTGTTTCTTCATTCAAACAGAATACGCCCTTAAAAGAAACATGAATCAATTCAATTGCCTTATGAGAAAACAGTATAAACATTGTACACAATCATTCAATTGCAGTTAATACAATTGGTAAGTTTGTTGAGTTCTACAACGACAACCTTAAAAATCATACCAGGATGGTTTCTGATTGATTGACAGTGTACAATTTTTTTACACAGACAACAATGCATGAGATCAAAATCAAATCTTGTACCATTCACCGTAGGTTCTGCAGTCTTCATAGAAGAAAACCGACACTGAGTGTTCCTCCTCGTACAACAAAACAATTTACAAACTCCATGACCTCTGCCACACCCTTTTGAATTAACCTTGGCATAGTTCCTGACCGTGTACCTATCAAAGGAAGCATTGGAAGAGCAGCCACAGGACACCAAGTTTTTTCCAGCAAAATCAATGGCTTTGCCTGTGACAGACATCATTCTGACTTCTGAGCGAGGCCCAGAAGCGGAAGAAGGCAGTGCCAGCCGCAATTCACGAGACCCAGGAGGAAAACGAGGCGAAATTGACGTTATGCAGAGAGGCAGTAGCGAGGTGCAGCCATTGGAGGGAGAAGAAAAGAAGAAGAATGAAAAGGAGAAAAAGGGTGTTTGAGAGTCACAAGTTTTTTGAAGAGAAAAGAAGGAACACGAGAGTTAGAGTTAAGTGAGTGGATCCTAAGAACCCACATGGGACTACGTTTCTTATCAGTTGGAGAGAGAAAGCGATGAGAGTGAAATCTGTGACTCATGCTGCTTCCTTAGGACATCAGATTCTATTGTGTGAACTCTAAACATGGATGGAAGGGTCAAATTAACTCTTCTCTATGTCATTCTCACACCCATCATTTTTAGTTTTACAAATTATTTAAGAAAATTTTTTGGAACTTCAAGTATATTTATTGTAATCTTTTTTATTATCTAAACTTTTATTTAAAAATAAAATTAAATATTTTTTTTATCTTTTACTATAACACAAAATTCATTATTTCGTTATTATCATCCAAATATTTATAATATAAAAATATTTAAAATATATTCTTATACGTAAAATTAATTATTTAAAAAAAAAAACTAACAATCATTTCATGTAAATATATATAAATATTTATATTGTCTAAAATTTGAATCATGATAAAAATTAAATTTATGATATATTACATAGAAAAATATATTTAACCTTTAAAATTATATTTTTTAAATATTTTTTTAAGTTTCTTACATATATTTGTATCAGAAAAAAAAAAGGTGTGTTACTAATCTAAATGTAATTGATGTAGAAATATAAGAAAAGAGTTACAAAGACAACTTTTATAAATTATTTTGTTAGTCTAATTAAACGAATTTCTTTATAAGTTTTTTTCTAGAAAGAAAAAGGTATATGAATTTTTTTTATAAACAAAAATTAACTTATATATAAATTAAAAATAAAAGTTTAGGTAAAGTACCTGAAAAATTTTACAATGTATTTATCATACCGAGAAACTCAACTTTTTTTTTTCAGTTATATAATTAATGCTTGTGAAAAAAATCATTAAAAACATTTTGTTATATAAGTTAATTTTAGTATATGGACAAATTAATTTAAATTTTTCCTTTTATATAAATATTTGCAAATAAGCTTGTCTAAACATACGTATTATATTCAAAGTTTTGAGACTAGATATTAAAAGGTATAATTAAGATAAACATTTTTAAATATCAAAAAATTAAAAAATTATTTAAAATAATTACTATAAGAGCCAATGATTCTATTATACAAGCAAAGTATCTCATTGTGCATTTCCGTAAAATAAATTATGAAATAGACAAATAATTTTAAAAGTAATAACTTATTTAAAATTAAAAGTAAAAATATTTTAAAAAATGTATACAAAAATAGAATATTATGGTTGCAATGGTTATAGATAATAATGTACGATTAGATTATAACATATAGAACTTTTGTATATAAAAACCACCATCTTTTGCATTAGAGACAATATAGTTTTAGATAAATATCAATGTAAGTAGTAAAATTATTAGTTCAGATATTTAAGATTATTGTATATTTATGACTCAAATTTGATATTATTGGTTAAAACAGACAATTCAATATTAAAACTATTTAAATTAGTTTTTTTTTCTAAATTTTATAATTTAGGACTGGAATTTGATTATAGTGTAAAAGATAACAACGGATATTGTATAAAAAAAAATTATATTTCAGTTTATTCTAATTAAGTTTTCTAAATTTTAAACGTATTATTTTTCATCTTTCAAAAATTAATATGACGAGATATATATTTTTTCTAACAAGTGTAAGTGATGATTAAGAAATTGTGGTAAGAATAATTATCAAAAGTTGAAAGATTTGTTTTAGAAAAGTACAACATCGTTAATAATCTTCAACCCTAATTTTTAGTAAAAAAATTGATTTATTGATTTTGAACTATTATCCCCCAGAACACTTTTAAATATTAATTAATTTGATTGTTTAACATCATTAGTAGTGTTATTAATTAATTAATGTTAAATTATGGTAGAGATATTTTTGGTGTATTTTTAAGGAAAGTTTTTTTGAAGACGCAAGTCTCACATGGATTAGTAAGAGCCAGAGAAAAAGATGAAGATTTATAAGAATTAAAGTGGCAATGAAAAAACCACAAAATTTGAGTTTTGAGGATTGAGCCACGTTGCCATATTTGGTTTGAAGGTGATATTTTTTATTGTGTGGCAATGAATATTACAACCAATTACATGCATTCTATGCCAATATATCAAACATTCTTGTTTACTTCTCTCAAACTAATCTCATTTGTAACCATTTTTTTCCCCAAATAACACACATTGCAAAAGAAATACCCAAATGAACCCTTCAAAGATTATTTTCCAAAATAGCACTATTCACTATTTACGGTGGGAATTGAGTTGTTTGTTTGTTTGTTTTTGGGCAATTAAAAACCCATGGAATTTGGTTCTAGGAAGGTTGAATTTAAGGAGGTTTTAAATTTTTTTAGGTAAAGAGGAAGGAAAAAAAAGGAAATAAAATTGATTTTAGGTAAAAGGTTTAATGAAATAATTAATTAAAATTGATAATAATAAATTTTAATTGAGAGAGAAGAAAAGAAAAAATTATGTAAGGAGGATATAATTTGGTTTTGGAATTAAATTTGTGATTATTAGTTTGTTGAAAAAACATAATGGTAATTTTGAAGTGATGCATTAAAAAAGGATTATAGTGGTTTAAATAAAATTAAAGTTATTATTCGTAGTGTAAGATTGGAAATAAAAGTTAATTAACTTAATACTTTTTTGTTGTTATGTGTAAGATGATAAATACTTTTGTGGATGTTAAAAAAATGGAAAAGAGTTTTGTAAGATGTTTAATAATGCATTGAAAGGGTGAGAATTTTGAAATAATTATTAAAAAATATAATTGATATTATAAATTTGGGGACGATAATTGGAAATGATTAATAATGATAGTTTAAAATTATATATTTAAGATGTGGAGTTAAGAAAAAAAAAATTGTAATTGGAATGAAAACTTTGTTTAGTATAAATATAGTATTATATATTAACTAAACTGTAATAAGAAATAAATGTAATAATATTTGAAAAAAAGTTATATGAAGAAAATGTAAAGAAGAATTAAGCATGTATACGATAGTTAGAATTTTTTTAGCTAATTAAATACTAATTTATAAATTATTTATTAATTATTAATAATAGAGATTGCTTTAAATATTAATATTCTTTAGTCTTTAAAATAGTATCTAATTTAGTCAATATAGTAAGTAATTATTTTTTGTCTCTAAAATTAGTCTCTATTTAATTATTTTCTTATAGTGAGACTAATTGAAATGTAATTTATTTAATAATTAAAGGTGAATGAGAGAAAATACTTGAAATTTATAGAATATAATTAAGCTTAGCAATGAAAGTGATACACATTCAGCAAGTGTGGATCTTTGTATGTCGTGATGGTCAATGTAGGTACTATCTTGTAACTCTTGAACCAATTCATCAAGTGTTTCCATACATAGATTTTTTGTTTGGACAAACAGTTTAATGTTGACCGTTAATTTTTCACACTTCACACATGGGTTAAGAAGTTGAGTTCTTTTTCAACTATTGATCATTTGTGTAACACCGACATCACTTTTTATTTGTATAAGTCATGTATGATTTTTCGATCAAGAACTTGAATTGGACGTTGATAGTTGATTTTTGTAACTTGGTATCAGTCTCCATAATGTAGTTCTTCGACTATGTTTTCAAATAGCTTATTGAAATAGTTGTGTGGGATTGACATTTTTCTAGGGTTGCAACATCTGTAGGTTAGACCGTAACCATTTGGACTTTCTATTATTATTGGATAAGTACCATGAAGTACCATGAAGTAGATTATTATTGCTTTAGTGGAATTGATTGGGTCTTGATTTGTGGAAGAGGTTGATGTAGTGGGTGAGTTTAGAAGCTGTAAAATTTCTTTTGTAGATCTTGTTAACTTGATGTGTAGTTTAATCATTGTACCAAATGGAAATTGGGACATCCAAGTTAACAATTAAGAAACATTGCCATCAATTAATATCTAAAAAACATCGTATCTAATTTGATCATGTCATTTTAGTTGAGGTTAACACTAGTACAACTTCTTTAATGTTGTTTGATCAAGAAGTCCCAAAGCAGTGCACATCTTTTCCTTCAAATGAGAGAAGGTATAATTGTGTGGGATGCGAAACAACTTAGGAGATGGGCATTCAAAGTGGACTCCCTCGTCAATTTGTTATTCGAGAACATGTTACATAGAAAACTTTGTCAAAAATAAAACATAATCAATGAAGAGAAGTGAATGCCCCCAACAATGTTGGACAAGTTGTCTTGGTGTATCCAGCCATGTGATAGTAGGAATATTTTATGGACTAACCATGTTGTTCCCTTGTGTCCATTTCTATCCTTATCCAACTTGACTTAAACTTGCCCTTTAATGTTCTTTTTATTTTTGGATTTTGACATACTATATGTCCAGTGTGAGGAAGCCAATACCCTTCATTTCTGAGTTCTCCAAAGAACCCTTCATAGCCATGAGAGACTTGTTCCAATATGTACACAAGTGTGATGTGCATAGAAAAATTGATGTGTACATGTTTGCATGCAACAAACCATAGGAGCACGAAGGTGTAGCTTTTGAAATTTTCCATAGTCACACCACAATTCATCCAAACGAACTGTAAATAAGCCGGTGGTAATACCTCTCTTAGATTTTTGTTTCCTCCACCAAAAATCATGCCCTCCTCTTTTGAGAAAAGGAAAGTACTCTATCAATGTTTGCCTTAGACTATGCATCTTTCAATGCCTTTGTTGCCACTTCACAATAGACACGGCAATAACCATTATGGTTGTCAATTTCCTATCACTTTCCATGAAGAATTTATTATAGTGGGTATATGTTGTCATCATCATAGAATAAATTGGAAGGTTTCTTGTCAGACTTAAGTTGATCAACTCTGCAAGATTTGTAGTCATATGTACCCATCGTCGGCTGATGTCCCATGAAAGAGTTTACTTGTCCCTTGGGAAATCGTTTAATCATTGTGCTATCATGCACATAATGCTACTCACACTTCGAACCTTTAATCATAGTTGTCTTAGACTAAAATATGTATAAATCCACTCCTTTAAACATAATTAGTCTAAATGGGTTTATTTGGGCTTTACTTGTTATTTATGCTAATTTTGTGTTTAAGTCGCAATAGAGGGTATAATTTTTCTTAGTAGATGATCTAACTACATGGTCTGATAGAAGCGTTTGACTAAATGGTCTGAAGGAAGTGTCAACCACTGTGAGTGGGCCAATCACACTAAACTTTAGGTATCTTCTCTTAATCAAAATAGGAAACAAGATATGAGTTAAAGTATTTGTGAATAAATTCTACAATATCTCAAACAAAATTGGAAGTAAATCATCTACAAAATCAACAAAGAAACAGAATCGTGACAAAACCGAAATAAAATCTGAGTTTTCTGGAAAGTTAGAAACTAAGAAAATTGTAAAAAATATCTAAGACAATATATTTCCAAGATCCTTGGAGGAAAGAAACCTATAAAAAGATGCAAGCTTCATAGCGACATTCGAAAAATGGAGCATTATCAATTGAAAAATGTACCCTTTATGCTTTATTAGAAGTTAATGGTGTTGATGATCAGTTGTTGCATCAACTCCTCCAAACAAGGTCTACTTTTAGTCAATGCAATAGTTGGTGGTGGAGGTTAAGTTTGTTGTTGTTGTCGTTGTTGTTGTTGTTGTGTATTCCAACCTCTTATATTGGGATGATTCTTTCACCCTATATTGTATCTGTTGGTATAAAAATCATGATGTATTATTGTTGTTGATTAGATGGTCTACTATTAAAAGGAAATTGACTAGACAATTTAACTGTAGATGTTAGCAACATATGCTTGAGGACCTTCAATATTATTTCCTTCTTTAGTTTCTTGTAATGTGGGACAAAAATCAGTATGATAATTATTATAAGTACAAATTATCTTAGCAACTGTTTCTAATATGGTTAGATGTTTCACCGTATACGCTAGATCGTCTAGCTTAGTTTCCAGCTTTGACTGATTAGCACATGTAGTCCTTATCTCATGTAATCCCTTAACAAGGGTGATGGTGTTGCTTTTGGTATTGAAATTTTAGTTGTTGGAAGTCATGTTCTCTATCCTAAGATTATCTTTCTTCAATTCTCACACATATTTCAAATTAATGAAACAAACATCAATCAAATTGAACAAAATCTTATCAGTAAAATAATCATCTATTGATATATTCAATATCTCACTTGTCTCTAAGCATTTACTTATGAGATGCTTATCTTCTACCTTTTTGAACTAAGCGAATAAGAGATTGGCTCGAATTGAGTGAACTAACCAAGAACTATAATTAAAGAAAATAGTTGAATTCTCAACAAGTGTTCAAAAATAATTCCTTTGAAAAAAACCAGAATTCAAGATCAGACCATTTAGCACAATTTGCTATAGAAAATTTAAAAATAAAACTTTATTGAACATAAACATTTGAATTCATTGGGAAATTACAGGAGAATCAACCTAGAAAAGTTTAGTGGTGGTGTGTGACTTTAAATTTTGCCTCTCGACAAGTGGACCGGATCAAATATAGTACAGTTGATAAGGGGGTTGTCATATGCTCAGGAACTAGGTGTAAGTATAGTATGCGCACTTTCCATTACAAAGTATGGTAGAAATCATTTTAGATTTTGAAAATAATTTTGAAGTTAAATAAGCATAAGTCTTAAATAAATTGAGAATAGATGCAAAAGGAAAAGGTTTTCAAATCATATAAGATGTTGGGATTGAATAGACTTTGTAACTCATTTGCACTTAATGATTACAAATGCAATACATTTCAGATCCATTATTCCCTAAGGTCATACCAAGTTAATCCCTTAACCATGGTTATCTAGAAAACAAACTATGTTAACCTTGAGTTATAATGATTTAATTTTGCATTAATGATGGAATAATAAAAGCCAAATACTTCAACTCTGTCAATAGATGTTGATGTCTTTGGTTGATTTGATTTAGTTCAAAAAATGAAATAATTTCCCAATATCATTCAAGTTTTAAAGGCAATAATAGTGATTCATCACTTGTCAAGCATTAAGCTCAAAATCAAATCAAATAGGAATGAAATATACATGCATTTATAAATCAAAATGGTACATATGTGTTACATTATCTTTCGAACCCAACAGAAGTAATTTAGCTACTTATAATGACAAATGAAATACACTGAGTTCCTAAGTAGCTAGTAGCTGAGAGCATAATGATGTTTGAATGTGAACTCCGCTCTCTTTTTCTTCTCATGTCTCCTCTGCATGCCTCTCTTGGGTAAGCAGATCTTCTATTTATATAATTGATTCACTACTTCCATCTTATTAAAATTCACTCGACTCATGGCTAATTTGTTTAATGGATTAACTTTCTTCATCTCAAAGAAATCCACGTACTCAACACCTCTCTTGTTGTTCTTAGCAAATAATTCTTACTTCACCTTAAGGTTTTCTCTATGCTCAACGCTTCATGGCCTCACTCAACAAATTATGATCTCTAATTATGCTTCTCTTTGGAGTATATCCACTTAATGTTTCTAATTAGGAAGATGACTATTTTCGAGATATTTTCACTTTAAAACACATCATCTATGTGCCTAAATCAATGTAATATCATGAGAATTTGGAACCTATCATTTAGCCTTCCATACAAATGCAAAAAAACAAGAAAAATATAGAAAGGAAATAAAACTAGATTTAGAGTGTGTTGTGTGACTCCCTTCTTTTTTTCCTATGAAGTGATATTTATAGGTCTCTTTTCTTCATGGATTTTGGATCCATATTTTGTGTCAAATATTATCTTTCAACCCTCTTTAATATAATTTGTTTCTTTTGTTAAGATTGTCTTGTAGATATCTTCTTTCTAACATTGTTCCATATTTTCATTCTCGCTTATCTTTTATATAATATGTTTCCAGTCTTGTTTCATATATGCAATTTGGATTTTTGTTAATTAAGCTTAGCACAATCGAATTTGTTGTAAGAGATATTGTAGAAGATTTGAAGGAGATTTGCTCTATATGAATTAAGAATTACATATAATTATCTTTATAAAAAAATCTAAAGAATATCAATGTAGAGGATTTGATTGAATTTAGAATTTTTTTTCTTTAAAATAGAATTTATGTATTTCCTCTTCAGAAAAGTACACTTAATTGTAGATGGTTTAGGAAGATCATCTAGTTGATCATCTTATGAGATTGTCTAGTGAGATAGTCTTGTCCTTTGTTAACATAACTTTCTACACTTCAAAATACTTTAATTCTTCATTTGAAATTTCATCATCAAGGCACAAAATTTGTGCAGATAATTAGAAACGAGAAAAGTTAAAGAACATTCTTAAAATCCAAGTTCATTCAATAATTTCAATTAAGGTTCAATTAATCTGGATTAGGTAGATTTTATCTAAAACAATAGATTTATTTCAATTACAGTCTAAGAAAGCCAAGGTTATTTGTTTGTTTTAAAATATAATATAAGCTAGAACTTAATTACAAATTTACCATTTTTATATTTTGGCTATATATAACCACCTTATTCTCACAATTTATTGTTACCTTAATTGCAAAAGAGTGATCTTCAAGCCCTTCACACCTTTTCAGTTTTTCAAAACAGAAATAGCTTTTAATAGATGGAATCTCAACCTTTTTCATTGCATTTGTGCAAGGAATGAGCCCTTATGATGTTACATTACATTTGGAGCATAACTTTCTCTACAAGAGTTGGATGAAAAAGGTCTCGGTATCAGTGTTGATCTTCAACACTGTGAAATCAGGGGTTTCTTTCTTGAACCCCAAACCATATACCCTAAGTTGGTACAAAGGTGCTAAGTACACTCCTATATGAAACCTAATCTATTGAAATTAAAAACAAAGAAACTAGTTGGTGCTCAGCTCCCATCACATGGGATCTACTCCTGGTGATGCTCTGAGAAATGATAGGTTTTGAGGCACTAGCTAGTGGATGGTCCTGACCTAGCCCTGGATCCTGTGTCATGCTCTAGGTCATCCTTCTGGAAGGTTAGACTTGTTAAGGGAATGCTCTATCTCTCAGGTCTTCATCAGTTGGGTAGATAAGCCATCATCAACCAAGTTGTAATCTTAGAAGTCGTAAACCATGACAGAGTTTCAAACTACTACTACACCAAATGGGAAGACGTTAATAGTGGTACAGGCACTATGAAAAAATTGCTATATGGAAAAAAGTTTTAAGAAAAACTCGTCAGCCAGAACATTGATCATAAAAGATATGTGTAAAAGGGAAGATATGGTAAAATGTATGCAATAAGAGTCTAGTCCCAAAATATGATTCATAAAATCATGTTATTGAATATGGAAGGTTTTTTATTTTTGATCTCCTCGCTAACATTCCATTCAACCTTCCTTATATGGTTTTCCTAAATCTTTTGAGGGTTTTCAACAAGCTTGGAAAAGGCATGGTCAATATTTCATACACTACCCTGGTGAATCGTCTACTCTAGCACCAAAGGGTTTATCAAATGTTTTACAAATTAGACGATCAACTTTGCTATTGATAACTTTCAGTTTTGTCATATTTTTCTAGTCTAATTATGTTTCCTTGGGGTTTCTTTTTTTCTTATTTTCTATTCTTAGTTTAAATTTGTATTTTCTTCATAATATTAGATTTTTCACAAAAACATCACAAAAATTGTATTTTACAACTTATATTTTGCTTGAATCGTCTAACAAGGGTTTTGATAAATTGTGAGAACCTTTTTTTTATTTGTACTTTGACCTTAGAATCTTGAATGAAGACATTTATACTATGAAGAGTAAATGAAGTCGAGTTTAAAGAGAAAAAAATATGCAAAAGAGGCAATAGATGGTCAAAGGTCCTTGGTCAACTAAAATTAGACAGTTGATAGGGGCTAAAATACAATAAATCATAGGTCAATTAGCATGCATTTTGTTTAGAAAATGTATAAAAATGAATTGGAAAGCATGTTAAACCCCTCCAAAGGCAGATATACTCAAGGGAGAAGTAGAAAAGAAGAAATCTACAAAGTTCTTGTAGAGAATGGCAGAAAATCAATAAACTTGGAAAATAGAAAAAAAAAGTCAATTCACCTAGCGTATGAAGACAAGCTCAGTGGATTGAGTGTAGATAACAAGATTCAAGAAAACACTCAAAATGTTAAACGTCTCTACAAATGCTAAGCAAATTGAGGCTAGAGAAAATGAAGAAGTCCATAGCTCAAAGGGTTAAGCGGATCCAAAAGGGTTGAGCGCAAAAAGTCTTTCACCATGAAGAAAGTCTAATTTCGCTCAGGAAAGGCTTGAAGCCGTCATGCACCAAAAATAAAAGAAGAGAGATTTCACTTAAAGCCAAAGTCAACCAAATTTACTTCATGGCCAAGAAAAGCAAAGTGTTGGGCTCAGCTTAGAGCGAATCTTTGCCAAATCCTGGGTTTGAGATTCCAAAGAAGCCTAAGAGATGGGCTTGAAGCCCAAAGATTATTTCAACATAAAGAAATTAAATGCATTGAGCGGATTGGCCTGCACTACATGCACACCAAATCTCATGAATCCCTTAAAGCTCCATTCTAATATTCTATAAATAGGGACTAGGGCAACATAACAAACAATCAAGAGGAAGAAGAGCCATTGAGAGGCATAAGAGAGAGATCATAAGAAAGCCTCAAGGTTGAAGCCTAGAAAAGACTCTGGAGGAAAGGACCAAGATCCTAAGTTGGCGAACAACATTCAAAGGATCCATGTTTGTTGTTCTTTAGCTTCTCATTGTGAGTACTCATTGTAAGATTTTATTATGAGTCACTAAACCTACCCTGTTGGGATTAAATACCAATGTGATATTCCTTAAGTTATTGTTGTTTATGAGTTTTTTGTTTTTATTTGAGAAATCAACTTGATTTGACCATAAGGAACAAGAAGTTTGAATAAACATAATATTTATAAATAACAATGACAAAAGGGATTCACAAAGCTCTTTCAATCCCAACATTTGTGCTATATATATTATTTCTTTACTTCATTGTCTTGTCAAAGTTTTACCTCTCGGTCTAAAGATTACAATAGTATTATTATAATAGTTATTTACAAAATATATGCAATCAACTTTTGTTTTTCCATCACTTCATCTTGAGCGATATATCTACTGTGATGAACATTAATTTTATGTGGATACGACACCCCTTAACTATACTACAGTTAACTCAATCTGCTTGCCAAACATAAAGAGGATTTGGTTGATTAAAGTCACCCCATTAACGATCAACAAAGAGCGTAAATAAGAATTTGAAGTTAGTTAATATAGTTTTAGAATAGATTTTTTTAGGCTCAATTTTTTATTGAACCAAGGCTCGTCCAATTGTAAAACTTCAAAACTTACAGGTTGGTGTTCGATCTTGGAGGAAAAACATGAACCTCGGACACTAATAAAGTTGTTGTCATTGAGAACAATGCAGATATGAGGACAAATCATTCTCAAGAGGGTGAGAATGATGGAAAACCATTCCAACCACAATATCCACAAAATAAGGAGATTAAACATCTAGAACCTTGTACAAGAGCTTAATAGCACAATGGGCCTAATTGGGTTTTATTTGTCCTTTATGGACCCAATGAAGAGGAAAACTTTAGGATGAACAAATGTACATAATAGTTAGTAGAAGACCCCTAAGCCATGGTGATGTGAGTTGATTTTAGGATTGTACATTTTAATTGGTTGCTCTTTGTTTATGATTTTTTTATTTTAGCAATGTAAGGTGAGAACCCAAAGAAGATCCCCACTGGACACGAACTTAACTAAGTGTTTAAGTAAATGTGAAGGTTCACTTCTAGAGGACAAAGAGAAGAACACAATATGGTGATTATGATGATGAAAGTAAATTGTAGAAATGGAAGGAACATAAGATGAATAAAGACAAGTGATAACCAAAATTAAAAGACAAGCATGATATCATAAAGAGGAATGGAATGGATGGCGGAAAAAAAAAGATAAAAAGAGGAAGGGGTGAAGAAAGCTTATGGTAGAAGAGGGGATGTCACGCCACTTGGAGAAGAGAGGACTCCAAGATGAGTGGTGCAAAGAGTCGCCACTTGAGATGTTAGCCATCCAAGATAAGACCCCAAAAGAGAGCTCACAAGTCTCACAAAAATACTCCTGCAGATTTTCTTTACTATAAAAATTCAATGTGTGAAATACATAAGGCAAGATACTCTATTTATAGGAGAGAGTGTCTTGGAGAACAAGATAAAGGGGTAGAGGTGTCATTTGTGAGAAGCCTTCTAGAAGGTAGGTCAAAGAAACACTAAACCTAGAAGCACTTGTCTTGAAAGGTGGGCTTGACACAAGCCCAAATTACTAAGCACGCCCAACTCAAATTACTAAGCACACCCTACTCAAATTACTAAGCACACCCTACTCAAATTACTAAGCACACCCTACTCAAATTAATAAGCACACCCTACTCAAATTACTAAGCACACCCTACTCAAATTAATAAGCACATCCTACTCAAATTACTAAGCACACTCTACTCTAGTTTATTCTTCTATTTGGACCCCAAAGTGAGCCCAATTTATTTACATAACTTCTCTTGTGGAAAGACAAGAAGGAAGAACTTCTGATATTTTGGTTTATATTTGGTTCTTCTTCTATTGATGCTCTCTCGAGGTTTGGTGGCATCTGGCTTTGTATACTGAGATGAATGATCACAGTATGAATTGTCACTTGTGTCCTTGGTCATCTATTTGGCTAATTGGGTTGTATCACATGGACCACAACTAGAGTTTTGGTCAGAAGAATATAGAAGACTAAGACTCAACTTTCTTAGCAGGACCAAGTTCTTATCCTCACGGGCTAGGCTTTAGACTATAATTTTGTATAAAGTAAAATAGGATTTAATGGGCCATGTATTGGGCCAAGTAATGTAGAATAATTGGGTCTTGTAATTGAGTCAAGTAGAATAAGGTTTTAGGCTTGTATTTAGACCTATGCTAAACTAGGGTTAGATTAGGGTTTCCTAAACCTAGCTAGGGTTTCAGTTGGGCTTCCAAGGACCCAAGAGAAACCCTAGATCGGTTATATATCAAGGAGGAACGCAAAACACATGTGAAAGCATGTGGAAAGCGTGCGGGTCATGTAGAAAGCATGAGTGGACATGTCGCCTTCTCCACTCATGTTTCAATTTATACTAGGGTTTGAATTCAAAATTTTCCACCCTTTTCTTCTTCATTTGGACGTCCAAGTAGCCTATAAATAAGAATGTTTCCCTCTTATACTTTTAAACTTGAAATTAGAAATGAAAGACTGCCCAATTTTGATAATTTTACTTGTTCCTAAATTTTTCCTATGTTAGTTTCCTTCTAAACTTAACTTAGACTTTTTCCTAATAAATTGAGTCCACCTCTCACTTTAGACTCTTTCCTAACTTTAGACTCTTTCCTAATAAGTTGAGTCCATCTCTCACTTGCTCAATATCTACTCTTCCACTTCAATTATTAAAAACTCTCTCAATCTCCTTAGCTTCACCTTAGCTTCAGTGCATTTATTCTCCACCTCCATCAAAAGTAGAAACTAAAAAAAAAAAAAGAAGAGAGGAGTCTATCATCTTCCTTCACAAGATTTTACGCAATCGGTTTTAATGTTTCATGATTACGTTTTTATCACTACATTTAATAAGTTAACCTAAATGTATTATATTATCCTTTCCTTATTATGGACTATTATGCGAAATTAAGGTTTTTTTTTATGTATTTTATAATTGTATAGTTAAATATTATGGTAATTAAAATTTTTATGAATTCAATTTCTAGTGTCTAAGACCTAGATAAGATGGACCACCTCATACTCGAATTCATTTACATTAATTAAATATTACGTAGTATATAATATTCTATATACACTAACGAAATTTTATCAAACTTTTTTTATTTTAAAGTTTAAACAAATTAAATTATAAAGTTAAATTTAAAGTGTTATTTTTAAGATACTTGTAGTTTTATTCCCATTAAAATTTACAACGAGTGTAAAACTTTAATTTTTAGTTGGAGAATTAATTACAATTCGTAAGAAAAATTGAAAAAATAAATTTAAAATAAATAGATTTTTCAACAAGTTGAGAAGCTTCCCTACACACGATAAATTCTTAATTCAGTCCAGATTCGCAATGCGGAAAAACTCTTTCTATTTCACAACTCAATATATTATTATTTTTAATAACATAATTTCTATATTTTAATATAGATTATTAATATATATTATTATATTATTAAATTAAATTATAAAAAATTATTATTTTTATATAAATGTCAAATTATTAGAAAATATATATATATATATATATATATATATATATATATATATATATAAAGAAATGAAAATCGTGTTCCTAGAAAAGTACAAATAAATATAAAAGGATTAAATCAAAGTGAATTCAAAATAAAGTGTTAAGAATAAATACAAGATATAAAAGCACCATTAACATTTTCTACAAGTGTCCTTTAATGATCTAAAGATACCGCTTATGAAATTGAACAAAAAAATTCCATTAACAATCACATTGACAATATAATAAAAATAACGATAATAATTCATTATAACAAAATACCAATAACGATATGTATATATATTTTTTTTATGTTAAGGTTTTTAATCAGAAGAAGAAAGAGTAAAACTTAAATTTCATTGAAATTGAAGGTTCGTTCAGTTATTAGTCATTTTTGGTGCATTATTCATTTTTACAATCCCTAATGAAACAAAAAAAAAAAATGGGTTTTCTAATCTTTGTGTCATTCTTCCCATGTATCATTCCCTTAAATTTGAAATATTTTTAATTGAAATTATAATTGTTCTCAAATGCTTGATTTTAGATAAAATATTTATATTTATTAAATTTTAATTCCTATCAAAATATTAATCTAGATTATTCTTCCGTTGAAGTTTACAAGATTTTTTTCACCAAGTTAGGAAAAATAACTCCTAACCAATTTTGGATAATTTTTTTTTCAAAAGTAATATTGCTGAAGTAATCAAACAAAATTTATAAATTGTCTGGAAAACAATTCCAGTAACATTGGTTATGATTGAAGAATGCTATTTTAAGTTGATAAAAAATTGGATTAATATTAATGGAAAAATATCCCTCCTATCACTCATTAAGCAAATTCGAATAATGATGATTGATAAAAGGTGAAATTTGATTACGTGTAACGAGGCATACATTTATATTATGGGTTGACAATGGCAACCTAATACAATTAGAAGTACATACACCACAAAATTCCAGCAACACATAAAATTTATCACCAAATTTTGCCTACATTGGAGCAGATACTACTGCAGTTTATATACTCCACTAGTTGCCTTCTATGCGTAAATGCAGTTGCCATAGCCTGCAATTTTAACATCACAAAAAATTCAACATTTTTAGCAGAGTAAATAGTCATAACAAACATGTAGAATAGATTACTGTGATCAAATTTTGAACATGTTTAAGATGTAGTATGTAAGTTTTGTTCTGGTGTAACATACTTGGATCAGTGACAGAGACGAGGCCAGAGCCCCTGAAATCACAATTCCAGTGGTTTCTTCCCTTAGATTGGTAATAGAGATTCATGGCTATGGAGGCATGGTTCATGAGATTGTCAGGGTAAGAGCAGGGGCAGCCTTTCTGCAGAATCCTGCAATCAACTTGGGAGCAAGCATAATTGAGGTTGGACAAAAGGGTAGCCTGATCTGATGAAGGCTTTGCCACACACCAAGATTTCTGTGATTCCAGAACACTTGATTAATTTCAGCAACAATATTATATATACACAAATACAATTTACAACCCCTTTTTTAAATGCATTTGAAGGAGTTGATTCTTGTTAACTAACCTGCTCATTACCCATGATCAGATTCCCTCCTGCACAAATCAAGGGGAGGAAAAAAACAAGGAAAATGAGTGATTACTTTGTTATTTGTATGCACTTGAATAATGGTAGCTCACTTAGCATCACCAATTTCAATGCATTACATTATATTTAAAGATTGTTTGAGATCATTGATTAAGGAGGAAATTAAAGCATTTGGCTAATGTCAAGGAGGATTTGAGGGGTATTTTCCTCCTAATCAGATTTCTTCAAACACAATGATGCTCCAACACTTAACATAGCTAAGAAAAAAAATCAATTTTAACAAATGAAAATTTCAGAACTAATAAAACCCAGTATAGATCTGAAAGGTGGAGTGAGGAAAAAGCCTTCAAAATCAACAGTTTTAGCAACTCCAACATAGTTTACATTGTCTGTGGAAGCCAATACAAAAGAGAAAAACATAGCAAAGCAAGGAAGCAACACAAAAAATGAAACCAATGTAGAGAGTTCTGAGTACTACACTGGAGCAAAGCAAAAGTTAATGGCATCTGACACACACCTGGTGAGAGAGAGAAGAGGACAAGGAAAAGGAGAAGAGGCACATTTCCCATGGTTGTTGTTGTACAAGTACTCAGAACTGAACAGTGTTGTGAGAGCAGAATGAGGAAGATAGAGAGAGAGATAAAGAAGAGTGTGATGTGTTTAGAATGAGAGAAAGGGTGGTGTATTTTAAAAGGGAAAAGATGGTGGGTGAAAAACTATGGTGAGATCATAATAACGGCTACATTAGCAGCAATGGAAATTAGAAAGACTATGTGGGGACTGTTATTATGGGAAAAGGGTCACAGTGAAAAGAGTAGTTGCACGTGATTTGATGTGATGTGAGTTTGTGGTTGTGAATTGTGACTGTTGGCTCATAGTTTTCTCATTACAAATAGAATAATAATACTACCCATTATTGCAGAAAGAACCGTTGTGTGGAAAACAATGACCACACTTTTTTTTAGCCATTTATGGATTGTGGGGTCATCTTTTACCTTTTATTTATTTTTCTCTTCCAAGCTTTCTTCTATCTTTCCTCTTCATTTTCATAACCTGCTTCATTGGCTTTCATATATGATACATGAGAATGCGCATGTAAAGAAAAGACAAAGAGTAGAAATTGGTATATTAAAAAACGCAAAAGCTCGGAAATTTATACGAAACCTTTTTTTTTATATAAAAGTTTGAGGAAAGTTTGGATGTTGTAATATATAATTTATTATTTGATTACTTTAATAATTATATTATTAATATATCTTGATATTTTGTAAAAATATATTTTATTAATTATTTTTTAATTTAAATTTTATTTTATTTTTAATTTATATTTCTAAAAATTACTTTTTATACTTTTTTTTTATTTTATCATATTAATCAAACCATTTACTTATTTTCTTGCAATTTTCTATTCAAATTTACTTATTTCTTTTTATATCTAAATAATCTCATTTTTCATTTACTTTCTCTTTCTATAAACAAAATTTGTTTGCTTCCACGTCTTATTATATGCACATTAAGAAGCTATGAAAGATACACTACAGCGAAAAAGAAAAAGAAGAAAAAATAAACAGTGGTAATAAAAGTTATTTGATTGAAAAAATGAAAAAATAGAAAAAAAGTTAAGTGAAAAATATTATAATTTACTGTTAACATTTTTATTTATTTATTTTTATTACTAAAATATTATTTATTACTATTAAAAGTTTAAAATATTGTAAAAAAGGACATTTTCACAAATTATGACAACTAAAGTTTACATAAATTTTCAAAATCATTGCCTTTCCTTGAGGTTCCATTCCTCTTTTATAGTAAAACGACCTCGTTAGAAGAAAAAAATAGTTAAAAAACTTATATTTTGATTAATAATATATAAATAAATATGTTCTAATGCATAAAATGAAATATTGTATAAAAACATTATATCAAATGATATTGGAATGATATTGTTTAAGGGTTCATTAGATGAACTATTGTATGTAATATGATGATGCATCCAAGACTCCTACAAAATATTATTTATACCGAAAATAGTATGATAAAAGAATCAAACTTTTATGACTCTTTAATGTTATTTAATACTCTCTTAGTTGTTTTTTAAGTGTCATTTAAGATTTTTTACATGTAAAAAACATTAAAGTTTATAATTTGTAATAATTTTTTAATTTTTTTTCAATAATATTTTTATCATTTGATATTCTTTATTTTTTAAAATTTTCTCACCATAATTTATCCTTTCTTCATAATAAAGATTATTCAATCTAATTTTTCTCACATAATAAAAGTCTTTGAATTATCTTTAATAAAGTAAGAGTACAATTGATAAAAAATAATTAATGCAGTCTTGAACTTTACAAATGACAAATAAAATTAACAATTTTTTTTCTTAGAATGAAAGCTAAAAAAGGAATAGAGGGAGTACAAGTTTTCTTAATATTCTTTGTTATCTTCTAAGCATTAATGAAAAAGAGTTTAATTGGAAAAGTAAAGCCAATAAAGTGTTTATATTGAAGCTTTTAATAAGTTCGTGTTAGTTGATTTGGTGTTCTCAACCACTTGGTTTGGTGATAAATTTGTTGAAAATTTAATCTTGTTTTTGAGTTATAATATTTGATGTTGTTTCCAAAGTATTAATGAAGTAAGAGTTTGTTCATAAAAGTAAAGACAATAACTTAGATAAAATGTTGAGTTAGAAAATTTGACTAAGCGTGTATTAGTTGATTTGATGTACTACACCACTTGAATTTGAAGATAAATTTGTTGAAGATTTGATTTTTTTTTAGTTACGATTTGGTATTTTTGTTAGAATGATAGATTGAGTTTAAGAGGAGAGATGATGAATTAAACTTAAAAAAAAAAAAAAAAAATCTTGAAAATTTGGTTTAGAAAGAAGTTTTTAAAAATCATTAGATGAAAATATTCATAGATAACAAAACAATAGATTAAAATTTCAATTAACTAATAGAAATTTTAAAAATCAATCAGTTAAATTTTATTCAATTAGAAAATCAATTTGTTAAAGTTTTTAATACACAAGAATCATTTCAAAAATTCAATACCAAAATCTAAAGAGAGAAAGGAAGAGGAATTACACAATAATTTTTATATTGGTTCACTTTTTTCACAAGAACTACATCTAGTTTCCACTACACCAATGAGATTTCACTAAATCACATAATTTTTACAACACAAGACTCTTAAGAACATAACTCTTGAACTTTATAAGAGTGTTCTTCAACCACACAATACACACCAATGAACATAAATTAGAAACTCTATCTAATTTCAACCAACAATACAAAAAAGATTCAAATATGAAACAATTATACCTGAATTTTGCTGCAAAAACATACAGGTTCCGAAAAACTCAAAAAAAAAAAAAAAAAACCCTTCACCACAACAAAAATGATCCAAGAACTTTCAAGATTTTCTCCAAGAACCAAATACTTGATTCAAAAGTTTTTTTTTCTCACAACAAGAAGTAGTTTCTCTCTTATCAAATTTAAAAACTATGAATTCTATTTAAAACACAGGAAAACATAGTTTTATTATGTAAAACTAAAATTGTTAGTTTTAACTAATTAAAAATTCATTTCAATTTGTTGATTTCACTTAAAGTGAAAAAAATAAATTAATTAAAGTTTTCAATATGTTAAATCTTAACAGACTACAACCTTTTGAAAACTTAAGAATTTTAATATATTCAAAACATGTTTTAGCTCACTGAAAAAGCTTCACAAAACCTTTGAAAATCTTAAGTGATTTTAATTAATTGATTCAATAAATCAACTAGTTGAAATATTCATTTTGGTCTTTAAAGACTTCAGTTAAAAATATTTTAGCAAATTAAAGTATCAATTCAACGCATTAAAATTCTCTTAATATTATAAATAAAATAAAAAGGTGAGATTGTTGGAGTTAAAAGAATAGACTCAAGCCTTTAGTGAAAATGTTTCGCTGATGATGTTTGAAGATAAAGATATTGAAGATGTTTTGAGCATTTGTAACTTTCATTGTATGTTGTTGAGTCTTTCACACAAGATATTTATAAGGTTGTTAATTAAGCCGACAACCTTTGAATAACTGAGATTGGATGTAAGATCATTTGTGGTCTGAACTAGTACAAACTTTTTGTGCAATTTTTCTCTTTCTCTATCTTCTTTATATTGTGTTTTAACCAATCTTTTATCACTTTAATTCCCAAATTAATTACATTATTTATTTTTTTTCAAATCGAATCAATTTTAAAAGAACTTGAAGAAAGAATAATGAAAAAAAATTCAAAACCAGTTAACCCCAACTTGGTTTTGCTAAGCCATATATTATTTTTTAACTTATTGTTTGGGTACCTAGGATAATATCATGCATGACCAAATGTGATTGTAGTATTAAGTACGCTAACTCATTAAAAAATGATATTCTAACTTCACTAACAATCTAAATAATATAAATTATAAGATATTGGGTGCTGAAAAATTGAAAATCATACTTTGTACATAAGTGTAAGGAATCACCTTAACATAGAAAGTTGAGGTTGAATTATCAATATTGTTTATTATATATTAGGTGTCAATCTCTAATGAGACATAATAATAATCTTACAGAAGATGTCAAATATGACAAATTAATTATGAAGATTTCTATAATTTTAAAAATGTGAATCAAAGTATAATTTTTTAGTAGTTTTGTTATCAAGATTAGGAATATATGAAATTATGAATTGATCTATGTTAGTTAATGATTATTTTTATATATACATGTGAATTATATGTTCAAAATTATGAATGTTTGAAAGATTAGATCATCTTGGTGTTGTGTAAGTAAAAGGTGACGGTATTGTAAATAAAGAAAGCATTCTTAGAAAAAAGTAAGAGTGTAATATATTACATCTCTAATATACACAAACTTTATATATGTACTTTGCAACTTATAATTTCAGTAAAAAAAATCATTAAATATAGAAATTAATTTTAGAGACGAAAAATAATTAATTGCTATAGTGATCAAATTAGAGACTATTTTGAAGACTAAAAAAATTTTTGGTTTCTAAATTAGTTTCTATTATTGTTAAATGGTTTCTAAATTGGTATCTAATTAGCTACCAAGATTTTAACTACCAATTATTTAGATTCTAAATTTGGTAGCAAAAACCTTGATAGCTAATTAAATACTAATTTAGAAACCATTTAACAATAATAAAAACTAATTTAGAAACCAATAATTTTTTTAGTCTCCAAAATGGTCTCAAATTTGGTAGGAACTAATTATTTTTGGTCTCTAAAATTAGTTTCTAATCAATGATTTTCTTGTAGTATTTTAGGATATTATATTATAGGTTTAATTACCTTTTTCGTCCCTACATTTAAAGCCAATAGTCAATTTAGTATAGTGGTTTTAAAAAAAATCAATTTTGTCCCTAAGTTTTTTAAAATGTATTTAAAAGGGTCATTTATGTTAAGTCGCACCAAACGATGTTAAGTGGTGCTTATGTGGCAGAGACTTGTCAAGTGACTTGGATGGTGGTTACATTAGTTTAGTGAATACTGAATTAGGGTTTAGGGTTATAGTGATTTGAATTGGGGATTACGAATTTTGAATTGAAAGCACGGTTTAGGGTTTCTAAGATACGAGGTGCGATTGTGAAGAAGGATCTTGAGGTGCGCTCCCCTTGTTCGATTGTGTGGTGCGATCCTATGGTGTGAGGCCACTTTTGGAAGCCATGAATGCTTTTGGAAATCACTCATTTCTAAACCTATGTATTTTGAAAAACAATTATTATAGGATCCTTCTAATGTATTTTGGATTCATAATTTGGTAATTTGTTAATGTATCATGTACTCAATGTCTTTGGTAATTTTTGGAGTACATTAATGTTATCAGGTTCTATGATAATTAAGTTTGGTTCTTTCCAAATATATGATAATTAAGTTTGGTTCATTCCAAATATTGTAAGAATTAATGGTTAAAACAAGAGGGGGGGTGGGGGGTGAATTTTTTTCAAAAGATTTTCGCAAAAGATGATTAAGAATGAAGTTCTTTAAAGAATTACAAAAAAGAAGATCAGAGAAGCCAAGAGAAACAAGCCTTCAAAAACTGTTACCAGAATTTTAACCGATTGTTATTTTGATATAACCAGTTGTTTATATCTCAGCAGCAAAAGCAAGTTGCAAACAGTGTGCAAAGCATAATTTTAACTGATTAAAAACACGAGATAATCGATTGATTATGACAGCACCAAAAATATCAAACAGTTTATGAAAGGGAGAGATAGAGAGATTCACACATACAAATTATACGGGTTCACTCACCTCTGAGTTACATCCAGTTTCCAGAACCACACTGGGCAATCCACTATATAATACACAACATATTACAATTCACACACAATTACAAAGAGATGATCTTTTTCACCCAAGATCACACACACACACACACACTCTTTGCTACACAACACACAATTAGAACAACCCTCTGTCTAGCAAATTTACTGTTTTACAGAAGATATCACACTAAGCAATTAAAAGAAAAGACTAGGAATAGATTACACCTTAACCACAAGCTCCTGGAATCACTTCTTGATCATAAGGAAAGCCTTTAAGCAATCTTGAAAACTTTTGTAAAACCTCTCTCTCAAATCAGATTTCTAAATCTCTTTTTCTGTATCAAGTTTCTATTTTTTTGAAAGAGGAGGGAGATCCCTTTTTATAGCTCTCAGAAATGCCCGTTAAGGATGAGCCAAAAGCAGTTTTAAAAGCCAATTGAAATCAGATTTAACTCTATTTTGAAAAGTTGTTGCAAATTCAAAAATCAACCGGTTGATAGTGCGAAATAACCGGTTGAATGGGTTAAAACAGATATGCAAGCAGTTGGAAAACCATTCAAACAGGCTATGTGGAAAACAACCGATTAAACCGTGAAAACAACCGGTTGTTTATCACTTAGTTTTGAAAAACTCATTTCTTTTTCAAAACAAGATTGCTCTAGCTAGGCTTTTGTTCAAGAGTGAAACTTACGAATTTTAAAAACTTAAAAATTAAACCCTAACATCAACAACATAGCATCCAAGATTCTTCACAGATTTGGGGTCATCAAAGCCTTGTGTTCAACAAATATATTATAATTAAGTTTGTGTGTATGCTCAGCTAATGTCAAAGATAGTAATCACTTTTGCTAACTGTCTAGCTGTTATTTGGATAAATCAGTGTATTGGTATTGAATATGGTAAACTAAAATCTGCACTCAAGCTGTTCAAATATTGAATTGTAGGCCAAAGTGCAGATTTTCCACCTAAGATACAAAAAATGAAAATTTTTATTTTGGAAGTTATCAAATGGTGCATATTTTTATATAACTTTGAATATAAAAGTTTGAATGTTGGAAGTTCCCGTCACCAAGCTAGCCTTCAAAAGAGGAGTGGCTTTAAAAGTCATCGTTTAATGTGGCTTTGCTGAATACTGGTGTGGATAGGAATTCATAGGTTACATGTACATTCTTATATGCCAATAATAATCTTAATAGTTGTAGCACAATATATTATCCCGTTCTTGCTGAAGCACATATACATTCACACATTACTATGCATTTTCCACTACTTCATGCCACTTCCTATAATTCTAATCTTAAAAGTGGAACCTCTAGCAGTAAAGGGGTTCTTTGCCAAGCCAATAAAACTGTTGCTCTATTGATACAAGGCATCAAAATAAAACTACACCATACTTATGCAACACCAAAATTATGCAACACCAGAAAACAAGAAAATAGTATATAACTTCTATCCCAACCATTTGCTAAAATTCATTTTCCATTGATACAGATTTCGGGATACATATTACATACTGGACATAATCAACTCAACACACTAATACATATTACATTAACTCTTTTAATCATAATCTCAACCAAAATATACATTCGTACGTCACTCATGGGAATTTTAAGAAAATAATCAACATAGCAATGTTTATTACAACAACAACACACAACCCTACTAACAACATCTTTATCCACTTTCTTGACATCTTCAAACGTTTTTCCAAGCTACAAATCTTGGTTCTTTGTTTAGCAATAGTTCCATCTTTGTCATCCCCAATGTCTTCAATGCACTTGCACCATCTAAAAAAATTGCATCCCATGCTTACGCCACTCCTATTCTGTATTAGACAAAATGATAACCAAAATATCAATACCAATGCATTTTTTTTTCATAAACCATACTTTAATATATCTCACCTTGTACTTTGGACACCCCCAAAATTGCCTCCCAAAATTTTTGGCAGTTGTTGCGGTTCTCAAAACCGCAAATTCCCCACAATCGCAAATGGGAACAATAAAAGTCGTCTTACTCCCACCGCCAGGGCTAGAATTCGATCATTGCTGCTGCACTTCCATTCAGTTACAGATGCATGATGATACAAATGCAGATCTATAAGCACACATTTCCGCCACAAACGGAGCTAAATCCACAAAAGAATCACAAACGGGCCTACAACCACGAACAAATAAAAAACGCTAATTACTCCTCCCCAGCTAACGAATCTACAATCACCGACTCCACCACAAATGACGACTCTCCTATATGTCAACTCACTTGTTTCTGGGAACAAGGCAGCAACAAAAAAGTTTACGCAAGGAAACCCTAACGGGCACCCAATTTCTTAATCTCCACCGATTCAATCTAATGCCTCAAACCCTAATCACCAAAAAATGACGTGTCACCTACTTCGCAATCCACGTAACCCCTTATCTCTGTCACATAAGCACCACTTAACGCCATTTGGTGCGACTTAATAGAAAAGACTATTTTGAATACATTTTAAAAAACTTAGAGACTAAATTGATTTTTTTAAAAATCACTGTACTAAATTAACTATTGACTCTAAATGTAAGAAAAAACAATAATTAAACTTATATTATATATATATATTTATTGGGACATTAGACTTATTTAGGATGTGATCCAAATGGACTAGGTTCAGCCGACCTTATATGTTAATTTGTTTTAAAAAATAATCATTATAATTTTAAGATAATTGAAAAATAATATTATTTTATTAAAACATACATGTATTATAATTTATATATAAATAATTGTATTTAAAATTAAATTAATTTTATTTATGTAACTCAAATTTTAAAAATAGGAATTTTTTAATTGTTTAAAAATTATAATTATTTAAAGAAACTTTTTATAATTGATCAAAATAGCTGGTTTACTCAATATACCGAGCAACTTTTTTTTTTCTTCACTTTTACTATTTCAATGTATACAAATTTCAAAAAAGAAAAAAAAAGGTTTAAGTTAGGTCAAATTTAAAATTATAAGTATGGATAATTGATTAAATTAAAATGCATGAAAAACATATTATAAGAGATTTTTAATTGGAAAGAAGACATGTTTATTTAGTTTTAAAAATAGAAATGAAGAATGAAATATGGCACTAGTTAAAGAAAAAAAAACTAAAATATCAAATATATAAAAATAAAAATAACCATAACAATTTGCGAGTTTGCAAAAAAATAATAAAGAAATTTTAATACTACTTTTTTTTTTTGTGAGTTATTATTTAGATATATTCTCTTTATGACTTGATAAAAGTAAACTTTTAGGGGAAAAGATGAATAAAAGCAACTTTAGGTTTTTTTTTGTGTCCTAATTTTTTAATTGATAAAAATATAAAGTGAAAGACGGCAAACAACTGGTGATTCCTTTATCGTAACTTTTATACAGTTAAATACTCAATCAGAGTTTTTATTTTTTTTAAAAATTAAATTATTGCCAATTTACACGTTTAAAAACAGAAATATCATTTAAATATTATTATATTAAATAGAAAACTAAAAAGTTTAAAATAAATCACAATATCTCTATACTTAATTGTGTACTACTATAGTAGTTCTCAAATATACATTAATATGATCATAATGAAATTAATGGACTAGTTTAATTATTCATTTATTTTCTGTAGCTATAAAAATGGTACCAGTCAGTGTTTTCCCTTAAAAATAATCTACATAAATATCAATACATATATTTTAATTATTTTTAGTTTCAATACATGTTAATTTATAGTTTTCATCATTTAAAGTATTGAACTAAAAAATTAAAATAGTATATATAACTTACAATGATTTTTAAATACAAAAACTAAGAGGTAAAAGATTATTCAAAGAAGAAATGTAAAAGAAAATCCCTTCAACAAGATGTAAGAAGGGCGGAAAAACCGAAGTGAGAATAGTTCAGTTCAGTTCAGATTGCTCCAATCTTAGTATATTCATACACTATTAATCCTTTTCAATATTTTATTACCAAATATCGTTGTTGAATATTCACAATCCAACCTTAAAAAAATGTTTGGAGCTGTAGCAGCTTCCACAGCACTTGGCTTTTCACCACTCACACACCCCACAAGAGTTCTTGTTCACAAAGGAGTCTCAAATTCCACATTGCCATTGAGCAGCCATGGCCACTCTTTCTCACTCTTATCATCCACCCCTATGCATTTCTCTTCACACAAGAGCAGTAGAAGACAACCCCTTTTCCTTGCACAAGTTGCTTCATCTTCAGGTTAGATTCTGTGGTCACTACTACTGTCAGTTATTTTCAGCTTTATTTTTGCTTTTTCAATTCTCATCAACTCTCACTTTTTAGTGCCAATTTCTATTGCCCGGTTCGTTTCTTCTACTGCTTCTTGGAAAGCACTTGGTACTTTCTTGGAAAATAAACAATGCAGACTGGGGAATAAACTTTAAGGGTTGTCGAGATTGTGGAGATTATTCCATACCCTTAAATGTTAGATTGATGTTGCTATAGAATATGTGTTTTTTGTTTTCTTTTTCTTGAAAAATTTAAACTAAATGTTAATTTTTAGTCCTGCCAGGTAACTTGTTTAAATCGAGAATAATGCTTTTGCATATTCAATTGGAGGGTGACATGGTTACAGTTGAACTTTTTTTTTTTTTTACTTCTTTGTACTGGTACAACGAATATTCACCTTTACTTTAAGAAGGCCTAGAAGAGAAAGAGAAAAGAAATGGTAGAGAAGATTCTGGTGTTGTTCTTTTTATTGTTATTACTATACTTTATGGGCTAGTTTCTGACTTTCACTGAAGTGTAACTTCAATAGTTGTAATAGTTCTTAAACATGGGTGTGGTGTCCTCTGTAGTTCCTTTTGCATCTCTAAACAAGGAATAAATGTGAGAAGGAACAAGGCTGTTGTATTTGCTTTTCTGAACTCTACATTTCAAAATACCTTGTACTTGAGGCATCTCGTGTGAGGCAATAATAAGAAATAGATAATTGTTGGACTGATAGAGCAAGTTAAAAGCCATATAAGATATGCATAAAGTAAGAGATTTCTTCTATGTATGATGCATGACTATATTCTTTTTGGAGAATCCGGAAGCTTTTAAAGATTCTCTAAAACGAACATCTATGTGTGCCTCTATTTTTATATCGCATCCCGGAGTTTGTTGGTAAAAAAACATGATAAAGGAGAGCCTATAACATGATAGGAAGAGCATCTAGCACGAGAAAGATGAGTGTCTAGCGCAAGAAAAATGAACGTCTAGCGTGAGGGAGTGTCTAAGGGACAAAGAAAGAGGGAAATCAGAGAAGGAGAGAGCAAAAGAGAGGTCTAGGTGTAAACCAGATGATGATTTACAGAAATGGGAACCCCACAAGTTAGGTTCCACAAATATGCAATAGAAGAGAGAGTTACAAGATTTTACAAGTACATCTAACGTTTTTACAAAAGCAGCCGGTTTATAACAATGTCCTCCCCTAAACAACATCCTTGTCCTCAAGGATTAAAATTGGGACATTTCTTTTCCAAATCATAGTAGAACTCCCATGTTGTGTCGTCACGTAGCTGGTGTTTCCATTTAACCAACACTTTTGTAACAACAATGCCTTTTGTCTTCATTGCGATCTTGTCCAAAATAGATTCAGACTCCTTTTGTTGTTGCAATATCTTTAGTTGCAAAAGGTAATCTGTTAAAAATCATTGCTGCTCCAACATGTTTCTTGAGCTGCGAGACATGAAAGACATTATGTATTTGAGATTGTGGTGGTAGATCTAACATGTAAGCAACCTCCCCTACTCTGTCCACAACTTTACACGGACCAAAAAAATTAGGACTAAGCTTCATGTTTTCCCTCTGAGCCATGAGATCTGTTTATGTGGATGGAGTTTCATATAAACAAAATCTCCTATTTGATAAACCCTGTCTTTTCTGTGCCTATTTGTTGTTTGTTTCATTCTCTCTTGAGCTTGCTGTAAATGAAATTTCAGAGCATCTCCTCGTGTTTAATAAGACTTCTGTCAACCAATTCAACTCATGATTCACTAGGAAGGTATGGAAAATATATGGGAGGGGATTGGCCATATAAAATTTCATATGGCGTTGAATTGGTGGCTGAATGATAAGTGGTGTTATACCACCATTCTCCTAAAGCTAGCCATTTGCTTCACTGTCGTGGAGAATCTGAACACATACAGCAAAAGTATGTTTCTAGACATCTATTATCAACTTCTGTCTGCCATCCGTTTGTGGGTGATGGCTGGATGATAGTTGAACTTGCACTCCTTGATAAGCCATGATGAACTCAGACCAAAAGTTGCTGATAAAAACTTTGTCTCGGTCACCTCTAATAGTAAGAGGGAAGCCATGTAATTTGAAGATATTATCCATAAAAGCTTGAGCTACATCTTTAGCTGTGTAGGGATGGGATAAAGGAATGAAATGAGGAGCCTTACTTAGTCTATCCACAATAACAAAAATAACTTGTTTCCCAAAAGAATTTGGTAATCCTTCAATGATATCCATGGTAATATGTTGCCAAAAGTTGCTGATAAAAACTTTGTCCCGGTCTCTTGTAATAGTAAGAGAGAAGCCATGTAATTTGAAGATATTATCCATAAAAGCTTGAGCTACATCTTTAGCTATGTAGGGATGTGATAAAAAAATGAAATGAGTAGCCTTACTTGATCTATCCACAATAACAAAAATAACTTGTTTCCCAAAAGAATTTGGTAACCCTTTAATGAAATCCAAGGTAATATGATGCCATATGTGATCTGGAATCGGTAAGGGTCTAACAGTTCAGGGGAAGCTGAAGTTCCATATTTGCTTCGTTGACAAACATCACATCGATTAACAAAACCTTTGATATCTTTAGTCATGCCTTTCCAATAAACCACAACTTTGATTCTTTGCATTGTTGCGTTGATACTCGAGTGTCCTCCATTAGGTGAAGAATGCAGCTAAACCAGAATGTCTTTTCTCAGATCATCATTGTTTCCCACAATTAATTATATGTACTATTCTTCTTCTTAAATCACCTTGCTGCAAACGATAAAATTTGTGAGATTGAGGATCATTGCAACTCCTTGATAAGTCGTTGAAGATTATCATCAGCAAGAACATGTTTGCTGAATTTTCTGCAACATGTGGTTGGATTTGGTGAGAATACATAGCTTTACACTCGGGACTTTCCACTCTTGAAAGTTTACCTGCCACCAGGTTTTGTTTTCCCTGTTTATGTTCTACAGAAAAATCAAACTCCATCAATTTAACCTATCATTTTTGTTGGAAAACAGTTGCTAACCGCTGATCCACCAAATACTTCAAACTGTAGAGATCCGTTTTGACCACACAATGATTAGGTAATAAGTAATGGCACCATTGTTGAACCGCAAACACCAGAGCGAAGAGTTCCTTTTCATATGTAGAGAGACTGCTGCTGCATATTCAACTTCTTGCTGATAAAAGCAATAGGTTGTTGATCTTGCCTAAGGACAACTCCAATTCCTGTCCCTTATGCATCGACTCCCACTGTAAATGTCTTAGAAAAATTTGGTAATGCCAGCACAGGAATATTAGAGAGGGTCTTCTTTAAGTTCTGAAAAGATTCTGTTGTAGCAGATGACCATGTAAAACTGTCTTTCTTAAGCAAATCTATGAGTGGCTTAGCAATCCATCCGAATCTCTTAACAAATCTGTGATAATATCCAACTAACCCCAAAATACCCCGAAGGTTTTTAATTTTTGTGGGTACTGGTCAGTTTGCCATGGATTCAATTTTTCTAGGATCGGTAAAGACACCCTCCTTAAAAATAAAGTGCCCCAAATTCTCCACCTTATCAATGGTAAAGAAACACTTTGATCTTTTATAAAATAAGGAGTTAGATCTCAATGAGTGGAACACCTGCCATAAATGAATAACATGATATTTAATATTAACACTTTTATATATGAGAATATCATAAAAAAAAACTAGCAGAAATTTATGCGAAAAGGCTGGAAAACTACATTCATCAGTCCTTGGAATGTGGCTGGTGCATTTGTGAGGCCAAATGGCATAACAATGTATTCATAATTCCCTCCATGTGTCTTGAAAGTTGTCTTATATCATTAGGAGAATGGGGAATTTATTTTTAATAGTGTTCTTAATCAACACACTCCATGATCCGTCTTTCTTACCGACTAGAACAACTAGATTGGCATAAGGGCTGTTACGGTTTTGTATAACTCCTGATTTCAAGTAATCCTGAATCAGCTGGTCAATGATATCTTTTTGTGATATTCATATCTGTATGGCCTCTTATTAACCATATTTGCTCCTTGAATCAAAGGAATAATACAATGATCATGAACTGGTCTAAAGAGAGGAAACTAATTCGGCTCTTCGAAAATGTCTTCAAAATCATCTAATACTTTGTGTATTAATGGTGGAACTGGAGGTTGAGTTTCCTATGCTGTTAAAGCATGTAGTAAACCGCTGCTCGCATCACACAACTGCAGCATAGACACATGAACTCCCCCTTCTAGAGTCTTAGCATGTGTTGTTTCTTCACTGTTTTCCCCCCTTGATTGACATAACCTCTCAAAACATGTCTCTTGCCATTCACGAAACTCCATAGTCAATTTTGCAAAATTCCAGGTCATGTCTCCTAAATTAACTAACCATTCCACCCCAAGCACTAAATCACAACATCCCAATAAGAGTAAGAAAACAACAGATGTGAACGTTGTTTACTGTGTTCGCCACGTATAATTTCGAACAATAGAAAAAATTGTTATCTTTTGTGTCATCTGCAACCATGACAAGTAAAGGTTCTCTTTCCTCAATTTGGCAACCAAATTTCTTGGCCATTTGAATATCAAGAAATTATGGGTACTGCCACTACCACTGTCCTGCAGAATATGTAGAGGGTGTTTTCTAAGATACCCTATAATCCTCATTGTATGAAAGTTGGTAACTCCTTTGAAATTTGTGGATCACAAGCATTTTCAGCCAGCCTCTTGGGATCAGATACCTTATCACTATCCTCAATATCTTCCATTCCAATTCTAACACATGAACCTGCAACTTCTTGTGGGTAAGAGTATGCCCTCTGGTGTATATGGTTCATTACAAAAATAGCAAAGGTTCTTGGATCTTCTTTCACTCGTATAGGTGGGAGTTAAAGTCTGTGAATTCCGAACTGTAGATTTAGGCAAGTCATGATTCTGGGTAACAGCAATTTTATCCGATAACAAAGGTTTTGGCCCCAAAATACCTCTGTTCTTGTTAACTTGTCTTGAATTTGGAATTGTTGTTGACAATTTCGCAGATTCATACATTCTTGCTAACATGAAAGCCTTTTGAACCGTTGGAGGTTGAAATACTCGAACAAGCATCTGAATGTCTTTCCATAATCCTCCAAGAAAATAACTGAGTATACTGTTCAGAGAATTTGAGACGGTTAATTGGAGCATTGAATTGCTCATGATATTCTTCCACCGTATTAGTTTGTCAGAGTATCATAAGATCAACCATAGGATCAATATAGACATCACCAAATCTTTCCTTAATCATCATCTTGTAAGCAAGCCAAGAAATGGAGGAACAATTCTTGAATTTGGATAAAGCAGTATGCCATTGAAGGGTACGACCTTCTAGGTGCATGACTGGCAATTGGACCTGGACATCAATCGAGAAAAAATTCTTGCATTGATAAATCAATTGATCAACATTGTCTCCATTGAATCTTGGAAAGTCTATTCTCGCCAATGGAGTACCACAAAATAGGGAGCTGACCGGGATGGTCCTTTGCCAGTGACATTCAGTTCCATTGAGTGATTCAACAATTCTTGCATTGAATCTTTTAAAGAATTTGTAATTGTGCGTTGCAAGGTTCCCGCTTTGCATCAACTCAAACGAATAGACGTTCTTCTAATTCTTTCATCATCACCACATTTTGTGTTGAATTCGCCATTCACTAGGAAGGAACCAATTTGATACTAATCGATAAGGGAGAGCGTATAACGCGATAGGGAAGGACATCTAGCACGAAAAACATGAAATTCTAGCGTGATACAAGCGAGAGTCTAGCACGAGGATGAGCATCTAAGTGATAGAGAAAGAGGGAAACTGGAGAAGGAGAGAGGAAAAGAGAGGTCTAGGTTTAAAACACACGAAGATTTACTGGGAACCTTACAAGTCAGGTTCCACATATATGCAATAGAAGAGAGAGTTACAATTTTTTACAAGTAAGTCCGACATTTTCACAAAGAGCAGCCCCTCTTTATAGTGACTAGCAGTTAGGTTTTATAACAAAACAAGTAGCAAAATTTAGGTGGCATGAGTATCTTGTAATTGAACACAAGTTCTTAGCTATTAGGCACAGACTCTGACATAGACATAAGCACTTCGTCGCTATTAATGACTTAGAATCCAAAATATTGGATACCATAATACTGTGTATGTGCTGTATATGGGTGTGTGAGAGAGAGGGAGAGAACTCAAATAAAATTGAAAATTGAAAATGAGCAACATACCAAAAGTTCTAAATTGAGAATTGAGACTTGTATATATATCTAAGAATGACATTTTTATTTACATATTTTTGATGATAATGAAAATACATTAAAAGAAGTACCTGTTTGTCAGGTGGCATGAAGGATTTCTCTTTAACTTAGACAAAGAGGGCATAACAGCAATACTAGGCTTCACTATCAGGGTGCTTGTAAAGTGTCTAAATTTCCATTAGGAGTTTGAAGTCTGTTTGCATTTACTGTTACATAAGACTCCATTCAAACTATCAAGATCAGTTACAATTAATTAAGCTATTTGCCTGTCATACTATTGGCAGCTTTTTCAGTAAGATGAGCATGGGTTTTAATTTGTCATGCCAAGTTGCTCCTCGAAGTATAATCCTATGGTAACAAAATTGACCCAATCCATTTTTAAGCTGAACTATTGGCAGGTTGTTTAGTAAGATGAGGATGAAGTTTAGTTATTTGATTTTGCCAAGTTAGTAAAATAGCAGAGTTGCTGTTCTTTTTCCTTATCCATTGCTCCTATTTTTAAGGTTATTTATGGTAACTATTTTAGATTTTAGGTGGCCTGAGGATTTTCTGTTGGTATGGGGGTTGATTTGTGAAAATACAGTTTATTGTGAATAGTTTATTACAAATTATCTTTCCTTCTCTGTGTCTTGCTAATTGATTGTTGGGAAGTCTTGCACCACCAGCCTCAATTCTTAGGACTTACGTTATATATCTATTGAACAACTTAACTTAATTTCAATTGGTTTTTAGATGAAATCTGAAATGGTATGTTCATCTTGGTATATCACCTATTTTGATTCGTTTCCTATTCAATTGATGCCTAATTTATTTAATTTTTGTATTTCATCATTGCAGCTGCAAATGCTGAATACGTGGAGGAGCCAGAAACAAATGTGAAATTCCAGACATGTTTGAATTTTCCGGGTTGCTCAAATTCACTAACTTTGTTAGGAACTGGTTAGTTGTTATAGTACCACATGACTTTTGGAAGAGAAAAGATTAGAGTGTTCTTCATGAATGAAAATAGGATACAACTACATCCCTAATTTGATATGTTAATATGAAAAGATATATATTATAGCAAAAGTCATGTTATAGTATCATGACTTTTTGAATATAAAAAGATAAAAATCTGAGCATGTCAGAAAAGATTGATATGTCTGAAACCAATAATATGGTCTGTTAATACTAAACATATTATCGAAATTTCACATGCATTTGTGGAGCAGGATTGTTTTTGTTTATTTCGTGCTTCAAAAACTTTCTTTAGGACAAGGTGTACTGTAAATGGGAGACTAAATAGATTGATATCATGAGGAATTTACTTTCCTGGATATGAACTTCTAAATAAATTTCACGCGATTGATTGTGGCGTTTTAACTAGATAGCATTGTGCCTAAAATCAAACCTCTTGTGAGAGCACAACAAAGTGATTTGTCTGTACCATGAGGTAATTACTGCAATTAGTGAACTGATGACATTTAGGAAACATATAGTCAACAACTGATGTTAAGTACAAGGCACTGCATTTTTTATAGGAGGATGAAAGTATATTATTAATTTTTCATATAGTTGTGTGGGAAACAAAACTTGGTACAGCTATAAACTACTATTATTTCAATAACTTCCATCAGTATTGTATTGCAAATCTTTTTTCGGCCGGTGGTATTGCCATCCCTGAAGACCAGTAGCATTTGTTAAGTTTCAATAATGCGGTTATGCTTTTATTTTCAATGTCGTAAACTTGATGGATAACAATACTTATTTCAGGATACAGGGAGAAAGTTTTTGCGATTGTTAGTGTTAAGGTCTATGCTGCAGGTTTGTATCTAGATCAACATATTACCAGTGAATTGAATGCTTGGAAAGGGCAATCAAAAGATGCTATTCAAGGGAATTCCTCCTTGTTCCAGACCATTTTCCAATGTAACAACTTCGTATTCATTTATTTGTTTCTACAATGCTCTCACAGAATGAATAATTTGATAATATATGCCTTTCTTTATATGATTGCAGCTTCTTTTGAGAAATCATTGCAAATTATTCTTGCAAGAAATATTGATGGTAAAACTTTTTGGGAGGCATTAAGTGATGCCATATCTCCAAGAATTCCAGCATCCACAACTGCAGATGAAATTGCTTTGACCATTTTCCGTAGTGTCTTTCTAGATCGCCCTCTTAAGAAAGGAACTTTCATAATTTTGACTTGGTTGAACCCCTCCAAATTGCTTGTAAGCCTATTTTCATATTTTTTTTTTGGTATTTTCTTTAAACAAATTAGATCGTATATATCTATTTTTCCTCCATTTACCTTTTGCTGTCTAAAATGTTCTAACCAAGTCCATTGAGATTTCAGGTTTCTGTCTCCTCCAACGGGCTTCCATCTACTGTAGATGCTACAATTGAATCTGAAAATGTGGCTTCTGCTCTTTTCAATGTATTCCTTGGAGATAATCCTGTTTCTCCATCCTTGAAAGCTTCAGTGGCTGAAGGCTTGTCAAAAGCACTCAAATAGAAAAGTTCAGTGTCTATTGAGAAAGTTGCATACATCTTTGATTTATAGAAATTGTTCAATCGTTAAACTATTGCTATAACCTATATTCTCCTGATGTCTATGTAAGCATGCTTCATGGTCCACTGATGTATGTCTAGTGTACACTTAGAAGCTGTTACCTAGTTCCGGTGTTTATGTCTAGTCATTTAAAATAACTTATTTTGCCATTAGTATACTCTTAAATCAATTCTGATTTACTATTTCTGCTAGGAAACAATCACTTCATCATGCATTTTCTTCTCTGACCAAAGCTATATATCTTCTACTTGGTGGATTGAAATTTAACCATATCACGCTGTATATTAAAATCTTTAGGTCCCTGAATAATTACAAAATTTTTATTGAAGCTGATAAGCACCAGGCAGTGGTTGACTATTAATATCTCAAGGCCACATCAATTTTTTTTCCTTTCAAAATTCAATATTTTCCCATACATTTTCTTTTATGTCCCCCATTCCCCTCTCTCTCTTGAGCATGGCACTCCCAAGCTACATCTAACTTGGAGTCTAGCTCCACAACCGCTTGTGGGATGGTTTTCCAGAAACTCCAGAGTTCAGAGTGATGGTTTTGATGTCAACATCAGGATTCCGTGACAAGTTTATCTTGTTCTGTTTGGTCAAGCATTTTGACAACATCACCCATGGTTGGCCTCTTCAAAGGATCTGGTTCAAGACACATCATTGCAATGTTGAACACCTTATTTACCTCTTGCATTGAACAAGATCCTAAGCTACTATCAAGGACTAAATCCTCCTTGTTCTCTCTAACAACAGCCTTCACCTGTTACAATAATAACAATGATTTTCTGGAAAGTAAGTGCTCATTCCAAAGTTGGGTCTAACTTAAGTAATTTGAAATAAGATCAAGTAAATACTGTTCTAATTAAACTTGGTACCTAACATAAAAATTACATCCCTTTTGAATATTAAAAAGAATGTGTTTTATAAATCCTTGGTAATAAAGGTACGAATAAAAGCAAGTTAAATGGATTATATGCTATTTATGTTGTTCTTTCAGTTACAAAATAGATAATGCTCAGCTTTATATGTTTATGATTTCATCTGTTTAATAGATTAATGCAATTCATAGTCGAGGTCAATGCTTCAAAGTTCGAATTTTCCTTTATTTTATTTTATTTTAATCTCCACATAATTTCTTGTTGTCAAATTTAAATAGAATGATATGCTTGGCCCTGGCTTTCAAACCATGCTTCCTTGATACCAGTTTCACAATGATAGAGCTAAAAACATGATACTTGATTAGAAAAATTAAGTGCTACACAAATTATTTCCTTATTGAATTCAAACTTGTTTGATGAATATAATCATGGAAGGAAATATTTAAGAATTTGTCTTACCCATGTGACAAGCATGGTTCCCTCTTCCATAAATGCTTCATCACTGGGTTTTTTCCCAGTTAAAAGCTCCAGTAAAACAACTCCAAAGCTGTAAACATCCCCTTTGAGTGTCGCCCTTCCTGTATCAAAATATTCTGCATGCAAACAATAATCAAGCTGGTAAAAGAAAAGAAAAATAATCAATTTGAAACACAAGTAGTTTGAAATGTAAAAACTGTAAGTGACTGGCTTGCGTCTATACCAGGTGCCAAGTATCCGAAAGTTCCAGCCACTAATGTTGAGACATGAGTTTTATTTGGTTGCATCAAAGTGGCTAATCCAAAATCAGAAACTCGGGCATCCATATTTTCATCCAACAATATGTTACTTGACTTGATGTCTCTGTGGATAATGCGAGGGATGCAATCATGATGAAGATACGATATTCCTCTAGCTGCACCTGCAGCTATTCTATATCTGGTTGGCCAATCCAAAAACTTCTTGTCCCTTGATCTCCCTGCATCACTTTGAACTTTGCAATTAGAAACTCAATTACCATTTGAAAAAATTCCAAAAACCATAAAACAAACACAAGAGACTTGTACTTCCTCAATCGTGATGTGCTGCTGAATAAAGAGAAAATATTGAATTTTAACTAAGAATACTGGTAGAGAAAATATGAGAATAAAAGAGAGTCAATAGTAAAAACTATAATGCATCAAAATGTTTATTTCATAATTTCCTTCCATTTCCTCTCCTTTTGACTTCTACCAAATGTTGGGAACTTAGTTTTAGAAACAAACAAATGCGTACCATGCAAAAAGGAGTCCAAACTTCCATTGGGCATTAGCTCATATATGAGAAGATTGTAGTGTTGTGCAGTGTAATATCCATGAAGGGTCAAAATGTTGCGGTGTTTAATGTCTGCCATTGCTTCCAATTCTCTCTCAAAACCTTTATCTCTCTCGGCAGTTCCACGGTTTAGTTTTTTTACTGCCAAGGCTGTGGACTCATCTAGTTTTAGTCCATAAACCACACCGTAACCACCTGACCCAATGATGTCCTTGTTGTTCAGTTTCTGTGTCTTCTTTAAGATCGCATCAGCTGTGAGAGATTTAAGTTCGGAGGACCTAAATAGTACTATCTTCCCTCCTGCATTATGAAATCAATTCATATTACTTTGTCTTAATTTTTTCTCTGCAAGAACTAAAGTAAAAAACATCCCCTTTTTCCTCCATACCTGGATAGCCTTCTTCATGAACCATCTGTTTTCTTCTCCATCTTTTGTAGAGGAGGACTGAAATAACAATCTTGGATATCACAAAAGCGATGAAGCATATGGTTATGGAAAAGGCTATAATCAAGGCATTCCTCATTTCTGCAATAAGCTAGTGCTTAAATTTTAAGAACCTGAGGATGCAGAAAATTAAAATAGCCAATTAAGACCATGCATTAGTTCAGGATTTCTCATTGCTAACTTGCAGAATTTGGAATACGAGGACAAGTTGAAAATTTGCTGCACAAAATATGCAGAACTATAATTTTATTTTTTCCTGAATGAAACAAATCTCATGTATGGAGAGTAGGAAATCTCACAATAATTCTGGGCTAGTATTTTGTCTATTCTGATTGCTTAGAAGAATCACTTCAAAACTTCAATTTCTGGTACCACGACTGCTTCTGAAGATGAACATAGCTGCCATCTTCACAGACTGGAGGAGCCAAAGTTTCGCAGACTTATTAACTGTTAAGAGGAGAGAAACAAGCAAGGGAAGTTCAGAGTTATTTTCTCACTAACCATAATTACATCCTAGAATGGTGGAGCCTAAGTTAACCAGAAAAGGAAGATCACTGAAGATGACGATGATGATGGTAGGAGGAAAATAGAAGTTTGTACAAACACCTTTTTGAAAATAAGGTATATCTGATCATAAAGTTTCACATGAAGAAGGCCTACCTTATTTTATGTTTGTCCATATCTTCTCCCTGGCCCAAACAAACCATTGTAACATGACACCTATTTTGCACAGTTTTCATGGAAAGCATAGGTAAGAGGATAAAACCAGTCAAAAATGTCTGTGTTGTTGTTTAAGAACACAATGTCAAAGGATTGATTTAGTGGTAGAGTCGCGAAAACCTTGAACACACACAATAGAAAATTCTTTTTCAACATTTTTTTATTGCACATTCAACCAGACATTACTAGAAATCAATTTAAATTGACAGTACTTGAACACACACAAAATAGATAATTCTCTAAATCACTTAGTTAAAAAAACACAAGTCAGTGTCACTTAAGTCAATTAATGTTGACTATCACTTTTCTATTTGAGGTGAGATGAGGTAAATTTAAATACTTTTTTTCACATCTTTCATTTTAGTATGAGACTTTTTTTTGAAATAAATAACTTAATAATTAAAAGAAGACAAAGAATATAATTGGAGAGAATGATTTATGCTTTATTGATTTGCTCATTTAATAGAGTTGGAAAGTTACTGCATATCATATCTCATATTTTTAAGTATAAATATAGGTAAATTATGATAAAATCAACAACTACAACATCCAAACAACTGAATATAAAAACAAACTGAATAAAAAAAATCTATGTTGCAGTTTATTCTAGGCATAGTTTCAACAAATCTTCTCTTTATCTCAATGGCGGGACACTTAATTTATTTTTTACAGCTTCAAATCTGACTTTTGGGAGGAATTTTGTTAAAATGTCTACAATTTGATCTTCAATTAATTTTTTCTATACACTGAGTTAATTCAACCAACTTCTTGTCCCTTGACTTGAAATCCCTTTGGTTGCTCTACATATATCTCCTCTTACAAATAACCATTTAAAAATGTAAAATTTATATTTAATGGAAAATTTTTTAATCTTTATGTGGAGCCAACACAAGCAACATTCTGATTTAAGCAAGGTGTGCAACAAGAAAAATTGTTTTTGAAAAATCTACTCCAAATACTTCTACATAGCCTTTCATCACTCGTATGTCCTTGTGTTTATTTATAAAACCATTTACATTTAGTTTAGTTCTATAAACACATTTCACTCCTATGGGTTGTTTGTGTTGAGGTCGATCCACTTGCTCCCTTCATAGCATTAATCAACTTCTTATCTTTTTTCAATTTCTTCAAATTCAACAAGTTCTAAGACAATTACACCTTTGATAAATATCTAATAGAAATATTGTTCCTTTGACAAGAATTTCATCAACTTCATCATCAAAGAGTTCTGAAGTTTCTGGAAGTTTCTTTCTTACTAGCTCCTCCCAATTCTATTGTTAATCTTCCAATAACTTTACATCTCTACTCACAAGAATTTTTTCATTTTTTGGTTGGAAAATTTTGTAAGTTTTAGACGTGCTTTTGTATCTAATGAAACTCTGGGTTCAACATTTTTTTCAAGTTTGTCCCTTTTAACCTATCGAACATAAGAAAAACAAACACAACCAAATATTGTCAAATATTGTAAACTTGGTTTGTACCTAAACCAACCTTCAAATGGAGTTTTTTTGTTAAAAACTCTAGTTGGTAGTTTGTTCAACAAAAGAACAATAGTGCTTGCAATCTTTGCCCATAACTTCTTTGGCAAATCCTTCTCATGTAGAGTATACCTTATTATCTCCATAATGCTTCTATTTTTCTTTCATTTACACCATTCTATTGTGGGGTGTATGGCATTGTAAGTTTATGCTCAATGTTAGTTTCTTCACATTATTTATCAAAAACGTCATTTATACATTATTTTCCATTGTTAGACTTTATTATTTGCACTTACAACCACTTTGATTCTCCACAAATGCTTTATATTTCTAGAAAATACTGGAAACCTTAATCTCGGGTTTTAAAAAATAAACCCAATAATATATGTTATAATGATCAGTAAAGTTAATATAATATTTATTACCATTTAAAGACAATACTCAATAAGTCCCTCGACATTTGTGTGAACTAGTTTTAGTCTTTGAGTTGCTTTCCATGCGGTTTGAGTAAATGGTTTTCTAACTAGCTTACCAAATTGGCAAGCCATGCAATATGCCAACTTGCCTTCAATCATCGAGACACCTTTGACCAAGGCATGTTTATGAGTATAATAGTCATGTGAGATGAAAATGTTTGAGTCTTTTGTGCCATAGATCAAGCTTGGTAGTTGTGTTTGAAAAACTATTTGCTCCTCCTCCATTAGATTTAGATCATAACTTCTAGATCTCATTTCCCTTTAATCCATCTTTGCCTTTTGCATCTATGATAAAAAAACCAATGATCTTAAAATATGACTTTGAAGCCCTTTTCCACAAGTTATGCAACAAAAAGAAATTCTAGTCAATATTACACACATATAAAATGTCATAAATTTAGTTCAAACCTGTCAAGATTTCAATAGCAACATTTTCTTTCCCTTTAACTCAAATCACCATTTTCAATTTTAACTTTAGAAATGATGCTTTTGTCAAGCTCTTTAAAATGCTTCTCATAGTTACTCATATGGTTTGTGCAGTTGCTATCTATCAACCATGAGTTACTAGAAGTGTTGGTTGTAGCAAAACATGTTACAACAAAGAGTTGATAATCTTCTTACTCCTCCAAAGTCACATTTGCCTCTTCTGATTTAGACTAGCATATTCGCTCTACATGTCTCAAATCACACCAATTCTTTCTACGTGTTGCAACATTTTAACTTTGGATGATTTGTCTTTTTGTAATGTGGACAAGGGGGAAGGTTCTCACTTTGCTTATTGTTGGAGCCTTCTTTCTTTTGGTTCTTCCATTTATTGTTCCTTTTTTCTTGCCATTTTTATAATTTTGTGCTTTTACACGAAAAACACCTTGTACAGTCTCCTTTTGTCTCATCATTCTTCTTTGATCTTGAGCCTATAAAGGATTGCCAATTCTCAAAGGTGTGAGTTGACAGTGTAAGACTCGAAGATCACACTAAGTCATATTTGAGGCATTCAAACCTTCACGAAGATTAAAGATGCTCATATCGTAGTAGATGAACACTGATTATCTTAGTATGTGTATTAAGTTGATTTTAATGTAATCTGTTTATGTGGTTCTCTTCCCAAACTTAATTGATCCAAGAAAAACTTCAAGAACTATCTTTCAAAATGTTTGGAACTTGTTGAATTTGTTAAACGTAGTTTAAAATGAGTTGATTGATATATTAGTCTGTTGAAATGTTCTTAACTGAAGTTTTTAAAGATTAAAGTGGATATTTTAACTGGTTGATTTATTGAATCAATTGATTAAAATCATTTAATATTTTCAAAAGTTTAGAAAAAGTTTTTCTACCAGGGGCATCACGTTCTCATAATCTTAAATCTTTTTTATTGTCAAAGAATTTAGTTTTAATAAAAATTAAAACCTTGACTTAATCCATTTTTTCACCTTTAGTGAAATCAACAGATTAATTCGAAGTTTTAATGTTAAAGTGGACAAATTTAGCTTTGATCAAAACCATTTTTACAATTTTAAATTTGGCTTTGAATTTTTTATTTTTTTTGAATAACAACGAGAAAGAGAGATCTTCATATTCTTCTGAGATTAAGAAAAGGATTACAACTGAGCCTTTGAATATTGGAGAAAATGTTTTGGCATTCTTGGATCCTTTTGCATTGGCAAAGATTGTTTTATGAGTTTTCCAGAACCTAAAAGTCTTTGTTGTAAAACTCAGGTGTATTCATTCTAAATTCTAAAACTCTAAGTGTGTTGTTGTACGAAATTAGATAGGATTTCTAAGTTTTGTAATGGGTTTATTATGTCTGATGGGAAAACGCTCTTGTAGGGTTCAAAAGGTGTTTTCTTAATTGTATTGATTTGTATTAAACTTTGGTTTAGTGAAATACCAGCTAGTGTGACTAGGGAACTAGATGTAGCTCTTGAGAAAGAGTGAACCAGTATAAAAATTTGTGTGTGACTCTTTCTTTTCTTTCCACTACACTATTTACATTGAACAATCTTGATATCATTTAACACATTTATATGCATGCTTCTTGCGTCTAACGAACTGTAAATCTTGTGTCTGGTATACTTGTTGAATTAGTTCTGTAATCATTGTGAATGAATCATCTAATAAACTTGTAGAATAATCATTAGGTGCATTTCGCATTAACCGTCTAATGAAATTGAAATAAGCTTCTAGTACTTGTTGTGTTCATTAATCATCTAGTGATTGTCTAATCTGATTATTTCTTCTTTGTGTTATTTCTATCTGGTGCCTTGTATTCGAATTAACTTATTCTTTTAAAAATAACCTCGATCTAACTCAAATCTTGCGAAAAACTTTGAAAGTTCAATTTATTCCCCCTCTTGAACTCAACCAACGTTTCTAACAGATAGGTCTTTCGCCTTCTCCAAAACTAAGACTTTTTACTCAAATTTTTGATATAGTAACCATATTTTTGTGAACAATTTTTTTCATAAAAAAAGAGCTTTTCGAGAATTTGCACTTTATTTGCTATACTCATTTGTTGAACTAAACAAATTTTAATTGTTTATATCTCTTTTATGCTCTACATCTCAAATTCTCTAGCCAAGTTGAACACTTGCATTCTCTTATTCTTTCATAGCCAGAGTATTCTTTCTTAAGATAATCCCAAATCTCTTTGACAAATTTAAAATCATAATTCTTGTAAAAATAATTTTAGACATAAAAGAAAAAACGCCAATTTTTAATGCTTCAAGATAACTATAATCTTTGTAGCCCACCACTTATATTCCTCGTCATAAAAAACAGCGCTGAACTTAATGTGTATGCATTTCTCTTCGTTAGTGTTTCTCTCAACTCACATATCCCTCAAGGATAAATACTATAAATACCAATTTGTTGTTAAAAATAATACTTAATAAATTAGAAGAAAAAACATAAAATATAATTGGAGGAGACACTACAAGAAAATCAATAAATAGGAGCTAATTTTATAGACCAAAATAATTAGTTATTATTGCCTAAATTAAAGATCATTTTATAAAATAAAAATATATTATTGGTATTTAAAGTAGTTTTTATTATTAATAAAAATTTATAAAATAGTTTTTAAATTGGTATCTAATCATTAGCTATACTAAGGTTTTAGTTATTAACTACTTTATATTCTAAATTAGTCTCTATTTATCTTTTATAAACTGATTTAAGATCTAAAATATTAATAAATAAAATTTTAATAACTAATTTAAATATTAATTTAAAAATTATTTTATAAATTTTTATTAATAATAAAAATCATTTTAGATATCAATAATTTTATAATTTTTAAAATAATATAATCTAATCAGTGATTAATTATTATTTATCTTAAAATTTGATTATAATGAGAGAATGATTTATGTTTATCGATTTGCGTATTGAGTAAATCTAGACAGAGTTAATATCTCATATCCTAGACACAAGTATTAGTAAATTATAATGAGATCAACAATTAAAAAATCCAAATCAACTGGACAAAAAAGACAAATTAATAAAGAATTAATACCTATGTTGCAAGCTATTCTAGACACAATTTGCAGAGTTTTGTCCATAAATTTTGAACCAAGAAAAAAAAATAGTGTGAAAACCTTCTTGGACTTTTGTGGCATCAGCAAAGTGAATATTTGATCTAGCTGTAAACCAATGTGAATGCGGATTTGATCATACCCTAACCATATTACTTTAGAGAATACAAGTTGAAATGGACAGCAAATGAAAAGTGCTCAAACTTTTACAACATTCATTCATCATGTGCATTCCATGCTGTCACCATTTGTCCTTCTTCCATTAAATTTTAGAGGTTGGGTAGGAAGAAAAAATCCCCATCCAAAACTATTGCCTCAAAAGCTTCCAAGTATCATTCTTTTATTAAGATGTTATAAAAATATTTTATAGTATATAAATAAATGTTTATTTTATTTTACAAGTTAATTCAAATTTAAAATTTATTTTTAATATATTATTAAAGTTATTTATAATTTATTTTAACAAAAATTTATGAAATTATCGACTTCACTTTTTAATATAAGATTTAATAAAAGCTTCTTTATTTTTTAACAGGCCACACAAGATTCCTGTCGGTAGTGTGAATAAAATCTCACAGAAAACCCTATTATAAAATCAGTTTACAAGGTTTAAGATTTTACACGTCTTTCAATTTAGTAATGTGCAGCGTGTGCCATCGACAACTACTAGGCGTGTAGGATGAACAACCATACTATGTTGTTTTATAATACTTCTTAAAAAATTGTGCAACAGTATTAGATGAATCGACGGTCTAAAGATCTGCCTGAATAATATATGACTATTAAACTTCACCAAAATCTTCCATATATTAAAAATTATTAATATATTTTAAATGTATAATTATCACTTTTTTACTTTTAATAGCGTGAAGTTTGGATACTTCTCTCTTAAATGATGTGTTCATATTAAACACATGTATCACACCTTCTATAAAACACAAAGTGTTCAATTTAAAATATATTTTTTAAGTTTCTAATAATTTTAAAATTAATTTTTTAAAAACTTAAATTTATTATATAAATTTTTATTATAATTATAAAATTAAATAATAAATCTTTTTGAATCAGTCATGAGACACATCTTTCTACTTAAAAAAAAATTTAAACATATTTGTGCTCATAAATTTTATTGTCAATTTATATAATTATAAAATTATATAATATATAGATTCATGTTCCTGTGTTTTATATTTTAAAAATTATGCATCTTTATGTATATGTCAGTGTTATATCAATGTCCATGTTACATAGACTGCGAAACAATTTTATATTTCGGTTTAATTAAATTCACTTCAGTATAAAACTATTCTATTACTTCATATTTTACAAAATTCTTATTTTATTTTTTCGCTTTATGATGAGTTTTAACTTTTAGCATTTGTCAATGTAAACTGTGAATCAATGTATTTAAAAATTTAAATAATTATAAACAAATTAAAATAAATTATTTCAAAATAAAATATAATATTTGTGAAAAAGAATTTAAGATGTTAAATGATAATGTTTTTCCTTTATAATATATTTCCCTTCTGCTAAGCTCTCTAAATAAAGTTCGTTGAATTGAATCACATCGTTAAATAAACCTATATATTAAAATAAAGTTAAAGATATTTTTCTTAATATTTTATAATAAGAAAAACTACACACAATCTTATCTAAAAATATAATCATTCATCGATTTATTCATTTATATTATTTTAATTATCAAAGTATTATGTTTAATAAAAGAATATTATTTTTAGTCTTAATTAAAATTTAAAGTTACTCATAAATAAATTGTATTTTTAATTGAGTGTTTGTCAAAATATTTTGTTTTATGAATACTCAAAATATTTTATTCTTATTTGCTTTTACTATTAACAAAGTGTGGCTTATTACTTTGAGTCTTTTTCATCTTTAATTTGTTGATCTACTTCAAAAGAGTAAATTAAGTAAAAAAATATTAAAGAAAACAAGAGAGTAAATTGATCGATTGATCATAAGAAAATATTTTTTTAAGGTACTATAATCTTTTTTCAAATTTCTTAAAATAGACAATTTTTTATTTTAAAACATGAATAAATCGTTAATGTGAAATACGCTTTCTAAATATTTAAATCGCCAACTATACACGGTTTAAAAAAAAATAAAAATTCGTATGTATATGATATACGATTTCAACCAACTTTATTAGAAATCGTATATCTTATATACATTTTTTACTTTTTTAATATATAATAATGTATAAAATTAAAATAAAAAACAAAAAAAATTTAAAATCTTATATTTCATATATGATTTCTAGTTAAAATTAGATATGAAATATAGGTTTTAAATTTTTTAATATAATAATTTTAATATAGGTTATTAATATTTAAAATTAAGAAAAAAAATAAAAAAAATAGAAAGTTAAAATAGTATATGAAATATACGTTTTTAATATTTTAATATATAACATTTTTAATATACGTTTTTAATATTTAAAATTAAAAAAATAGGAGATTAGATAAGTTTAATTTACTATTTATAACTTTTTTATATGTATAATTGAAGAAAATTATTTTTTATAAAATATTTTTTTATTTGAATAAGTTTTTATAGAATGTTTTTTATTATATGTAATTAAAGAATGATTGAATTTTTAGAAAACAATTTTTTATTCAAATATAATTGAAAAATTAAATACATTAAAATTATTTTAAATTATTAATAAAATTAATGATATAATAATTTAATAATATAAAATAATTATTTAAAAAAATATTAAAATAAATTTAATTTATAATAAAAATTAATATTTCGTAATTTTTAAATTAAATTATCATATTTGTGTTCTTGTTAGATTTTAATGTTCTATTTAGACATATTTTTTTTAATGTTTTCTATTTTAACTTTTCAGTTAAAGTTTTCGGATTTATTTAAAGTTTATTAAGAATTCAAAATAATTAAATATATCTCAAATTATTATTTACTTAAAACTTAAATTAAATATATGTGAGAAAAACTGGATGTAAACTTCTAAGTCAATTACCAATTAGTTGAGAACTAATGCATGCCACTTCATTTTCCAAATGATTACGAGTGGCAATGCGGGTCGGTCTGTCCTGCATAGGTCCGTTCTACATTTGGCCCATAAAAAGTAGGTCGGGTTGGCCCGTTTTACATAGAATCTGCAGGCTGATTTTTTTAATCCATCCCGCATAAGAGTTGGTCCCCGGGTCTGTGGGCCAACCCGCATAAGAAATATATTTTTAAAAAAAAATTTTAAAAGAAAAATTTTGAATTTTTTTTATTTAAATGCATTAGGTAAATGGTCTAATAATATTATTTTCACAAGACATGCGTAGTAAGATGTTTTTAAAATTTTCAGAATGTGAGATATGAGGTTACATAAAAAAAATATGAGGGTGCAGAAAAAAATATATATATTTTAAAGTTATGCGGGCCAATCCACCCCGTCCCGCACTTAACTCGCGCAGGCTACGAATTATGCGGAACAGGCCTAAGTGGGCCAGCACGTTGAAATAAACAATTTGCTCCGCATTTTTTTCAGCGGGCTGCGGACCGGCCCACCCACTTTGCCACCCCTACAAATGATAACGGTAAAGTTATTAGTAAATTATTCTAATTTTTTTAGTGCTGTTACTAAATTGAAATTCGAGCTTTATATAGTAAACAGTCAACCTTAATCACTAAAATATAATTCTAATTTTAATTGAAAATTAAAGTTAAAAACACAACTTTTGTTTGTATATCAAATTTGAAATTCGAGTTCAGATGATGATCATATGAATAACAAAAAACATCATTAGAACAAAAGATTCTCTTAAAGATGATCACTTGTCACTCACTAAACCTATAAATATTCCACACCAATTCCATGATATAAAACATATCCAACTTTGAAATTTCAAATTTTCATTTCTTCATGCCAAAAACTTCAGTGAAAAACTAAACAAATTCAACATCTATGAAGAAATGGAGGTTTCTGGAGTAGCAGTATGAGGAATAGCTGCTTCTTTGAACTTGGTATCGTCCAAATAATTTTGGTAAATGTAAGAACTGAAACCGAAGATGGAGAACAACATGGCCAGAATCTTGACACCATCCATATGTTCATGGTATAGAAGAACTGCAGCAACAGGAACAAGTGGTAAGCTCAGCATGCTCATAACATTGGAGAAGAACGAAGATACCAAATAGATCAGCCCCACAACTCCAACAGAACAAATCTGCCAAGCCAAAGCTGTTCCAAAAAGGGTCAATATGTAAACCTCTCTTCCTGCTTTGAATCTCCTCATTTCATCCTTCAAACCCTGACCTTCCCCACTGGCAAACATTCCCACAATGCAAACACATGAAGCAACAAAAGATGTCCAAATTTGCATCTCTAGGACCACTGAAAATGTTTCCCTCTTTAAGACCTTTTCAAATGATACCTGCATCAGACACAGCAAAAGGGCATACCCAGCTGATGCACTGATAGTGGACCAAATACCAACCATGTTCTTGCTCTTGGTAACATTCCTGATTTCATTCTCTGAGGAGTCAGAATGGATTGCTAGAAGTGATGCTGATATGGTGAGAAAAAACACTGAGTTAAGAATTAAGAAGGTGAGTTTTTGAGCATTGATAAAGAAGGAAAATATGGCATTGAAAGCAAGTTGGGATGCACAAATGAGGGAGTAAGTAGATATAGGAAGGTATAGAAGCCCTATTGTGTACATAAAGTTATCTCCAGCTAATAGGGTACCCAAGAGGATGTAAACCATGATGAGAGTGTGAGTAGAAGAGTGCTTGGTGAGGTCAGTGGTGACATAAAGGTTTTGTGAGTGAGGGAAGAAGAAAAGTGGAAAGAAAAGGATTGGAAAAGCCACAGATTGCACTAGTGTTGCCATCCATATACTTTTTCCTCCTTGGTCAAAGTAGAATCTCTCTAGCAAGACTGCACCAGATTGGCCCATCAAGAGTAAAGCTACGTTGATTACTACTAAAAACCACCATTTCCAACGGCTAAGCAGGAGCAGTGGTTGTTCACCTTCATCAGTTGTGGTTGAAACACCTACTGCAATTACTTCTTTGACATCATCATCTGCAGCAATGTTGCGTCCTGCAACACCCAATTATTGAAATTGTCACCAAAAATGAACTTGATAATGCTCTTTATATTTTCTAGGGAATACATAGATTATCATAACAAATTGAAACTTTCTAGCCCTTGCTTTCTTTAAATCTGGACTCAGTGATACTGTGCATTTAAAATTGGAAAGATCACGAATTCAGTGAAATGAAGCTTTTTAACACTTTTCTTTTGTGTTGTGCCTTGTGCATTATGAGCCTAGGAAACTGATAAAGTGGATGAGGGAAAAGAGTGACCTGGATGGTAGTGAGAGGAGGATTCAATTTCTCTATCAGCCATTCAAATCTGTATAGTGAAAGATGAATCACTAGTGTCTCAACCTTAGCTTGGTGAAGGATCATCTAAATCTATAGGATAAAACCATAATTGGGAGAAAGCTTTAGTGCTGAAATTCCTATTTAAGTGCTAACTTGATCTTCTATGTGCATAGTTTTAAATATATATATATATATATATATATATATATATTTTTTTTTTTTTTACTTTAAGCATAGAGAATTCTACTTAGTTTCACCATGGAATCTTATGTTTGGATCTTCCCCTTTAAAGCGGCATGGTGTAGGTTTCCATTTGGAAGGTTTTGAAATGGGAATCAAATCCCTCCCAAAAGGTGTTTTATTGTTCTCACTGCTTCTCAAAATCACTTCTCTTTTGTTGATCTATGTTATACATCATGTGACTGTTATTTGAGTAAGAGTGCATCACACTTGGATACTGGTGCTTCAACTATGTAACATTTGGATAGCTTAGGTTTGCATGCTCATAAGCCTATAGTTTCTGTCTCAATCTTAGTTGGGAAAAATTGAATTGAGAAGAGGAAAAAAGAATTAGATGAGGTAACAAGAAGTTCATAGCAATTTATAATTTTGGAAAATAAATGTTGCTTTGAGAAGTTGGGTTACATAAAGTTGCCAAAATTGATGCAGAGAGATCATGAATACAAATTTTATAAGAAAATCATCTGTGTCCCACAAATTTTTATACAGCTATATGATAACTATTTTTTAATAATAAATATTAAACTAAAATAGTAATATCCAAATTTTTGAAATAAAATAATGATATGTTCTAAAATATTCAAAAATATATAAAATATTATTTACAGGAAAAACAAATCGGATATATATATATATATATATATATATATATATATATATGAAAAGAGATATTGGTTATAACTTAATAATATGTACAAAGTGTAGGCATTTTATAATCAACTATATATTTTTTGTTTATTTTTTAGCCTTTATTCTAGGTTTTAAAATACTGATAAATTATATGGGGAGTTAACTCAATTCTCATGTTCACTTCTATATTTCATAATTTATGTAGTTCTTATTGATTTGAATATTGGAGAATCTTCTGCGGATGGATCTCCCTCCGGTCTTCATCAACAACTCAGTGATCAATCCTCAAAGGTGCTTGCTCGACCTCCCAGGAACACCATTCTTTCCACCTCGGGAGAACCACACTCATTTCCCATAGGAATATTTGGCTCCTGCTATGGGACCTAGATAAAACTATTCCTAGACCACAAGTCTTACGGTACTTACCAGAAGTAAAACTATTGCATCATCCTCATCAAATCCTGAGATTGACCCATCAACTGTCGAAGCCCTAAAACTATATGGAGAGTCTTCAAAAAAAAAATGAGGAAAACCTCTAAAACACATTGCTAACATGTAGGTCAAATTTAACAATGATTTGGAGCTAGCATCAGGTTGAGTTGAACCAACATTGGGTTGAGTTACAAGCTCTCATGAGGAACTCACAATACTCAACTAGGACTAGAATACAAATAGGTTCGAGCAAAACCTACAGGTCTCAACCAAAATCGCCGAGTCTCTTCGAATCCCGATAAAAAATAACTTGCATAGAATGGAGGACGACTAGTGCACACTATCCTATCTTAGAAGGTAGCGGCAGAGACACAAAAACAGTGGCTTCAAACCAACAACCAATCTTGAGCAGCAAACCAAACCAACGATGTAGAATGGCTTCTAAATCGAGCGCAAGGGTCTTCCTCATAAAAGGAATCAAGGGCATGTGATCAGCGAAAACCTCTTAAGGTTGTTCCAATGCCCCCACTAAATCAAGTGATGAGAGCAAAACTCGTTGGTTTTTCACTCTAGAAGTAATGAAGGCTCGACTTCTTAAAAAGTGGAAGTGACCTTGTATTGAAAAAGTATGATCGGTCGTCAGACCTAGAGACACACATCAAAGTGTAGTCTCTTCTAAAAAAATCTAGGAGTACATTGTAGGCCTTTTCCGACTACTCTCAAAGGACCAACCTTAGAATAGTATTATTCTCTAACCAGAAATTCAATAGATTCATTCGAAATGTTTTGTGCAAGGTTCTCAACTTGGTTTGTGAACTCCGAACCCAGGATTGCAACCTCTACCTTTCTGCATAATGTCATACAAGGGAATACCAAGTATTTCCAACAATAAATGGCTCAATTTTCTAGAGTGTCCCTTGATATTCTCGACCTGCATCCAATGATAGCTATGCACATGCTCTTAATGGGACTCTGTCCAAGGAATTTCCTTGCCACATTGTATGTTGACCCACCTGCAAACATTGATCAGATTCACACTCAGGCATCATGATATGTCAGCATAGAGAAAATTCGAACATAAGAAAAAGGGTTATGAAAGGTCATTTGTCTACCTTTGTGTTGATTACCACAAAAGCTTTTAAAGGAAGGTGTAAGTAAGTACAAAAATTACACTCCTTTGAAGGCTAGTTGAGATATTATCATCTGGAAGGCGTTCAATCTCGAACTAGTATTAGTCTTATAACCTACATCCTTCCCCCATTTGTTGATCCAACAAGGAGGTGTAATTATGACCAAAACCAAGGTCATACTACAAAAGAATGTCATAAAGTGTGTCACCTGATAGATGAACTCGTTTAATAAGGGTCCTTGGGACATTTAATGTAGAATAATCAGGTCAAACTATGCTGAGATCGAGGGCATTGGTGAAAAGGTAGGGGTAGAGGATTTTGTGGTGGATTTCAACGTCAAAAAAGAGATAATTACCAAGAGGACCAAGGGGCGCCATAGCCCGAGGAAGAACAAAGGGAGCAACCTCAACAAAATCCAAAAGATGTTAGAGGGATGATCAACACTATAGCCAGAAGATTTGCTAGAGGAAGTAGTTTGAGTTCTATAGGGAAAAGACTTCTCAGAGACATAAACTCGATAAGTCTATTACCACTTTGTTCTATCCCTCCATCACATTTACAAATGAAGACTTCTTGATCAACGACCTTATACAAGATAATTGAGTCATTATCATCGCCACCATAGCCAATTAGCGAGTCAAAAAGTTCCTCATTGACTAAAGATGTTTGACCAACGTACTTGGTCAACATTTTTAAAGTTCGACATTCCCACTTCTCTCATCAAATTATACCAAAAACCATTATTAGGGTTTGCATGGGAACGAGTGTGCACTATCTGGTTAAGTGTCCTCCCCACCTAATTTTTCTACCATTGGATTTAGAATATGTACTTCCTTAAGAGAGTCCAAATTTTTCAGGCATTCTTCAATTTCTTTCTTTTCTTCATCATGCACTTGGTCACAAGAATTGATCATAAAGTTTTCCATAAGACTAGGCATGTGCAACTACTTCCTTGCGTCATTTAGCACTTCATTGAGCACATCCCTTTTGAAACATTATCCCTTATCTTTTAGATGTTGCATAGCTTCAAATACATTAAAATTAGTTTCCTCATATTGTACTCTCACCTTCAATCTCCCATTATCTACATCAATAATAACCCTTGTTGTTTTCATAAAGGGTCTACTAAGAATTAGAGGGACCTCTACATCCTTCTCAATATCCATTAACACAAAATTAACTGGGAACATGAATTTGTCAACCTTGACAAGCACATCTTCAGCTACACATGAGGATATTTGACAAATCTATCTGCCAATTGCAATGTCATGTTAGTTGGTCTTATATCTAAATATCCAATTTTATTTATCATGGATAAAGGCCTAAGATTTATACTGCTCCCAAATTAAACAAAGTTTTTCCTACAGGTAGCTACCCTATAATGATTGGAATTGTGAAGCTATCAGGATCCTTGGATTTTTGTGGCAAGGATTTTTTTTAATGATTGCACTGTATTCATCTACTAATTCTACAATATCCTTTTCTAGAAACTTCTTTTTCTTGGTTAGAAGCTCTTTCTTGAATTTGTCATAAGTTAACATTTTCAAGATGTCCATGAATCTTATCAACTGTTTTTCCTTTTTAGAAGGATCATGTGGATATGGGAGATACTAAACAGGTAGGGACCTAGCTTCACTGATCTCCTTCTTTTTATCACTTTCTTTTCTCACTTTTTCTTTTCCTTTTCCCCACTAATCCTCTCCCTCTCTTATGCAATTTCTTTACTCACTTTTTCTCCCTCATTTTCTTTATTATTCTTTTCTCCAACAACTTCAATTTTCTTGTTTTTGGTTCAACACGGGCACGACCTTTTGCTAGTCAATTTTTAACCCCTTCACTTATAGTCTTACCACTCCTAGTAGTGATTAGGATTGGTGGTTGTAATTGTTAAGTATTGTCCACCTTGCTTATCAAACAATTGCTTCGCTAGTTGGCCTACTTAAGTCTCCAAATTCTTAATTGAAGCTTCCGTAATCTTTTTATTGGTCAATGAGGCTTGCATAAACTTATCAAGTCTATTTAATATGGAGGTGGCCTCCTACAAGGTCTTGCTTCCTATTTCCAGCCACAACCTTGCTTTTGATTATTTCTCCAACCCATGTGAAAAAATGTTAGCATAAGAATTATTAAGGTTAGAGAAATTACCTTTCCTTTGTTGATTGTTCATGTAGTGAACCTAATACAACCCAACACAACAAACAGATGACTAAGGACATCACCGACACTTAACAATTAGGTCAGTTATCTCAACATCCAAGACAAGACCCCACCAAACATCAAAAGGACCTCAACAGAAGAAGAACTGGACATAGGCTAGAGCATCAGATGTTCTTTCTTCTAGTATTTTTACAAGATAAGTTTATGTAAATAATGTTGAAGATGAAGGAAGCTCCTCTTCTGCAAGTCCAAAGTGTGTGTTTGATGTAGAAAATAGATATTTTGCTTTGAAGTCTTTTGTAATGTTGTAAGGTGATCTTGTTTATAGGTTAGTGTGAGTTTAGGGTAGGCTTTTGCTTCATGACCTATCTCATATGCCTAATCAAGGTGGTAAGATCAAGCACAAGAAATTATTCAAAGTTTTCTTAAAAACTACCTTAAATTTTTCTCAAAATAAGTTTTCTGCACTAAAATAAATCTATTGTTCTATAAAACAATAGATTCTTTCTGAACTATGCCATTTCCTTAAAGTCTTTTTCAAAGTTTTGTTTGGCGTCAAGAAGTCTGGTTCAGCATCTGTTATTACTGTTATGCTGAGCTGGAGGTGGTTTGAAAATCAATCCATTCTTTTTAAACTTCAACCTGTTCTTTTTATAACAGCTTTTAACTGTTTTTTGAAAAGTTGTTATAAATTGGTTTTCTATATAAAGAGAGGCACATCTCATTTTGAAAAACACGAAGTTATCATAGTGTGAGCACAAATCAAGGATTTTCCATTATGAGATCAAAGTTTTAAATGGTTTTTTGAAAGGTTCTCAAAAATCATTTTCATGTGCTTGTTCATCAAGTGCCTTCATCAAGGTCGAGGTGTTTTCACTGTTGTGCTGCAAATTGGGCCACTATTTTTCATTTTCTTGCATCTTCGTTTCAGGTGTTTTCTTTCCTTAATTCATTCTTGTGTAAAGGTGATTGTGTAGACACTTCTTGATAGGGTTTCTTGAAGTGCAAGTAGTGCTAAAATAGAGTTTTTTAGCTTTGGGTGCCTTGTTCTTGAAGGGTTCAAGAACTGCAAGGTGTTGTAATTGTTTTGAACTGTTTTAGTGGATTTTACCTTGGTGTGAGGTGAGATTGGATGTAGCTCTTGATGAGTGAACCAGTATAAACCATGTGTACATCTTTCTTCTCAATCCTTGCACTCTTTTTCTGCATAATTTGATAATCTGCCAAACAATAAATCTGTTGAATTAAAATTGAATCTGTTTTTTTTGAGCCTGTTCATACTGTTCTTCAAAGATTCTAAAAAAGTTCTTGATTGTTTGTGGATACTTGAATCTGTATGTTGGTTGTCTAAAGAGATTAATAATACAGTTAAACTAACCTTGTTCAAGTTTTTTTTTTTAAGATTGCTTGTTAAAGATCCAAAGTTGGATTTCTTGATATAAAATCTTTCTTATCTTTGCTGCTGTTAAGGTGCTTGGTTTTCTAGAATATCACTCATTTAATCCAAATCTAAACTGAGTAAGGTTCTATGTTTGATAAAGTAAACAAAAACATAAATCTGTTCTTTTCAAAATCAATCTGTTCTTTTTCTCTAGATTACTGTAAATAGTTTTGGTTTGCGAAAATTTTATAAGCTCAATTCACCCCCCTTCCCCCTTTTTGAACTTAGACACTAATAGACCCAACAAATAATTTTGGCTCTTTCTGGGATCCAAATAGAAGAATAAGTTAGAGTATGGTGTACTTAGTAAATTGGGTTTGTGTCAAACCCACCTTTCATGACATGTGCACCTAGGTTTAGGGTTTCTTTGACCTACCTTCTAAAAATTTTCTAACAAATTACGCTCCTACCCCTCTCACTCTTGCTCCCCATGTCACTCTCTCCTATATAAAGGGTGTCTTGCCTCATGTATATTTACACTTGAATTTGAATGAAGAAGAGAAATTCTGCTTAAGTGATTAGTGAGCTTTGTCTCCTAAATTGTCCTTGGGTCTTATCTTGAGACCCGTGCGCCTAAAGTGCTGGCTTCTCATCACTCATCTTGGAACCATCCACCGTTTCAAGTGGCTTGATTCATCACTTCATTCTCCGTAAAATTTCTCTTATCTCTTCATCTTTTTATTTTCTTCCTTGCAGCTTTTTCCATTACTTCTTATGTTCTTGTTTTCTTCTTGTCCATTCAGTTATAATCTTCTTCCTTCTTTTATTATGTTGTTTTAATTTCGCCCCTCGTCATTATATTCACCATAACTTGTGTTTTTCTTTTTTCCTTCTAGAAGAGAACCTTCCCACTTACTTAAACTCTTGGTTAAGTTTATGTCCAGTGACAATCTTATCTGGGTCTCTCACCTTATTCTACTTAACCCAAAAATCATAAACAAAGTGAAACTCATAAAATGTGTAATCCTAAAATCAGCTCACATCAGAACCATTTCTTTTGTGTTGAATTATGAATATTTATAGTGTCCATTGGGGTGGTCGCCTACACAAAATTTACTCTCAAAGTTGGTTGATATGGCAATGAATTGAAGTTCACAACATGTAGTTGTTGTGGAAATTGAGCCCTTTTCTTGGTTAGAGCTTCAATTTCTTGTATCAGAATTTTATTTTATGCTAAAATTACAATAGTGGTGTGCAAGTATAACTTTCCCTTCCTATGGACTAACTTTCTATTATTATGAGTTTGCCTATCTATTGATGATAGAGCATTAATGATCGTGGTTTGATGGAGTCTCTGCTTCACAGATTGCAACATTTGTGGATTGATGTGGATTCAAGTGGCGAAAGCAATGGATGAAATGGAGTCAAGGAAGAACTCTAGGAGTTCTAAGATTCCTGGAGTGTCGTGAGGTGTTTTGGAGAGTGATAGGTGAGGCCTAATCACTTGAAGATGGAGAGGAGATCAAAAGAGACGTCCACAACTATAGAGAAGTCCTTTAATGACGGTTAAAAATATCATATAAAGATGGTTTTGGAACTGTCGTTATTGCAGGTGTTGTTATAAATCAATTGTTTATAACGAAAGTTCTAGAACCGTCATTATAAAACCACATTAGCATTACATGTAAAAACTGTCATATAAACGGAAAAAAAAAACACTTTTAACGACGGTTCCAGATTGGAACCATTGTTAAAAGTGCTTCTGGCATGCTTTTAAAGACGGTTCCCACTGGAACCGGGAACCGTCGTTATAAATGTATTTTTAAAATTTTTATTATTATTATATACTCACTCTAATCCTGCATAAAATATCAAATTTTCGGAACAATAATGCATGTAATATCATAATTTAAATATGAAAGTCTACATACAGTAAATTAGTACATATAACATTCTACAAAAAGTTCTACAAATACATGAGAAAGTTCTATGTTAATAATTCATCTATACAAGTGTTTTTGTATTGAAGTATTACTTGAACCCAACCTCTATCAGTTTCAGCTTGCACAATAGTCGACATCCAATGCATAACACAGTAGCCACACTCATAATTTCCAGATTACTTATTGCACTGCAAGTCAAAATAAGTGAGTTAGACACATTAAAATGAGTGAACAAATAAACTTTAAATACCTTAAGGTGCATCAAAGTGAGTGTTTTTGCATTTGCACTTCGCCTCTCACTTAACATGTTATAAGCATTGAAATAATAAGATTTCATGTTAGAACACATAACATTATGTAATGTATGAGTAATTAATGTAATATAATCATAATGGTTTGATAAATCTCTAATTTACAGTAGGAAACATGATGCAAAATTTCTGAATTTTCTGACAGGTGAAAGTATAGGAACTAAAACCTTAAAATACTTGAAAAATACCTAAATAATACTTAAAATAAAAAGAAATAATAGTAAACGGTGCATTTTTGGAATTTTGATGGACCCCAATCCCCTTTGGGTATTGGCTACGTGATTCGTTACCTCGTTTCGAACAACTTTCATTTTTTACGCATCTCCATCCGACTTCTTTGTCAAAAGTTATGTCTGTTTGAAGTTTTTTTATGCTAATTTTTGGCATGAAACCCTAAATCTATCACTCTTCTCCTCAATATCTGGATTCCTCCATCAAATATCCACTAAATGAAGTTCCTACAAACCCTAAACTACTAACTACTCAACATATACATGCAAATATTTATTTATTATAAAATTAATTTAAACTACTAACCAAGCCCGTCCACGGTGGTGAGGTGAAAAGAAGGCTTAGGGTTTAGGGTGTTGGACGTCCTAGCAGTAGCATGTGGAGGTGTTGTTGGTGTGAAGGGTTGGCAGCGGAGGTGCGGCCGGTGAGAAGGGTTGTGCACATGGAGAGATGCGCGCCATGCAGAGGAGGGCTAGAGTAGCTAGAGGTGTAGAGGGCGGGGGCGCGGAGGAGAGCGGCATTGACTGTGGTGGAGAGGGAGAGATAGGCACAAAAGAGAGTTTGGGGCGCGGGCAGAGAGCTTGAGGGGGTAGGTCGGAGGCGACGCACCATAAGGGTTGGAGCACGCAATGTTGGTGCGTTGATGGAGAGTGCGTGATGCTCGCTGAGAGAGAGTGGCGAGGTTCAGTGCGCAGGAGAGGGCAATTGAGTTTGTAGTGGTGGCGAAGGGAGGGCACAGGGGAGATGCTTGGGAGAGTGGAAGAAGATGAAGTGGAGTGAGTGGAGATGAAGTGAGTTAAGAGTTAAGAGTGAGAGTGTCAAGGGAGAGACCGCACAAATGAATAGGTTCAGGCAGCTTTATAACGACGGTTCATGAGGAAACTGTCGTTATTCGCACACAAATGTAGATATAACTATGGTTCGGGCGGGAACCATCGTTAAAAATGGTGAAAATGGCAAAAAAATTACAAAATTGCCACCGTCTATTTTATTACGGCTGTTCTTTATGAACCATCTTTATAGGGGGTCGTAGATTCCGTTTTTTGTACTAGCGGTCTAACCTAAAGAGAGGTAAGACAAAGAAGAGTTTTGGCTAGCAAATTTGGCAGCATAACTCTATTAAAATTTGATCTAATTATGCCAAGCATTGCACCATTATTTATACGTGTTTTGGCTAGCCAAATACAAAGCAAATGGAGGGAACTTTTGAATTCAAACTAGGCGCCAAATGTTAGTCTCACATGACATGTGATGGAAGTGTGATCCATGTGACTTACTTCTAGATGTTAGGGTTTACTATGACCTTCCTAGGGTTTGATGTGGGCCAATTGAAGCCAAATTAAACCCTAGGTAGGCTTAGAAACCCTACCCTAACCGTAATCTACTTGGAACCCAAATACAAGCTCAAAATCTATGCTACTTGGCCCAATTATTTTGCAAGAAATGAAATTTTTAGTATAATTTTCACAACTCTCGACCAAGGCTTAAAAATGTAAGAATGCCCCTTTGATAGTCTTTGTTGAGTTCCACTCTTCTTCGATTCTTCTGGCTTTTGCTCTAATGGAGTTTATGGCTGGACTGTTTTCATCATGGTTGCTTACTCTACATCAAGTGCCATCATTATACCCCCAATTGTTGCACCTAAAAGAGTTTTAGTGTCTAGTCTTAATCCATTGTAGAATATGTTCAACTAGTCTACATCTTAAAATCCATGATTAGTACATTTTCTAGGTAACATATTAGTATATGATCATAATAACAATAATAATAATAATAATAAATATGTTAACATACAAGATGATATAATAATAATAATGTAATAATAAATTAAAGCTAACTAATTTTATAAAAGTCTAGAAAATCAAATGTGCAATTAGAATTTTAAATAAATTAAAATGGTATGTCCATGAATTGTAAGAACAAAAAAATAAATATAATTTCTTTCATCTATTTCTCATACACTACACAAATATTTCGCTTTCTCCCTTCTTCCATTCTATTTTGAGCAATTCTAGAAAACATATGCTTGAGTTTGTGTGTGCCTTATTTTCTTAAAAAATACTTATTTTACAAATTAGCATATTTTTACCTTTTTATATATTCATAATATTTACTTATTTTAAAAATAAATATTTTTTTATGTACTTACAAAAATATTGGAAAGGTCTCGATCATCTCTTAAACTCTTTGAATTATAGCTGACTCCTTGTTTCAGGCTGTCTTCGGTCGGTGTAGGTGGTGTACCGACAAAAAGTACTTCAATGTCTAAGTAAGTGCTCAGTTTGAGGTTTTGAGTATAATAAATATTATTTAATATGTACCTTGCCTTGATAGATGTGTCTATTTATAAGGTCCTGATGGACTTCTAACACAAGATCAAGATTATGATAGATTTTCATATTATTCTATGAATTTTAGGTGAATTTTCGTACAACGATTATTAAGAAGTGGACTTTAAGCCTAACTCAACCTCATCAAACCGGCTTATAATGTGAGGTTTATACCTACTTATATATAATGAAATGTCCTTATCTTTAGTCGATGTGGAATCTCCAACACACCCCTTCATGCCGAGAGTGACAGCTCGTGCGTGGGACAACATATTATGGGTGGTCCGATAACAGTCCAATAGCAGGTGGCCTGATAAGCCCAACAAATTATCGCTAGGATAGGCTCGAAAATGTCTCTGATACCATATTACAGTCAATGAAGATAAGTATTCCTTGCTTGACGTAGTGATTAATGGAGCGCACGTAATCATAATCCAGAAAAGGAGATTCTGATGAACCCTAATTACAAATGAAAAAGAAACCATTGCTAAAGCGTAAAAGAGAGAAAAACAGAAAAAAGAAAATGTAAAAGAAACTCTTATTCACTTGTATCTTGGAGAGTAAAATATATGGTGTATATATAAGAAAAAGACTAAGACCTAGTTAAAACAGAAAAGAAAAATTGGATAAAAGAACAAACAGAACTCAACAACCTAAAATAGAAAATTACACAATTTAAAACAAAATCATATATGTTAATTAAGTTAATTAGTTTTTATTAAGAGATGCAGGTTATGATCATCTTCGATGGGTCTCGATCAAACTTCTCGAGACCATCCGGTAATAATTTATAATTTATTTTAATAAAAAAATCCTATCTAATTCTCATATAAGTGATTATTGATAAAAAATTTGAAAAAAATCTTATTTTGTTAAAATAACTGTTAACTTTATATATATATATATATATATATATATATATATATATATATATATATATATATATATGCTCTATACAGATTTTGAATTTTTGTGTGCATAACAGAAACAAGATTAGAAGCCTTATACCAAAACACAATTGGGTTTTAATGGTTTCTTTTGACATAATAATAAGAAAGGGTCAAAGTCAACTAAGAAGTTAAAGCCATCCCACACTGTACGTCACGCCATTCATCTTCCAACCTAACGTTACAGTCTACCTCTTACTCGCCAAATTGCGCACGTGCCAACAACCACTCACGTGCCAACAACCAACTTCAAATTATCCTCATCTCTCTACTCTGCCATCTTATTATACAAAACAATATAACTAATCTAATTTCTTTTACACATGCACTGTCTCACATATTTTTATCATATTATTTTGTTTTGTTTAGTTAAACTTTCATTTTTTATTATTATTTATAACTAATATTATTTTATTTTGTTTAGTTAAACTTTCATTTTTTATTATTATTTATAACTAATATGTATATATATACACACATTAATTTTAATATATATTATTTTATTTTATTTTAAAATTGAAATATTGTTTAAAAGATTTAAATTTAGGAGGAAAGAGAGATGTGAAGTCATCGATTAGATAGAAGACAAAAAAAAAAAAAAAATAGAGCATGGGGGAGTGGGGAGGGGGGAGTGGGGGGAGTGGGAGGAGTCAATTGTCAACTTATCAAGATTTTTTTTATTATATCATATTCAACCTCTTCTCACCCTTTGTTGAAGTTGAATTGATTTTGATCATGGGCTTATATCAATTGAGTCATAGATTTTGAAATATATCTATTTAAAATTTTAAATAATTTTTAGATGTTTTAGTATATTTTTTAAATAAGCTAAATTATTTAATATTTAAAGAATTGGATAATTTTATATTTTAAAATACACAGGTAATAGAATAATAGAGTAAATTAAAAAGTATTTATATTTTCTATATTATTATTATTATTTAATAATTTAATTGAGTTGAGTTAGGTTTTGGATTCAACATATGTAACTTAGTATATGTAACCCAACGTTTAATATGTAGGAGAATGAATTATGTTGGATTTGATCTAATAAAAAAATTTAATTTAATTTATTTAAGTAGAATTAGGTCATCACATTATTAGACCAATAAATATTTTTGGATAAGACAAAAGAAAATGAATAATCTGATTCTACCTAGATTTAAGGGTATATTAATACATAGAAAAAAGATTTTTCTTTTATATATCATTATAGAATATATGAATTTATGAAGTATGTATTATGAGTCTAAAAATAATATATATTTAACATGACTTTCTTTTGTACATCATATCTTATTATTTTTATATGAGTACTTAGGTTAACAGTTATAAGATTACAATTATTTTTACTTGATAATGTTGAAATCCAAATCCAAACATTTTAATTTGATTGTTTCTTAATATATATATATATATATATATATATAATTTTTCTTTCTAATTTTGAATTTGTATCTCTTTGATCTTCTCACTTCATTCCGCAACTACCTTTTCAAGTTTGAGATGAGGGAGGTTCTATTTGTAAGTCAACGTTAGTCAACAACATTAGTAGTTGAAAATAATAAATATTATTAAAAAAACATAATATTTACTTGTTCTAAGTCAATCTATTTATAGATTTATATTAGATCTTTACACCGATGAGTCTCAATCATTGATATGAATATTATAATTAACCTTGTATTAGTTTTGACAATACAGTTGACTTATAATTAGCGTCACTGTTAATTATGTTATCTCATCGATTTTTCAAAATGTTTTTAGCATTTCTTTCCAGACCATCTTAATTAATTTTATTGTAATCAAGTAAATGTGTCAAGGTGATCTTGGCTATCTAGTTTCGATCATGTGATTTTGGTCATATATAGTACAATATTCAATCTTTATCCAGAGTTTACTTTATGAGTTAGTGAAAAATTATTTTAATAGAAATATTAATTCTATTTTTTTTATTAAACTCGTGCTAATTTTTTTCCTACAATGAGTTTTCTTTTAATTCCAATGTGATTATTTTTTATTTAAAATGTTTTCATGCAAGGGGGAATGTGAACCCGAATTTGCCGCTATATATGAAATTTACTACACATATAAACACATGGATAATTCACAAAAGGGTACCTTGGTGAGAACTGCGTGTTCCATGGTGGGTGCCAAATATTCCTACCAAAAATAGATATGGGGGATATCTCGATGAGGACTGCGTGTTCCTCGGAGAACAAGCTTTTAGTTGGTTTCTGATGAGAGAGGAAGGTCTACCTGCAAAATACTCTTTGATGCTTAAGTTAGGAGGAGCACAAAAATGATGATAAATTTTTAACAAAGAGCCAAGAGTAAGAGTATAGAATAGAATTCAGTGTGTCCTCCTACTGAGGTAGTCATCACCTATTTACAGGTCTTGTTGGACTCAGACCATTATGAAAAACATTGAATGATCATCATGAGATATAAATAGATTTTATGAGAGTAACATATAACCGCTAGTAACTTATAACCAATTTATGATTGATTATAATATGATCTAATTTATTTTTCTTAAATATAATATTAAACGGATAATTATTGTCTGATTTATGTGTCTTAAATATTATATTAAATGAACGGTTATTGATCTAAATGTACTGAATCATAATTAAGAGTATGTAAAATCGTAATTAAGAGTATGTAAAACACTCGTGTTATAACTTACAATATTAGTTTCTGCATAGTAAAAATTGATTCATTGATAAAAAGAATTGAACGTTGCCCTATTAGAAAAACCGATATAAAACTTCAATTATAAATCCTTCTTTCCTCTTATCTCTTTTCCATTATATATTATCACTTTGAACTAAGAAAAGAATGAAAGTTTTTATTAACTATAAATTTCATAAAATCTTTTGATAAATCTTCTGTCAAATAAAACTATTATTTAATTGTTCATCATTAGACAGTATTTTACTAGAATTTCAAAAAAGTTTAAATATATGATTTAATCATTCTTTTTCGTATATTTTACCCATTTTCACACGTTGATATCCTAAACACGCTATAAAAGATAGTTAGACTGTATAAATATTTAACCTAACTCAACTTAAATTAATTTAACGCATAGTATCGTATTAAAACATAAATAGTTTTTTTTACCAAATAAGTTATAGCAACTTTTAATTAATGATAATAAGCAATTACAAATAAATTTCTTAATAATACTTGTTGTGTTACGTCACTAAAAACTAATGTTAAAAATTTTATATTAAAATTTTAAATTTAAATAATAAAATCATATTATAAACATTTGTGTTATCATTATTAAATTTTATATCAAAATCTCAATAATGTTTTTAGATGAGAAATGTTTAGAGAATAATATTTTTATAGAGAATTTAAAATGTTTTATAGAATAATTTGTTTTGGATAACACTTTTAAAAATAATTAAATATTTTAAAAAACTATTTTAAAATTAATTACAATAAATTAAATACTAAAAATTTAAAAAAAATCAAATTTTATTAAAAAAATAAGAATTTGAATTAAGTTGACTTATTAGTCTTAGAAACATTTAATTTTGTTGGTATACCACAAGTTATTGTTATAGCACTTAGAAAATTCAACCAAATTTTTTTCTAAGTCGTATACCAATAACTTTGATAATCTAATTTTGTTGGTATACCACAAGTTATTGTTATCAGCCAAAAGTAATTTCAACCAAAGCGAAAATACCCTTATCAAAATCAGTTAAAATATCTTAACAAATTTTGAATAGAAAAATAATATTCACTAACATTGATAATTAAATTACCATATGATATTTTCAAATTTTTAAATATTATTTAATTTAAATATTCATTTCAAATAAAAAATTAAAATTTAATAAGCTTAATTACATTTTTTTTTAAATATAATATTTTAAAAATAAAATAATTTGAAGATAATTACAATTTATTACATTCTAATTTATTTGAAGTTATACCATTTCCTATAATAATAATAATAATAATAATAATAATAATAATAATCCTATTTGAGTTTGAAAAAAAGAGAGTAACTAAGGTCTTATCATTTGAAATGTAGTGCAAGCCTAGTTATTTGAAAAATTAATAAATTTCTAAACAAATAATTTATTACTCTTTCCATTATTTTTTAAGTATTTTTATAAGGATATTTGTTTTTATTTAAACATTATTTTTAAAATTCAACATAATATTAATTATGTTTTATTATTTATATTTCTGACCATTCACTTAGCCTTTTTAATTTTTATATGTTTATTGTGATGTAAAAATAAAAGAAAAGATAAAATAGAAAATCTTATAATAAAATTTATTATATTTCTAGTTTTTTTTTAAAAAAAAAACTTTACTTGCCTTAAAAAATGAGAACGGAATGAGTAATACAGAAGAAACAAATATATAGAAATGAATATACCAGAAGCAAAAAAATGATAATGGTTTAAAAAAGTGGAGATGAAAAATATTTTATTAAAAAATTAGGATTCATTACCAGAAATTTATGAGGGAAATGAATATTACATTGAATTTGACATTTTGTTACTGTTTGATTTATTGTGGCTTAAGACCGTTGAAAATTGTTTAAAATGCCTTTAATTTATTTACTTTTACCTGTGTGAAAATTATATTTTTTGGTAGTTTACAAAATTGCCTGATTTTATTTTGTGGAATTCTTGTAATTTTATTTTGTTTTTTTGAACAACTAGTAAAAAAGATTTTCTTTTGCCCCTACAATTTTTTATTTTATTTTATTTTATCCAAAGTTACATATATAACACATCTAAATAATAACATAAAGTGATTAAGATGGTACTCTCTCTATCAAGGTGAGACTTAATTTCTTCTCATCTGCTACAAATTTGCATGTTCTACCTTATGTTAATTTTTTTAATTGTTAAAAAAACTTTGCAGTGAACATCTAGAAATTAAATTCACAGAAAATGAAAGTTTTACTTTTCTCATTATTTTCTTTTTTTTCAGCATAAATTTCGACTTAAAATCTCACCAACTCCTATTCTGTTTCCCATACATTCTGAATCTGCTTCATTTCCTTTCTAATCATTCATTTTACACAATTTGTGAAACTTGACACCTTCGAGTTCGTGCAGCAGAAGATTTGAAGTCATGAACTCAATAATTGCAGCTCAGAGTAATGAAGAAGCAAAAGGGGTTCCCACTGAGGAAACTGTGGTTGTTGGGGAAGACATAATTAGCAAGTTGCATGAAAGCATTCTTGGTCACATTCTGTCTTTCCTTCCATCCATGGAGGCAGTTCACACTAGTTTGTTATCAAAAAGGTGGATTCATGTTTGGACATCCATCACAGGCCTTCAGTTCAGTGATAGTTTCCACTGTGTTGGGAAGAAAAAGATGCAAAAGCAAAATTTTGAGTGTTTTGTAAAAAGGGTGCTTCTTCACCTTGCTGATTCAAGCATCCAAAGTTTCTCTCTTTGTTTAACATCTTATCAGTATGATTCTACCCTTGTAAGTGCATGGATCTCCTCTATCTTTGAAAGGGGAATCAAAAACCTTCATATTCAGTATTCCCATGAAGTCCTCTTTCCCTCTCATTCCCTCTTTAGTTGCAGCTCTCTAGTACAATTGGTGCTTCAAATGAAATGCACTCTTTCTGTTCCCATCTTTGCTTCTCTTCCAAATCTTAAAATCCTTAACATATCTGGGATCAAGTTAGTGAGTGAATCTTCCACTTTTTCAGAAGATCTAATCCTTAACATCCCAGTTCTCAAAGTGCTTGAAGCTAGAGGATGTGAATGGCAAACTATGCAGAACATTAGAATACAAGCACCCCTACTTGAAAGGTTTTGCATAGCAATTTGGAGATCTCTATCAGATGAAGCTTATAAATCTTCCATCAATGTTTTCGCTCCTTGTTTAACAGATTTCTCTTATGAGGGTGATCTTGAACAGGATATCATTCTGTTGAATTCACCATCAATCCTTAGTGCATCTGTTGTGATTGTTGTTGATGAAGACAGAAATGACAGAAAGAAAAAACTTGGGTATCAAGCGCATATGCTTCTTGCACAAATCTTTGAAGTGCATCAATTGAAGTTATTGTTTTACAAGGTATGATTTTATTTCGTGCTATGTGAGTTGTGAAATTCTGCTATAGATAAGTGGAATACTTATTTGCCTATGCTTGAATGAAAATGCATATCAACCTCAGAAAGAGGCACTCTTATCCTGCAGACAAAAAATGTGTGCATTACTAGTTTTTCCTTTTATTATTTTCTATACTTTAAATACCACAATGTTTAAAAAAAAAAAAACTGAGTTCATAAATTAGTTGTTCAGTGTGGTTTATTCCTCATATTATTCATCTAAACATTTTGTCACTAAATTTATTTTTAAAGGTTTAATCTGACACTATAATAGTTTATGAAATAGTTTTCATATTTTTCTTTTATCAAGGACAACAAGTGGTGAAGAAAAAACCCTTCAAAGTTTTATTTAGTCATCAATTAAATATTCGGGGGAAAGATGTATATATATATATATATATATATATATATATATATATATATATATATATATATATATATATATATATATATATATATATATATATAATCTCACTAGATCTTATGGAATATAAAATCTCACTAAATCTTATGGAAGACTTTTTAGCGTCAGTTTTTAAATAGTTGATTTTTTAGTTGAATTAAAAATTTAGAGATGGGGTTTTTATTACAAAGAAGAAAAGTTGCGACAAAAGGAATCTTGAAAGTAAGTTAGCAATCAATATGAGGTTTTTTTATTAAATTTGTGAAATGGAAAAATAATAATTTGTAAAGGAGATTTGGTGAAAGAATAACTAATAAACTTGTGTGATGTTTTTTGCTTTGCATATGATTGGTATAAGAATAATTTTAAATATTTTCACTGTATTTTTTAAAAGTCTTCTTATTAAATATTAAAAATATTTTTATTAAATATTTTAAACTAATAGACCACATCATGGAAAGATAACATATCTTGGCTTATCATCTAAATAATTTTGCTTCTTTATTTCAGGTTAATGGTCTAAAATATATTTGATCCCTCCATAGTATTTAAAGAACAGTTTTGGTCTTTTTAAAATTTTTTGTCTCTAATTTCAAGAAATATACTACTTTTGATTCTTGAAGCTGCTACTAGAGCAATTTTTGGTTTTTCTATAAAATGTTATGGAAAATACTTAAAAAATTTGACTCTGCAAATTTGAACAAGTTTTCCATTGTCTTACAGGTTTTGATTCATGCCAGAGATATTTTCACCCATCTACCAGCTTTTGGGAGATTGACATATCTGCAACTAAATGAGGTTACTGGTGAAGCTCTGGTGAACATTCTTCACAGTTCTCCAATGCTTAATACACTTGTTTTACAAAATGTAAGTTTTCAAGTTGTTTGTTTATATGAAAGACATATAATACAAAAATGATGACTAATTTGACAGAAAAAACAAACATTTCAGGGAGTATCTGAATTAAACAAAGATGTGACTTCTGCAACAGTGCCTCAGTGCTTTCTCTCTAGCCTCAAAGTTTTTCAGTTTAAGGAATTTAATGTGCATGAGCATGAGGTTGTTTTGGCAAAATTGGTGATGGCAAATGCAAAAGTCCTGGAGGAAATGACTATATGTACTGCTTTTTGGCTGCGGTATTCAGATATTGACATGGACAAAGTTAGGCAGCAGATACTCTCTTTTCCAAAGTCTTCCAACCTTGCTGTCATCAAATGTATTTAGGTCAAAAAATTAAATTAGTTTTTAATATAGATGCAACGGGTAAAATTTATATAGGGTCCTATAGTAATCGTTTTCATATTTCTGTTTAAAAAATATTTATATTTGGTCTCATACTTTGCTAACAATTTTAATTAGTATTCTCCTTGTAAGATCTAAATATGAAGTTTTAATATAAATTATATGTAATCTCCTCTTTCCAAATCATTTGTCCCCGACCTCTACTCCAACCCTAAATCCTCTTTGATGAAGTTCGACAGGATCCTATAATAGGAAAGTTGAATAGCCCCTACGTCCAGGTCACTGCATTTTATGGATATTGGTTAAGGTTTGTAGTCTGGGTGAAGAGGAGTGTGGAGATGGAGAGGAAGAAGGAGGAAGAAAGAGGAAGGAGAGGGCCATGGTTTATGAGGAGCCTGAATGGCTAAGAAGCATAGACACGGATATGAAAACGGATACAAATACAGAAATATGATTAAATTGAAAATTATAGGACATGCAATATAACTGATCTGGTCAGTCATCGGTATTCGATGACGTCAGCAGCAGTTGACCACGTGGACCATTCACAGGGTGACACATGGTAGAAGAGTGCAGGTGAATCAGGGAGGAGATCACTTAGAACGGTGATCGGTAGTCAGTTACCAAGTGGCCACCACCTCCAGATCAGTCCCTAGATAAGTGCCTGGAAGCAGAGTGTGAAGTAATGAGGCACCGCCCGGTCATCGGGGGGAAGTAACGAGGCACCGCCCGGTCATCGGGGGGAAGTAATGAGGCACCGCCCGGTCATAGGTGGAAAGTAATGAGACACCGCCCGGTCATCAGTGCGTGAAGAGCGCGATCGGTCGTCAGTGCGTGAAGAGCGCGATCGGTCATCAGGGTTCTTGCCAACACGTGTTAAGCTGGGACCCAGCTTCCCGGCAAGAGCGTTACGCATGCACCTCGCATGATGCCCACTCAGAGGACGTGCGGTGAGACCATGCAGGCAGGATGCGCCTGGTGAGTGTGCTTAGAACAGTCACACCCGGTGCTCTCCTAGGAGCATCCACCCACTCAGAGGATGTACGGTGAGACCATGCAGGCAGGATACGCCTGGTGAGTGTGCTCAGACCAGCCACACCTGGCGCTCTCCTGGGAGCATGCGACTCACTCCGAGAGAAGAAACGTGCTAAGTTACTCCGCAAGAGGATAACTTAGCCGCACAGAGAAAAGCGCAGGAGCCCTTCAGATGCAACACGTGTACGATTAGATGTCAGCTGCATGCCTCCACGTGTCACCATCTGAGAGAGAGGCGCGGCCCAGCATAAAGGTACTCCACCTCATGTAAGGGAAGAGACAGTCTTACACATTCTTACACAAGTTTTTACATAGATTTACTACACACAGTGTCTGGGTCATGGTGGGAACGTTTATACACGTTGCACAGTGATAACAGAATGAAGCACAGATGAGAGCACACACGAGTCTCACAGAGAGATTCAGTGAGAGTTTTTGGTGTTCTTGTTGCCTGACTTGAGCGTCGGAGCTACAACGGTCGCTAGAGACGCCGTCTGTGTGTTTTGCAGGCATCGTTTGGAGTTTCGGCGAAAGTTCTTGGAGCGTTCTTGCAGAACTCGCAGTTGTAGAAGGCTAGACGAAGGAGTGACAAGGCACATCCTCCACGTTCAAGTCCGCGGCAGGATCAATAACTATATATATATATATATATATATATAAATTAAAATATAGTAATATGTTTTGTTATATGAAAAAATCAAGAGAAACATTTATAAAAATAGTTTAAAAAAATATGTACTTATGTAAATCATAATGTTTGACTTTTACATTTTGTTCATCTTCATTAAAAAATATAACTTCTAATTCTGGTTCATCAAGAAATAAACTAGCAATATCAATAATTCCATTGTCATCCAATGAAAAGTCATTTCCTGCAATATCCCATAATTTAATTTCCTTTTCTTTGTAATTTGAAGAGTTTCTTGAGAGAAGACGAAACTTATTATGGGCAAATACTAGATCCTCTGTCCTTTAGATGTCATCTTAATTCTTTTTAAAGTATGTATAAAGGAGTAGGTACTCCAATTCCTCTCGCAACAAGAAGAAGAACATGGTTGTTCAAGTAGTTTAAGAGCTATTTTCTGAAGTGTTGGTGCATGAACTCCATGAACAATCCACCATGATTTTGCATCCATTTTACATCTATCCCTTAAAGAATCAACATCGACAAAATCTTCTTTTCTATCTGAAAAGTTTGCAAACTCTATATTACCTGTCTCCTTACATCCACATCATTAAAGTATCTCATAAAACATTTCTTACTATCTTGAGTAATTTCCTTATCTTGATGTGGGACAAGTCTATGTGAATCTTTATTTAACCATTCATGACTATAATATCTACATAAAAAATTATAAAAACATAAATTAATATAATATTACGTACTCAATAAAATATAATTATAAAATAATTTAACTATATTGTATTACCTTAAATTTAAAGAATGAGCCAGACAATGAAGTGATGTGCTACTCTTAGTCCAACGATCAATTAATATTAACTTTACTACCTCAAAAAATGATGAATATTTAGCTTCTGTCTTCCTTTAATGATGGTATATGATCTTTTTCACATTTTCAATCATTGAATCCCACATTTCGTATACTAAGTGAAGAGTATCCATATCCGTATCTATTTTTCTAAGAACATCATAAATAGGAGTAGTAAAAGCAAGTTTGTAATCAACCTTCTTCCACCAATTATCGGTCAACAAGGTTTCATTCACAAATTATGTACTATCGACATTATCTTCTTTGTAAGAAGACCATTCATTACTGATAACCATCTCTTGGAGTCCTTTCTTCAAACCCCTAAACCTTTTTAGCATGACTATGGTTGAAGCAAATCTTGTTGAAGCAACAGAAAGCAACTTCAATGAGTTGAAGTTATTGAGCATTGATAATCTTATAGAGTGCCCCATAATAAAGGTTTTAATAAAGGTAGCATTATCAACAATTTGTGAGATCCAAGAACATTGTTGATAAGTATCACTATTTTTTTCGGTATTTTTTGCTGCACATATATTTTTCAATGCAAGATTCAAGGTGTTCACTTCACAAGAGTTTAATAGACTGAAGGAAATTCTAATTCTATGAGCATATCCGCTGCCTTCCATACAAATGCATTATTAGTTACAATTTGTACCACATTTCTCGGCCTAACCTCCATAATTGCATCTCTCATGTGTTTAGCAATAAAATTTTTGTCCTTTATTTCACTAGACCTATCTATTGACTTCAAAAACATTGGTCCATTCTCAGTGATAGCCATAAAATTTATAAGTGGTTTTCTTTGAGGATCACTCCACCCATCACTAACAATTATTATGCCTTTCTGATTCCATGAGTTTCTTATAGGTTGCAGAAGATTTTCCACATGACTTCTTTCCTTTGAAAGTAAAGGACCTCTTAGTTTATTATATGTTGGCGATACATATTCACTAAGATTAGAAGTATTAGTTGCATAAGAAAATGCACTCCTATAATAAGGACTTTTTGCTAAATGAAATGGTAGTCTTGAAGAATAAAACATCCTCGCAACTTCGCAATCAAGAGTATCTCTTACTTGAATATTGAAAGCAGCTTGTAAAGAACCTTTGAGTTTTGGGTTAAGATCATTGTTTGTCTGATTTCCTTCATTAGATACAGGTGGTAGAGGAACCCTTTTCTTTTTTGAATATTCTATTTTCAATGATGCTTCATTGTCTAGTTTTTTAAACTCATTAAGTTTGGATGGGATCACATTTGGACAAATTCTAACTCCTTTCCTTGTAATTTTTAACAAATGGGCTCTTAACTCGAGTGTAAGATCCATTGAATGAAAAATCACACAAGCTACACTTTGATCATGTTATTTCCACCATCGAAAGTTTTTCTTAACTTTGAAACATATCTCCACAAATATTTTGTTTCATCTTCTTGTTCGGTAGTTTGATTGGGTATATTCATCTTAATTTCCTATAACAAAATAAATTAAATATAAAATATTTACTTACATATAGAAATAAAATAAACTCATTTAATAGAAATCAAATTATGAATAAAAAAAATATTTAAGAAATTAAAAATGAATTATAATATAATATATTGTATATTTTTAAAATTATTTTCAATTATTATGCTATTTAAGGTTATTTTATATTTTTAATTTCAACATAATTATTATTGAAAGTATTATCATCTTTGATATAATAAAATTAAATTTAAAATAAAAAATTTACTAAATAAATATAAAAAATAAAACATATAATAAATTAAAGATTAATTATAATATATTTTATATTTTTTAAAAATATTCAATTATTATGTTATTTATTTAAGGTTATTTTATATTTTTCGTTTTAATATAGTTATTATAAAATAAATTATCTTTAATATTAATTTTTTTTACTAAAAAGTTAAATTTACCTTTATAAAATATTATTTTTTAATAAAGATTTAAGTGAATATTTAAAATATAAACAAATTATTTTCATGTTAGTAATTTAAAAATAAAATAAAATATTTAAATTATATAAGAATACAAAATATTATATAATTATATAATAGATTATATTTAAATTATTTGAAAATATTAAAAATTAAATAAAATAAATAAATTCAAAGTTCCTGTAACTTTATTCAGAATTACAATTCCCATTAAATATTGAATAAAAAACAATCCTAATAAATAATTATATAATAAATTATATGTAAATTATTTGAAAATATTAAAAATTCAATAAAGGAATTTTAAATACAAATCGACACTCTATGTACATTTATATGAAAAAAAACCTGGTACACTCTATTATAAAAGAAAAACTAGACCGTACTTTGTTAGAATGACAGGTATGCATTCAATGAAAAAGAAAAAAACTTTAACATTGGGTAGTGTGAATTATTGGACAGTGCACAAGTGATAATAAAATAAAAAAAGCATTAATAAGAACACGCTTCATCTCTCCCCAGATACTTAGATTTTGTTCTTCTTCCTTTGCGTTCGGAACCGGCAACTTAGCAACCCTCATCACCACACACAGTGTTATACTGTGTTCCAACTCAGATTTTAGTAGAGAGTAATTATTTTATTATTTATTTTTATAATTTTTATATAATTTATAAAGCGTATTTTTCAGATTATAAATTTTTTTACCAAAAAAATATATTATTTGCCGCTAATTTCTTCTTTTCTTCCTCTAAATTATAATGGATTTCCTTAAGATTTTGTATAATTTTTTTTTTATTAAAATAGTTTGTTTGAGATTTTGTGTGAAAGAAGTGTTCAAGGAGTGGACCGTGTCCTCTCCTGCATGTCCAAAGAGTGGATCGTGTCTCTCTAGCATGTCCAGAAACAAAGTCGTGTCTGGTCCACGAAAATGTATATAACACCGGGTTGTGCACGCCTCTGTCACGTGTTCGCATCGAAGGTGTATCGAAAACGCGAAAACGACATGTTTCCGCTGTGTCCGAGCTTCATAGTTGATTAGGCTAAGGTTGAGAAGTAGTGGAGGAGCCATGAGTGGTGGTGGTGAGTCGATTAATCTTGATGATAAGGACAATTAGGATGATGATAACAATGAAAATGGTGTTCTTGAAGTAATGGTGGCTGGCCATAAGAACAACAAGCCCTGAACTTCAACAAACAAATCCAAGGCTTTGATAGCTCCATCTCAAATTGAAACTGAGAAAGATGAAGTTGGCCCTATGGAATAAAACAACCATAACAACACAAGAAAGCAACATGAAGCTAAGGAAAACAAGGCTACGGAAAATTTGGGAGAATCTCAAGGGACTCCAACCAATTAATGTTAATTATGTCTATGAATAGCACACATGTCAACAATTAAACACTAAACACGATGTTAATTACACCAATCACTGAGGGGAGGAAATAGATTTGTGAGGATTTGAGAGGAACTGAATTTATGAGGATTTGAGAGGATGTATGAGGTTGTTTAGATTGAGGGATGTTAGAGTGGATTTGTGAGGATGATTTATTGAAGTTTGTGAGTGATGTGATGATTGAGAGGGAATTTGATGTGAGTTGATTTTAGATTGGCACATTTTAATGGTTTCACTTTTGTTTATGAATTTTGAATTGGCAATTATGGTGAGAACCCTAAGAAGATTGGGACACGAACTTAACCAAGTGGTTAAGTAAGTGTGAAGGTGCACTTCAGAAGGGCAAAAAGAAAAAGACAATTATATGGTGTGGATGATGCAAAAAGGGACGAAAATTAAGATAACAAGACAAAGAGAACCAACAATTTAAAGACAACATGAATGAACATAGAGGAAGGGGAATGGAAGGCACAAAAGGAAATTAAAAAGGGGAAGAGATGAAGAGAGCTTATGGTGAAGAAAATGAAGTCACGCCACTTGGAGCAGAGGAACTCTAAGATGAGCGATGCAAGAGTTGCCACTTGAGATATTACCCACCCAAGATAAGACCCAACATGAGCTCACAAGTCTTACAAAATCACTCTTGCAGAGTTTTTTTACTATTCAAAATCAAGTTGTCAATACATGAGGCAATGAACCCTATTTATAGGAAGAGGTGCCTTGGTGGGCAAGATGGGGAAGGGTAAAAGGGATAATGGGAGAGGGGCGGCCAAAGGAGGTTGACCATGGTCAAAATCGTCCTTTAGCTAGGTCTTCTAGAAGGTAGGTCAACCTTTCTAAACCTAGATGCCTTGTCTTAAAAAAGTGGGCTTGGTACAAGCCCATTTCGCTAAGTACACCCCCTTTTATGCTATGTGAACCTACTCTAGCCTATTCTATTTTGACCCCCAAAGTGAGCCCAATTTATTTACAAACATCTTTTTTGTCTTTTAAGAAGACTAGAAGAAAGAACATTTGATGATCTGGTCAATGTCCAGTTCTTCTTCTACTGAGGTCCTCCTGATATTTGGTGGGGCCTTGGCTTGACTGCTGAGATGACTGATCACAGTGTGATTTTTCTCTTAAATCCTTGGTCATCTTCTTGGCTCCTAGGATTGTATCAAAATTAATATCATATTGTATTTACTTGCAATACCATAGCACGTTTTCATCCACTTGTCTACATCACACTATGACAAAATGAGTGGTAGTAAGAAGGCTAATATGTTAAGAATAAAATGCATTTAATTGAATTACAAGTATTTTACCGTTGACATCCCATCGACAAGTAAGGACTTCTTCAGTGGGTCTATCTATTCGTAACCACCCATTAGTTTCGCATATTCGTCACACCAATGCAATAATTCTTTAAATAAATTAGTTCTGCTAGTGGCCATGAGTCTTCACCCATCCCCAACAAGGCAACAATAGATCGATAACCGCAATGACCATCAAACTTCACGTCAATGATATCAAGTATGTAAGGATGATAGGCAGGATGAAATTGATCAAGCATAGAAACTGATTTAGGCAGAATGGCAACTGCTTTTCCCTTTTATGATGACACCTTTAATGATGGAGAACTATCATTCATAGAATGAATACCGTCAACATGCTCAAAATATGACGATACGTTTTGTTGATCTCTCAAATCTACTAACTTTTTTTGCTTCTTTACTCTTGACCTTTTTAGATGACATATAGATGTCATATCTTGATAAGCAATTTCTCACAACTTGGATTTGATCATTACCTTACCAACAATGTCAACTCATTCAAAACGATTTGAAGTTACATCAACATCTTGCTTGATAGTTAACTTGCTTGATGTAACAAATGATGAGATATCAGAAAAGCTCAATTTAGTCCACATCACATGAACTTCCTCTAGTGGTATGATACCTAGGTCATATTTAGCAAATGAGCAACCACATGGTAAACTGTGTGTACTTCTTAAAACACAGTCGTATAAATCCCAAGTTTTTTTACATGAACAAACTCTTCAACAATATGAATCAAAGCAAGTTTAGAGACGAAACCTACGAGTCTTTTATACAATGTTACATTAAATGTGTGTCCCACAACATGTAGACTTTTGTCAAAGGAAGCCTTTATTTCGTTATGTTGCAATATGATGAGATTGTTCACGCTATCCCAACATGTGCACAAGTCTCCCATACTGCTTAGCAGTATGTGTGTAAGATTCCAATGAACAGCTTCAACCCTGCATATAACAAAAAAAATATGACAAATAATTGATTTACTTTAGGGTTTAAAATTGTTACAAACATGCAAAAAGATTAGCTGAATATACCTATTTGAGGTTGTATTTCCCATATGCTTGACATTATCAGTCCATGCCTTTACAAACTTTTCTTTATGTGGCCTCACCCATGTGTTCTTCACATACTCAATGAATAAAGGTTAAGGAGAACAAACACTTTCAAGCCATTCAACACAAATATCAAAATGTTCACATGAAGCACAATCAATGACTACCCCAAGCATCCATAATAATGTTCCAAGCCTCAACGTTATAAACCAACATTTTACACTTTGCTTTGATGTTCTTATTAATGTGAAAGCGACAAAGAAGATGGGAATATTTAGGAAACACAATGTCCACTGCTTTTATCAAAGCAAGGTCTCCGTTAGTAACAATTACATCAGGGTTGGCATCCGATCTCAATAGTAACCCTTTAAATTTTTCTAAAGCCCATATGAAATTGTTTTCTCTCTCACTTGCTAAGAAAACAAAAGCAACAGAGAAAGTTTGTCTCGTGGGACACCTACAATCTCAAGCAACAATAATCTATATTTGTTGCTTTTGTAAGTGCTATCCATTAAGAAAACAATGTGAAATGCATTCAACAGTTTAACTGAGTCAGGATGGGTAAAAAAAAATCACTGACAACATCGAAAGACTCATGAAACCTACTCCAATAAATGTAGTTGTCATGGTCAATTAACATCATTAATTGTTGCAATTTAGTTCTAAGACCTCTAATGGTCTTCTATATGCATATCTATAGTCGTACACTTGTTTAATTGTGGTGACATTGTATTCATTATTTTCTTTTTCAAAGTAAGTAAAATGTTTGCCGACTTCACTAAACTCTTTTTCATGTCAACAACCATGGCATGTTAATGGGGTTTCAATCTACCAGTATATGGGTGACCAACTAATGAGAAAACAACATCATGATTATGAGTACCACATAATACCTTCAATATCCAACCTGCACTTTTCTAATAAGGTTTACCCTGCAATTTAAATGGACAATTACTTTTTATTGTACTTGTAACACTCATATCCACACCAAGCTTGTATTTTCTATACTTACCATCCTTCTCACAACCTAACAACACAAAGGTCTTTATACCTTGTCTTCCATTTGCGATATCAGATCTAACAATCACTACTACAAAGCTAAGTTCAAATGCGACCCTACGCACCAATTCCAATAAGTCATCTTGAGTTGAAAAATCTAAAAATTATATACTAATATCAACAAATCACACCTCAAACTTATAACATAAATTAATTAAAAAATAAACATGATCTTATTAGTTGTAAAATGACTACCATAATCTGTTGGGACCAATTCATCTTTAATAACTTCATAATTTATTAAGTCATGGGTATAAAAAAAAATTTCTACTTCACAATCATTCATCCACATTTCTTAATAAAAAATGCAATTAATTAAAAAAATATGATTTTTTTTAACATCGGACTGGTCAATTCAGTATTCTCCTTTTCTTTTTCTTTTTAATATCGAAATCCAATATTAAAAAAAAAGTTGCACAACACAGAGAATCTAGTATATATCATAAAAAAAAAAAATTGGGATAAAAGCACACAGAACTCACCGTAGGTCACCTTCACCACCAAAAACCCTCAAATAAGGTTAGGAGTATATTTGTCAATTTTAAATGGCAATTGCTTCTTGCACCAAACGAAAATTTTAAAACCCCATTCTGCCCTTTTTTCACACATTTGCTTACGGATTTCAATATCTGAAAGTCATTTTTATACATTATGGATTTTGAAATCCGGAAGCTCATTTTCAAATTTCATTTAAGCTTCCGGATGGTCATATCTGAAAGTGAGCTATGAGTTCTGGATTTTCATATCCAGAATGATGTATTGTAAATGATGTTAAGGATTGAGATCCAGAACTCATTTATGTTTGCTTACGGATTTTGATATCCGGAAAGTCATTTATACTGTCCAAATAAGCTTCCGGATGGTGAAATCCAGAAGTGACATATTAGTTTCAGATTTGTATATCCGGAACTTTGTAATTTGACTTACGGATATAAATATCTGGAAGGAAAAAATTTAAAATCATTAAGGACAAAATTGATATTTCTTATGAGTGTGTTGGGTGCAGGAAGCAATTGCCATTTTAAATTATATGGAGGTGCAGGAAGGATGCATTGAGGTCCGTGGAGAATTTGGATACTTGTTTTGTTTTACTAATTTTCATAAGACCCAAATTGAAGTATATAAATTAAGCAATGCCGTGAATCTTGACACTGGGTTGAAGAAAAGTTGCAAGGTGAGAACAGCAAAATTAAGGTTGGAAGAGTTTTTTTTTTCTTTTTATGAATGTGTGGAAGACTCTTTTTAACTGAGATTGAAATTTTTTTATTCCTTGAATTTCAAACCTTTCTTTCTGACCAATGATCTATTAGCGGTAGAAAGGTTTTAATATATTTTTGAACAATGATAAGATTTTTTACATTTAAATAATCAAAATTTAACTTCAAATAAAAATAATTATTTCTTAAGTACTAAATTAAAACATGTACTAAGTTCCTGTTACGTAATCATAACAGTTTACGAACAAAAGAAAACATAATCCATTTATTTGTGTAGGATATCTAGGAATGTTCAAAGCCAAAGAAGCACTATATGTTCCACCGAACTCTGCGAGAGAGAAATGGAAGCAGCGTGTACCACGATTCTGATGCTGGTTCTGATACTGGTCCTGATGTGGGCATGGATGATGCTAAATTGGTTATGGTTCACTCCAAAGAGGCTTGAAAGGCTTCTGAGAGAGCAAGGTCTTCAAGGCAATCCATATACGCTTTTGGTTGGAGACACCAATGAGTTTGCGAAGATGAGAAAAGAAGCCTTCTCCAAACACATGGATCTCTTCTCTCACCAATAATGTTTATCTGCAAATAAGTTAAAAGCGTTTGAAAATAATAACAGTAAAGTAAGTTCACTATTTTTAAAATTTTTTCCAATGCAATTCTATCTACCTGCCACTCTAACTTTCTCTTACCCAACATCTCATAAAAGATAATTTCGACTCCTTTTTCGTACGTAAGTAATGAACCTGTGACTTTTCAGAGTACACTTAGGTTGACAAATTCCAAAAGCTACAAAGTAGCTAAGTGGATTTAATTGATAAGCTAGTATTGCAAAGTTTATTGGTTATTTTTACGCATTTAGACTATAGATCAATACCTGTAACTCTAACTAGTTGCAGTTGAAGAGAGACTTGCAGCAGTACAAAGAAATCTCTGGGAGACACTTCAGACTGATACCAAACTTATATCTGTAAATATATTATGTCTATATATGAAAATTGTTCACTATATGATGAATTCGTTTACTGAATCTGTCACGATACTTTGAGATAAGTACCTTGCATAATAAAATCAACATCAGTCACATCCCATTAGTAATATAATGATCATAATTTGGAGATCCCTGTCATTACAAATGACATGAAACTAGTGTCATAAAGCATAATGGTTAGCTTGTTTGAACCTTTTTTATGGTTTGGCAATGCTGGAAAGTGGGGGCCGTAGATGACTTTTAAGCATCTAATGGGTTGGAGACACGTTTTTTGGAGGAAGAAATAATTCTGCAGCTTTGAGGGGTTATTAAGCATCAATAGAAGCATCTTCGGGAAGAGTTATGGGATCATAAGTGCAAGGGATGTGGTGTTGCATTGGAATGGTTCTGTTTTTGATTCTGTTGGAATTTATGCAGAATTTTACTGCATAATTATACCTTTTTAAGCACTAAATGATGTGCCAAAAAGCTGTCAAATTTGTTAATGTTGGTTATTATGCAGATTTTTAATGCATAGCTGATGTGTCAAAAAGCTAAGGCCAATATATGTTATGTTCTTGGTTTTGGTTCTTTTATTGATGAAAAAAGAAAGTGTGGAATGGACAAGGCAGCAATGCCTTAAGTTACCGTCCAACCCATCTTTATCTGCAGCAATAATTTTGTCAAAGCTGATGCAGGTGTAAGCATCGTTGATGCAGGGACTTTAATAGTAAGTTTGGGCTGCTGGGCAATTTGTAAAAAACGTAATATGCACAAGGTTACTGGCAAGGTTGCCAAGAACGCAATGGAGATTATCATGTCAATCCATAATCTGGTTTTCTCAGCATCTCAATGGGCACAACTGTCTCATTATCTTACAAAGTACAGATACATTTTGGAGATGTGATTTTATGTTGCTATCTAATGTTAGCGGGGTGAGCCTTTATGTTTCTTAAAAAATATCTCCTAATCAAGGAAGGGGAAAGCTTTGTTAACTTTGCTGCAGGAAAAATAATGGAAATCAGGAAGAAAGCGTGAAGTAAAGGAGGGAGGGAGTTCTTCCTAACCAAAGATTTCCTTTTGGAAAGTTGTTCTGGAGACCAAGTTCTGCAGGGGAATTCTTGGTGGCTGTGGAGAAAATTAATATTTTTGGCTTTGTTAGAAAATGGTGCGTAAGTTTTAGAGGATGAAAATCAATGCATTTTGTGATGCAGAACTTGTTATACAGTGACAATGGAAGAGGTGCAAGAAATCATAAATTTTTATGGTTTTTATGTCTAGTTTTACTTAATACGTTATGCTTAATTTTTTATGTTTATGAAGTGTCCCATTTTATTTATTTATTATTTGTCGATAAAAAAAAAAACATGAAACTAGGTGCATACTCAATCACCTAGAATAATCTGCCAGACCGTAAGAACATCCAGGAAAATTTGAGAAAAATTTAGATCGAACAAGGTGGAATTTATAAGGGAGGGTGTCGATAGGCGGATAACTCATGTGTATAGGAATATAGAGCCTCATTGACTCAATGATGAGGATAATGGGTATAAGGTTTATGAGAATAACGGCATTTTTTCTTGCTTCCTGTGTGCGCACTCTTTCATTCCATAATGGGCCATTCTGGAACATAAGATGGTGAACCAAGATTTTTATATGATAAAGTAAGTTGTGACCAGAGAAAATAACCAACTGGAAAATACTCATTCTTTTCTATCGTTCTTCCCTTTTTTGTTTTCGCTCTATGTTGGTAGATTATTCTGAGATATTTGTGTCAAGATTGTAAGGAGTGATTTCTATTTCTGTATCATTCTATTTGAATATCAGTCTGGAACCTATTATTTTGCAGTCCCACATGCATTGTGTTATTATGTTTGTTTAGTTTGATCATTGGGGAGTACTTGCTTAGAAATTTTACAAATGAATTAGAAGCCTTGTATATGGTGTGCGATATTTATACCAATGAGATGAGTAATTGGTTCTGGTGTTTCTGAGTAAGGAGCTGGTCCTTAGAATTGGGTCTTATTTCTTTGTTTTCTTCAGAGTCCTTCTATCGCATTGTACAGAGGAGTTCCCTCTGATTTCCAAGGTTTTAATAAAGACAATTCTATTTTCTTTAATTTCTGCTATTGGTTCTATCATCACATTATTAATTTCAAAAATCACACGACTTAAAATCTTGACAACTTTTGGCTAAGATATAGGCACACACAAAGTTGTCTATTCTTTTAGATTCTTATTTTTTTTACTCTTCCCTTTTATATTTAATTTAAGCGTATTGGTATTGTTGGTTGATGGTATGTAGGGAAAAATTCTTTTATTTGGTTTGGACCGGCACCAAGGGTGATCCTCACTGATCCAGAGCTAATCAAAGATGTATTTAACAAGACATATGACTTACAAAAGATTTTTCTGAATCCACAAGTCAGGTTACTAGCTCCTGGCCTTGTAAGCCACGAGGGAGAAAAGTGGAGCAAGCACAGAAAGATAATTACTCCTGTTTTCAATTTGGAGAAGTTGAAGGTTAGTTTCTTATCACTAGATATAGATCTTATATAACTAATGTGCCTTTCGGAAACGTGAGGAAGACATAGTTATTTGTGTTGCACATGTGTGCTATTTTTATTTTCCATGTAAAAATTCCTCCACAAAAATGTATTCTCTTACAAGTAACATAATGTGAAGTTTGATTATTTGCCAACCTAAGTTGACATTGAATATTTTAGTACACCTCAGGGTATGTTACCACTATTCATCCAATGTTGTGATGATCTTATTAGCAAATGGGAGGAAATGTTATCATTGGATGGATCAAGTGAAATGGACGTATGGCCTTTCCTTCAGAATTTGACTAGTGATGTCATTTCTCGAACAGCATTTGGAAGTAGTTATGAAGAAGGAAGAAGAATATTTGAACTCCTAAAAGAGCAAACAGAACTAACAGTGCAACTTGTGTATAAAGTTTACATCCCTGGATGGAGTTAAGACTAATGTGTATATTTGACTACTTGGTAGGCTTAAGTGATCAAGCCTTTTGGAGTGATCTTTATTTAACTAAACCAAACCTACAAATCTTTTTTAAAGGACGTTGTGATTAGAAAACAGTACTTATTATCATTAAGAATCAAAGAAACTTGTTTACAACAACCACTTCACCAAATACTGTGACATGTTATGTGATATGTCTCTATTTCAACTTGGAAAATCGAAGTATCTTTATCATTGAAAAAACCGTAGATCATGAATAATACAGGATTATTATGTTCACTTGTAGGTTTGTACCTACTAGTACCCATAGAAGGATGAAGGGCATTGACAAGGAAATAAAATGTTCACTTACGGATATTATTAACAAGAGAGTGAAAGCACTAGAGACGGGTGAAGCCACTAAAAATGACTTGTTAGGTATACTTCTGGAGTCAAATCAGAAGGAAATTGAAGAACAGGGAAACAATAAGAATATTGGAATGAATAATGAAGATGTTATTGCGGAATGCAAGCTATTCTACTTTGCAGGGCATGAGACTATTTCATCCTTGCTTGTTTGGACAATGATATTATTGAGTATGTACCCTGATTGGCAAACACGCGCAAGGAACGAAATCTTACAAGTTTTTAGCAATCGAAAACCAGATTTTGATGGGCTAAATCACCTTAAGATTGTAAGTTCATATTATCATTTGATATTGAATAACATGCTCTACGTAGTTACTAAGAATATTTTTGCAACAGGTTACCATGATTTTAAATGAGGTTTTTTGGCTATACCCACCAGCAATTGGTCTTGCTCGAAAAGTTGGTAAAGATGTGAAACTTGGAAACCTATCATTAGTCGCTGGAATGCAAGTTTCCATTCCAATAATTTTGGTTCATCATGATTGTGAACTCTGGGGTGATGATGCTAAGGTGTTCAAACCTGAGAGATTCGCTGAAGGAGTTCTAAAGGCCACAAATGGCAGAGCTGCACTAATTCCCTTTGGAGGGGGTCCTAGGATATGCACTGGACGAAACTTCTCCTTCTTGGAAGCAAAGATTGCTTTGTCAATGAGTTTACAACGCTTCTCGTTTGAACTCTCTTCGAGCTATACTCATGCTCCAATTACCGCGATTAATCTTCAACCACAATATGGTGCTTATCTCATTCTATGTAAATTGGAAATATAAATAAATAATAATGAGCTAGCACTGTTTGGTTCATATTTGTTAGATATTTTGTTTTTTTAACTGCACGCAACTCTTTATTTGTTTTTTCTATTTTAATTGTTGAATAAGTCTTTCTAAGTAATCGTTACTAAACTTTAGACAACAATATTTCAATTAATTACCGTAAGTATTATAAATGAATTGTTAGTAAGGATAATGAATATCATGCTCAGTTTTATTTTGCTTAATATATATTTTTTTTAGTATTTTATTTTCTTTATTTTGCTGTCAACCTTTTATTCTACAATAACAACAATTGGTACAAAGTTTTCTTCTTGAGGGATTTGTGAGGACACTAGATTGCTTCCATAGAAAGCGAGTCAAAATTTTCAGCAATAGCATCACCAGTCTTTGATGGAAAAAACTATCCGATGTGGACAGTTCGTATGGTGACCTACCTAGAAGCATTGGATCTGTGGGAAGCTATAGAAGAGGACTATGAAATTCAGTCCCTTCCAACAAATCCTACTGTGGCCCAAATGAAATCACAAAAGGAGAAGAAGACGAAAAAATCAAAGGCAAAAGCATGCCTATTTGGAGGAGTATCTCCCACCATATTCATACGCATTATGTCTCTCAAATCAGTCAAAGCCATATGGGACTATCTCAAAATAGAGTATGAAGGCGATGACCGAATTAAGAGTATGTAGGTGCTAAACCCCATTAGAGATTTCGAGTTGCAGAAGATGAAGGAGAGAGAATCCATCCAAGAATATTCTGAAAGGCTTCTGGACATTGCAAATAGGGTAAGATTGCTTGGGTTTGATTTCAAAGACTCCCGTATTGTTGAAAAAATGTTTGTCAGTATTCCTGAAAGATTTGAGGCTACCATAACTACTTTGGAAAACATCAAGGATCTGTCTAGAATAACCTTAGCAGAGTTATTAAATTCTTTACAAGCACAAGAGCAAAGAATTGCTACGAGGAAATCAGTTACTGTTGAGGAAGCTTTATCAGCCAAACATGAAGGTGGCTGGAGAAACAAAGGCAACAAGAACAAGCAAAACCAGCAAGAAAATGGAGAAGTTGTTGCACACAATAACAACAAGAGCCATAGAGAAAGTTCCAAAAGAAATTATCCTCCTTGTAAGCATTGCAATAAGTTAGGTCATCCACCATTTAAGTGCTGGAGAAGACCTGATGGTAAGTGCAACAAGTGCAATCAATTATGGCATGAAGCATTCATTTGTAGAAACCAAAGTCAGCAACAAGATATAGATGCTCAAATTGCAAATGAGGAGGAGGATGAAATTTTCGTTGTAACTTGTTTCTCTAGCAATGTTTTAAACTAATTGATAGTGGATGCACAAATCACATGACTTATGACAAAGAACTTTTCAAGGAGTTGAAGCCTTCAAAAAATTTAAAGGTCATGATAGGCCATGGGGGTCACATTTTAGTAAAAGGAATAGGAACCATTGCTATAGCAACACATTCAGGTACTAAAACTATTACTGATGTGTTATATGTACCTAACATAGACCAAAATTTATTGAATGTTGGTCAATTGCTACAAAAAGGCTTCAAGGTGTTTTTTTTAAGATAACCATTGTTTGATCAAGGATGCTATAGGACAAGATCTGTTCAAGGTAAAAATTAGAGGCAAAAGTTTCTCATTAGATCTATTTCAGGAGGAGCAGATAGTATTTTCAACAAAGGAAAATACTGTTAATTTATGGCACAAGACGCTTGGGCATTATCACTATCAAGGGCTTTTCAAGATGGAAAAATCTTAAATGGTAAGAGACTTACCTGACTTTGAAATACTATATTCTAATTGCCATGCTTGTCAATATGGAAAGCAAAGTAGAATTCCATTTCCAATAGCTACTTGGAGAGCAAAAAAAAAAGCTACAACTGATTCATACCGATGTAAGAGGGCCTCTTAGAATTCCTTCACTTAAAGGTAGCCGTTACTACATTATTTTCATGGATGATTTAACTCGTATGTGTTGGATTTATTTTTTCAAGTTCAAGTTAGAGGTTGCAAGCATTTTTTTGGGAAGTTCAAAGCAAAGGTGGAAAATGAATGTGAGTGCAACATTAAAACATTAAGGTCTGATAATGGAAAGGAGTGTACTTCACATCAATTCAACTCATTTTGTGATGACGCAGGAATAGAACATCAACTTACAGCTCCTTAAAGTCCAGAACATAATGGAGTAAGTGAGAGAAAAAAATAGATTCATTATGGACATGACCAGATGCATGCTGCATGACAAGAATTTGCCAAAAAAATTATTTCTACAAAATAGACTCCACACAAAAGCAGTAACAAATAAAAATCCTTTTGAAGCATGGTATGGGTACAAACCTCTAATAAATTTTCTTAAAATTTTTGGGTGTCTTTGTTTCATCTATGTTCCGCAAGTTAAACGAGATAAGCTAGAAAAAAAAAAAGCTATTGCTAGGATTTTCATTGGATATAATATAGTTTCAAAGGCATATAAAGTCTTCCAACTAGAAACTGAAACTATAACTATTAGCAGAGATGTGCATTTCATGGAAAATGAAAAATGGAATTGGGAAGACTCAAAGACTCCTATGTGTTAGAAATTATGGCTTTAAACTAGAGGGGGGGTGAATTGTTTAAAGAGGTTTTCGCAAACTTTTTGAAGCTAGAATGAGTTTATCTCAGAAACCAATTGATTAAGCAATTCAGTTAGTCAAAACAGTAAGCAAAACTGCATTGTCAGAAAAACAATCGGTTGTTTCTTCGAAACAATCGGTTGTTTTTATCAGCAAACAACAAACAAATTGAATTTAAAGAGTAAGGGATAGAGAGATTGTACACAGATGTTTATACTGGTTCACTCCAACCCAGAGCTACATCCAGTCTTCTCAGAACCCCTGAGGAAATCCACTAAGCAATCACACCTTGATCACTTACACAACAACCAAGAGAATGACCTTGAAAACCTCAAGACACACACTCTCCTTGGTCAACACTAAGATTGCTGATCTTGAACACCTCAAGAACACACAGCCAATCTCAGCAACAATACAGAAAAGAAATGTTTCAGCAGTTACACAGATTACACTTGTTACAGATGAAGATCTGAAATCAATACAAGTAGAATCCTATTCCAGCACTTTGATCAACCTCTCTAGCACTTAAGCAATCTCAGCACTTTTTAAAACACTCTTAGTCAGTGACTTTTTCAAAAGCATTCTTACCTTTAAAAGAGATTTTCTGAATTTATATAAAAGGAAGTTTGTTTATCAAATCTTAACAAACCCATAAAAGCTTTCAGAAAGATTGGTCAAAGCATTTAATGACTGGAGCGTATTCAATTTCAAATCATTTAAAGCTCAGTCAAAGAAAACAGTTTTTATGTTATGGTTCCAAAACAAACAATCGATTGTTTCCTCGAATCAATCGGTTGTTTTGTCACTTAACAGTTTTCAAACTTTCTCAAAACATCTAAGTATAAACAATCGGTTGTTTCGATAGAACAATCGGTTGTTTCAACTTAGTTTGAAAAACACTTTTGTTTTATCAAAAACTGAGATGCTAATTGCTTTGAGATTTAATCTAAGGTTGGATTACACTTTAAACTACCCCAGAACAAAACAACAAAGCAGCATAGCAGCAGCAAGCAAGCAAAAGCTTCATCATCCTTCAAAGGATTTGGATTCTTCAAAACCTTGAACACCACTTGGTTCAACAATCTCCCCCTATTTGATGAAGACAAATCCCTGGTACTTGTGTTGTACTGATTAAATCTGAAGCAGTTCCTGCAAAGAAAACATTTGTACTATCCAAAGCTTCTTACAGCAGCCAGTTAGATTATACCTCTTTTAACATAAAAATTCAATCAGTTGTTTACACGAAACAATCGATTGTTTCTATCAGCAGCAGCAGAAAACACTTTTATACTCAGAGATTTAAACATTTTTATGCATATACAAGTACCAATAAATCTCCCCCTATTTGTCTTCACAAATAGATTTTAACATGTACCACACACAGATTTTAAGAAAGATTATTTAGATCAAGAATACCTAACTCATTTCTTAAGAAGAAAAACCTCTCTTTTGGCAAAGGCTTTGTGAAGATGTCAGCTAGCTGCAGTTTGGTCTCCACAAACTTCACTTCACAGTTCCTATTTTGCACATGATCTCTGATGAAATGATGTCTTATTTCAATATGTTTGGTCCTTGAGTGCTGGATTTGATTTTTGGTAAGATTGATTGCACTTGTGTTATCACACATAAAAGGAACTTTGCTGATTTGTACACCAAAATCTGCAAGTTGTTGTTTGAGCCATAGGATCTGTGCACAGCAGCTACCAGCAGCTATATATTCTGCCTCAGCAGTAGAGAGAGCAACACATGCTTGTTTCTTGTTATGCCATGAGATTAGGCTAGAGCCAAGAAGGTGACAAGTGCCACTTGTGCTTTTTCTATCTAGCTTGCAACCTGCGAAATCAGAATCTGAATAACCAATTAAATGTATTGGAGAATGAGAGGGATACCATAATCCTACAGATGATGTTCCTTTGAGATATTTCAGAATTCTCTTTGCAGCTTTGAAGTGTGACTCTTTAGGATTTGCTTGAAATCTTGCACATAGACACACCGCAAACATGATGTCCAGTCTACTTGCTGTTAGATAAAGCAATGATCCAATCAATCCTCTAAATGTTGTTTGATCTATACTCTTTCCAGCAGAATCTGCATCCATGTAGCAGCTTGATGGCATTGGAGTGCTTGCCTCTTTGAAATTCTCCATTTCAAACTTTTTGAGAATCTCCTTGCAATACTTTGATTGACTTAAGAAGATCCCATCCTTTGTTTGTTTAACCTGCAATCCAAGAAAGAAAGATAGTTCTCCCATCATAGACATTTCAAACTCACCTTTCATAGCAGCCACAAATTCTTCACACAACCTATTTTGTGTAGCACCAAAGATGATGTCATCAACATATATTTGCACTAGAATTATTTCTGCATGTGACTTCTTGATGAAGAGAGTCTTGTCTATCATTCCTCTTTCATAGCCAAGAGATAGCAGAAAGTTGCTAAGCCTCTCATACCACTGCCTTGGAGCTTGTTTCAGACCATACAAAGCTTTCTTCAACTTGAAGACATGGTTGGGATACTTGTGGTCTTCAAAACCCGGTGGTTGATCTACATAGATTTCCTCATTGATGTAGCCATTCAAGAAGGCACTTTTTACATCCATTTGGAAGAGTTTAAAACCACTCATACATGCAAAAGCCAGCAGCAGCCTCACAGCCTCCAATCTAGCCACAGGAGCAAAGGTTTCACCATAGTCTAAGCCCTCTTCTTGATTGTAGCCTTTGGCAACTAGCCTTGCTTTGTTTCTTGTGATCACTCCTTCCTCATCTAGCTTGTTCCTGAAAACCCATTTTGCACCAATAATATTCATTTCATTAGTTATAGGAACAAGAAACCATACCTCATTTCTTTCGAATTGATTTAGCTCTTCTTGCATAGCTTCAACCCACTTCTCATCCTTGAGAGCTTCTTCAATTGACTTTGGTTCAATTTGAGAGACAAAAGTTGTGTGTCTGCAGAAGTTTGAGATGGACCTACGTGTGGAGACACCTTCCTTTATCTGCCCTATGATGTTATCCACTGACAGATCTCTGGGAATTCTCCATTCTTTGGGCAACTCACTCTGTTGTAGAATTTCAATCGGTTGTTTCTGCGAATCAACCGGTTGTTTTTCTGCACAGATTTCCAGCTTCTCCAAACTGATGCTCTGTTCATCTTCCTCAGCACTGATCTTTGGGTTCTCACTGATTCTGCCATCTACCTCATCAAAGACTACATGAACTGATTCTTCTACAGTCATCAACCTTTTGTTGTAGACTCTATAAGCATGGCTTGTGAGGGAATATCCAATGAAAATGCCAAGGTCAGCTTTCTCATCAAATTTTCCCAAGCTTTCCTTTCCATTGTTGAGAACAAAACAGTTACAGCCAAAGACTTTGAGGTGACTGATGTTAGGCTTTCTTCCATTGAAAAGTTCATATGGAGTTTTCTTCAAAATGGGCCTTATAAGCACCTATTCATCACATAACAAGAGGTACTCACTGCATCTGCCCAAAAATACTTAGGAAGTGAAGATTCACTAAGCATTGTCCTTGCAAGCTCTTCAAGAGACCTGTTCTTCCTCTCTACAACTCCATTTTGCTGTGGTGTTCTTGGAGCAGAGAAATTGTGTAGGATTCCCAACTTCTCACAGAACTTGACAAACTTCTCATTTTGGAATTCTCCTCCATGGTCACTCCTTATTGAGCCTATGTTGCTGCCCTTTGTGTTTTGAAGTCTTCTTGCTAGCTTTTTGAATGCAGCAAGGGCATCACTTTTTGATTCCAAGAACAAGGTCCAAGTGTACCTAGAGAAATCATCAACAATAACAAGAGCATAATAATTTCCACCAAGACTCATAGTTCTAGAGGGTCCAAAGAGGTCCATGTGAAGGAGTTCAAGAGGTCTCAATGAAGAGACAACATTTTTTGTTTTAAAAGAACTTTTCACTTGTTTCCCTTTTTGGCAAGCTTCACAAATGTGATCCCTCTCAAACTTGAGTTTTGGCAGCCCAATCACAAGATCTTTTGATATAAGCTTGTTCAAATGATTCATGTGAATATGAGCAATTCTTCTATGCCAAAGCCAAGATTCATCTTGCTTGGATAGAAGACATCCAATTGAACATGGTGAAGAGATATCTAGAAGATACACATTATTAACTCTTTTACCTACCAACATTACCTCTTTAGTGTTGGGTAGACAGATTTCACATGTGTTTGCCTTGAACATCACTTGATACCCCTTATCACACAGTTGGCTAATACTCAGCAGATTATGCTTTAGGCCTTCAACAAAGAGCACATCATGAATCACCAAGATGTTCTCATCTCCTATGGATCCTCTTCCAAGTATTCTTCCTTTGTTGTTATCTCCATAGGTGACATGACCCTCTTGCTTGAAGGATATTCTCAGGAACTTTGATTTGTCCCCTGTCATATGCTTGGAGCATCCACTGTCCAAGTACCAAAGCTGCTTTCTTTCCTCCAAGTTTTTCTACAAAGAAAATTCTCAAGTACATAGGTTTGGTCCCCTTATGAATGAGGGTCCATCTGGTGTATACTCATCAACACAAGCTTTATTTTTCTTGGGAATCCACTTTATAAGCCCTTTAGGAACAGCATGTTTTCTGATTTTACAGAATCGCACAGAATGACCTCTTTTCATGCAATAGAAGCATGTAACAATCGATTGTTTCGATGGTCCAATCGATTGTTTTTCTGGCTTTTTTGAAAAAGTTTTTGAAAATCTATCTTGCTGGTTTTGTGGATTAAAACCCAATCCTGATTTTCCAAAAACACACTTTTGAGAAGCTAGCACACTTTCAAAGTTGGATTGGCCTTTAGAAAGCTTATCCACTGTTTTAACAAGATAGTGGACCTTCTTTTCAAGATTTTCGCAATTTTCACAAACTAGAGTGTCACACTTGCAAGAGGAGTTTTTGTAAATGATTTCCAGATTTTCAAAATCCATTTTTGAATTTTCTAAATCCTCCTCCAGTGCTTTTACCCTGTTTTCAAGCCAGCTATTCTTTTCTTTCAATCGATTGTTTAAGAGAGCCAATCAGTTTGCTTCTTCATGTGTTTCTTGAAATGCTTGAAGTAATTGATCATAATTTTCAGAGTTTGAAGAGTTTGATGAACTTACACTACATGAGTCATCCTCCCTTCTGGCCATTAAGCAAAGATTGAGGCTTTTCTTATTTTGTCTTTTCTTCCTTCTTGCTTGACTCTTTGTCATTGCTTCCTTTGGTTCATGCGCAGCCTTGAGAGTCTCCCATATTTCCTTAGCAGTTTTGCACTTTGATATCCTGAAAAATTCATTAGTATCTAGTGCAGAAGCTATAATGTTTTGAGCAGACCTATCAAGCTGAGCCATCTTACATTCATCATCTGTCCATTTGGACAAAGGTTTTATAGTAAAGGAATTATTCTTTTTGAACTTTGGAATGTAAGGACCATTCTCAATTGAGTCCCAAATTCTTTGATCAATTGATTCAATAAAGATTTTCATTCTTGCTTCCCAAAACTTATAATTCAATCCACAGAATAAAGGTGGTTTGTAGATTGAAGCACCCTCCTCAAAAGATAGTTTTCCAGCCATAAAAAAGATTTTAGATCAACTTGAATAACTTTCAAGAACCAAGATCTTGATGCCAATTGTTAGAAATTATGGCTTTAAACTAGAGGGGGGGTGAATTGTTTAAAGAGGTTTTCGCAAACTTTTTGAAGCTAGAATGAGTTTATCTCAGAAACCAATTGATTAAGCAATTCAGTTAGTCAAAACAGTAAGCAAAACTGCACTGTCAGAAAAACAATCGGTTGTTTCTTTGAAACAATCGGTTGTTTTTATCAGCAAACAACAAACAAACTGAATTTAAAGAGTAAGGGATAGAGAGATTGTACACAGATGTTTATACTGGTTCACTCCAACCCAGAGCTACATCCAGTCTTCTCAGAACCCCTGAGGAAATCCACTAAGCAATCACACCTTGATCACTTACACAACAACCAAGAGAATGACCTTGAAAACCTCAAGACACACACTCTCCTTGGTCAACACTAAGATTGCTGATCTTGAACACCTCAAGAACACACAGCCAATCTCAGCAACAATACAAAAAAGAAATGTTTCAACAGTTACACAGATTACACTTGTTACAGATGAAGATCTGAAATCAATACAAGTAGAATCCTATTCCAGCACTTTGATCAACCTCTCTAGCACTTAAGCAATCTCAGCACTTTTTAAAACACTCTTAGTCAGTGACTTTTTCAAAAGCATTCTTACCTTTAAAAGAGATTTTCTGAATTTATATAAAAGGAAGTTTGTTTATCAAATCTTAACAAACCCATAAAAGCTTTCAGAAAGATTGGTCAAAGCATTTAATGACTGGAGCGTATTCAGTTTCAAATCATTTAAAGCTCAGTCAAAGAAAAAAGTTTTTCTGTTATGGTTCCAAAACAAACAATCGATTGTTTCCTCGAATCAATCGGTTGTTTTGTCACTTAACAGTTTTCAAACTTTCTCAAAACATCTAAGTATAAACAATCGGTTGTTTCGATAGAACAATCGGTTGTTTCAACTTAGTTTGAAAAACACTTTTGTTTTATCAAAAACTGAGATGCTAATTGCTTTGAGATTTAATCTAAGGTTGGATTATACTTTAAACTACCCCAGAACAAAACAACAAAGCAGCACAGCAGCAGCAAGCAAGCAAAAGCTTCATCATCCTTCAAAGGATTTGGATTCTTCAAAACCTTGAACACCACTTGGTTCAACACTATGAACAAAAAACCCATGACTAGATGAAGTGGAAGATGACCCACCAATTAGAGACACTCAATTACTCGCTAACATATATCCGAGATGTAATGTTGCAAATATATGAACTTGCTGATTATGAAGAAGCTATCAATGACCCAAAGTGGAAAAAGGAAATGGAGGAGAAGTTGTATATGATTGAGAAGAACAAAACTTGGGAGCTTGTTGGCATACCTCGCGATAGAAAGGTAATTGGGTGTTTGGAACCAAGTTAAATGGTGATGGTTCAATTAACAAGCATAGAGCAAGGCTTGTTGTTACGGGGTATGCACAAATTTTTGGTGTTGATTATTTTGACACATTTGCAGCTATTTCTAGACTTTATACAATTCATTTTCTTTTTTCTATTTCTGCTCAATTTGGATGGATGGTACATCAAACGGATGTCAAGTTAGCATTCCTAAATGGATTTCTTGAAGAGGAAATTTATGTTGAACAACCTAAAGGTTTCATTGTGAAAGGAAAAGAATACAAATTTTATAGGCTATCTAAAGCTCTTTATGGCTTAAAACAAGCTCCCAGAGCATGGTATAGTTGAATAGATGATTACCTTCTCATTTTAGGCTTTGACAAAAGTCTTTCAAAATCTACACTTTATGTCAAATCCAAAGGTGCCGAAACTCTTGTTATTTCACTATATGTTGATGACCTTTTGATTAAAGGGAGCAATGCAAAGCTTATTGATGATTTCAAATTAAATATGATGCAAGCTTTTGGAATGATTGATCTTGGTCTAATGCTTTTTTTCCTTGGAATGGAGACTAAACAAGGCGAGGATGAGTTTTTTATTTGTCAAAAAAAATATGCAAGGGAGATTTTTAAAAAATTCAAATTGGAAGATTGCAAGTAGGTCAATACTCCCATGAATCAGAAAGAAAAACTAAGCAAGGATGGAGTTGATGCAATAAATGAAACACATTACAGAAGTCTTATTGGTTGTTTGATGTATCTTAAAGCAACAAGGCTAGATATATTATATGTTGTGAGTGTTCTATCTAGATTTATGCATTGTTCCAGTGAAGAACATTTGAAGGTAACAAAGAGGGTTGTTAGGTACATAAAAGGAACTATAAACTATGGGATTAAGTTTAAGAAAAGTCAAAATTTATTGCTTGTTGGGTATTATGATAGTGACTGGGGTGGTTCTTTGGATGATAGGAAAAGTACTTCAGGTAGTCTTGGCTCAGGAATTTTTTCATGGTGCTCAAAGAAACAAGAAACTATTGCGCAATCTATAGCAAAAGCTAAATTTATTGTTGCTACGGCTGCTGTTAACCAAGTCTTGTGGTTGAAGAAAATTTTAATTGATCTTAACATGGAGCATAAGGGAAATATGAAAGTTTTTGTTGACAATCAAGCTGCAATAGCTATTTCTCATAACTCTGTCTTTCACGGGAAAACCAAGCATTTTAACATTAAGTTGTTCTTCTTAAGGGAGATACATAAAGATGGAGTTGTTGTTCTTGTTTGTTGTAAAAATGAAAACATGGTTGAAGATTTGTTTACCAAGCCACTTCCAGCCAGCAAGTTTGAGTTCCTAAGACAAAAGATTGGAGTTTGCAGTTCAAAAATCAAGGAGGAGTGTTAGATATTTTGTTTTCTGTTTCAATTGTTGAATAAGTCTTTTCTAAGTAATTGTTACAATGAATGACAAAGTATCTTGCAATTGAGAACATTACATCTTTTGACTAATTTTCACTCCTTACAAGAAAAGAATATCTAAGAATAGTTTCTCTATTATATTTATGTTGTTGAACTATCTAGTCCTAATTTAGTGCTTTCGATTGGTGCCTGGTACTTCTGCTCAAAGAATTGGGATTATTCATTTGAAGCTTTCCTTTGTGCTTGAGCTTCTCTATAGCTAAGCTCAACGAATGACCTTCCTTAACTTTGAGGTTTCCTTTATGCTCAGTGTTTCCTTGGGCATGCTGAGTAGATTCTAAGCTCTAAATGCACCCTCCTCTTTAATGATTGCACTTAGTGTCATTGTCCTACGCTCAACACTTTGAAGTGCAATTTTGGGTTTTCTTTGCATCAATTCCATTAAACACAACTCCTTACACTCAAGAGAAATACGTTGGTCAATTTCACTCAATTGCCTCCTTCTTCTTTTTATGCAAAAATTCAATTAAGAATAGATCATGAAATCCAATTGATTATCATTATTCAATTTTTAAGTGGGTACAACTTTCTAATGTCAATATTTGATTGAATTCATGCACTTAAATGTCTAAATCGAGTAATTTAACAAGTAAATTTGACACTTATCAAACAGAGTTCAAATAGTTATTCAATTTGATCATTGGTTGGATCAATAACTAATTTGGATTTGGTAAATCTTTTTCTTTATTCTTGGTTGTTACTAACCAATACTGAACAATGTTCCTTCTCAGAACAAAAAGGTACATATGCAATTCATCTCACTACTTTCTACTTTTGTTCTTTTTGTTCTATGGCTTCTAGATAGTTTTTCCCAAATGAAGTGTTTCTCTTAGGTGACCTTGCCAATCCCCAATTCAGTTTTGTATTACATTTTTAATCAACTATGTGCACATAAACAACATGGATTATTAAGGTCTTATATAGGCTTGTAATGTGGTTGGGCTAACAAGAAATTTGGTTTTTCTGGATTACAAAATTGCTCACTCATCATGGAGGGAGAACACAATATGCATGGAATTATTTTCTTTTCCAGCCTTGTTCTTGCATTCGTACTCATAAATTTTTTTTGTCCAAGTGGTCTCAACTTGTTCACTTTTGACTGCCTACTTTCTTCTTTCTTTTTTCTTGACATCTTTTGTTTTTCTCAATTCATCATTTACTTATACTCAACTATATTATTACATATACTTTTCTCTCTCTTTTTTTTTTTTTGTGAGTGAGGGTAGGAATTAGCAATTAGGCTTAGGGTATTGTGAAGTACAATTGAGGTTCAAAAGAGGAATTTCATTATTTTTGGATGGCCTTTTGGCTCTTGGTTTAAACTTTTACAAAGAACAATATATCTTGATCCTTTCTATGCTCTTCATGCTTTATGGTTATTCAAAAACTCAACACAAAAACCAATTGGAAACCGTTAACATAAGTCCCTCACTCTTCTCACTTAAATATTCAATTTGGTTCTCTTATCTCACTTGGTTGATACTCTCCTTGTGCTCAGCCTAAAGTTGTGTGAATCTATGAATTTGTACCCTAGAATTTTTCAAAGCAAGAATACTTTTTATAGTAACTTCCTAAAGTTCAATTTCACTGAGTTTTTTTTTTTTTCCTTTTGATTTAGCTCCTAGTTCTAGTTCCAACCAACTTTCAACAAAAAAAAGTGTACAATAGTTTTCCAAAAAGATTTATACAAAACTTAGACCAAACAATATTCATGTTCAAAAAAAGAAACTTGAGATTATCTAACAACTCATAAAATTAAAGGCATAATTTAAAATTAAAATAGGAAACATAATTCAAAAGTAAAATGTAAAAATTAAATACATGCAGAAATCAAAATTGAAAGAACTTTTGTTAATCTTCTTCCTCTTCTTCTGATCTTGGTTTTGCTTGGCTTTTGGACATGATCACTTTATCAAAAATTTCCTCATCTTCAGTCTTTGAGGAATTAACATTCTCTTATACTTCCTATCCAGTTTGTGTTTCAACTTCTTCATAAGTCTCAGTTGGAATTGTTCCAGCTTCCTCCATTCTTGGCTCAATTTGCCTTATCTTCATCCTTCTTTACCTCATTATCTCACTTACACTTGTTTCTAGCTTAGCAAAGGCATTCTTTTCTGCTAGTTGATCTCCATTCTGTTGAACAAGATGCTTTCATGATTTCCAAATCCAGCTTGAAGACTTGAAGAATCTACTCTATGTGTGTAGTTACATAGATTCTGAGTTTTTAATTCGCACTTAATTATGATCCAAGTTCATATGATTTGAAATTTATTTTGAAAGTTTTGTTTTTCAAATCTGTGTTAATTTTAGTTAGTTGTTTCCTGTTTTAAATCAGTTGAAAAAGCTTATGTTCAAAGTCTGGTGACTACAACAAGTTTCTCAACAGGTTGATTTATCGCGACAACTGATTGAATTGCAGTTAAGGTTTTTAAAAGGATTTAAAAATCATTTTGTTTTATTTTTTCTTTTCTACAAAGCAAAATCAGTCAGTTATTTCAATAAATGAAATGGATTTTTATGTCCTATTTTTAATAGAAAATGAAAACAATTAGTTTTTTTTAAAAAAATCAATAAAGTGTTTTTAAAAAAAAAATTATGATTTTTAAACTGTTTTTAAATGCTTTTAACAGATTTCCTTTAATGATAAAATTGTTTTAACCCTTTCTGATCATTTCAAAAAGAAGAAGAGATTATTGAAAATGCTTTTCAAGAGAATGATCAAAGAGCTTTGACAATCAATCTTGTCATCTTAGATCATTGCTTTTGTGTGAAATAGGATTATGGGTTTTCTGTTCTATTGTTATTCATCTTTGTAAAGTCTAGGTGTATTCTAATTCTTTCTTTCAATTTTTTATTGTGTTGTAAAACCATTTCAAATAGTGTTTTTAGAAACTGTGGTTTTGTTGAGAGTGTTATGTGTTCTTGAAGGGTTCAAGATCAACACTCTTGGTTGTGGTGTAATATGTTTTTTATTACTCCGTGAATTCTCTGTGGTGTGTTAAGGACTGAATGAAGGTTAAGAGTGAACAAATATAAATTTCTCTGTGTAAATCTCTCTTTTCATAACTTTGATAAACTATTTTTTATATTGTTTTCTGTATTTTGAATTAAACAATCAGTTGATTCGTAAAAATAACTAGTTTATATTTTTCACATAAATATTAATCTATTAAATAACTAGTTGAACAAATAAATGAATTTATTGATTTAACTAAGATTTTCAATCTTCTTCCAGTCTTTGAGAAAATCTTGCAAAAAAATTCACCCCCTCTCACTAGTGCAGAAAAGGCATATCACACCGATTCTAAGAGACATATTACACCGGGATAAAGAGGTGTTTTTGAATCATCTTTCAATTGAATCACACATGTGTGCTTGCTGGAAACTATCTTGTCCAATATCACGAATCATGTCCTCCATGTGATCTTCAGAATGTATATTAGAATATTAACAGTCAAATAGAGGTGTTACGTCTACAAATTCCCCATGCCACATCCACTTTATATAATTCTTCAAGAAACCATCACAAAAAACATGTTCTCTTATCAACTTAATTTATAACTGTTTGCCATTCAAACAATAACACATGGAAAAAAAAAATCTTCCATTTACAACTTGTACATTCCGTTGAGTAAACTGTAGAAATTCTTCAATGCCATTTTCATACACATCGCTAATACAACTCTCATTTATCCAACTCCGATCCATGACTATGTAATAGAAAAACTTGTCTATCAATGTCTCTTAATTTTTAGTCGATGTGAACACAATACAAATTGTTGAGGGTTGATCACCCCCGGACCCAATACCTTAGCATTCAATATATAAAAATTAAAATAATAACTATATTCCAAACATAATACATTAAAACACATTACAAATTGTCAAGGATCAATCATCCCCGGACTGAATACCAAAGCATTCAACATATAAAAATTAAAACAAAAAATATATTCCAAATGTAATACATTAAAAATTGTCGAATGTCAATCACCCGTGGACCTAATACAAAGACATTCAACAAAATACATTATATTTCAAGTACAATAAAATAAAACCAACTACCTATATAAATAATTGTAAACTAAATTAATAATTAAAATTAAAATCTTAGATGATAAAAAACCAACATGGAGCGTGAACGGAGGAGCTGTGGTGGCGGCGGTAGCGGTGACAAGATTGGTGGCAACGAAGAGGAAGAGCGGTGACACCGAAGAGGAACAACAACGACAACGCATGGAAGCAGCGGTGGCAACGAAGAGGAGGAATAAGAACTATTGGGGGCAACGGTGGGGGAAGCAAGAGTGGTGGCTGTTGAGTGAAAGCAGTGGTGCAAGATTCGTTGGCAGTAGAGAGTTCGCAGAAGCAGTGGAGGCAAAGAGAAAAACCAAAACTTAGAATAGCGAGAATGGAGCTGTGCGGGCGCGAGCAAGAAAATATGGTAAAAACTATATTACACCGGTTCTTCGTAATAACCTGTGTAATATATAATTCTTTTACTCATAAATGATATATAACACTGATTGTATAGAGCAACCAGTGTTATTTACATTTTTTTAAAACTTATAAACTTTTCTTTTTCCTCTGGGCACTACATATTATATCGGTTAGGTTATCCAACCGGTGTAATATATATTGCCTCAGAGTTAAATTTTTGAACACTTTTTTTTTGTTCTGGGTAGCATATATTACACCAATTGGATAGTCCAACCTATGTAACGTATCATGCTCATAGTTTTTTTTTTTTTTAACTTTTTGTGTTCTAAGCATGATATATTGCACAGATTTGGTTATCCAATTGGTGTAATATGTGTCATGTATTTACAAAAATGTCATCGTATTTTTGTTTACACTAGTTCTCGTTTAACCGACCTGATATGTCGTTTTAAAAAGCATTTTTTGCACTAGTGTCTCTTGTTTCAACCATACATTCTAACACATTCCCCTTTCCTATGGTCTTGCCACTTCTAGCAAGTAGTGACTGCTTTACAATGTTCGTTAGGATCAATTATATTATTTGCTAGAAATTGTCCATTATGTTGCTCGGATGGTTGCTTGGCCAGCTGTCCCACCTAAGTCTCTAAATTCTTTATTGAAGCTTTAGTGTTCTTCTGGCTCATCAATGAAGCCTATATAAATTTTTCAAAAGTTTCCTCTATATTTGATTGCCTTGATGTATAAAAAGATATTGTTATTGTTGATATGGGGGTGTTCTGCTAGAGGATCCTACCTCTTGTTTCTAACCATAACCTTCCTTTTGATTTTTTCTCCATCCCTGCAAAGAATTGTTAGCATTAGAGTTATTATTGATATTAGAGCAATTACCTTGCCTTTATTGATTGTTCATGTAATTTATTTCCTATTCTAAATTGAATCTTTGGGATTAGCAATGGCATTTGGATGATTACCTCCATAGAAGTCACACCTCAAAGGTTGTTGCGACAATGAATTTGAGTTTATAGCATATAGTTGCTGAGGTAGTTTGGCCATCTGATGTGAGAGCTTCAATTTATTGTCAAAATTTTGTTTTGTGCCAAAATAGCATCTATGGTGTGTAGATCCAAAATACATTTCCTCTATATTGATTTTTTGTTGTGATGAGCCTATATATTGTATTCAATCTTTAATATTCTTCCTATACCAGTTAATTTGGGAATTCAAGTATTGGAAACAAATTGTAAATGAATTGAAACCTTAAACAAAAATTGAAAATGTCAAATAAAAAATGAATGCTTGTTGAGAATTCAATTATTTTCTTGAACTAGATTTCTTGGTTAGTTCACTTAGTTATAATCAATCTCTTATTCGCTTAGTTCGAGAGGTAGAAGACAAACATCTCACAAGTATACTCTTGGAACTAGTGAGATACTCAATACATCAGTAGATACTTGTTTTAATGATAAGATTTTTTTGAATTTGATTGACACTTACCTGATTAAGTTTGACATCTGTGTGAGAACCTAAGGATGATAATCTTAGGAAAACCAATGAGGAATTCGTGGAGAATAAACTTGGGAATCAATCTACGTTCTCTACTATTTTAATCATCTTTTTATATTTTACTACTGAGCAATCACAATCCTCTTTCCTTTTACTATTATTGCTAACTTTCATTGATTGTAGATAAGTTTGACTACTGATTTCACTGGATTCACTATTGGATTTATTGGGAGATGAATTGGGGCCATCTGACCTTGTCTATACTATCATGTCTTTAGTGTTAGACAATTTATCAACTTGATAGACAGACTACGCTGGAATCCTTTTAATTTGATTGTTAAGAACAAAAAGACAAATGGCAATCTCAAGGGAATAAAGAACATGTTGATTGAAAGATGTTAAGGAAAATGAGGCAACCAGATTTGGTAGAGTCGAAACAAGCAATCTTCCTTTTATAGAATAAAAACCCAAATAATTAGTAGAAACATAATCATATCTTAAACTAAAAAGAAATCATGGAAAAACAAAAATAAATTGTGTTTGAATGAAAATATTTATGTAGACACCACAAAAGTTCATTCATAACATTTAACATTGGTTGATTACGTTCTTATACAACCCAATTAGACAAGCAGATAACCAAGGACACAATAGGCACTTCACAATTAAGTCAGTCATCTTAGCATCCAAGACAAGGTCCCACAAACTTCAGAAGGACCTCAGCAGAAGAAGAACTGGACATAGTCTAGAGCATCAGGTGTTCTTTCTTCTGGTCTTTTTAAAAGACAAGTTTATGTAAACAAATTGGACTCATTTTGGGGATCCAAATAGAAGAATAAGCTAAAGTAGGGTTCACTTAGTATAAATTGGGGTGTACTTAGCATAAATTAGGCTTGTGCCAAGCCCACCTTTCATGACAAGTGCTTCTAGGTTTAGGGTTTCTTTGACCTACCTTCTAGAAGAATTCTCACAAATGACACCCTTACCCCTCTATCTTGTTCTCCAAGACACTGTCTTCTATAAATAGAGTGTCTTGACTCATGTATTTCACATTGAATTTTGAATAGAAAAGAAGCTCTGTCAGAGTGTTTAGTGAGCTGAGCCTCCTAAAGATTCTTGGGTCTTGTGAGTGTAGTGCACTTCAAGTGGTGGCTCTTCACCACTTATCTTGGAAGCTCCCATCCTTCCAAGTGGCATGATTCATCTTCCCTTACATAATCTTTCTCTCATCTTTGTCTTTTCTTTCTTCCATTACGCCTTCCATAATTTCATTTCCATTTGGTTATTTATTCTTCATTTTTTTATTCGGTCATCATCTTGCTTTCTTCCATCTCATGTTATTTTAATTTTCGCATCTCATCCTCGTTACATGAACAATCAACAAAGGAAAGGTAATTTTTCTAATCTCAACAACAACTCTTATGCTAAGAATTTTTCACAGGGATGGAGAAGCAATTAAAAGCAAGGTTATGATTGGAAACAGGAGGTAGGATCCTCTAGCAGACCGCCTCCATGTAAGCAACAATAATATCCTTTTATACATGAGAGGATAAGGCATAACGCAATATATTAAGATTGAGATACTCATATATAAAACATTAGTTATAAGCGATAAATGAAAGAAAACATAATAATATACCTGTAAGGACTTTGATGTTTACAAGTGGATATTCTAGCTTTAATAAGCAAGCAATGTCAAAGATGGTGCTAAGTTGTTATACGAACACACAATGTTGGATTTCTTCAGCTTCCAAGTCATCTAATTGTTTGACAAAGAGAATGATAGGGTTTTGATGAGCATAATTTTATTCACACTTTAAAGCTCTAATCATAAACTCTTGAATTGAAATCATGAATAAATCCACTATTTTAATTGAGATTCATCTAATTGGGTTACTTTAGGCCTTAATTGTTATTTATGTTAATGTTGTGTTAAGACATAACAAACGATCTAGTATTTCACGGGGCAGACGATCCAGTATTTCATAGAGCAAATAATTTGACTAGAGGATTTAATGAGAGCATCTGGTGGAAGATATTCCTAAAGTGTCTACTAATGGATGCTTTATTATGGAAAAAGGAAGATATTGATTTGGTGATTTGATTACATTCTAAGGAAGCAAGAATCGAAATAAATTCAATCATATGCGAGGAGATTCTCTCAAAATCCTACAATTAAAACTCCTATGCAAAATGCGTCAAAAATAGAAAAAATATCCTTTGAAGATATTATTCAAGAAAATTTTTTGCAATATCTCTCACAGCAGTGCTGAAATCAATTACAATCAATACACAAATCTGAAGCAAGTTTGGAAACAATATATCTGGAAGAGAAGTAAGAATAAAATCTTAAACTAGTTGGGAATGAAGATATCTACTTAATAATTTGAAACAAAGAAATGAAACATTTGATAATTGCAAAGCAAAATCATGAGGCGGATTTCAAGTTCGATTTTGTGCAAGGAAAAGAAGATTATCGAAGAGACATCAGAGGAAGAATACAAGAGCTTTTGACATCACGTTTCATAGCCGCAAACGCATTCTAAACCTACACTACTAAGAAATCATTAAATAAAAATCAATTTTAGACACTACATTGACTAAATTAGATATTATTTTAGTGATTAAAAAATTATTGGTATCTAAAGTAGTTTATAAATTTATTAACTAGTTTCTAAATTGGTATCTAATTAGCTGTCAATGTTTTAGCTACCAATTTTAGAATCTAAAGTAGTTGATAGTAAAAACCTTGGTAAATTGGTAAATGTAGAATCATCATAATAACTTATATAATTTTTTTAATTTCTAATTAGTTAATATAAATCTCCATATTTTTTTTCTAGCTTTTGATCTCTTTTGCATTTTGCAGATATGTGAAGACACTTCAAGAAAACAATAATTTTAACAGGAATTTATTTTTACATTATCCATGATTAAAACCTTTATTAAGTCATCTACATAATTTTAACAACAATTTGATAAATATATTACTTTAACAACAATTTGATAAATATATGATGTTGTCATAATATTAATGTTTTAATTTTATGAGTTAATTTATTTATTATAAATTATCAAACAAATTGTGAAATACGTTAAAAAGATAAAATGAAATTATAAAAACTATAGTCCATGATATAAATAGCTAGTTAGGCTTCAATATATCAAAATCATACAAAAAATTGTGAATAATTTAATACTTTGACTAAAGTTTCTTATTTTTTTTAAACAAAATTATATATTTAATACTATTATTAAAGTTCTTTGCTTAGTATTTTGATCGACATCATTGAATTTATTGAGTTTAGGTGTACCAATTAGTAGTTTTAGGTTTATTTTTATCGATCTTTGTTCTATAATTTTATAACCTCAAAAGTTTCAAATTGACAGTTAAACACTCATGTTTTAAATTAACATATATTTATATATTACAAATTAAAATATCCTATGGTAATATAAATGGAGCTCTTACATTGTTTATGTGATGAGATGAGAGAAACAACACTCAGATTAAATAAAAAAATAAAGTATTAATATATTGGAAGTTGAGATAACATTAACTCTAACCTTTGTTTAATATGACAAACTACATCCACAAATTATTAGATAACATTTGTTTACGTGTTCCAATTTAGTAGCTTAAAAGGTTATGTGTTACCCACCCCTTTAACCTTATCCCATGTTATGAAATTGATTTAAAAAAAAAAAAAAAGGATCAAAGTGTAATACCTGTGTCTTCGTTGGCCGGCCCAAAGATTAACACATTTGTTTTCTCTTTTCATTGGTTGGACATGTTTTTGGCAGGGCATGTTTTAATGATGGATTTCTTAAAAATTACATAAAGTGGACATGGTTTTTTATTGATTAAATTATTTTTTTTAGTTATTCAACCTTCATCTCCATATAAGACCTTAAAATATAAAAGATTTTTTTTTAAGTATTTTTAATAAGTCGTAAAATTCGTTAATTTATTTAAATCTTATATTTCTTTTTTTTATAATATTTATTAAATAATATTATTTAATTATGAAAGAAATGATTTGTCTAGAAATTATAGATTATTATATGCAGGTAGATGAACTATTAATAAATAGAAAAAATTTGATAAAACAAATTGATTATTTTTAAAAACAATACATTTTATGATAGTTAAAACATCATCTGTTATAGAAAGTAATATTTTCTATGATGAGTATAATTTTAACCGTCATAGAAAGAAGGTGTGAAATAAAGAATATGATATATTTTAGTATTTTTATTATGTTGTATCTTTTAGGGTTGACATAAAATGTGAAATATGTCATATGTATCTATGAAGGTTCTAAAATCATCATAAAAAGCTTATTTTAACCGTTATAAAAAGTATTTTTTGCATTAGTGTGTTACTATACCTACAAAATTTACTGAAAAATATTATGCATTACTAGCAGATGACTCTAATAGGGTTTTGAAGATAATAAAAGAGGAGGAAAAGTAGACGCTACCCATCTTTCAGGTAGACGCTTCTAGTGGAGAAAAATATTATATTATTATTCCATCCTTGAAGCTTCAAAGAATACAACCTCCACTATTTAAGGTGAAACTCGTATTACTTATTTCATCATCTCCACTGGATACACCTTCTATCAGAGTTGACACATTTGAAAGCACCTTCATAACTTATTGACTTATCGTTCACTCCATCTCCCATCCCAACTAAACTGTCTATCCTAGATATACTAGATATATTGTCTAGTCTTAGACCGCAACCCTTTGATGATCTCCAAACAACCAACCATACTAGACCGTTTATTATCCCCCATATATGTTAGCATCTGGATGTCATTGAAAAGAAAGTAAAGTAGCTTCGTTAGTGACAAATGTCAAGTGAAGGTCATCTAGCATGCTTTAAACAGGTTGCCATTTTTCAGTGAAATCCTCGATGAAAAGTGATATTAGATAAGAGATGGACACCACAAATTGTTGGAGGCCAAAGCCAATGTTGGTGGATGATTATTAGTCATTTTTTTTCTTACAACAAATTATTTGTGAATGATGCCAAAAATATTGTCCTTCATATAAAATGTAACAAAAATTTAATACTTTAAAAAAAACATGTCACTTAATTAAATTCACATATAAGTATTGAGAAATCAATTTTTTTTTTTCATATGATCAACCAGGTAATCCTAAAAAGTAAAAATAATATTATGCAAAATTAAATAATTAAAAAGTTATAATTTTTAATTAGAGGATCAAAAGAAACAATGTAACCCAATTAGGACTTAAACATATTTTAGTCTTTAATAAATTTTAAAAATAGCATTTATTCATTTAATAAATAATTCATGAGTCAATTATATAAAATAGTATGAACCACTCTTAAGACAATAGATTTGTGATTTTTTATTTTTTATATATTTTTTATCTTAGGTATTTTTTTTTATTAAAAGCTCTCATGTTAGATATCATTATTAAACTTGACATCTTAGCTAAGCTAATACCCTAAATAACAACAATTATTTGTCACCACATGAAAAAATATTATTAAAAAAGAAATAAAAAAAAAGGAAATACAAGCAAATATGGGAAAAATACCCCAAAATCCATATATAAAAAATCTAACAAAAACGATACTTAGGTAATAATACCTATTAATAAAGAAGTCTAAGAAAAGATTAGATGGAAGCCTATTATACCAATAAAATTGTTCTTTATGAATAAATGCTAAGTTAAAACTTATCAGCACATGCATTCCTTTCACAAAAAATGTGAGAAATCCTAAACCTGATTTTCCCAAGGTAATTAAGATAAGTGCTCCACCTATTACTAAGAATCCAAGGAACATTAGTCCTAAGAGTAAATATAACACAAATCAAGACAGAATCACATCCAAACCATAAACTAGTAAGACCTATCTTTTATTTATCTTAGTTATTTTTATTGGATAAATCATTACTTATGACATTATAAACGTCATTAATATCATCTAACTTCAAATATTAAAAATCATATCTCACAAGTTTACAAATTTAAAGTAAAATTAACTTAATAACTAAATACAATTTGAAAGACTAAATATAAAATTTATTTAAAAAATCAACACCTAAAACATTAGTTTTTATTCACATTAATGTGTAACTGACAGCTAATCAATTTTCCATGACACTCGGTAGAAAAAGTAGCTTGCCTATAATTCTATAGGAAAACGTTTTGTTAACACCCTCTATCCACTAACACAGACTTGACATCGCAAACGTGTCATTGGGTGAGGATGTGGCAGTGGGGTTTTTTGTAATTTTGATGGGAGTGATGTGGCACTGAGGGCAGTTTTGTAAGAGTGTAAGGGTTTAGCGTTTGAGTGCGAAAGTGAGAGAGTTTCGAAGGGTGTGGAAGTGGGACAGTTTCGAAAGAAAGGGAAGGTTGAACGAAATGGAGAAAGAAGCAGCGCCTTGTCGGAGGGAGGGAGGGAGAAAGAAAGAGCGGGAAGAACGGACCAAGTAGTAGAACAAGTAAAGCACAAACCATAAATGTCTTTCTTGTGCGGTCGCCTTTGCTTCTTTGTTTCGTCGTTGCTTCCTTGTTTGTTGTTCTAGTGTTCAGTGTCATGGGCCATATATTACACCAGTTAGATGGCTTAACTGATGTAGTATGGGCCATATATTACATCAGTTAGATGAATTAACTGGTGTAATGTGGGTCATAATCATATATTACATCGATTATATGGCTTAACCGATGTAATATAGGTCATATATTACACCTAGAACTAGACACTCACCCTACCAGAACTGGTTACCAGCCACAGGTTCCTCTACATATACTGGCACACGAAAAAATGGTTACCTGTGTGTATGTAAGTGGTTACTTATGTGACGTTTTTTGGCACCCACTCTTCAAGAAAAAAAAATTCAATTTCTTTTTAATAAGAACCATATATTACATCGGTTAGATGGCTTAACCGATGTAATACATCGGTTAGATGGCTTAACCGATGTAATAACCCTACCAAAACTGGTTACCCAGCTACAGGTTCCTCCACATATACTGACACATGCAAAACTGGTTACCCATGTGTATGTAAGTGATTACTTATGTGACACACGCACAATTGATTACGCGTGTGTCTGTAAGTGGTTACTTATGTGACGTTTATGGCCACCCACTCTTTATGAAAAAAAAAATCAATTTTTTTTTAATATGAGTCATATATTACATCGGTTAGATGGTTTAACCGATGTATTATGGGTTATTCTGAGTAAAAAAAAAAATATTACACCGGTTGTTACTGAGAACTGATGTAATATTTTCTTTTTTACCCTATATTTGAAGCTCGCACTGCTCATTCGCACGTAATCTCACTCTGCTACGTCATTGTCACGTCTGCAGCGTCAAATGTGTGTTAGTGTTAGAGGTTGTCAATATATCATGATCCAATTCTATAATTGAATTGAGAAGTTTTACAATTTTCTAAAATGGTGGACAAAGAAATATCAAATGAATTTTCAACCATTTGTATAATTGCTATTTATTATTTGGCCAAACACATAAGACAAGTAAGATAAAACAGTATCCTTCTTAACAAATAATATTTTCTTTGTCTAAGGCCTTATGACTTCAAAGTTATATTTTCATCTTTATTTTCTTAGCTTATAAAAAAAGTCTTTGTTGAAACTAAATTTAGAATTCATTATGGGGTCATGGAATGGCCACCAATCATCCTGCACAGGTTCTCGTCAGTTGCAGGAAACGGCTGCGGCCTTCATGTCAAGGGGTGGCTGCTGCTCACTGTTCATGCAAGATTCTTTCATTAGTCAACATATAGGAATTTTATATATTATTCAGATTTCTCTTTCTATTTTTGAAAGATTTGTTTATGGGTTTGTGGTGGCTTTTAGTTCTTTGATTTCATTAATAATTTATGCGCTGGGTGTTTTTTTCTATGTTATCCAAATTCATTGTTTTCTTGGGGGTTTGTCGGACAGCTTTGCATTCCTGGTCTTTTTTGTACAATTTTTAGTCTTTTTTGTACTTCTTCTTTTCTAAATCTTTGGGGTTTGACTAATTATTGTAAAAGAATTTAAGTTTCAACAATGTTCTTCTTTTATCAACAGTTCATGATCAATGAAAATGACATTTGAGAGAAACACTGAGAAGAAAGAACAATTTGAGTCCAAGGAGGTAAACAGTGGTTCATATTTCACCAAGGTAGTTTATAATATCTATAAATTATTTCTATAAATTGATCTTAAAGGAGAGTATTTTTTAAGAGATATTTTTTAGTAAACTCTATGGATTATGATCCATGAAATTGTTAGGAGAAATATTTTTCTAATGTTCATTTTTATATATTTCAATCACAATAAATAAATTAAAATATGCTTTTCTGAAGTTAAAACAAAGGAGAACTATTTATAAAAATTAATAAAGTGTATAGCCTTTTATAATTAATTAAATATAATTATTGATTTTGTAATGTTTTTAGAATTTATTACATGGATTTACGCATTTCAGCATAATAAAATTTTAAATTTTAATTAAAATTATAACTAAAGTAAATTTTATAATGTTAATTTATAGCTTTTATCTATAATTCTTATCTAACAATTATATTCTTTATTTTATACTTTTTTTTAATCAATAATTATACTAAAATGTTGTAAAAACATTTTTGAATATTATAATTTATGAGTGAATAAAATAAATATATCAAAATAATGTGTGATAAGTTGTTATATAGTTATATCAAATTGCCAATAAAAAAATATGATATATAGTTAGAGATATAATATGATAAAACTAGGTAGGAATAATTCTATTCTAGTGAGTATTGACATTGGAGGAATAAATAAATAAAATTATGATATATGAATTAAATGTGATTTGATAATATTTTTTTATGAGCGAGTTTAAATGTTTAAGATAGTTTTTTAGTTAATTGTTTTTTTAAAAGAGAACTAATAATAGCACTTAGATTCTTATTAGATTTTTTTTTTTTTTTTTTTTTTTTTACAGTTTTTATACTTCTATTTGCTATTAGATGAGAAAGTTGGAATTTTTTGTTAAAAGAATACAAACAGCATAATTTTTTTATTAAAGAAAAAATATATTAATGTGATTTATTTCTAAAATATTAAACAAATTAATCATATTTTAAAAAAAAATAATATTCCATTGTAGAAAACTTTTGTAGACAAATTCACGAGGATAAAACGAAAGAAGTGCTTAAAAAGTTAAAAAAAACATGTAATCTCAACTCATATTTTATATGATTTTTTATATAATTGTGTAAAATTCATTTAAAACAGATTAAAAAAGGTAATAAATGGTTTCATTTAATAAAATAAAATTATTTTATAAAATGTACTTACAAAAAGTGTTATAGCTTGAGGGGTTTTTTCATTAAAAGCAAAAAACTTAAAGTGTAACATTAACATCAAAATTGTGTATAATAATAATAAAAAATCACCTTGTCTATGATATCATTATGACCACAACTGTACAAATTAAATAATTTTATGACCTTTGAATAACTTTAATTCATTATTATTTTTTATTTCTTAATCTCATTAAGGTAGAAACTTTTGTTCCCATATTATAGTGATTGTTGGTCCAACAAGATTTTGTACATAGAGGAAATCGCTCTCATGTGATTTATGAGTGTTTCCCTCAACATGCACGTGGATATATCTAACTACTCCTTCAACTCAGGTTAAATTAATTCATAATATAGAAATAAATAATTCTAAAGAATATTATAAATATATTAGTGATAAGTAAAAAAATATTTTTAATTTATACCTATATATAAAGGGAATTCCCTACTTTAACTACTCTAAATTATTTTTCTATTTTATCCTTGCTTAATATTTTGTTTTATTAATTTATTTTGGTTATTTAGACATTTGGGATTCCCTACTTTAACTGCTCTAAATTGCTTACCTATTTTATCCTTGCTTAATATTTTGTTTTATTAATTTATTTTGGTTATTTAGATATTTTATAATTTTAGAAGTTAATAAAGTAGTTTTTTAATTTTTATTTTATTTGTTCTGACATAACTGACAGATTGTTACACTAATTTTTATTTAATTTATTTGTTGTCACATGAGAGTGGAGAGATTAGTACGTTATTTTTCTGTTTTAAAATGATCTTCTTTTTAATTTATTTTTATTGAACTACTGTTCCTCACTTCTTCATTAACTTCACTCACGTATTATCTTTTAACTTCTCATTTTAACCTTCTTGAAATAAATTATTTTTAAAGAATAAAATAAAACCAAAAAAAAAGAAATAAAAAATATGAAAGAAATTATTTTTAAAAAATAAAAAAAAATCCAAAAATAAAAAAATGTGGATATCAAGCACGTTAGTGCCTATATTGTCACTAGTTATATATAAACAAAGGACGAATAAATAATCGTCTCATTAAAATAAAATAAAAATATGTAAACATAAAGTTTGAATAATACGAAAAGGATAGAAATACTTTTTAATAAAAATTTAATAATCTCTTAAAGGAATTGTGAAAAAAAAAATTAAATGTGTAAAACGGAAAAGGTCATAAATGTTATTAAATCACTTCTAGAAATGAATTCATATATATATATATATATATATATATATATATATATATATATTATATCAACTTAAAATTTTAATAGCTTTTTATATTAAATATAGAATTCAAATCATGTCTCTCAAACTATTGCCTTTCTTATACTTTCTGTGAAAATATTTCTTGATAATATATTATTAATAAGGACTTTTAATATAAGAAATTTACAGCCCAATATTTTAAATTTATTCATATCATCTTATTCATCTATACAGGTCATAAAAAATAAAAAACACAACAACAAAATGTATATTAACTGTACACTCAATTAAAACATAAGGTGGGATTCCCTTAACTAATTAACATATTTTCTTTTAAGTCACTTTTATATATAAAAAAAAATCATTAAACCTATTTAAGCTTTCACATAAAAAAAAAAATTCAAGGTTAACTCTATTTGAAAGAATAAATAAAGTTGTAACAGAAAAAAGAAAACAAATAATGAGATTTGTGTATGATGTTCGAAGGAGATTATGACATAAGTTTGCAAATCTTGATCAAAGTAATTCTTTTAAAATAATTTGATTATTTTTAGATATTATCTTGATTTTTAGTTGAAATTTATTAACAAGTTATAATTATATATTATCTTAAAGTACACAACCTACTAATAATGATGATATGAAAATAACCTACATTAACCCTAAGTTAAGTTAAATTTTCTCAAAAATAAATTAGGTCGAGACTTATATTTTGTTGAAAGAATATAAATTTGGATTAATGTAGGAATGTCGAGCAAGAACTTTATCATTAGTTGTCAGATCTTTTCCTTTATTTTGTCTAACACTTCTTTATCTTTTAGTTGATGAAAATGAAGTCATTGTTACAAAATTTAAGACATATGAAAACATCAGTCAATACACATTTTATAATATTACAACAACATTTTAAACAAGGTAGTATGAATATAAATAATAGTATTTAATTACATAAAATAAAACAGATCACATTCATGTTCAAGTAGACGTGACAAGGTGGTGTCATAATATTATATAACCAAAAAGTTAAAGGGAACATAACATTTTGAAAACATGGAATGAGGATTTTAACCACTACCAATCTTAATATTGAGTAACTTCTTAAGATGACACTATGGGGGATGTCTAGAAGATGTTTTGTATGGGATGGGTTAATGCACAGGAATTCGTAGAACTGTTCAAATAATATGTCCCAAATGTTAGTTTCCGAATACTGGAAAGTTGAGTTACAATTCATCAGGTTGACATGTTCACTAAGAATTTCATTCGTCATTTGCCAGGACTTGTCATTGAAAGTATTACACTTGTTCAGATGTCATAATGAATCATTCAGATGCCAAGACTTGTCTTTCAGCAATGGAACACAATTTTTCACTCAAGGCATTTATTGTCCCAATTGCATCAACAAATACATCCAACTTTATTGTAAGCTTGTCAAACTGTGTGTACATGGCATTAACCATCAAAGCTTTTCTTCTAAATGCCTGCAAAGATGATGTACCACCAGATGGCGAAAATTGAGTCAAAATTATGCTATAGTGATCCATCTGTGGTGGTGATAGAGAAGCTTGCTCAGGTGCAACATCAAATGTAAATGCTTCCGAGATATATTCCATGTCGTCATTAAGGTGCATAGTGAAACTTAGGTTGTGGATGTGGCATTGAACTTGTCGGATTGTCCTTACTCCATGGCATGTGGAACGATCAACTCCCTAAAGTTCCCCCATCAATTTGTAGTGCCTGATGGATTAACCTTCTATTTAGTGGTAGAGGGTTTTGCTTGAAAATAAACATGCTCAAGTATATTAGGATCTCATTAATTATGGATGATGGAAGTAGTTACTAAAGGTGCATACATTACCTTGATAAAGTCATCCCAAACTTCATCTTCGATCTCAAAACCTTATGTTGATTTGTTCTATGCAAATCCACTAAGTCCTTTAAATAAACATGGACTTCACACTATCTATCTTGGAGGCTCTTTTGCCTATTTTTCACATTAATAGATAGCATCAATAATGTTACTATTGGCTTGGATCGTCCAACTTCCATCAACCATTTCCCCCAATCATGACATGTCCACTAAAGCTAATAGAAGTTGTAGGTCCATCTCTGAAGTCCATTTCGTGAACTCATGAATACTTGCAGAAGAATCTAGTACAACAATTTTTCCTTGATTCATGTTTTACCTATTGTATATATAACTCATTCAATAACGATAAGACAAAACATATATAATTGGTTAACAAAATATGTACACAACCAAAAAGTGAACATAAAAGCAACCAAAGTTCTCACTTAGAATAGAAATTATTACATAATCTTAGTTCTTTTCATAATCTCTCCATATTTCATTAGCTATAGTGATGCAATCCTAGCTTGGTCCTCCATCATATAGTGTCTGTTATGTGTGAGTCTAGCCTATAATCATCCTCACAAGCTTGAGAGAGCGAGAAATCTACGTCTTGTTTCATCAACTCATGATAAACTTCATCAGCTAACAATTGATTATTGTCCATCCATGAAGAAAATTTGGAAGAATACAACCTGCTAAAACTATTTTTGTCATCGTAAATGAGTAATGAGGTTCGGTTCCAATAGCTATAATTGGAAATCTTTTTTTATATGTTCTTTCAATTACATTTCAAAGTGAAAAATTACAATGATTAAACAATTCTTAGGGATTATATGGACCTCTTTAGGAATACTCTTTCAGATGGTATCCAACACTGCGATATGGTTTTATTCTTTGTGGTTTTAATATAAAGTCAGCATCCCCAAGGTAGTATTTTCTTCCAAGTATTGAATTTATATTGATTAGTAGTAAGTACTAACTCACCTCTTGACATAAAGTACATGAAAACAAATTCAACTAACCTTCTAGTATGTCCAATGGATCATCTCGTATAAGTGCATCCTTCAATATTCTTGAATCAAATGTTGTTCTTTGCCACCCCACTAAAACATATGTGAATTTCACGTTGAAAGGAAAAGTTGCAAATAGTTAGCCAATCTTTTCTTCGACGAAAATGAGGAGCATATGATTGTTGGACCTTCACAGGTACATGAGTGTCATTTATGACCCCTAAACAATCCTAAGGGGTAACAAAGTCATACATCATGTATGTGAAGTGAAACTTTAGTTTGTCACACTATTACCTTAAAGTATGGGTGAGATATGAGGTTGTACATGGCTCCCAAATAGTTGATTTAAGAAATCTCCATCCAATGAAAATTGCATTCAACACATTATTAAAGTGACAAGACACTGTTTTCCCGAACCGATGAAAAAAGAATGAAATACTTTGATTCTTTACATTATGTCTAATGATGTGGAGAAATTTAGCAACTTGTCTATTGATCAAAATGCATCCTTTACAAACGTAGTTCTCCTTAATCGTTGACATAAATTAATGAGTGTTTCATGTCCCATGTGAATAATGGGCCGACATTGTTTAGTTTGCTCCAAGTATGACATCAACTCCTACCAATGACACTTGTTTTATGGTACGAACTCCGTAATAATGTTTGTCATACCACTTGACATACACAACATGCAATCCATAAGCAATGATGCAAAGGATCATTAATGTTGCTACTTCTGTGTGCAATTGTATTTGTTGTTGTAAGTATGAAATTAGATTCAAGTCTACACCAACAACATCGTTATCCATCTCGTTCATTTGTTCGTCCTCAAAATACACGGACCAATGTATTTTATGTTTCGTGTCAAAAATGTCTTTCACATATACAACCACAAAATTTAATATATCGTACTTAAATAAATTTTATAAAAAATAAAAAATTAATTTAAATGTAAATATGTAATTTATATTTTTCATCTTCCATATTGTCTAATTAAATTAATTGTTTCCAATTTATTTGATTCAATGTAAAAAGTTTTATTACAATCTCAATACAATATCAAAGTTTAAATAAAATTAATTAGTGTTTCAATACTAACACAAATACACACGTAAATATTTTTGAATTTAACAAAATTGTATTACATATTGTCGTATATAATAAATTTGTTAAATTTCACAACAACTAAATCAATTTAATAATAGATATTTTTACCTTTCAAACATTGGTGCAAAAACACAGAATAAGTGCGGCTTTTTTAAATTTATAAATACAACTATATAGTCGCATTTGATCAGCATGCACTAGTAAATTAAAGAGATACAAATGCGACTATATAGCCGCATTTATAAATACCATTTATAAGTGCGACTATTTCTTATAGCCGCACTTGTATATGCTTCAGATATTAAAAAAACAAAATCAAAATTTAATGAATACTAAATAATATAAAATTTAAAATATACAAATTATAATACATAAAAAAATAAATTCAAAATATTAAAAAAAAATCAAAAAAAATCAAAAAATTTAAAAAACTACACCAACCTTGTGTGTGAATGAACGTTGGTGGTGAAGAGTGGCAAGGGAGCGTCAGCAACAGCGGCGGCAGCGGAAGCGGTGGCGGAGTAGCGACGGAGCAGTGACGGAGCAGCGAAGCCAAAGGAACAATACCTTCAACCACCAATGCAAGGAAAATAAACAAATATAATGAAAACATAAAAATATTATACATAGTGAAGATGCAGAGGAAGAAACGATTCAAGAGAACATACAATGGCAGAAATTAATGAAGATGCAAAGGAAGATGAACTTCAATAGCGTTCGCGAGCGCAAGAACAGTGCAAACGAAAGGCAAGAGGAAAAGAAAGAAAGTGTGGCGCGCTTCAAAATTTAGGGTAAAAAACTATTTACAAATGCGGCTAAAATTTAAAACCACATTTGTAAATCAAGGCATTTGATTTACAAATGCGACTATTTGAATAGCCGCATTTATAAATCAAAGCGTTTTGATTTACAAATGTGTTTTTTACTTTAACCGCATTAGTAAAGCAAGGGCCAATCAAAATAATTTTAAAAATGCCATGACGTTTTTTACCAATGCGTGTTGACGCAAACTGCATTAAATAAACAACATTCTTTTACTCATTTTACACTAGTGAAATCTTCATATCAATCTAATTTATTTTCAAATCTAATCATTATATATCAATTTAACACCAAAATCGATTATGGCTAAGCATACGTATATAACCGAATTATTCTGGACATGTTTCATGCAAATGATCATACATATACACATATAATCATAAAGAAACAACTTAAGGATGAACAAGATGATAATCTAAACAATGAACCAACCAAGACATAAACAAAACAACCACAACAACACAACTCAAGACCTTCCTTCAAGTGAGCAATTATAAATTATTATTATTAATACAAATTACTTTAAATATTAATAATTTTTTTTAATTTATAAAACAATATCTATTTTAATTAATATGTAATTAATGATTTTTTGTCTTTTAAATTATATTTTTTTTAATGATTCTTTTGTAATATAATATAAAATTGTTGTTAAAAAATTGAATCTTTGAGGTCAGATTTCTGGGTTCCCACAGTAAAAACTATTATCCAGATTAGGTTTACTGGGAAAAGAATTCGATTGATAAAGATAAAAGGTGACAAATTTCGTTGAGAAGTTAAGGGATCCATTAGATGTTAGTTTATATACATACATACATATACATATATATACATACATACATATAAATTTTACGACATATATTGTCAAATTTTGCTTTTAGAATAATAACTAAAGATTGTCAGGTTTTAAAATAAATTATTGAAATTTTAATCGCATCAGTCAATTGTGTCGTTGTATGCTGACTTCAACATGGTTATATAAAAAATATATTCGTAACATGTTAATTTATTATATATTTTTATGATTAATTTTTTTTAGTACAGATGTAGAAAATTGTGCGATAGTATATAATTCCATTTTATCTTTACTCCCGTAAACACGTGGGTTAGATGCTTACCTAAACATCGACGACGGAGAACAATGAATCAAATCACTTTCTTTTTTTTTTTTACATTATTTTAAACTAAAATATTTTTTAAATACAAAAATAGTATTGTATTTATTTTCTAAAAGACCCCTTCGTTTAAAAGTTAAGATCATTGACCTGGAATCCTTATATCCAAAGTTAAAAACTTACTAACGCGAATTTTGGGTTCTAAAAAACGAGGACTCTAAAAAAGTTAATAATTTTTTGCATTTATAGAAATTATTTAGTTAAAAATAATGTGAATAATCGTAAATAAATATCACCACTTATTCTTTTACTCATGAGATGCCCAATTAAGCATTTAAATATAAAAAAATAGCGATTAAGAGATGTGATTAAAAGATTAGTTTATTGTATTAGGATCACTCAATTATTTATGATTGTTCTTAAAAACAAAAATTACATTACATATATTATACGAAAAACATATAATTAATAAATTGAAACATGACTATTTTATTTTTAAATTCCGCCTGGCTGCATTACAAAAATAATGAATGGGGTATATAAAAATATTACTAATATTACTATATGCGCACTTTTTCTTCCCACCTTAATTCAGCGAATCTGTGTACGTTAATGACTCTGCCATTCTCATTCCTATCCACTCTGTTCTATACAACACATTATAAATACAAGGCAAATGTGTCCACTCAGTATCATTAACACTCCAATTGTTCATTCTTTCTAACACCTTTAAGGTTTACGACAAACATTTTTTTTCCAAGGTAACAATTTTAAAACTGTTCTTTGTGTCCTTTAACTGCGTAGCTCTCTCACTCTCTTTGATTATATTTTTCATACTCATTTACTTTGCATTCAATATTTCATACTCTCTCACTCTCATTTGTGTTATTCCATCGTGAATTGCTTAACACTGTCACAAATTGTGTATCAGGATGGATTCATGTGCTGTAAGTATGGAGGCTATTGCAAAAGAGCTTACTAGATGGCAAGCAAAGGTTGAAGAAAGAGACATAATAAGCCAAATACATGAAAGCATTCTTGGCCACATCTTGTCTTTCCTTCCAACAATGGAGGCAGTGCGCACCAGTGTGTTATCAAAAGGGTGGATTGATGTTTGGACATCCATCACCAATCTAGAGTTCAATGACAGTGTGCTTTCTTCTGGGAAGAAGATGCAAAAGGAACAATATGTGTTTTTTATTAACAAAATACTTCTTCACCTTGCCAATTTAAGCACCCAAAGTTTCTCTCTCTGTTTAACTTCTTATCATTATGAACCATCCCTGGTGAGTGCATGGATCTCCTCTATATTGGAAAAAGGAGTCCAGAAGCTTCACGTTCAGTATTCTGATAAAGTCCATTTTCCCTCCCATTCTCTCTTTAGTTGCAACTCTCTTGTAGAATTGGCCCTTCAAATGACATGCACTCTCTGTGTTCCAACCTTTGCATGTCTCCCAAACCTTCAAACTCTTAGCATTTCTGGGATCAAGTTAGTGAGTGAATCCCCCACCTACTCAAAAGATCTGATTCTTAGCTTCCCACTTCTCAAAGTGTTTGAAGCAAAAGGGTGTGAGTGGTCAACTAAGCAGAATCTTTGTATTCAAGCACCTCTACTTGAAAAGTGTTCCATATCAGTATGGACCTCCCTGTCAAATGAATCATGCAAATCTTCCATCAAGATTTTCTCTCCCCATCTAACAAATTTCTCTTACGAGGGTGATCTTGAGCAGGAAATCAATCTATCAAATCCATCATCAGTTCAAACTGCTTCTGTAGTGATTGTCATTGATGAAGATAGAAAAGAAAATATGGGAAAACTTGGGTTTCAATTACAGAAACTTCTTACACAGATCCGTGAAGTGGAGCGGTTAAAATTACTGTTGTACAAGGTATGCTTTGTTTTTTTATCTTTTGTCATAGGAAATTTTCAAAGATATTTGCTCAAAATTTTGTCAACCGTCAATAGTCAAATATAAACAAACATGATTATTTAAAAAACTAAGTTCCTTAAATCTGAAAGGTGTGCGGACAAGACAACACCACAGTTTTGTGCAAGTTTCTAACTTTTTCCATATATTGATGTACATTTTATTATATTATACAAGTTAGTTTGTCGAAAAATTATATAAATATATATAAACATGTTTTTGCTTTGTGGAAATGTGTGATATGATATCTTAATTTATTCTCAAACTCTACCAGTCACGTTCCTGGATTTTATTCCTAGTTTGATGATGCATATTCTTAACCTTGGCCATCTTAAATTAGAAAATAGAGGAAAGAATAAAAATTGATGCTTTGTCTCAGAATTTGATCATGAATTTTTTTTTCCTTCTCATATACAGGTTCTAGTAGATGCTGCTGGTATTTTCACCCGTCTACCAGCGTTTGAAAGGTTGACATATCTGCAACTGAATGAAGTTACTGGTGAAGCTCTGTTGAACATACTCCACAATTCTCCTAGGCTTGATACTTTAGTTTTACAAAATGTAAGTTTTGAATTCTTGCTTTTGGTTCGCTGAAATTCTAATGTTCTACTTTACAATTGATGGATGACTCATGTTAACATAAAAAATGTTTCAGGGTGTATTTGACTTCAATAAAGATGCTTTGACTTCTACATCAGTGCCTCGATGCTTTCTGTCTAGCCTCAAGTTTTTTCAGTTCAAAGGGTTTAATGTGCTTGAGCATGAGCTTCTTCTGGCAAAATTTGTGATGGCAAATGCAGCAGTCTTGGAGCAAATGACTATTTGTTTTGCTTTTTGGCTGCAGTATTCAGATATTGATATGGAGAAAGTTAAGGAACAGATACTATCTTTGCCAAAGTGTTCCAGCTCTCTAATGATACAATTTTCTCAGGTCAATGGTTCCTGATGCACAACTGATAGCTTGTGTTGAACTGGTTTATAGGAGATAAAGATATTCATGATTCATCATGTTCATTATATATTTAATGTTTTAAATGTTGATTCTTTTTCATCAGAATTAGATGATATTAATTATTGTATCTTTAGAAGAAGAAAGAAGTGACTATGTATGGCAAATGTAGTAAATAGTTATGAATAATAATACCATAGGAATATCAAGTACCAAAATCAATTCTTGATTTGCAAAAGGGACAAAGGGATTCAGTTTTATTCACCTTCGATTTGATTCTAACTTTGTCAATTGGATTACAAATTTGTTTAACTTAAACAAAAACAATGATGGCGAGGGTTCAATTTCCTAGCTAAGCAAACCCTTAATTCTAATGAAAACCCTTAATTTCTGTGATAAAAAAAAAGTAAAAATAAGCATGGAGAACTACAGAGTTTGTCTCCTAACACATTCTCACACAACAAAAGTTAAACACTAACGATTATTGTATTCTCATGATCACGTTTAATCTCACTCTTTGATCTGACTAATCCCTCACCTCCATTCCTCTTCTTAGTTTTCACTATTTTCTCAAAAAATTTCACCACCCACATTAATTCACCGTTCAACAAGAGGCAAAATAAAATATTATCTTCATCTTCTTCACGTGTCCAAGTTTAATGCACAAACTTTGTGGTATGTTTTTGCAAAGTTTAAATCAAAATTTGAACAAATTGTAACGTACAAGAGGAATGAGAGCATAAGAAATGCTAAGGTGGAGGTGGAGGGAAAATTAGTAACACCACAAGATCACATAATAGGAAACGAGTAAAGGAAAAACACAAGATATAAAAGAGAGAATGTATTTATAAAGGACTACGTGTTCTAGATTTTTTTACACATGTGGTATGTTTCTATATGAAAATTCCCCTATTCATCTTCTACTTGTGCTTCTTCTATCTTCTCATTTTGAATATTTTCTGTTACTGAATCAAGTTTTGTAATCTTAGCAGAAATCACCTAGATCGTGGTTGTTCATAATGCTATTTTCCTTCTTCTTTTACTAGACTGAGACCTCACTATATGTGAATCCATTTATGAATTTGTTATCAATAGCTTTTAGGTCATTGGTGCTTTCAAATGCCATGGCTAAGAACACACGTTTGAAGGAAATAAGGTTGAAGTACGTGGTCATTCTGATGAACTCTGCAAATTAATGGATTTCTTGAAACTTCCTGATCATGAACAATGAATTCATATTGTTGGGATTTTCACATTTTGATGAAAATATTTGATGCTAGAGTGAATATTTAAGGTAGGAAAATTATTTAATTATCACCATAAACCTAATGTTGAGATGGAGATTGTTGAAATTCATTTTGAGAAAGATGTCGTGCCTTACTTTCAGACTCCCACTTCTTTAATGAGATCAGTAGCCTTGGCAAAGTTATATAAGGATAGGAATTCACCCATTGCTAAACCTAATCCCACGCCTATTCAACGTTATTCTCTTTTGTCCTCAAGGAGTTTTCATACTTCACAACAACAATCCAAACCTAGGGTTAAATCATACATCCACCATTATTACAAACACCTGCAATTCCATCATTGACCAATAGTAATGTAAAAAAGCAAGCCCGACTAATATGCAGCTTCGTCAAAAAAAAAAAGACTATGATATTTTTGTGATGACAAATTTACTTTTAACCATAGGTGTCCAAATAGAAAATATCTATTTTTCAATTTAGAGGAGGATTAATTGGATCCCAATTACAAATCACCACTTGACCTTGATCAGTTTGTCACTAATGAAGAAATTGGAATTGATGACACTAGTACAAAAGATGTTAATAACGACTCTAAATAATGACATTTGCTAAAAAATTGTCGTTAAAGAAAAATGTGGTGACATTTTTGTAACTAAGGAAATCTTTTAACAATGATTATGTTACCAACCGTTGTTAAAAGTAGTGAAGTAGGTAAACCATGATGGTTCTATGAATCGTCGTTAAAAGTACGTTGTAGTAAGAAATGACAATGATTTTCTGCAATCGTTGTTAAAACGCAGGTGCCCTTTTTCACTCCCTACGGATCTCCTCAAGCTCTCACTTCACCTCACTCACGCTCTGCCATTCTCACTCAAAAACTACCGTAGAGCGCCCAGACCCGCTGTTGTCACTCTCTATGTCGTTGCCGTTCCTCGATATGTGATCCATGCTACTCCTCGCCACTCTTTGTTGCTACCTAAACGTCGCTTGTCATTTCTCGCTACCATCGTGCACTACAAACCTACGCGCGCGTCCCTACCTCACTCATCATATTTGTTCAAGATCATATCACTGCATGGTTTTGCTCCTTGCATAAGAAACCTTCTAATTACTTTAAACACATTATAGATAGGTTAGACAACTTCATTTAACATTTATTATTACTACTACATTGCATAATGTTGTGTGTTCTAATATGAAATCTTATTATTTCAGTGCTTATTCTGGATATAATTAAGTGGGAGGGCAAGTGCAAAAGCAAAAAAACTTACTTCAATGCACTTAAAGGTATTTAAAATAAATTTGTTAACTCACTTCAAAGTGTGTTATTTATTCATTTAATAACATTTATTTTGACTTGTAGTGTAATATTCAATTTAGAAATTTTGAGTGCGGTTACTATGTGATGCAATGGATGTCAACCATTATGCGAGCTAGAATTGATAGAGGTTAGGACCAGGTAATACATCAATACACAAAGAAATTAAAATTTGGTGTTTATTAATTATGACTAATTCAAACAATTTTTAAATGTTATAGTTTTTCAATGACCTACAACCGTTAGACTCAGAAGCACCAGAGTATGTAAAGATAACATGGTCAAAATATTTTGTAACCATGTATAAACACCTTAGGATAGACGAATGATTAGAATAACATTATAAGTTTATCGTTGAACTTTTCATGTACAATTTGTTGTTTAAATTATGATGTTATATATATTTTTTCATATGTAATTTTTGATATTTAAATTATGATGTTATATGTAGCCAAAATTTCGTTACCACGCATGTTTTTGTTTGGAAATTTTGTAAATTATGCAGAAGGTAAGAATAGCAATATTCGAAAAAATAGAAAAACAAAATTCGGTACTTTTAACGACGGTTCTACTCTAGAACCATATTTTAAAACCCTCCAGAAACACTTTTAATGAAGATTTTGCCCTAGAATCGTCGTTAAAAGTTGGTTTTCTCTCTTGTGTTTTTCTAAATTCACGACAGTTTCAATTTACATTGTGACCTTTTGCTTATAACGATGATTATATAACCGTCGTCAAAATGGCTTACTTTATAATGACATTTAAATCAATGAAGGTTATAAAATCGTCTTTAAATGTTGTTTTTAACCATCGTTAAAAGCTATTTCTGTAGTAGTGTGACCATCATTTATCATTGAATGCACCCAAAGGTATTATTGGTGTGGGTACAATTCAATTTTTAGCTTATATTTACAAGTTAATTATCAATGTCTTAGTAGATGGAAGGAGTTCAGATAATTTCTTGGAACCTCGTCTTGCAAAATTTTTTAAGCTTCCAAAAGAAATGACACTCATGTTCAAAGTAATTGTGGAAAATGAGAATTACAAGGCAACAAAAGGTTTAACTCAAAAATTAGTCATACAAGCTCAAGGGAAGTTGTTTTAAATGCCTGTATATTTGCTTTCAATGTGCATATCTTATTTTGGTAGCTAACTGCTTGAAAACTATTTTTCCTCATGTAGGTGATCATGAATCCTTTAATTTAAAATTCTTGTATAATGGTAAGCTTGTAACATTGGGATGTTGACCTGTTTAATAAGAACAAAAGAGATTGTCTAATAATTCTACTTAGAAAGAAAAAAAAAACAAAAGCAAGAAAGTTTAAAAGTAAATTGCAAGGAAATGTAAATGACTAAAACTTAAATTGCGACAAATATAAAAGAATGGAAAGTAAATTTTAGGAAATGTAAATGGTGAGAAATGTAAAAGGGCAGAAAAATAAATTGCAGAAATGTAAAGGTTGTAAACATAAAATATAGCATGACTAAAATGTAATATGAGATTGATTTAGAATGTATTAAAAACAAAAAGAGAAATGTAAAACTTCAATTGGAAGTTACAAAAATGCAAACAAACATGAATTGAATAAAAATGTATTAAGGAAAGTGAAACACAACTCAGGAATGAAAAACAACCATTGAAACCATAGTTTAATGTTCTTCAACTTCAAATGCAAGGGACCAAAAGCTAGATTCCTTGATAATAAATAAAACATATAACCAATCAGTTCATAGGTCTTTAAAAACCCATTTTCAATTGAAAATAGAATTTTGAAAATATTTTGAAAAGAAGACACTAAAATAGAGCATACTCTAACATACTTTTCAAATCCTTGTTACACAATTCCAAACAAAAATCCATTTTGACAGATATACTGAGAAAATAAGAAAAGGAAGAAAAGAAGAAAACGAGTGAAGAAGAATTTGAATAGATTGTATAGAACTCAAAACTTCAGACAAATAGGAAACTAAAAACTGTAAAACAAAAGTGTAACTCTAACTATTGTCATACCTAACAATGACTAACTACTACCTAGCTCTCTTTAATGATTGTTACACTTCTATTTATGGAGTTTGAAGATAGCTTCATTTGCTAAACAATAGATCAAATTAAAAAACTATGGTGCTTCCTCTTCCAAATGTAGTAAGATATAAATATAAATGCAATCAATTTTCCAGGATAAACATTTGTAACAACAAAATGACAATTTTATTAAGGAATTTCTTCTCATATTCTCACAAGTGAGTGTTTTCTCTCAATTTCCATTGAGTCTTAACAAATCAAAAGTTTTCTTTCATTTTCCTTTCATATCACAATCATATCATAAACATGAATATTAAGGTATTTCAAATATAAAAAAATGCACACTTTAATAGAAAGAGAACATATCTAAAATTTTAGTACAATTTTATTTTTGCTATCCAATCACCAATTCTTTGAATTTAATAATTCACTCATTTTCTTTTCTTTCCTATGATTCACCTCTTTCTTATTTTCCATATTCATCGGCAAGATAAATCACTTAACATTTTTGTTTTCATTTTTCAATTATAATAATCAACACCAACCATTCTCATTTCCTTTATTTATATGGCACCTATGTCCCCTTTCCCTAAGTATGCTAAAAGGTAGGAAGATATAACATTTAAGGTTCAGAGTGCAATGAAAAATTCTTGACTCAAAATGGTTATAACAAAAATTTAATTTTCAATTTGAACAAAGGTTGACTATTTGGCCTTGAGTTTTCCAATTTGAACTTTACACAAAAATGCCTTAAGCATTCCATGTTCTTCTATAATGCAACACAAAATAAAAAAAATCAGGCAATAACAACTGTCAATTCATCAATGAAATTCTCAAACCGTTTAAGATTCACACATTCACACTACAAAAAAATCATTAAATAGATCAATCTTAGAAACAAAAAATAATTAGTTGCTATATTGACTAAATTAGAGACCATTTTATAGACTAAAAAAATTATTGGTTTCTAAATTAGTTTCTATTATTGATAAATGGTTTCTAAATTGACATTTAATTAGTTACTAAGGTTTTAACTACCAATTATTTGTTTGGACTATCTAAAAACACCATCCCTAGATATACCTTGGTAGTAAAAACCTATGTTTCCTAAAGTGTCTAAATAGATAGTCCAAAATTTAATACACATAATTCTTATTTAATTATTTATAGTAAATCTCAAACAAAAATTAATATTAACTCAATTAATACAATTAATATATTTAAAAAATATCTTTAAATTTTAAGACAAATGGTACCTAAATCAAATAAAACTAAAACAAACTAAATTTCATAAAATTTTAGATTGTGATATATGCTTGAATAGAATCATCTAGTTTCCGCATATGTTGATGGAAACGCATAGGATAACAAAATCTCCCAATCTATTTTAAGATTCATAGAACCAAACGAAGAAGTGGGACATTTTAAGATTCATAGAACCAAACGAAGAAGTGGGACATGATAATTTTAACAACTTTTTTCCTCACATAACACTATTTCCACTTTTATTTTTCCATCCAGCACCCTTTTGTTTTTATTTCCATATCTAACAACCTTTTGGTTTTATTCCCCTATCTTGCACCGTTTCTTTCCATGGTTTCATTTTGTATTTTTGAAAAAAAAAATCCTCTTAGAATTTGGTTTCTGGGGATGGTGTTTTTTGAATTTTTTAGTTCTTTGTCTAGAGTGAATGGAAAAGAAAAAAAGAAATATAAAATAGAATAAAAATAAATTTAAGAACCCATAAATAAAATAAAAACACAAAGGAATTAATAAATTAAAAAGAATTGATAATTTTAATTTTGGATGCATTAAAAAAAATGTATTGGTTGTAAAAAAAGTAAATATTTTTAATGTTTAAAATAGTTAGAAATATAATTATTGAAGAAAGAAATGAGTTTTTAGAAAATAAAAATAAAAAGTAATAAATTAAAAATGTTTAGTTTAATTTTGTTGTAAGAATGAAGAAAATAAAAATTTAAACCCTACAACAACATAAAAGTTGAATTTATTAACATAAATTTGTATTTATTTTTATTATTATTAATGATGTAATCATGTTAATTTCAAGTAAAAAATATAGTACATAATTATAAAAAAAACCAAAGTCAATTAGTATTAATTAGTAATGGACACATAGATAATATTGAAATGAGAAATTGAATTTGTTTATTAATAACAAATGTCGGTAAGATTCTTCTTGTGGCTGATAATAATTTGTTGCAGCTGTAAATGAATGTCGATAAGGATCATGTTGTTCATTGTTGTAATTAGTTGCAACTAGGAATGTGGGCTCCAATGGTGGCTTTTTTTTGTGTGTGCGTGAATCATTTAGTAACTGTGGCACTAACAAGAAATATATTGAATTGGCCATGTACCATTCCATGTAAACTCCTAGGAAAGAGAGGTGAGTCACATGTGGACAAACTTAAAAACCAAGTCTTTCCTAGCCAGAGTCTTCCCTGAATTACTTTCAATTTAAAAAAAAATAATTCAAAGAGTAGCAACTGAAGTGTCTACCCTAAATGCAAAATCCTAAAAAAAAAATAATTAATGCAAATGCTACACTTAATGCTTAAAAATGAGAAGAAAAAAATGCAAAAATATAGTTTTTTCCTTTTATAGGAGGAACACCATATTTTTGGTAGAAGAAAGACAAAATCCAAGAGAAGTACGACCACTAGGCCGATTTTGCAGTTCGCTTGGACGAATTATGGTGTGAATGTGGGAAATTCTAAAAACTACACCTACCATGCTCCCATGTGCCTGTTGCATGCAAATATGCTCACCACGATTTTGCTAGGTACATCTCACCTGAGTACACATTACAATAGGTCTTTCATGTTTACAAAAGACTATTTGGTAAACTCAGAAATGAAGAGTATTGACCTGCATACACTAGTCAAATACTATGTCCAAGTCCCGACATGAAAAGAACCTCAAAGGGGAGGCCTAAGTCAAGTCGAATAAGGACTGATATGGACATAAGAGAACAACATGGTCGAACCAAAAAATGTTCATATTGTCAAACACCAGGACACACAAAAAGAACGTGTACCAACATAACTGGAGTGTCCACTTCTCGTCATTAATTATGTTTCATTTCGCACAAACTATTTAATGTACCATTGAAGAAAATATTAAATGAATGACCATCTCTCATTTATTTTCCTTTTATGTTCAACATATATTGCATCATTTCTATAATTAACAACAATTAACAACTAATAAACATGAAAACATTTAAAAACAATTCACAATGCTAGTAATGGTACAAAATGTGTGAGAAAACTGATATACAGGACAATAATGTGCATTGTCACATCACTCCTTCACAATTATTCACTTAATTTTTTTATTATTACATACATATCATCAATGAATAACTTAATTTTATTTATAATTTTTTAAACCATTCAGTTAATATTTTTTTTATAAAATATCCAAACAATTTTATTTAATTTTTACTATTACTTATTTTGATATCTTTTTAACAAACCAAAAATACCAACATTTAATTTGGTACCAACATTATAATTTATTATAATTTTTTCATCCAAATTTTATTATAAAAATATATTTACAAATGTATTATAATTTATTCTCCACAATTCAAATTTACTATAAAAATACAAAAAAAGAAAAATAATGTTACAATTTTACATTTATTTTACCCATAATGTTTTTTCTACAACCAATAATTTATTTTTTAATGTATCCAAAATTAGAATTATCAATATTTTTAATTTATTAATTCATTTTTACTTTTTATTTTATTTTATTTTATTGGTTCTTAAATTTATTTTTATTCTATTTTATATTTATTTTTCTTTTCCATTCACTCTAGACAAAGAAATAAATTTTTTTAAAAACACCATCCAAAACCAAATTCTAAGAGAGTTTTTTTTTTTCCCGAAAATATAAAATGAAACCATGGGAAGAAACGATACTAGATAAGGAAAAAAAACAAAAAAAAAATGTTGAAAAAATAAAAATAAAAGGATCTAAATAGATAAATAAAAATGGAAATAATGTTATCTGAAAAAAAAATCAATTTTATTGGTTTTGTAAAAGTGTTTTTTATATATATAATTTTTAAATATTATTGTACAAATAAAAATCACTATTTTTTTTTGGTTACATGTGTGAAAAAAACACGTCCATGTTTTCAAGCATTTGTTTTGTCACAACTTTTTAGGCATTTGTTTTAAAAATTATTAACAATATTAATTTTAAATCGACTAAAGAATTAAATTAAACCAAATTTTAAAATAAAAGAGATTAAAGTGAGATTTAGAAAACTGAGATACACGAATTTGAATAAAAAATAATAAATATTAAAAGTCTACTATTTTGTCCAAATATAAATAAAATAAAATAAAATCGTCATAAGGAAGTATCATATTCAGTGGGAGGAACCATTGTTTAGTTAGTTATATATGGAAAGAAATTGTCTCTTTAACTACGGTCAAAGTGGCTGCTAATCTTATTCTTTAGGTTTTTCAATTTAAGGAGGCTTAAAGCTTTCACTTGTTGCCAAATGGTCAAAGTCACGTCAATTTATTTCAAGAACCTGATTGGTTAAAATTCATTAAAATTTATACTACTACAATCAATTTTAAAAATATTTATTTAAGATTTCAATTTATACTTTAATTAAATACTTTAATTTAATATTTTATTAATATATAAAGTTGCTAAATGGAAGTAAAAAAAATATGGATTGTCAAAATAGTTTTTTTCTTACTTCATTTCAACTGAACAGTGAAATGCAAAACACGAGCATATTAATGAGCATTCAATTTTGACTGGATTTTTTTTAAAAAGTAATAAAAGTAAAGAAGAGTTATTTAAATAAATTATAATTTAATGTTAATTTTAATTTTAATAATGATTTATTTTTTAGAATATTTCTTTCCTTTTCTAGTTTCGTTATTGTTCACATTTAACTCTTCGTTTAAAAACAAATAAAGAATAATTTGGTTGAATAAAAATTCAAGGAAATGACAATTAGGAATTTAGTTATACAGCTAATAACTTTTTTTATATGGGAAAGAGTCAGGTTTTCTACGTTGGAAAAAAGTAAGGTAATAATTGAGAGTAATTTTAAAAGAAAATAAAATTTGCATAATTTAAAGTAATCTCTCCCTTCAATTATTGTAGGTCATAGATGTAGATTAATTATATTTATGGGAAGAGTATATTATTAAGAGACTCTTTCTAATTTAATATTTTTTCTTAACAATAAAATAAATGAAACCCACTTTTATTATATTTTTAATGAAATAATAATGACATGTTTTTTTTTTTAAGATTTTGAATAAACATTCATCTCTTTATGTTTTTAATAAATGATATTCGCGTTCTATTTGAAAATATTATATTATTAAAATATATAAAATTAAAATTTAAAATTATGTTTTAAAATATAAAAATTAAATAAATTGTATAAAAAAATTAATGGTTGAATTTTTCTATATTAAAATTCCATAAAAATATATTTTTACAAAATTATATACTTTTAAGAAAATATTATTGTATTATAAGAATAAATAAACAAATAGTTCTAAAATATAGTATTAAATTTATTAACTTATTATTATGTTTACATATGATTTTAATCTAAATATAAATAAATAAAGTAACGAGTATAATGTTAATTTTTAAGAGAAGGTGAATATATATTTTAAAATTATATTAGTACATGTAATTTATTCACCGTATAAGGATTTTTTCATATCCCATTTAGTTTAAAAGACTTTAATTGTTATACTTGATTCAACAATTTTTTTTGCATAAAGTGAGAATAAATTAAGTTGAACAAATTTAGTTTTAGTATTTTTGTTATAGAAAATTATGACTAGTTGGAGAGATTTTTATATTTGAACAATAAAAAATATGAGAAAATTAATTATTAACAAAATTCGACAGAAATTTCACACTGATATATATCATGTATCATGATTATGTAAAGGAACATAACCTTGGCATATTTGGTAAGACTAATAAAGTCATTGCATAGTCCTTTTGAAAAATACTCCTTCATGGGAAAAATCAGCAAGAAAAATTTGATTTTCTTCTAAAATGAAAGAGAAAATAGTTAGATTATTTGATGTGTTTCATGATAAATAAATAAAAAAAGGTAGTTAGAGAAAAAGTTATTTGAAAGAATTATCACATCATTCATGTCAATTCCTACAACTTTTTCAAATAATTTTTTCTTATGTAGAAATTTTATTTTAAAATTTTGTGTTGAAAATGGTATTGTTGTATTTTATATAGAGTTGTTCCTAATAATTTATTATCTAAAATATCAAGATAATTTTTTAAGTTTAATTAGAAAAGAAAAAGTAAAGTCAAAAGATTTTTGTCAATTTCCAAGTATAGCCTATTTTCAAATAACACACATCATTATGATAACCACCATGAAGATCAAAGGACTAATATTTGAATTTGTTACCATAATAAATATTATGTAATAATGTGACAAGATTCTGTGTGAAAAGTTGTCAATCTAACCATATATGTCATCAAAACTCTATTAAAAACCTGCCATCTTTGACAGAATATTTTTCTAAAGATAATGATTTTATGCAAATTGACATCTATTTTTGGTATTTACAACAAATTCAATATGTTATGTTCCAATTATTCATCCTCTTTTCTCAACAAAAGTCAAGAGATTTGGCGTTCAACCCATAATGCAACTTTCATAAACAAAAAGAAAGTTGTTTCTCAAATCATGGGCATGATTACTGTTTCTCAACCATTTTCTCCTCAACCTGTTCCGAATCCTTTTACCTTATCATATGTTATTGCGAATGCTTCCAATATGATTCTAACACTGTTCTTCTGTCTTTTTCTGGCCACCATATTTTCAACAATAGTTGTTCTTCTCCTATTGAGATTATGTGAAATTATATCAGATATTCTTCTTGAAACACTTGAGGATGACACTGAAGATGGAAGAGCACCTTTGGTAGTTCAGTCTTTTCTGACTAACCAAGATTCTTTGAATCAAATAAGTCATAGTAGGGAAAGATTACAATCACATTCACAAGCTTTTGGGATGAGATCAATTCATAAAGCTTCATCAATGAAACTGCCACAACTTGTGATTTATGGACAAAATCCAAATGAGTTGAGTCCATTTTGTAGTAATTGTGTCATATGTTTGGAGAGTTTCATCACCGGGGAGTCTTGTCAAATTCTTCCACCTTGCAATCACTTATTTCATTCTTACTGCATAAGGCATTGGTTGAAAGATCATGCCACTTGCCCCATTTGTCGAAGTGTTTATTAGAAATATGATAACTTAAAAAGTGGATGATGCATGTTTTGTAGCAAAAAACTTGATAATATAAAACTGTTCATTTCTTTCCTTTTGTTGGGAGATTTCGTCATTGTTTATATTTCCTTTTTAAGTAGTCATTAAATTTTATTCATTTATTTTATTGTCTAGTGAAATGGGGTATCAAAGTTATCTCGAAACTGTATTTCTTGAAATTTTTACGAAAAATCAACATAGTCACGACATTTCAACACTTTGATTGTCTGAATAATGCATGGGTGAGACAAAATCATATTTTAAAAATGTAACTAATTAATGAGTAATAAACACACTTCATAACACAATTTTGTCTTATTGGGCAAGACCTAATAATTAGTACTAAGAAGGGTCAAGACAATCACTATAAATAGGTAACACCTCTTCAAGATTAAAGGTAATAAAACTCTAATATCTCAATACCCTTAACTCGCGCTAATACGGACTTGAGCGTCGAAGTGTAATTGCAAATACTCCTGCTGAGGCTTGAAGATTTGAAGACCTAAAGACCAGAAGATCCGAGAATCCGAGAAAATGAGAAGCCGAGGACCAAGAAGGATATGTGTAAGGAAAATTCCATTTTTGGTGTCTACCGTGGGCGTGAAATAAAACCTTACTGAAAAGCCACATGGTAACCACTTGAAACATGATGGGTAAGGATCGACACATGCCAAAGGAAGCGTAGAATCACCAAGACGACCCGATAACGATGACGCTAGAAATGAGCAAAGAACTTGAGACTCTTAAGAGGAAAATTAAGGAGGAGATAGATGCCCTTGGAGTAGAGAATGCCTATAAGGCAAAAACTACAGAGCAAGGAAACGATCCAAATAATACATAAGGAGCACCAAGATCCAATCGGGTATAATCAATAGACAGTGCCAAGAATGGAGGAGGCCAACTGTTTCCATCACTTGAGCATCAAACCACATGTTTCAACTAACACCCTTGGAACGTCATCACAACAACATCACTTTACAAAGGCAATAATGAAATTTTCCCTCTTGGGAACCTGGAAGAGTCTGACGCTAGACAAATATGATGGAACTACCGATCCCAACAAGTATGTGGATGCCTATGTAACCCAAGTCACATAAATAAGGATGTACTTCTGTGTTGAGTTTTCTCTTGCCTTGAGTTGGTTTACACGTCTCCTTCTTTAATCAATCGCTTTCTTCAATACGTTGGTCATGAAATTTGGGGCACAATTAGCTACAAATCGACCTCACCACCTCACATCCGCAACATTGGTCAATATCAAAAAATAGAAGATAGAGTCGTTGCGAGTATTCATGAAGCATTTCGGAAAAGAAGCACTTAGTATCCAAAACCTAAGTCCCAAGGTGGCCAAGCATCACATGGTCACTGGGCTCAAACCTGGTCCTTTCTCGGATACCCTTTACAAGAAGCCACGTGCGAATCTTGACGACCTATGGTAGAGGGCAGCCAAGTTCATGCAACTGGAAGAGCTATGAGAATTTTGTTCCAAGGTGAGATCGCTTGACGACCTAGATAGAAGAGTAATTGAGAAGACCGAGGTAAACAACTGCCCTCGCCGAAGAGGCAAAGAGAGTTTCCTCGACCTTAGCGCTTCGCACAATACACACCATTGATTGCGAAGTGGTCTCAAATACTTAAAGAAGCTCTAAACAGAAACTTCATATTGACCCCCAACAAAGACCTATATGCCCCTTAACGCCAATTAGATGAAGCATTGTTGATATCATCACGACTACGAACCAAAACGGAAGAATGCCTAACACTCAAAGACATAATTGAAGAGTTGGTGCAAGTTGGCCATCTTCATCGCTTTGCGAGGGAGAACCGTGACGAGGGCGCTAGGAGGCCGAGAACCGAGAGCTGAGGAGAAAAAGGGGAATGTGTGGATATGAGAGAAGGTAGTCAAGATCGAGGTAATCGGAATCTTGAGAGGCGTCATCAACACCATTTCTGGTGGAATTACAGGAGCGGGTACAACATACTCCTCTAGGAAGACACATTTAAGGGAAACTTAATCCACCAATGTCGTTGCCAAAAGGAATAGAAGAAGCATGCCACCCATAACCTTTACCAACAAAGACTTCAAAGCCATTGATCTCAGTCATGATGACTTTATGGTCATCACGATAGAGGTAGCCAACTTGGTCATCATGAAGCACTGGTTGATTAGGGGAGTTCGGTGAACATACTATACTAGAAAACATTTAAAAAATTGGGATTGTCCTGAGATATTATAGCCTCGTATGATAAAAGAATAGTTGGGTTCTCCGAAGAGCGGGTAGACACCCGAGGGTATATTGACTTGTACACAAAGTATGGAGAGGGCATCAAGAAGTACAAAACCATCAAGGTCAAATATAATATAATTGACACGGATACTTCCTACAATGTCCTACTAGAAAAACCTTCACTGAATAAGTTGGGAGCAATCATATTGACCCCCCACCTAGCCATGAAGTTCCTGTCCGAAATTGCGGACGTCATGATCATACATGTTAATTAGAGGACCATGCGAGAATGTTATGCCGCTAGCCTAAAAATCTCCCTTTGAATACTCAACCAAAGCTGGAGACTAGAGGTTAACTAGGTCGCCATTATGGAAGACCTTGATCCTTAGCCTAGCGACGACCTGAGGGTGGAACTAGAGGAAGGGACGGTCCCATGGCAACTAGGGGCAGATAAACATAACCATCAGCAAGGTGCAAACTTGAAGATGGCCGAGAAGGATGCCATAGCAAACACATTGGTAAAAAACCATGATTGGTTTGCATGGACAACGAATGACATGTCAAGAATAGATCCCTGCATAATCTTACAAAGGATGGTGTTGTTCAAAGAAGCTAAGTGAGTATCCTAAAAAATTAAAAGATTGGAAAAAGAAAGAAGGCAAGCCGCTGAGCATCAGGGTCAAAAGTTATTGAGCGCTGGTGATAAGTGCTAAATTGTTGTCAAATTCATAGTTCAATAGGCATGTGATTAGTGCATAATATGTATACAAACTAGCGAAAAACATGTTAAGAACCCTCCAATTCTAGCTGCACATGAATAAAAAGAGGAAAAATAAGAAATTTGCAGAATCTGTGCAGAAAAATCTAGAAAACCAAGCAAACAAGGATGAAGCAAAAGAGTCAATCCGTCCACATGAATAATGACTTAGTGGGTTGATTCTAGAGAGAAAGCTCCACAGAAAACACTTGAAATGCTGAGCGCATTTACATATGTTGACCGGATTAAAGGAATCCAGAGCCTAGAGTAGAGGACTACGAGGATACAGGCAGAGTGGGATTCAGCAGGGATTAACAGAGACTCTATGCTACGTATTTTTAAAGCCTTAGCCTAGTTGTAGAAATTAAAATAGGAATTTCAATTCTTGTAAATAAATTGGGTCTCAAACATTGGGCCAAGTAGCATAGAATATGGGCTTACATTTGGGTCTTGCACAGTCTAGGGTTAGATTAGGGTTTCTAGAAACCTACCTAGGGTTTAATTGGGCTCACTTGGCCTAAGATAAACCCTAGGCCGTTCATGGCATGAGAGTGGACACCTAAATGGTTGTGTTACACATTAAGCACGTGCTTAATGTGTTTCCTAACCAACACATGGGAGAGAAATTCAAATTTGAATTTCCTTCTCCCCTTTTGGCTCCATTCTTAGCCGAATTTGAGCATACAATTTGAAGGATTTTGTACTTGTTTTTCAGATCAAATTGAATAGAGTTATGCTACAGAAATTGATAGGTAAACTCTCCCTTCTCTTTAGGGTAGACATATACTTGATCTACTCCACCAATTCCAAGTAATTAAGCATCACCTATCACTGTCCAAAATACCTCGTGACACTCCGAGTTCGATAAAACCCCTAAAGTTCTTCCTTGGCTTCATTTGCTTCATTTCTTTCCTCAATTCAATCCACACAAATCAACAAAGAATGCAAACCATGAAGAAGAGACTCCATCATGTGGTATCCAGAGCCCTGGTTCAGACAAGTGAGTTCTTTTTCTTCTAATGTTTTTCTTCAATTATGTGTTGTTACAATTTATTTTGCTTGTCTTGAAGTTTTTGTGATCTGTTTCACCGTTTAGTTGATTTGGTTTTTAAGTTTTAATCACTTCAAAAGTTAATTTCTATCTTGAACTTTCCATTCCATGTGTTAGGATGTTCATGTTCCATGTGTGCTGTTTTTTTAGTCTTATTTCACAAACTAATTGGTGCATTTTGTTTAGTGTTGAGTAAATTTTATTTTACAGCTCTTGATTTAGTCATGTCTTGTCATGTTATTCCATATTTGTCACAATTTCTAAGTAGTACTTTTAGTGAATATTTGATTGCTTGATTTTGCTTGAGTCCTACATATACGTTGTTTTGATTCAATTCATACGTGCTTTTGGTGCTTTCTAATTTTTCTAATTTGATTTCATACTTTTTAATATATCAGTAACAAGTTCTTAGAGTTAGATTTTCAATTGTGGCTTGAGTTTCTTTGAAAATTCATTGGAATCCATATCCTTTTGTTCGTGTCTTTTCATAATTATTAGCTTGCAGATATAATTTACTACAATTTTTTCTTATTTAATTTTATTGTATAATTTTCAGGATGAGTACTTTGAGGTGTTAAGAATCAACATAAAAAAAAGTGCACTAAAAATCAAAATAGATAAATTCAGATAACTAAATAAACCCAAATGCCAAATGAACAGTGCCCAACTCTAGCAATCTGTGCCCAATGCCATGAACTGAAAATATCAAGATTTATTTTAATTTAATTTTGCACTGTTTTCACGAAATTCCTGTGTCATTTTCTGGTTATTTGATTCAATTTTAAGTGATAAAATTTTCAAAAACAGAATCTAAAAACAAAAATAGAATTAAATCCAGAAAGTGAATTAGTCTTTTTATGCAATTCTTAGTGATTTTTGGTTTTGTTAATCTAGATCCAATATTAGGTTCTATTTTGAGTGATATCTTTTGTTCTAAACTTTAATTTTAGTTTGTCATTTCATTCTTGATCATTTGTGTTTTTCAAATTATAGATCCTTTTGAGTTGTCCTTATTTCAAATTAAAACTTTGTTGCTTTTGAATTGCTTGACCTTTACTTAGATTGGTGCAACATTTTGATGAACTTGGAGCTGTGATTTGGTGAAAATTGATTCAATCAAGAAGGTGATCATCTGATCATTCAAGATTGAATACTCTAAGGAGAGAAAGCAAAAGGAAATGGCACAAACAACGAAGGACAAACACTTGAGAGGTTTAGAAATTTTTGTAAAAGTTTTGTGTGATTGTGTTCAATTGAGTTGCAATTGTTCTAACTCTTTCAATTAGTGGACTACTAATTTGCTTTAGATGGTGAGTGTGTCTCAAAGGTCATGGTGCCAATAAGTCTCTCCTAGGAACAACTAACATAATTGCTTTTACAATTCTAGTGTTGGGATTTACATTTTTTTCTTTAACTTCTTTCTTAAACATCTTGATTGTGTTTCCAATGATCTTCTTAGAGAAAAAATTGTGAAGTGTATTGGAAAAGGGTATGGCTAGGAAAGGTTTGGTATTTGAGTGATCCACAGTGATCCACCTCCCTTTCCTGTGCACCTATCTAGTGCACTGAGCTTAGCTTTTCTCTTTAAAAATTGTTCTAACACAAGCTTTTCAACATGTCAAGACATTCTTCTCACCATAGTTGTAGTGACTTTAGTTCCTCTAAAAACTTTTTGAAACAAATTTCAAAGGATCTACAGTCACTGCAATTATGGAAACTACAAGATGAGAGATGCGGAGAAGAAGGAAAACATGAAAGAGACTCTCATCTAATCGTCCTAGAAGAGGAATTGAGGATGTTGAAAGAGAAAGATGACATCATAAATGAAAAATTTTAAAAAAGTCATTCCCATAGGATTTTTAGGTTAGGTGACTCCCTCTCTGAAGAAGGGAGTCTTAGGATTAATGATTATTATCAACAGACACCTAGAAGACCTAGAAAAGAGAACAGAAAATATGAAGCTAGAGTTGACTTACCTCACTTTCATGGTAAGGAAAACGTTGAAGTCTACCTTGATTGGAAAATGAAGGTAGAACAACTATTTGTGTGTCACCAAGTAAGTGAGGAAAGAAAAGTACCACTGACCACTTTATGCTTTCAAACTAATGCAATGTATTGGTGGACCTCCTTTGAGAGAGAAAGACGCCTCCATAATGAACCTCCAATTTTATATTGGAATGATCTTAGAAGTGCATTGAGGCGTCACCATATCCTTTCATACTATAATAAGGAGCTTATGGATAAGCTCCAAAGACTCCATCAAAAGAACATGAGTGTAGAAGAATATAGAAAAAATATTGAATTATACATAATGAGGGTTGGGATAAAGGAGGAAGAAAACATAACACTTGCTAGGTTCTTAAGTGGGCTTAGTCATGAAATTAGAGATAAAGTGGAATTGCTACCTTACAAATATTTTAATCATTTGACCCAATTGTGTATCAAAATTGAACAAAAAAATTTAAGGAAAGGATCAAGTCGTAGGGACAGTTCTTACTTTAACTCTTATTACAAGAAAGAGTCCAAGAGGGAGGGGGTATAAAAAAGAAACACCAAAAGAAGACCTTCCTAAGGATCTGGTTTGAGGAAAATAAAAGTTTGAGCCCACTTCATACACGTGATCTAGGGATATTCAGTGCTTTAAATGTCTTGGTCGGGGTCACATGGCATCTCAATGCCCCAAAAAAAGAGTCATGATCTTAAAGGGTATAGATGAATATAACAGCCAGGATCAGGAAACTAATTAGTGTGTTGCATCTATTGATGAGAGAAGTGAGGTTGCATATCCATGTGAGGGAGATTTATTGATGATTCATAGAACCCTTAGCAAACAACCCAATGCTAAACAAGAGTCACAAAGAGAGAAAATTTTTCATACTCGCTGTAAAGTTTTAGAAAGTACATGTTCTCTTATTGTTGATTGTGGCTCTTGTTGTAACTGTTGAAGCACCAGACTCATTAAGAAACTTAATTTTCCAGTCATTCCCCATCCTAAACCCTATAAATTGCATTTGTTGAATGAAGATGGAGATTTTATTATGAATAAGCAGGTGAAAGTCAAGCTTTTTGTGGGCAACTACAATGACAGTGTTTTATGTGATGTAGTTTCCTTGGAAACTTGTCATGTCTTATTGGGAGGCCTTGTCAATTTGACAAGAAAACCATTTACAATGGTCCCACCAACGAGATTACTTTCACCCATAAAGAGAATAAGTTTGTACTTCTTCCTCTGACACCTTTTGAGGTACTGGAGAATCAAGTACAAATGAAAATTAAAAGAGAAAATGAAATACAAAATCTCGGAAAATCCAAAAGTAGTCCTTAGGAATGATTTTTAGGTGTGGGAGAGTGATCCTTCTCATGAGGTCATTCAGATGGAGACAAATTTGTTAAAAAAATAAATAAATAAAGTACTCCCATCTAAACAACCTCCCAGCCTTCTTCTTTGTAAATGAGCATTTACATGCACTACCACTTTGTCTGAACCTAGTGTTCTACCTTCTCTAGTCCAAAATCTTTTAAAAGAATTTGATGATGTATTTCCTAAAGAAGGGCCCATTGGGCTTCCTCCTTTTAGGGGTATAGAACATCAAACCTAAGGGACTAGATAACAGTTTGAGATACTGAGATCATCTCGAAACCATGTTTCTTGAAAACTTTCCAAAATTCGACATAGTCACGACACCTCGACACCTCGATCGTCTGAACAACGCATGCATGAGATGAAACCAAATCTTGACAATGTAACTAATTAATGATTAATGCATACTAAGCACTTTTCATAACACGATTAACAACACTTGGGTCTTACTAGACTAGACCTAATCATCTGTACTAAGAAGGCCAAAGACAACCACTATAAATAGGTAGCATCTCCTCAAAGTGAAAGGTAATGAAATCTAATATCCCAAGACCCTTAACTCGCGTTAATATTGACTTGAGCATCGGAGTATAATATCAGATACTATAGTCCTGTCGAAACTTGAAGATTTGAAGACTTGAAGATTCAAGAGTCCGAGAAGTCAAAGATTGAGAAGGACACATGTATGGAAAATCCAACTCTATAAGAACACGTAGCAAAGGGGTGGAAAACAAAACAAACTAGACTAATTTTGAACCATATTGACTTGAATAAAAAATTTGAACTATTTTTAAGAGAAACTTAACATGAAAATGGTGTATTCAAATCAAACTATTTTGATAAGGTGGTTGAGTTTGATTGGTTAAAAGTTTTTCTTTTTTCAAGCTTATAACGGTTTGGCTAAAGCAAATTGTAAAGTGGATTTTCTTGTTAAGAAACTCTTTGATGCTACTATGGCTCAACAGACAAGTCGATCTAAATAATTTTGTTGATTATGGATAAGAGAGTTAAGTGACAAAAGCTGAATTATACAGGTTTCACCTCAAACAAAGAAAAAACCTCACATTGGAGACAACGGAAAAAGAGAATTTTCTTTGTTTTGATTCAATTACTTCTAAGTAATTTTCTTTCCTTTCAATGTTCTTTTTTGCTAAATATCGAACCATTTTGTCCTTAAGTTAGTGGAATCTTTACGAATTTTTCTTTCTATATTTAGCTGCAGCGTCTTATTCTCGCGTTGATATTGATGTGTGTTTCATTCTATTATGACAAGCTTGGTTTTTTGGTATATTCAAAAGCTTTTAACTTTTGTTAGGTAAAGGGCTTGAAAAAGTTCTTGGTTTTTAAGCAGAATATAATTTGAACAGAATGCCAAATGTAATAGAAAATTCAAATATTAATAACGTTTCAAACTTTAAAACAACCGATAACATCCTTGAGTCTAAATTAGAAAAATAAGATCGATGTCCTTACTTCAATAACATCCTAAAGATTAGAAATATAATTAACAAATTCATAAAAACTAAATTACCCATTTTGAAGATACAAATATTCAGGCATATATTCATAAACTTTGATAGAGTCCTAGGAATAAAATTTTCCGTAATTTGAAAAACATTATCTAGAGAATCAATATGATCCAAGTGTGTGACCTACCAAAGAACTGTATTTTGGATTGAAAGTTTCTCAGCTGACAAGTCCTTTTACTGTTACAAAATTTATTTTGCATACACTATATATATTTCAACACATACATGAAATTATAAATGGCCTAATCTTGATTCCACATGATTAGACCATTTTCACTTGGGATTCAAAAAGGGCATTTTACAAGTTGGTGGTCTCTACTTCAGCTTCTGATTCAGCAACCACAGGCACCTTTTCATAAACCTTAAATCCTTTGAGTTTTTGAGGCAGAATACAATGAGCACCCAAACGTTGCTGGAAGTAGATAATGACAGCAAAAATGATACCTCCCAATGGAATGGCAATATCCCAAGAAGTGGAGTAAAAATCTGCACTTGGATCTGCATAGATGTATGATCCATTATCTAGTTGAGCATAATTATGAGTCCTGTAAAGATCATAGGCATGTGGCAACAGCCTCACAAAAGTAGTTCCAAAGTAAAAGAAACATGAAAGAACATTCTCCCTCGTGTTAGAGAACAGATTCAGAATTATCTGTGGCAAGAGAAAGCCATCCAGCACCAAACCACCATAAGATTTTAAGTTCTCCCAAGATGAATGATGTTGGTTCACTGGAGTAATCACAGCAACCTCCCCATCTGTCTTAAACTTCAACAGCAATGCAATCAATAAGCCAGCGGCATACAAGGGTAGAGTGACATACGAAGCCTTCCTCTCAGCCATCCATAGGCTTTTATTGCTTTCATCACTCTTTCTTGATGACCATGTTAATTGAAGGAGTCGGAATTGCAACAAGAAAGCTACCATGGTGATTAGCCTTACAGCTATTTCATTCACTTCAAGCCACCCAACAATTCCAAACACAAAGTTTTTGTTGTTAGGATTTTGAGCAAGAAGTGCTTCAAAGTTCAGAACGAGGGGTACCATGTGGCCCAAAGTAAGCAGTGTCATCATAACAAGTGAGAGCAAAGGGAGCACATTGGGGTGTTTCTTCACATGGTAGATCTGCAATCCCACAAAAACACATGCTAGAGTAGTAGATATCAGAACCATGATGGTCTCCATATCCATTCTCCAAACTGCCTTTTCAGCTGCTTCACTGTAAAATGCAGCTGAAGATAACTCCAAAGTTTTGAAGTAAAGAGGATCTGAATTTTTGCGTGTGCTTTCAATGCTTCCCTTAATGAAGATTCCATTTTTTGCATCCAATGGTGGTAGCTGAAACTTCACTACAATCTCACAATCCACAGAATGAGCTGTTAGTATGAGAGGGTTTGAGATAAGATCACGGCAACCTACCATACACAAGTTTCCTGCTCCAGCATCATAAATTCCTTCAGCTGAAATCCTCCCTGAAAAAGAGGACTGATTAAGCAGGGAATTCTTGACATTGGTTGAATTAAACCACAGTGAGATTTTGTAGCTAATATTAAACAAGCCACCACTGCTGAGTTTTATCTCAGGAACGTCTACCATGGAGCTTGAGACATTCGTGACAAAGGAAGAGACCTCATCACCAACAGCCAAGGGAGATGAATAACCCCAGGCTACTCTTTTGTGGGACTCAATAACTGCCATGTCAAATCTCAAGTCATAAGAATAGACATCTGGATATCTTTTCCCCTTGTTCTTCACAGGCTTATGTTTTGGGCATGACTTCTTAACTCTTTCCAGTTGGCTATACTGATACTTAGTAGCTTGAAAAATTCCCAGCCTACCATCCTCTTCATTTCTAAATGTTATCCTCTTGAAGTAGCTTGTATCGTCAGAACTCTTGTTGCTCCAAATTTGGCCAACTAAGGTACTAGTGCTGTTGATTGACCAAGTTGATGGGAATCTCAATCTTAGTCTTATTGAGCAATCACCCACATGAGAACCACCCAAGGATGATGCCTTGGCCATGATATGACAAGCCACTACACACAACATGCCTTTCTTCTCATCCCACCATCCCTCCCCTACCAACGTAGCTTTGGGATTGAAACTATGGCCAATCCAATAATCACTAGTATTCAAAAACCTCACTATAACCCGCAAACTATATTTGTTGTCAGCAAGAGAACACTCAATGCCTTTTAAAGACATTAGAGATGGCAGTTGACCAGAACTCTCACTAAAAGGAGTGCAGTTCTTTGAAGAATTACACTCAGGAGAGAACTCTAATTGAAGCCTTCTAATTGCCCTTGAAAGGGGACGTGAACAAAAACTCAATGAATTCAATGAAAAACTGTCCTTTGCAGCATCACTCCCAGAAGAGAATTCATTGGCAACTTCTGTGGAATTCAAGGTATAATTGTAATTCCCTTTTGGAAACATCAGCACAGAAATGGGTTCAAAGTAGCTCTCATCCTTTTGAGAGCTCAAGCTCTCCAAACTTCCACTAACCAAGCTAGTGATATTGCTTACATTCAACACATTATCAAGCTTAAACACAACATCCAGATTAAGATGCTTACCTTCCTTTGAATAACCACTTCCAATCCCTACCATGCAAACCTTCCCTGAAGACTCAGACCAGAACCCTTCAAGCTCGAAGCTTACATGCCTTCTACGGTAGCGATGTTGACGCCCATACCTTAATCTGTCACCATAACTGAAGTTCCCAACAGGGTAGTAGTAACCCATGCTGGAGGCGAGTGATACAGAGCATTCAACTTTGAACAAGTCAGAGAACTGAGTGGCACGTATGTGAATTGGTTGGAGGGTCAAGTATTGGTACAAGGAAGTTCCACCATCGATGATGTTATCACCTCCTGTGAAGTAACCTGTGTGATGATCATCAAAAGGGAAAGAGTTGCGGGTGAGTTCAGTGGCAGTTGACTCTGGAACTATGGAACCACAGTGGTCTTTGTAAGACGGCTGTGAAGCAAAGGAGGAGACATGGTTGAAGGAAGACACGATAAGAAGAAAGAAGAGAGTGGAGAGAAGAGAATCCATGAACATGATCAAAGGTAGAGGAACAAAGCGGAAATTCAGTTCTGTGTTACATATAACAAGTTAAACTGTTCCTTTAGTTGAGTTGTTCTTTTGGTTCTAATATCAAAGAACACTTTCTAACCATGTAAAACCAGTCACAATTTTTCCTTGAAAATTATAAACTATAAACTGACAAAAAAATTGTTCAGTAGTTAAAGTTACTGTTCTAATATAAATACTAAAACTTAAAACAAAAACAAAAAAAATATATGAAGTCATACAAGTCTTTTCCTTTTTCTTTGACAAAAGCTGTAGGAAGTTTCTGAGTTTGGACTTTTAAGAAAACGTATTAATTGTTCATAATGACTTGGATGGACCCACTTTGGCAGTGTTGCTTGGAGCATTCATGGTCAATGGAGATATGATGATTTATTTCCATTTAAGAAGGTAGATTCCCACTTGATTTTTACTTTTTTTCAAGGAGGGTTTGGGTGGAATTGTAAACTCTTGTCAAAAGATCAATGATGTAGGAATCTCTTGAAATAGATAAGAATCATGTAAATTCTTTTAACCATGTTATTATTTAAAATTTATTAAAAAAAATATAATTTTGTGAATCTTATATATTATTCAAAGAACTTCTCACGTAATTTTACATTTTTTATTAAAATATTGTGTTGCTGGCCATTTTTCTTATAATTATTATTTCTTTGGTGCCGCACCATTCCAATATATGTTGTCTCTCTCACTAGAAGGGCCTTTTTTGTGCTCAAGCATTGACTTCTCGAATGACCTCTTAAACCACTATTAATTGATTGATTCTTTTAAACATAGTTCTCTCTCTCTATTCAATGTTGAGAAAAAAAGAAATGTATTAATTTTTTAACAGTTCATCTCCTAATAAAATTTAATTAATACAAATTCATGATATAGTAGTAATTCAGGTTAAATAAAAACAAAATTCGTAAAATTGATTTTTGTTTTTCATTCAAATTTGAGATATGTTGTATAATGAGAGATTTTTTACTATAAGTATTATGAAATCTACAGTTTTAACTAAGAACAAAAATTATTAATTTCGTGTGTAAGTATAATTAAAAAAATATATATTTAATCCTTGTAATTCTTATATCTTGTGAGTTTAAATCAAGTTTAACTTTATATTTTAATTTAATTTTTTCAAAACCTTTGTTTACATATTACAAGACTCATTCATGGTATAATTCACTTACCAAATTCAATTCAACAATATTATGTGATAGAGTATATAAAAAAAATCCTAATTTTACATTAAATAATAATAGTATTAATATATATAGAGATAATCTTTATATTTTAATTTGATTTTTTAAGATTAGGTTTGAACTAATATGAGTGGATAAAATGGGCCAATGGGTTAAATTTGGACAAATTTTGTTTCTTGTTTTGTGACAAAAGGTGGAATAAGAGGACAAAGGTGTTGCCGGCAATTTCCATAGGTGACAATGAAGTGAGGATGTTATTGGGTATTTTATAATATTTAGTTCTGGATATTTAGAAAAGGAATTGTTCTTGCTCAACCCCACAAAGACTTGGAACAAGTCGTTGGATTTGTTTGGGAAAAAAAATGTATGAGAATACGAAGAATTATTTTATAAATTTAAATTAATTTATGCTTTTCCTGTACCACTTTTTTAAATTTTTATCTTTTTCATTTTCGGCATAGTCTGATTTAATTTATAAAAGAATTCATTTTATCTTCCTCTTTTTTGCGAAAATTGTTATGAAAAATTTGCTAAATATATTTTTAATGTAATCCAAAAGAGGCTCACATGTTGCTTTAATATTTTTTGAATAAATTTTTAGTGCTAAATACTTGCATAAAATATTTAACAAATAAAGAAAATTATCAAAAAAAACTATTGTGCTACGTATTTTGATGGCTAATTTTTTTAACATATTTTATTTTTTCTACTTTTTTGGATTATAAAAAAAGAACTTTACCAGTTTTTTTTTTATCTTACTTTTGTTGTCTTAATTCTACTGTATATTTCGCCTTTTTTTAATTTCTTTTTCATGTTTATTTCCTCTACGATTTTATATATATATATATATATATATATATATATATATATATATATATATATATATGTGTGTGTGTGTGTGTGTGTTTTTTTAAATTTTTTTTTTTTTTGTATTCTTCAATATTCATTCAGATAAGAGTACGCCAAGATGAACTTTCCAGAATATCCAATAATTTTAATAAAGGAAAACTTTTCCTCTTGAAACTATAAATAGTAAAGAACATACACGTCCCATCTTTTTATAGTAATATAATAATATTTTAAATTAAAAAATAAAATAAAAAGTATTAAAATATTAATTTATTATTATGTAAGATGTATGTTTTGATGGTGTTAATATATCACCATCCAATTTTAGAATATGATCCATAAATTCATCAGTATCCAATTCTATAATAAAAATAATAATAATAAAGTCTAATTTCAAAACTAGTAAGGAAAGCAAACATTTCAGATTTCAAAATTTTCAAATTTTACAACTTTTCTGATTTTAGATTTTTTTCCTTTAGCCACATCAGTTCCTCACGCTTGTCACGCTTGTCAAGTGGTGCATATTACTGTTCCGTTGTAAATGAAACATGTTGGTTTCAAGATACAACGTCAAGACCATGAAATGGTACAAATTTACCAAAAACAAACAAACAAGAAAAAAGTTAGTACAACAATACATGGACATCGAAGAGAAGTGTTTGAGAGTGATCATTTGCACTTGGAATTACTGGGGCATTTTACTTATTAATTGTCTTTACTTTTGTTTATGAATGAGTAACAACAATCAACTTTTCATATACTTTAGACACTTTTTATATAATGAACACTAATATGAAGCTTAAACACATCTCTTAAATGATATATTCGTATTTGACATGTGTATCGGATACTGACAGGCGTACGATACATATCAGTGAAACGTTCAATTCAAAACATATTTTTTGAATATTAAATAATTATAATACGATTTTAACACAATTTTAAAAATGACAAATACATTAATTTTCTAAAAACTAAAATTTATTGTATAAATTTTTATTATGATTATAAAAATAAAAAAGAAACCAACCAAAGGAAACATCTTTCTGCCACAAAAAAAAATTTCGACATACTTATTCAAATAAATCTTGATTGTCAATTTATATAATTTATAAATATATAATATATAGATTTGTGTTTCCGTATCCTACATTTTGAAGATTACACATGTCGAAGTGTCTATGTCCAATGTCCATATTAGTTTTTGTACTACATAATGCAAGTAGATAATGATGGCAAAGAGGATACCTTCCAATGGAATGAAAATATTCCAAGTGATTGAGTAAAACTCTTCACTTGGATCTGCATAGTAGTCTGACCCATTATCTAGGGGAGCATAAGTATGAGTCGTGTAAAGATCATAGGCATGGGGCAACAGTCTTACAAAAGTAGTTCCAAAGTAAAAAGAACATGAAAGAACATTGGCTCTCATATTTAAAATAGGTTAAGAATGATTTGTGGAAGAGAAAACCATCCAAAACCAAGCCACGATAAGATTTTATGTTCTCCCAAGATGAAGGCTGGTTGTACATACGGATATACACCAAATCCTTATCTCCCTTCTTCTTCAACTTCAACAATAATTCAACCAATAGCCCTATTGTATACAAGAGTAAAGTGACATAAAAGCATTCCCTCTTAGCAATCCATTGGTTATTCTTGCTTTCACCACTCTTTCTTGATGACCAGGTGAGATATAGGAGCCAAAGTTCCAACAAGAAAATCGCCATGGTGACCAACCTCACACTTATTTCATTAACTTCAAGCCATGCATTATTTCTAAATATTCACATTTTGTTCCTATGATTCTGAGGAAGAAGAGCTTCAAGCTTCAGAACAAGGGGTGTCATGTGACCCAAAATAAGAATTGACATCATAGTCAGTGAGATGAAGTGGAGTGATACAACAAGTGTCATATTTTAAATTTTTTTTATTATGCTTATAAATTTATTTATTGTAAATTTATTGAATTTATAATATTGTAATAAATATATTAGTTTTGAATAATTTATTTTAGAGCAAAATTTAAATTTTGATATAAGTTAATTAAATTAAATTTATTTAGTTGATTAAAGTATTTAATATTAAAAATATTTAAAAAAATTATTTTGGAAAAGTTAAGAAATAATTGAAAAAATAGAAAAATAATAATTGAGTAAAGAAATACTTGAAAAAAATAGTAAAAATAATATTTGAAAAGAATTTATAAAAATATAAATTTATGTGTAATATTTATTAATTATATTTGTAATGAAATTTTAAGTTCAAAATTAAATCACAAAATCGTAGATTTGCGTTGGCCTAATTGATGCAAATTTGGAGTCTATTTCGTTTTGCGTCGGTCACAGCTGACGCAAAATAAGTTTCCATTTTTGCGTTGTGTTTATGTTGGCCTTGGTCGACACAAAATCTTTAATATATAGCAAAATTTTTCTCTCCCACATGACTTTCCCCCAAATTAAAAACCTAAACCTAAGTTTTCTCTCTTTTCTCACTTCACTCTTGAGCCTCAAGCCCCGGTGCCTCAGTCTTTAGCCCAGCGAGCTCGACCCCAGTGCCTCCGTCATGCCTTCACCTTTGCCTCAGCCCCCACTGTGTTCACCTGCCATTCGCGCCTTCACACTACCTCCGCCACCGTAGTCCCGCCGCTGGTCTTCTCTGCATTTTTCTCTTTGTATATATTTTTTGAAATTTACTATTAAGTTTTTTCTTCTTCATTTCAAATCCTCCATTGCCATTGCACCACTAGTACAAAAAGATACATTAACGACGGTTAAAAAGGACATATTAAGACAGTTCTCGAACCGTCGTTATTTTGGGTGTCGTTATAAATAAGTCATTTATAACGACGGTTGAATAATTGTCGTTATTAATGAATTATAACGACATGTGTAACTAACTATTGTTAGTAAATAACTAAATTTTAAAAAAATTATATTTTTAAAGACGGTTTCTTTTGGAATCGTCGTTATAAGTGTGTCTTTTTTTTAAAAAAAATATTTTATTTGATATATATAAACACCTGCATAAAATATTTTATACTATCATTGATACTATGCCTACACATGTATATATTTTGACTCAAATTGTAACTCAGTCCCTAAAGGGAAAAGGGTGCTCCCACTACTTATGCATGCTTCTTCGTTTTTCCCATTCCCACCAGCAAGCCAAGACCCCAAAAGGGTTCCAAACGAATAAAAATGCTTCCCTTGTCAAATTCTTTAACCAACCAAAGTAAATATTAAAAAATTTAAATGATTAATGGAAGTTCAGCAGAGAAATAACTTATAACCTTTCCCTTTTTCTTTCTTTTATTGTTACCATCAAAGGGGAAGTTCAGCAAAAAAGCAACACACCATAACCTCTTGATACAAATTCTTCTCCCATGCATATAGCCTCTCCACAGTGGAGTCGTGCCCAACACTTCCACCTCCATTTGCCCCAAAAGTACCAACACAAACAGGAGTCCCCTCAACCAGTTTGCCAAACCCATTCAACTTCGGACTTGAACCCCAAGTCCACAATGACAGACTCAAATTCCACCCTTGGCTGTGCACTTTACCTATCACCACCAAGGACAAACACAACCCTTCAGAATCCAAAAGGGCTGAGAAAAACACAAACTTGAACTAAATACAAAAGTCAAATTAAAACCATAAACAAAGGGGTTAATTAAACATGCAAGGGGTTCATTTCTAGTTACCACAAGCAAATCTCAAGAGATTCACACTCCAGAAAAGGAGTTAACACTTAACACTCAAAAAATTGTGACATGCAATGAAGAAAGTGAAGCTTACACGCTTTACTGTTATCGGAAAATCCAAAGTTTGAAACTTCAAGGATCAAAGAAACATGAGAACCAGCATCAACAACTTTGAAAAAATAATCATCAAGCTCTTTGATAACTTCAACAAGATCCTTAGTACTATTCCTTAAAACAACCATTGCAAGCTCACTATCCTTGGAAAATCCGCTCACCACTGACAGAGAAGCTGTCACGCTCGTCGCTGCCATCACCACCACTTCTGATTCAGCAATGGTTGTAGCCTCCCACTCCTCCTCCGTCACTGACCAAGAAGCCACGCTGGGACAGCCGACATGAACGGGTCCCAAAAATCCTAGACAGAGGAAGGCATCGGAGGCGGTGGGGGAAGAGCGGGTCTATAGAGACCCGTCTTTATTCTCACACAGTCGCCAACATAACAACGGTTCCAGCTCGAACCGTCGTTAAAAATGCCAAAAATTTCAAAAAAACTACGAAACTGTCACCGTCTTATTTATTATGACTGTTCTTTAGGAACCGTCTTTAAAGGGAGTCGTAAATTACGTATTTTGTATTAGTGCACCCCGTTGCATTTCCAACTTCAACTCCAACTTCCATTTTCTATTCCACCTAAAATGCGAAAGGTAATTTTAAAAATTTAAAAAGTTGTTTTTGAGGTTTTCATTCATTATTTGTTTTGTTTTTTATATTGATCATGATTTTATATAAGTGGTGAATGATTTTTTTTTGTTTATGGTTGTTTATGATATTATCTAAATGATGAGTGATTTATTTTATCCTGTTTATGTTGTTTATGATTTTATCTGAATGGTGAATGGTTTATTTTATCCTTCGAAGGGAAAGGAAATGCAGGGGAAAAGATTATTAATCTATTTTTCTAGCTTCCAGTTTTGCATGGACTAGACCCACGCAAGATTTCTTTTAACATAGTTTGTGTCGGCTATGCAAAGTCTAATATTATTTCGTCCATCTTTACGTCAGCTTGGCCAAAGATATTTGTGTCTATTTTATGTTGGTTTGGCCCACACAATTTGCGTTGCTTCTGCTGGCTAACGTAAAATGGACTTTGCTTCCACACTTTTCTTGTCGGCTTCATGGCTAATGCAAATCAAACGTTTTTTCGTTCGTATGCACTCGTTTTTGGCCGACGAAAAAATCGATTTTTCTTGTAGTGAAAGTTGGTAGTTAATTTGATACCAATTTAGAAACTAGTTTATAAATTTTATTAATAATAGAAACTACTTTAGATACTAATAATTTTTTTAGTCTCTACAATATAGTAACTAATTATTTTGTCTTTAAAATTAGTTTCTATTTAATAATGTTCTCGTAGTGTAAATAAATTTAATATTTCTAAAGAACAAACTTAAATAAGTTGTAGCAAAGTATAAATTTTAAAACATTAATCTTTCTAAAACTAACTTCAATTTCATAGGTCTAAATAAAACATAAATATAGAAAATCAAATTCTGAACAATTCTTCAATAGTTAATATTTCTCTCACTAATAACTTTATTTTGATCACTTGATTTTTTTTTTAAAATACTCAAATAAAAATTACTAACAATGACTAAAAGAAAGTGAGTATATGCGACTCAATAAACGGGTAATCAAAATATTCATATACATTATCAACCTTAAAAATATTGTTCCAGTACACCCAATAGTCACACATTGCTAAGTAGTCGAGGTCAAGGGAAATTTATATACACCTTTCTCCCTTAACCCACCGAGATGCCTTTTAAGGACAAAACTGTGACGGAGATTCAAGCTCCAAAGCGAATAATACCTCGGATGCAGTGATTGACCCTAGCGATGTTATATCAACGAACTTGAGGTTGGAGCATTGGTGTTGTCTATGGGAACAAAACAATGTTCCAAAGACGAACCCTCATTCCCTTAGTCCTTGACTGGGGGGCTTGTTCCAATACGCCCAATATAGTCCAACATTGCTTAAGAGTAGAGGTCAAGGGCAATTTATGTACACCTTTCTCCCTTAACCCACCGAGGTGCCTTTTAAGGACAAAATCATGATGGAGCTATAAGCTTGAAAGTGGACAATACCTCGGATGTCATCTCAACAGACATAAGGTCGGAAGCTTTATCTTAACATGGCAATCCCTCCCAATGCCTCAAGTGATGGAACCCTGAGAGATAGAGCAACCATTGATCTAGCCCAACCCTTCAGAAGGATGGACAGGAGCATGACACAGGATCCAAGGCTAGGTCAGGATCAGTCCATAGCCAGTGCATCAGAGCCTATCATTCCTCAAAAGATTACCAGGAGCAAAGCCCACATAATTGGACCTGAGCACCAATTATTTTCATTACTTTTCATTAGAGTAGGGTGTACTTAGTATAATTTGGGCTTGTGCCAAGCCCATCTTCTCTCCATGTGCCACCTAGGTTAACACTCATTTACCCTACCTTCTAGAAACCCTTCCTATGGTGCTCCATTTACCCTAGGAATTAGACCTAGCCGCCCCTTTTCCCCCTCTCTCTCTTGTTTTCCAAGACACTCTCTCCTATAAATAAAGTGTCTTGTCTCTTGTATTGACACATTGAATTTGAATAGTAAGAAAACTCTGTTTGAGTGTTTAGTGAGTGTTTTCCCAAATTTTGGGTCTTATCTTGTGAGAGTATCCTCCAAGTGGCGACTCTCCACCACTCATCTTGGAACTTTCCACCATTCCAAGCGGTTTGTTCCTTTGCTTCATTTTTCATAAGCTTCCTTTCTCTTCATCTTTTCCTCTCTTCAATTATGCCTATTCATTGTTCCATTTCTTATCTTTTCCTCTTTTACAATTTGGTCATTATATTTGTCTGTACCATCTTGTTTTGTTTCATTTTTGCAATCATCATCTCCACCTTATATTGTGTTTTTCTCTTTTGCTTTATAAAAGAGAACCTTTACACTTACTTAACCACTTGGTTAAGTTCGTGTTCAGTGACAATCTTCTTTGAGTTCTCACCATATTCTGATAATCCAAAAAGCATAAATAAAAGTGAAACATCTAAAATGTGTCAATCTAAAAATCAACTCATGTCATCACCAAGGCTCAGCTTGATCAAGGAAGTTTTTCCTTAACATGGCAATCCCTCTCGATGCCCAAAGACTTGACTCGGTCAAGTAAGCTTTGCCTTAACATGGAAATCCCTCCCGATGCCCCAAGGCTCAACTCAGTCAAGGAAGCTTTGGCTTAACATGACAATCCCTCCCAATGCCCCAAGGCTCGACTCGGTCAAGGAAGCTTTGCCCTAACATGGCAATCCTTCCCGATGCCCCAAGACTTGGCTCGATCAAGGAAGCTTTGCCTTAACATGGAAATCCCTCCCGGTGCCTCAAGGCTTGGCATAGTTAAGGAAGCTTTACTTAACGATCGACAATCCCTTGGGATGCCTAAAAATCTCTACACTTCAGCTAAGGAAGCTTTGCCCCAACGTGGCAATCCCTCCCGAATAGTGACAAACCAAATAGTTAGCTCGAGTAAGGAATCTTTGTCTCAAACGACAATTCCTCCCAACAACTTGCCTAAAAAAGGTTTTTAACCACTCCTACACGGTTGGATAATTAAACAAGAAAAACGCAAGGTAAAGCAAGAAATCGAAATTAAATTTATTAAAATGTGCAGAGTAAAACATAGAATAGTTTGAAATAAACTATTATTTACGAATTTCTTATCACGAAAGGACAAAACGTTGTCTCATTTTCAATCGTTAGATTCATTTCAATCCAACAAGTTCAAACGATTAAGCGCAAAATGACACGGTCAGTTGGATCATTAGATCTCTTATATAAAAAATTAGGTCAAGCTCGAACGACGTGTTGAATGACATACGTCTAACACCTCTGACATTGTGCACCATTAATGATTAACAATGTCACTTCTTACATCAAGGCACCCAACGGTCACATCTAGGTTCTTCTGGATGACCCTCCCTCGAGCCTAGGGGAAAAGTGTACCTGCCGAAGGCGAACGAGCCAAGTCACTCGACATCGGTGACTGAACGATCGAATGAATTGGTTATATCATTAGAAAATAAAGAGATACGCAATAAATCAGATAATATCCTATAAATCCGGTAACATTGCGATAAATCAGGTAATGTTGTTTTATTAAAGATACATATTAGATATGGCTAATAAACAAAATAGTCCACTATTAGCACTATAAAAAAACATTGTTATAGAAGAGTATGATACGTTTTTAAGTGTACTTACTTGATCATCGAAGAACCTTTTGTAGGTTAACTCCCGACTAAGCACCAAAGAGCAAGCACGAGAAGGAAGAGCGACCGAGCACCAATGAGTGAATACGAGGAATGAGAAGGAGGAGCAACTGAGGGATCATAAACAATTGTTCAAACCGTTAGCAGGTACTATCTAGACCCTATAATTCTATACAAATACAATTATTATCAATTTACAATTTTATCAACAAATTTCTATTTGTACGATTTTTTTTTGTCATGTGGAATTCTAAATCTTGAATTTAGAAATACAGATAATAATGGGCAATTTGTTATTCTGTCTATTAGATTAGAAATATTGCCCTTCTTAACTTCACTACATTAGTTTAATCTTACATTTGTTATTTACTTATTTTTTAAAAAAGAGGAGATTATTTTCATACTAAATTTGCAATGAAAAAATTACATTGATTAAAAAAATATTCTATTAACACTAAATAATGAACAACAAACAACAAACATGCTAATCAGGAAAAAAAACGCATTCCTAAGCTTTTATCTCTCTCATAATCTCCTGTCAAACAAGAAAAAAAAAAACTTGCTTAGGGCATAGGGGCTAAAACAATATTGTATATATGTTTTTTTCTCAACACTTCACTTGTTGTTAGCAAGATTGACGAAATGTAATTTATTTGAGGACACATAATTACTTGCTATAATCTTTGTTGTGATATTAAATTAATAATAAACAATTCATTTTTTAAGTTGATTATAAAAATCAGTTTCATTTAACATTTTTAAAATTAATGTAAATTTATTTATTTATTGTTGAGATATTAGTGATGTTTTAATTCCACATGTCTTCATTAGGTATGAGAGCAAAGGCCATCAAAGCATCTTGAAAGAAGAAAGATAAAATACTTATTTTAAGTGTTTTTTTTTATAAAAACCTTCATGTTAGGCATCATTATAAAACTGGACATCTCAGTTATGTTGACACCTTAAGTATTAACAATCTTCTACCACTACATGAAAAAATATTATTAAAAATTAAATAAATAAAGACAGAAAATATAAGTAAATATGGAGAGACTATACCAAGACCCATATATAAAAAACCTCAGAAAAACAATCTTAGGTAATCTATACCTATTAATAAATAATTTTAAGAAAAAACTAGATGGAAGTCTATTATACCAATGAAATTGCTCTCTATGAATAAACTCCAAATTAGCAAGCTGGCCAGCAAATGCATTACCTTCAAGAAAAATGTGAGAAATTCAAAATCTGATTTTCCCACAATAATCAAGGCAAGTGTTCATCCAAAAAACCCAAGAAACGTTAGTTTTAACCGTAAATGCAGCACAAACAAAGACAGAATCACATTGAAGTCATAAACTAGTAAGACTTATCTTTTTAACTTTTTCAATAACATGTATAACTTCATAAAACTCAACAACCAAAACCGTCTAAATATTAAGAAAAGTATATAAACCAGCAATAAATTCTCTCATACTCCTATGAAAAATAGTACCATCATACTTATTTTAAGTGTTTAAATAAAGTAATTAGTTGTTTGAAGAAACTTTTCATTATTGGAGAGATATGAGTTTATATTGCAAGTTGTTTAAGAAAAAGAGTAATAATATTTTGAAACCTCAATAAATTTATACAATAAGTAGATATTTACTATTTTGTCCTTTAAAATTTCTTATATTGGAATCTAATTAAATGTAGTTATTTGAAGATGATATCAAGTTAAAATCCACGTTTTACATTTTTGAATATGGAAAACAACATAAGAGATGCCCTTATATGGGTTAAAGGTGAAATGAAACACTTTGGAGTCATCTCTTTAACATTTTTCTAGGCTCTTATAACAAGTTTGGAGCTAATGTAAGGGTGTATTCCTTTATCCATCAAAGTTTTTCCTGCACCCCCATTAAATATTAAAGTTTTTCCGGCACCCCGTTAAATAGATTAAATAATCAAATATCTCATTTAATTCATCTTCATTTTAAAATAATTCTTCCAGAACACACTTTCAAAAAATTATTCTGAAAAATACACTCCAAAACGTATTATATATGTTTAAGAAAGTTTATTCTAGAAATTCTATTCCAGGAAATATTTTCAAAATTTCTAAAAAAACGTCTTTGAGAAGACATTCCATGAATTCTAGAAAATGTTACGGAAAAAGCTTCTGCAACAAATAATCTGGAAGTCATTAAAAGAAAAAGATAAAACAATCTTTTCAAAAAACAATTTATGGGATGCCGGAAGAATTTTGATAGGTGCCTAATGTAACGATTATGCATGCCTATTTGGCACATGGTCAAATTTGATAAATTTAGTTAAGTCCTAATTTCAGGGACAAAAATTACAAATTAGCAATGTGGCTTTAAATGAAAAGTATTTAGAAATCGTGACTATAGTAGGAAGCAGTTACAACTATTATTTTTAATCAATGGGGAAAAGGATAGGAGAAAAAGACTCTTTAAGAATACAAAATAGGTAAGGAAGTACTTTTAAAGTGTTTTGCTTGTGCTAAAAATATAAAAATATAGAGAAGAAAAGCTAGCTTATTCGTAAAAACTACCTTTTTCCTTGATAAATATTAAAATAATTTTTAAAAAAAGTAAAAAATCTTTCCCATTTCCTTTTAAATACAAAAAGAAGTTGAAACAACCATAAATTAAGCAAACTAGAGCTAGTAAATAAGCAATAAAATTAATTTATTTTATATGTCAAACACATTCTAACATACTTAACAAGAAAAAGCTAACTTTCTCAAACACTGCGTTACTAGATAAACTCATTGAAAATTAAAAATCATGAATGAGTCTATTTATCAACTTCAACACGATTTAGAAATTTCAATATATTTCAACCAATAATAAAATGTACTGAAAAGAATGTATTTGACTTCAAAGAAACAGGCCAAAAGTTCGTGATTGGTTTTCATAATTCTCAAAATAGTTTAGACACAAGAAAACTTCCATAATCCATTGCAATTATCCATATTCAGCGACTTTTGTTTTCAAAACAAAAACATACAACTCAAAAAAGAACACGCCAAATGTGAATCAACTCCTTCCAAGTTAGCCATCGTATTGAATGAGATTTTTTGCAGTTGAAGGATTTACAAAAGTATCCGCAAGAGCAGGGGAAATTCCATAGACAAAAGTTAAAAACTTGTCACAAGGCACATCATGAAGAAGTTCCTTAGGCCTCCCAACAAACCATATTAACATAGTCCTAGTTATGAATACGATTATCAGTGGAATTATCAGGTTTCAGGTTCTGCCTGTGAAAACAACTTAACCTATTCAGTATGTACATTTAAAGAAAATATAATATCAAACCAAATAATAGAGGGCAGATAAAACTTCACTTATGACACTTACATTTGAATCATCAATACAACCCACAGCAGGTTTTGTGGGTTCAACCTGTAAAAATAAACTCATTCTAGTAAGATTGACAGTGTATTTATAGACTCAAAATAGAGAATACAGATATATCAGTAAGGAAGAATTTCTCACCAAAAGCGTCTTTGAACCTGCCATGGCGGAATCCAAATCCTTTAACACAACAGCTGGCAATTGATCAATGTCCCAACCAACAACTTTGCAGATGACCTGAGCATAGGCCCTGTGAGCTCGCTTCCTTTTTGTTCTAAGTATGGAAGTGGAGTGCTGAATCAGTGCAATGCTATCCTTAAACCTCTTCCATACCTTCTTCCGTATACCTCCACAAACCAAACAATAAAAATCTCCATCCCTATGATTATTCTCATAGTATTTCCTCAAGTCAGCATCTTCTTCAAACACCTTTTCAAAGAACTTGTACTCCTTACATTCTTTAGAATCATAACTATCTACCAACCCATCTTTCTCCTCCTCCTCATCTTCACTCTCAGAATTAATATCATCTTTGCCATCTTCATCACTGTCATAACTGGCATCACCAACTAAAAACTTCCGGCAAGATGCTAATGCTTTGTGCTGCAATTGCAGCACTGCCACATTAGCTTGCTCTTCTGCTGATAGAGAATAAGTGAGAGAAGAGGATTTGATGTCATTAAAGGAAGGCCATCCTGAAGCTGTAGAAGATAAACCAGAATTGGGCCTTTCAGATACCCATCCAGCACCAGCAACCAGAGATTCATGTGATTCCTACAATCAATTTTCATCAGTAACAACCACTAAGAAAAAACATATGCGGGAGTCGGGATTTGCTAGCACCCAATACTAGTATTCCTTTGCTTTTCTGGTTATCAGAAAATTGAAGTGCAGCCTAATACAGGTTGTGCAAGGTCAAGAAAAGTTTACACTATGTTTATAATAGTGAATGGTGAAATAAACATCAACCTCTGAAGGAGCACTAAGTTATATCTTTGCATCAGGGATCAATGCACTCCTCCTGTGTATCTTGGTAACTATTTATCTAATATTACATAAATGTTTCAACCTAAAGAAGAAAGACCTTATGTTTTACATAGGTTATCTTACCAAACACAAATTTATTCTCAAAATATACAAATTAGCTTACAGTATTAAAGCAGCAATTTTCCCTAAATAACATGATAACCATGAATAAAAACCAGAAAAATACACATAGGAGGATTTCAAAATGGAGAAAAACAAAAAGTGTAAAGGTGCATGCTTCTATTTAGCATTCAAATTTTAAGATAGACTGCCGTTGTCTCACCTTAACTATTTCTCTTCCATTTTCTGAACTTTGTTCTGAGACCTTTCCATCTAGATTATCACCTTCCTTCTCAAAATCCTACAGAAAGAACAATCAGAACCATGCCAAAATAATTTTACCTATTCACATCACTATGTACTCATAATTTATTTCAAGCTTTTTTATTTTTCCTTAAATAGACAGAATTGATACATAATGATAATTAACCTTGCTAACATTCTAAAAAAAACCATTTTAGAAGCTCCCTCGGCCTCTTTTATACCATCCATGATCTATTTCAAAGTTAAAAAACCATGCAAAAGCAACATGCAATCACAAAAATATGCAACAAACATACTTTATTTCAACTCAAGCATTATGCAAGATTTTTGGGTTAAACCTGTAAAAATAAAATCAGCCAAGTAACCATTAACAATGTATTTAAAGACTCAATAAAATATACAGATATATTAATTAGGATTGCTCACCAACAGCTTCCTTGAACCTTCCAAGGAGGAACCCAAACCCTTCAACTCAATAGCTGGCAATTGATCAATGTTGCAACCAACAACTTTGCTGATCACCTGTGCATAGGCCCTATGAGCTCGCTTCCTTGTTGTCCTTAGTATGGCAGTGGAGTGATGGATTAGAGCAGTACAATCCTTAAACCTCTTCCATACTTTCTTGCCTATACCTCCACAAACCAAACAATAGAAATCTCCTTCCCTATGATTGTTCTCATAGTATGTCCTCAAGTCACCATCTTCGGCAAACACTCTTTCAAAGAACCTATACTCCTCACATTCTTTAGGTTCGTAATTATCTAACCACTCGTCTTCATCCTCATCATCACTATCATCTTCACCACCATTAGAAGCAGCATTGCCAACTAAGAACTTCTGACAAGCTTCTAAAGCTTTGTGCTGCAATTGCAGCACTGCCACAGTTGCTTGCTCTTCTGCCGATGGATAATAAGTGAGAGAAGATGATTTGATGTCATCAAAGCGAGGCCATCCTGAAGACGTAGCAGAGATTCCAGAATTGGGGCTTTTACATACCCATTCGGCATCAGTAACCAGAGATTCATGAGATGCCTACATTTAATTTTAATTAATAAGTAGTAACAACCAACAAGATGTAAATATATGCAGGAGTTGGGATATGCCAACACCCAGTATTAGAATTCCATAGCTAATTCAACTTTTACAAAATTGACGAAAGTGCAGCCTACCACAGGTAGCGATGGTAGCCATGAGGTAGGAATAACCTTCATCGTTTTAAATTTAAAAGCTACCTCTTTATATTTGATCTAGCAAGCATGTTCAGGAAATTTTCACACTATGTTCATAGAAGTAAATGATGAGGTTTTGAAGGAAAATACAAGTTCCATTGCTTGTCGCTTTGCCACCAAACCAAAACTGCAAATCTTCCATAATGCTTTTATAATTTCAACCAGGAGAAGAAAGACATTAGGTTTTTCATAGATTATCATATAACAAAAATTTATCACTAAATTAATTAATTAGCTGACAGCATTACAGCCGCAAATTTTCTCTAAATAATACCATTATTTGAAACCACAGTTGTCCCACCTTAACTACTTCTCCCCCATTTCCTAAACTCAGTTTGGGGACCTTTTCATCTGAATTCTCACCTTTAGCATCAGAACCAGAACCATGCAAAAACATTTGAACATTTCTCCATCACTATCTACCCATAATTTCTTTCTTGCATTTTCTCTCTCTCCCTTAAAAATACTGAAGTTCATATATAAAAATAATTAACCTAGCTAAGATTCTGATGAAACCCTTTTAAATCCTCTTCCATGATCATCAAGATACACAAGATTACAAACAACTTTTGTAACATTAACATTGTCGTTAAAAGTTAAAACCCCCAAAACCCAACTTCTGCAATCACAAAACATGCAACAAAATATGTTTCAATCAAACTTTGAAACAGCATCATTTACCTCTGGGTCAGTTGGCTCCATCCCCACTGAGCAGAAAATTGACAAGGCAGTCTTAGGCACTGTGAAAGTGAAACGACGTGATGGTATATACTATACACTCTTTCTTGTACCCAATTTCTTTTACAAATACACCCCTTCTCGAGTCTGGCAACTTCTTCCTGCACCTCTACATTATTCTTCCTGCACCCCTACATTATCAGAAAAGACGGTTTTGCCCTCTTTAAAAAATGACTTCCGGATTGCTCTTTCCGAAATATTTCCAGAACATTATTTCCAGAATGTATTTTAATGTATTCCGGATTTATCAATCCGGAAAGTGTTCTGGAAAAGCTAATCCGGAATGATTTTTTGTTTTCTGGATTTTCTATTCTGAAAATATTTTTTTGCTTACGGAACCATTAATCCGGAAACAACCAAAAACTGTGTGAAGGGTAATTTTGGTAGTTTAAAAGAATGTAGGGGTGCAGAAAGAAGAATGTAGGGGTGCAGGAAGAAGTTGCCCTCGAGTCTCCACCATCTGGGCCTTGTCCTAACGATAAGGAGGCCCACTTGGCCCATCAAAGTTCCCTCTTCTCTTTTACATTTTGCTTCATTACATAATTAAATTAGTAATAGTATTTACAAAAATACAACATAAGCAGTTTTTAATATTTGAGATATGTAATGTTTCACTTGAAAAAAATAATAATGTATTTACTTGAATTTTTTTCTATTATCATTTTATTTAAGTGTATTTTTAGTTCATAACTAGGTGACTTTACCTGCACAGGTTTGGATTAGGTGATTTTATTAATTATGTCATTTTACTATCACTATTCATTTTAACTTCAAAATTTAATGAAATTTAATAATATAGTTGGATGATTGAGAAATTATACAAAATTAATGCATTTGTTGATGTGTATGTAACATGATAATGTGGCATAAATAAAGGTGAGTTTCATATTTTTGTATTTTTTAAACTAATATTAATAGAAACACATGTCCATATGTTTATATAAAATTGATTAAAATATATCAATAAAATTTACATTAAAGTTATAAAAAATTAAATACGTATAAAATAATCATAAAAATACATTGTTTTATTAATTTTTATAATTTTATAATTATATAATAAATTGAAAATTTCTATGGAAATAAAAAGAAAAAATACAATGATATATATATATATATATATATATATATATATATATATATATATATATATATATATATATATATATACACACACACATATATATATATATTATATATATGTAAATGAGATAAGTTTTGGGATATGATTTTTCCGTCAAAAAGGAGACTAATCTGATTTCAAATTTCAAATTATAAAAGAGAGTTAACTATTTCAAAACAATAATTTAATGGACATGCAATAAAAATTTGGAAGAGTTTATTAGAAAATTAAGGTCATAGTGATAAATATGTGGTCAATTTGTGAATTCAAGGATCCTTAAGTGATTTCAAGTTCAAAGTATGTGTTAAGAAGGTTATATTTATTTCAAAACATATTATTTTTTAAATTTGTATTTTTTTGTTTTTGTTATTTCTTTTTTTTTTTTTCTCATGTCATAGAATTCATGCTAGTGTAAAACGTGCATACTTGAATGTGCAATTAAACATGATTCAAGAATTTAACTATGAGAAGTGAAATTTGTTGGTTGATTAGTCTAACTCAAAGTTGAAGACAAATTTAAGATCAATTTTATGTGAACAAGGCGAGTTATCCATAAATGAATATCATTTTCCGGTTAACCGTTTTCAATTCCTTTCTTTTGATCAAATTATATATGGATAAGATTATGAGTGGTTATTTGGTTAGTTTCTTTATAAATTTAAATATACAACAAATTTTTAAGATAATTTTTAGATGGAAAAGGTAATTTTGTTGTGTGCTTTATAGTTAGTTGGTGTTTTTAATATGTATTTGGTCATGTTGTGAGAAAAATGACATTAAAGAGAATGACAAGTTAAGAAAAAAAATTATTAATGTGTTTTAATTTTTTTTTTTAATCTTTTCACAAATTTCATCTAATAAATGCTTACGGTTAAAATTTTTATTTGACCGACAACCCGTTAAGCAATTTTTTAAGGATATTATTTAACGAAGATTGTTAAATATACTTTTAACTTTGATCAACACATTATTAAAAATATTTTTAAGATTTGTTTTTTTTTAAATTTCTCTTTCTTAAGTTAGATGGAGATTAATACCATACAATCTAAAGGAATAAAGATCTAAAGGAATAAAGATGGGAAAGATTTATGTAAGTTATTTTTATATTAGTTTATTTGTAAACAAACAAACTGCATTCAATTTTCAACAAACTAATAGAGTTTTACTAAATAGACTGATGCTAAGAAGATATAAACGAGTTTTATTTTGACCTCGAGCACTCCTGACCAAAACAACACAAGTATTATTAAACACATAACCAATCCTAGTTAAAAACTTGGTTATTGTTTGGAACATAGTCACTCCTAGTTAAAAACTCGAGTGTTATTTGGAACACAACCACTCTTAGCTAAAAACTTGAGTATTGTTTGGATCTCATCCACTTCTGACTAACTAAGTATTGTTTGAAACCCAATCATTCCTAGCTAAAAATACTATTGTTTGGAATGCAACTATTCCAGGCTAAGATAATGAGTATTCTTTGGACCGGAACCACTCTTGGTTACGCAAGTATTGTTTGGAAAATAGTCACTCTTGAATAAGAGTTTGGTAAAAAGATTGGAGTGATATAAAAGATCACAAAGATTTTTCTTATTAGACATAGAGGTAGCGTCTTACGATGAATATAAGGTTTAATCACTCCATTAGTTTGTTCTTGGAACACGAACACTATTCTTGTGAAGATCTGACACTTAGAGCTTTAAGCAACGAAATTGACAGCATTTTTGCACTCTCATTCGCTTACTCTTATTTTCTTTAACTTCGAGGATTTTTTTTTTATATTTGAAGTTAAGAAAAGATTTGTTGTAAATCCTTTTATACCCATTGAGAGTCTTCATCTTCACAACTTTGTTTGTTCATGCATGAACGTAGAGATGAATTAATTGTGTTCCATGCAATATTAAATGCTTATTTCTTCTTTAAGAAACATCTTGATAGTTGAAATAACTTATCAGGCCTCGGTTAGGGAGCTTTCAACTAAACTGATAAAAAATGTAGGATTGTTTGAGGCAGATAGTCCTTCCAAAGTTTACATAGGGTGTGTTAGAATGTGCATTAGCGTGAAACAACTTGAACATGTCATTTAAGAGATCTTTGGCATTAGGTTGACCTTTGTGAGATCTTCTTGGTAAATGTGAAAAAAGAACATTCTTTGTGAGACAAAATAAGCTCATAAATTTTTTGTTAAGTGCATTGCTAACCTAAAACATTGTGTTCGTGCATATAATCTTGTGAGACTTTTGCTCATCAAAGAGAACACATGTGATGTATTATATATCAAATGAAGCACAATATGTCATGCATGATCTATTGTACAAAACTTATGTCTTACATATGAATTACATTCATGCTTTACACTTTGTTGTTTAATAATATTTAATCAAAATAAATATTTTCTCTAACATCTTTTCTATCCTACATTTTCTAATACTCATCACAAATAACTTTGTCTCATTTTAATAACATAAAGAATTAACTCATCTCAAGATAGAAGATATAACTTACCAACCACATTTAAAGTAGTTACATTAATTATAGGACTTTCCATATGTTGGCAATGCAAAAAAAGATGTTATTATTCAAACACAATGAGGCATTTTGCAATGTATCTCTGTGATAAGTGTTGCATATTTACCATTGTAATGTCCTCTTTTTTTCATTGAGGAGAACACAAATATAGATTGTGCCTTATAATGATTTTCAGTTGAATCAATCTAAAAAAATGCCAAGAGTTATAGTCAAAGTTTTTTGTATTCAAACTTCAACAAAGATACATAAATCATTATCCGTTATTGAAGTCTAAATGACTATTCCAAACCATTTTTGGTGGATCTTTATAACATGATAGAATAGTCTCGTCTTACTTATATAAGAACTCAAAAAAGAATTAAGACTAAAATTTTACATATGACTTTTTTAAGCAATTCTTAAAGGAGAAACACATTAGGTCACATTAGGAAACTGTATTATATTTTCCTTCATCTTTTACTAGCGAGGCAAGACATGTTTCAAAATTATAAAGATGCTATGGATATTTTGTAGATAGGTTTACTATCCAAATTTATTTATAATTTTCACATGTAATCATTAGTGGCCTGAAATAACAAGATGGATGGCAAGTCAAAGATTGAATGATAGGCACGATATTATTTGCTGAATGTTCAAGTGAAACTGACATAATTTCTAAAAGATATTAAAAAAGGATCAATTTTTAGCAAAGTGGAAATAGGTAAATGAGACCACTATTAGCTTTTATTTTATGATTATTTCAATAAATTAAAATTCTTTATTTAATTTATAATTTTAATATAATTAGGTCCTTACAATGTACTTATTTATGTTGTAGTCATATATACTATTAAACATCAAAGAAAGTGTGTTTACATCATGCTCATGTTTTGATATTCTTACATTTCAAGCATAAATATCCAATTCCAAGTGATATTGGAAAAAGTAATTACAACTGAAATTCCTATTGAAAATACTGATATGAAGTTGTTTAAAATAGTCAAATCTTTAATGATACACGGTCCATGTTGGATTTCAAAATAAAAGATCTCCATGTATGTAAAATGAAAAGTACATGAAATACTTTCCAAGAAATTTATGGATAAAATAACTATCAATCAAGTTGGTCATCCTACTTATATAAGAAAAGAGAGGAAAAAGTAATCAAAGAAAGATAATTCTTCATTGAAAATATATTTGTAGCATCACATAACTAGTATTTTCTTCTAAGATAGGGCAATCAATCCAGATCAATAAAGTATTTGCTCATGTATGTGAACAAAGGCCACTTCTTTTACTCGGCAAGCGGACCGAGTCAACTATAGTATAGTTGAGGGTTGCCGAATTCACATGAAATTAATGTTATCATTGTAAAATTATCTTTCAAGATGAAGTGAAACGAAGATTGGAGATGATTTGCATATAAACTTTATAATCAAATAACTAATAATAATACTAAATATTTAGATTGAGAGGTGAAGTTAGGACAAATAATTGAAGCAAGGACATAACAATATAGCACAAATGTTAAGATTGAAATAACTTTGTAAATTTTTTTGTTATTGTTATTTATAAATGCAATGTTTATTCAAACTCCATATTCCTTATTGTCTAACCAAGTCGATTCCTCATGGAAGGTTACCTCAAGCAATAAGTCACTGTTATGGCTTATCTTTGCATTAAAATCAAACAATTCATCATAGTTTGAGCTCCATATTCTACGATCATTGAATCTTATGATTGGCTGAATAGGGTTCAGATACATGAAATCGCCTTCCGGCCTCATTTATGCTCTATGGATAATCAATGGTCGTTCCTCACCATTGAACATTAAGCACACTACCGGACCTAAGGAATTCAAATATCAAACAGATAAATGCATCTATAAACAACAATAACTCCAACAATATCATATTTCCATTCAATCTCAACAAGATAGATTTAGAAACTTATAATAAGATCTTACAATGAGAGTTAAGTATGAGAAGCTAAAGTACAGGAAACATGGATCCTTGAGTATTGTGGCCAACTTAGGCTTCAAGACTTCCTCCTCCAGATGATTATTCTTCACTTTTTATGAGGTTTGGCCCTATAACTTGATTGATTCTGAAGTTCAGACTCTCTAAGCCTAAACAAACAAAACCTCTATATCTAAACCTCTTTCTGGATCTCACTTAATCGTCTTAATCTCTATGTTTCTCAATGTCTATCGATTTCTTGAAACCTCTCGATGGTTTGGACATTTCCTCAAGGTCCCTATTTATAGATTTTTTGAATGAGACTCAAGGGGATTCAACATCCGCTTAGTGTAGGCTAATCCGCGCAGATTAGCTTTCTTCATCTTCAAGCAATCTTTGTGCTTCTTGAGATTTCTAGAGTTAGGGATTTTCAGCGATTCATTCCAAATCCAACTCAGCACTAACATTCCTTAACTATGAGAAAAATTCCCTTGGCTTAGGCTTCAAGCGAAATCCCTTTATTCCCAAACTTGGTGCAAGTTGGCTTGAGCCCTTTCTAAATGAATTTGGGCTTTCTTCAAGATTAAGAATGCTAATTCATTCAACCCTTCAAAATTTGCTAAACCTTCTAATATCTTGATTCCTTTGATACTTCTAGCCTCAATCTGCTAAGCGTATGCAGATGCTTTCAACATTTTTGAGTGTTTCTATGGAGTTTGGTTTCTAGACACAATCCACTTTGTCATTCTTCATGCACTAGGCCGATTGATTCTCTTGCTCCATTCTTGTTTGCTTGTTTTTCTGTACTATTTTGCAATAATTTTTGCAGATTCCTTCTTTTCCTCTTTGTCTTCATGTGCAACTGGAGTTGGAAGGTTCTTGGCATGCGTTTCACTAGTTTTTATACATATTCTACACACATTACATGCTTATTGAACTATGAATTTTACTACAATTTAGCACTTATCAAGGGTTCCAAATACATTTCAGAATGTGCTTAAATTTAAAAGAATGTGATGAATGTAGATGTGTACTAATCTTTTCATACATAGGGTACTGTTGACCATGGAAAGCAATACATACAAAAGTGAAATGAATCTCAATTCCAAACTAACTTTTAAATTAACCAATGTCTATATGGTGTTACTATTGATGCTAGAATTCTGAAGTGTTCTTTGTTTGAGGGCAAGCAAAGAGATAAGTTTAGGGGAGTTTGACAGGTGCCAGATTCTCATGATATTACATTGATTTAGGCACTTAAGTTAATTGAAGTGAAAATATCCTTAAAATGGTCATCTTCCCACTTAAAATTATAATGTGAGTAAATTATATGATCTTATATGGACTTTGACTTATCTTGCAAAAAATAGAAGGACGATAGCAACTAAACAAAGGTGAAGCAAAAATAGACCATCCATTGAGCACTAGCAACATGCGTTGAGCGAATCTACTCCAGAGAGAAGCATAATTAGAGACCATGATCTGCTAAGCGAGGCCATGAAGCGCTGAGCATAGAGAAAACCTTGAGGCGAAGTAAGCTAATTCATTGAGCTTAATAAGAGAGGAGTTGAGCATCAAGATTTTTTTGAGATGTAGAAATGAGCTAAATGGATTTTAATAAGATGCAAGCAAGGACTTAACTCTATAAATAAAAGACCTGCTAACTCAAGAAAGAGAGGAGAGAAGAGGAGAGGAGAGGAGAGGATAAGAAAAAGAATTGAAGTTTACATTCAAATACCATTATGCTCTTGTTCCTACCGGTTGACTCTCTTGTCGGTTAACTCTACGACAATCTTGCGCCTCCTCTCTTCTCCTTAGATAATGCTTTAAGGGATCAAAACAACTTGCACATGCAAAGATAGAAGGGGCGCCCTAGAGGCCGTTTGTGCTCCGACGCTCAAGTCAATACTGGGGCTAAGAAACACAAGTGTATAGTATATCAGTTTAGGTCTAAAAACTGCGTACCTTTGTGAAGTGTTTTACTACCCTTTATATAGTCTAGGGTTTCCTCTACGCCGCTACCCATATTTAGGATTTCTGCAGGAATACCATTGCGCTGCTATTACCCAGTCTTAGGGTAATCTAGCGCGTAAGGCTTCCCTTAACTAGAGTGCAAATTCTAACAGGATGATCACCTGGGTTCCCCCTCGTGCACCTAATCTCTGGGGCCATCTGTCCTGGGAGTGCCCTCATTGTTCACGTGTCATGCATGTAGCTTCACATGGAGACTCTAATCCTGACGGGCATTCAAGCCCTTCAAGACTCTGCACCTAACTGTGTTTTCCCTGCCACGTGCATGGATGCTTCGTGACCTAGGTTCCTCCCTACCTCTGGGCATTTTGTTGATAACTGGTCTGGTTCTGGGGACCCACCTTCCATGATCTAGTTCAGCTGCTCAAAGCACCCAAGACCGATGCCACATCGTTGCACTCGGTTACCGAGGACTCATCACCCTATTGCGTGACGAGGATACATCATTCAACTCTAGTGATTGACATGCTGATGACTAATCAGCCTACTGGTCCATGCTACCCGTGGAACCCAGCCCACGCGGCTCTAGCCCATGCTGTGGGACCCAGCTGACGTGACTCACAATTACTAGCTATTCTCAGTGTCTGAGGACTGATCGGTACATAAGCCCCCCAATCTTGAGCTGTTAACTTGTTCAGCGAAGAGACTAAGTCATCGGCTCGGGCGACCTATGTGGCTCTGAGTGAAAGGACATGAACAGTGCATCAAAGATACGTCTCACCATACTTCCTTAATCTGCATACACATGGTTGGATCAAAGGTCAGGATTTCTTAACGTTTGCGCTTCCTTGCCTATGTTAAACCCCTTTAAAAACCCGTGCCCCAACACTGTTCCATCACTTTCACTCAAACTCTCTCGTGATCATTATCTTCTCTCGAACGCTTCTACTCTCCCTTCAACTCTCGCATCCCCTCGTCACCATTTGCTTAAAGGTATGATTTTTACTCCCCTTTCCTACCTTTGCTTTACGATTCTGCTACCCATTACATGCTATAACTGCTCTGGGACTGTTTATGATTTCTGCACTTTAGGGTTTTTGTTCTTCTGCCCTGTTTGCATTCTTCGTCTTTGAGTCTTTGTCCATCGTTTGAAATACATCATAGCTTTCTTCTAAACCTTTGTTTTCCTTCCTCTCATTTTGTTTTAGATTCGAGATTGCAAGAACAAAAATTATTTCAAACCCTCCTCCCTCAGTTGACTACAGAGCCCTCTACTCCTAGGCTCCTGAGGAACTCCTTGCTGAGACCTCAAAACTCACATCTTGTGAAGACTTGAGAAAACACAGGAATCATGAGAACGAGGTCAAGGGGGGCGTCTTTCGTAGGGAATGCAACGCGTATGTCTCGGTTCGACCTTGTACAGAGGGTGAACTAGTGTGTGCTAACAATCGCTCCAACGATGAAGAGCTCTTCTTCTTCCTTTACGCCACAATCTTCAAGCGGGTCAAGGTCTGCTTGCCCTTCACCGAATTCGAGAGGACCCTCCTCACAGAGCTCAATATGACACCTGTCCAGCTACACCCCAACAGTTGGGGTGCTTCGAGAGGGCCTTTTCCATTCTATGCAACCAATTGGGATTCCCTCATTCTGTGGACATCTTCCTCCACTTCTAAGTAGTGAAGAACCCTGGGAAAAAGTTTTGGATAAGCCTCAACAGGATCGCGGGGAGAGTTTTACTGACTCTATTATAACAATCCTATAAGGGTTTCAAAGGGAAGTTCTTTAGGGTCTGCTGCAGCTCCTATGACCCTACTCTACTCGACAGGTTCCCCCTGTATTGGGTGGAAAAACTGAAGTTAAAGAAGCATCGAGGTCTTGAGGAGCTGGCCCCCTGCGACGGCGACTTGGCCATCTTCTCTCCAGCTAGGGAGTAATGTTTAACACTACCCAGCTGATTAGGCATGAGTATGACGTTAAAACCCTCAGCATCTACATTGGTACTTGCTTTTCTTTCTTGTCTTTACCTTTGTTTATGTTGAGTAAGTCTGTGTGTTGCACTGCATCTCACATTTATTGCTTGTCGCAGATATGGTGTTCGATGCTGAGAAGAAGAAGAGGCTGACCGATCTGCTGGGTCATCGCATGACAGGTGGCTCAGGTCCTGTTGGTCTTTCTTCCCCTGCTGCTACTGCCCCAGGCCCCATCTCCGACAAACAAAAAAGGGTAGCAGTAGTGGTGATCTCTGAGGGCGAGGACACTAATTCAGACCTCGTCTTTGAAAGACCCCAAGCATCTCCTCTCCTCTTGAGAAACTCTTGGCGATTAAAGGTTGGGGGGGAGGGGGGAGGGGAGAATGCTCCCAAAGATGGTCAAGCACCTCCTTCTCTCGAGCTTTCCTCCAACATGCCCTCGGACGCCTTCCTGCTAAAGAAGCGCTGGAGGCCTTAGATGGGAGTTCACTGAGGGACCGAATGAGTCTGAATCTTGGTGAATTTCTCGGTACCTCCAGCATTCTGTTGAACTAGGCAGAGGCAGAGGTGGGGCTGAGGGAAGAAGTTGTTTAACTGAAGAAGGAGTTGACCTCTAGGTCTAAATGGTTACCAAGCACGAGACTACTATGAACTAGGAGCTGAGTAGTCTCCGCCAATCAGATAAGGAGGCCAAGAAACTCCTCTTCAACAAGGGGCAAGAGGCCCTCCAGCTCGAGGCCAAGATCCTTCCCCTCCGCAAAAAAGTTATCAATATAGAAGAACAGTTGGAGGGGGTCCAAGTGAAGATGGCCAAGCTGGAGAAGTGGGCCACAAACCAAGAAGTTCAACTGGGTAAAGTGGAAGAAGAGCTTGCCCAACAAACTAAACTACTCAAGAAGACGGAGGCAGAGCTGACTAAAGATGTTGCCGACGCCTATGGGGAGGGATTTGGCGATGCCCTTGCTCAAGTTGTCTGGGCACATCTTGAGGTGAACCTCTTGCCTTTTCTCTGTATTAATGCAGGTCGTCAACGGACAAGTCGTCCCTATGTAGATCTCTTGAGCAGTTGTATTAAGTAGCTGAACTTCTTGTAATCACAATTTTGATTTAATAACATCTGACTTTGTATATATAACTGTCTTGTGAACAACTTACTTCATTGAGTACTTCATGTTTTCTTTGTACGACTTGTATCTTCAGTACTCGATCGCTATTTGACTACCTTAGCATATTTGGTTAACAACCTCTTCAACATAGCATCGCCCCATAGGTAGCACGCTTTACTCTGTCTGATAAATGTAGTCACCCCTCGAGGGTAAGAGAACCCACTGTAGGTGACCTCTTCTCTCAAAAAAGTGCTCCATCGGTTGTATTGGTGGACTATGTCGCTTTTCTTCCATTTTGGCATTTTCACTCAAGAGGGAAAGGGTTCTTTTGACTCCCTTTCCGACCTCGAGACCTCTAACCCAATTGGACAACTCTTCACTAACCTCTCATTGCACCATGCACGAAAGGATTTAATTGATGAACCACATCGTTCAACCTTGGTGTTCTCACTCGAGTAGAAAGTGCTCTCTGCAAACCCCTCTCTTATGCCTTGAGACTTCTAAGACACAAATTGTCTCTTAACTGACCTCTCGTTGCCCATAGGCTGGGGTGTCTTTAGCTGACCTCTCATCGCCCATAAGCAAGGGAGGATTTCGCTAGTGAACCCTATTGTTCGACTGGGGTGTTCTCACTCGAGGGAAAGGTGTTCTTTGCAAACCTCCCTTTTACCCCCTCGTGGCCTCTAACACCGATTCATATTTACCTGACCTCTCCTCGCTCAGGGTAAGGGAGGATTTAGCTAGTATGATTCGTCCTTAGCATTCGCACTCGAAAGGGGAGGCGTTCTCTGTGTACTTTCCTTTCCGAGACTTCTAACCCAAGCCGACGTCTCTTAACTGACCTCTAATCGCCCGTGGGCAAGGGAGGTCTTAACTGGCGAAACCTTCTGTTCAACTTAGGTGTTCTCACTCGAAGGGGAGGTGTTCTATGCGAACCTGCCTTCCCACTTTCGAGACTTCTAACCCCAAGTGACAGATTCTTAACTACATTGTATAAAATAATCAAGAATATACTTCAACTGAAAATTTTATTGAGTGACCTCATTAAAAACCCTTATAAGAGAAAAAAGAATGTCACCTGAACTGTGTACAACGTTACAACTTAACTAAACTAAAACTTAAGGTGAGTCGTATTCCATGTACGAGGAATCGGATCATCCTCTAAAGTCTCAAGCCTATACGTCCCATTTCCAAGGGCCTCTGTCACTCTGAATGGACCAGTCCACTTGGAGGACAATTTATTTTCCATTTGGTAGGGATGGTCTTTCCGCATCACCAAGTCAGCGACTTGAAACTGTCGAGCTCTCAACTTGAAACTGTGCTTGAGTTCCACCCTTCTCTTTAATGCTTCAACTTTGATTCCCACTTCTTTCCTTATTTCATCTAGGAGGTCCAGGTTCACCTTCCTTTCTTCGTTGGATTCTTCAGTCACAAAATTCTGAAAGCATGGCAAGCTCTCATGGATCTCTACGGGGATCATAGCATCTAAACCATACACCAAGCTGAAGAGTGTCTCTTTGGTGGTGGACTGAGGAGTAGTGTGGTAGGCCCACACAATTCTGGGAACCTCCTCTGCTTAAGTTCCTTTGACTTTCTCCAGCCTTCTCTTTAGCCCTTTGAGCAGGACTCGGTTAGCTGACTCGACCTGCCCATTAGTCTGAAGGTACTCGACTGAGACAAACACCTGTTTGATTCCCAACTCTGTACATAGCTTCCCCAACTGTTGGCTTGCAAACTGAGTGTCATTATCAGACACCAAGCGCTTGGGTACGTCGAAGCGACATACTATGTTCTTCCACACGAAATGTTGGACCTTGTGGGCTGTGATTTGTGCTACTGGCTCAGCCTCTATCCACTTTGTGAAATACTTTATGGCAACCACGAGGTATTTCATTTGTCGCATAGCCAAAGGAAAAAGCCCCAAAATGTCGATTCCCAATGTGTGGAATGGCCAAGGGCTATATATCGACCTAAGCTCTTCTGGCGGTGCCTTGTGCCAATCGGCGTGTAGTTGACACTGCTAGCACTACTGTACATACTTTGTGTAGTCTTCCCTCATGGTTGGCCAATAGTACCCTGCACGAATGGCCTTGGATGCTAGAGCACGACCACCGATATGGCTTTCGCATATTCCTTTATGGAGTTCCACCATTATCCGCGTGCACTACTCGCCATGCACACAAACCAGGATGGGGTGGGTAAACCCATGCCTGTACAACTCCCCATCAATGAGTGTGTACTTGGTTGAGTTCTTCTTTATTTTTCTCGCTTCCATTGGCTCCATTGAGAGCATCCCATCAGCTAGGTAGCGCTTATAAGGCGTCATCCACGTTTCTCCTCTCTGCACCAGGCAGATCTGTGACGATTCTTCCCTCGACACCGGATACGCATTGACCCTTGGCGTCTTCAAGGTTTCTTGAGTCAACGATCGATGACTCCTCTTCCTACCATCTGACTTACTAATCTAATGGACTCCTACCAAATTGTCAGCAGTGTAGGTGCGAGGTGTCCTCAGGGTCTCCTAGATGACCATCCTCTGTCTGTCTTCCTTGCCCGAGCTGGCGAATTTTGCTAACAAGTCGACTCGGGCATTCTGCTATCTAGGAACATGCACCAACTCAAATGTTGTAAATGATTTCTGCAACACCTAGACATATTCTAGGTAGGAGGTCATCTGAGGGTCTTTAGTCTGGTACTCCCCCACTACTTGGCCTGTGACCAAAAGGGAGTCACTTTTTGCTAGGAGACTCTGTGCACCCATCTCTTTGGCCAACAGCATCCCAGCGATTAGGGCCTCGTACTTCGCCTGGTTGTTGTTGGCCTTGAAAACGAATCGCAGGGCCTGCTCAATCAATAGCCCCTTTGGTCCTTCCAAGATCACGCCAACTTCGCTCCCTTGCTGGTTAGAAGATTCATCTACTGAGAGCACCCATCTAAAGTTAGTTTCTTCGTGTGGGTCTCTGCCAAGGACAGTTCGGCTACAAAATTTGCATACATTTGGCCCTTGATAGGGCCTCTAGGCTCATACTGTATGTCGAACTCTAACAATTCTACAGCCCAGCGTATCATCCTTCCCGCTACATCTAGCTTCTGCAAGACCTTACGAATGAGTAGGTCTGTCATCACAACCACTATGAAGTTCTATAAGTAATGGCGAAGCCTCCTCACCGAGAACACCACTGCCAACGCTGTCTTCTCTAGGACTTGGTACCTCACCTCAGGCCCTTGCAATATTTTGCTAACAAAGTAGATTGGCTTCTGAACCTGGTCTTGCTCCTGCACAAGAATTGAACTCACTGCCCTCTTAGTGATTGTAAAATACAAATGCAACAAGGTGTCGAGCTGTGGTTTGCACAACACTGGTGGGTTAGCCAGGTATTCCTTTAGCTTGAGGAATGCTTCCTCACACTCCTTGGTTCACAAGAACCTACTGTTCCTCCTCAAGCACTGAAAATAGGGGTGGTCTTTATCTCCTCCAGCTAATACAAATCTGGACAGAGCAGTCATCTACCTTGTTAACTGCTAAACCTCCTTTACTGACGTCGGGCTCCTCATAGCGAGGATTGCAGCGCATTTATCAAGATTTGCCTATATCCAACGCAGTGAGTAAGAAGCCTAAAAACTTGCCTGCTTCCACCCCAAAAACACATTTCTCTGGGTTCAGCTTCAGTTTGTACTTAGCTATTGTTGTGAATAGCTCTTCCAAATCAGCGACGTGTTGATCCTTCACCTGCGAGGTCACCCTCATGCCATCTACATAGGCTTGCACGTTGTGTCTTATCATAGGTGCAAACACCTTGTCCATCAGCCTCTGGTAGGTGGCACTTGCATTCTTTAGCCTAAAGGGCATGACTGTGTAACAATAACAAGATTGCTCGGTAATGAACACTGTCTTGCACTCATCCACGGGATGCATCTTGATCTAGTTGTAGCCAGAAAAATCATCCAGGAAATTGAGTAGCCTGCAGCCTGAGGCACTTCTACCAAGGCATTAATACTTGGTAGGGGATAGGAGTCCTTTGGGCACGCCTTGTCGAGGTCGGTGAAGTCTACGCACATCCTCCACTTCCCATTGGCTTTCTTCACCAGCAACACATTCGTTAGCCACTCCCAATATTGGATCTCTCAAATATGACCAGCCCTCAACAACTTTTGCGTCTCCTCCCCTCATTGAACTTCCTCCTTCTTTGACGGACAAGTCAGACCTGAGGTCCATCGCAAGGCGATGACACAGGAAATCGGGATCGATGCCTAGCATGTCTGAGGCAGACCACACAAAAGCATCCAGGTGTCGCTCTATGACTTTTGCAATCTGGTCGTGAGCGTCTTGGCACAAGGATTTGCCAAATTTGAACACCTTACATCCAGTCTCCCTCTCCAGGACGTCTTCAGCTGGCTCAGGTCGTCTCTCTCGGACGACCTCTGCTCGTGTGACCCCATCTCCTCCACTGGGCAGGTCAGCAATGGTGCACATCCCAACTGGTGGTTGAGTGGTTACGATGTACACTCCTCTCCTTGTTTTGAGGCTATTCTTGTAACACTTCTTCGCCTCTTTCTGATCTGACCTAATGATGATCACTGCTTCTTCCATAGAAGGCAGCTTCATCTTCATATGCCTTGTCGATGCCACCGTCCCTAACCTGTTCAGGGCTGGTTTGCCCAATAATATGTTATAAGCTGAGGGGGCGCTTACGACAAGGTACCTAATGTTCTCTATGCGGGAAGCCACTCCACCCGTGAAGGTGGTCCTCAACTCTATGTGCCCCCGCACATCGACCTAGTCTCTAGCAAACATACATAAGCAACCAGTGTAAGGTCTTAACTGGTCTGAAGACAATTGCAGCTTATTAAAGGTCGACTAGAACATTACATCGGAAGAACTTTCTTAATCCACAAGCACCCGATGCACCTTCCTTTCCACAGTGACCACTGATATTATTGTCATGAGGCACAACGTCCTGACGATCTGCCTTCGTGAAGGTAAGATCAATGTCTGGAAAGTGGTCTTCCTCGTATGCCTCAATCACCATCACCAATCGTGCATACTTTTTCCGTTGCGACAAAGTACAGCCTCCTCCCGAGAATCCTCCTAAGATGGTGTGGATTTCACCATGTATGGGCACCTCCTGCAAGTGGTCGTTCAAGAAACCACTCTTGACCAACTCATCCAACTGGTGACCTAGGACCAAGCAGATGCGGATGGGATGGCCAAACGCTTGGTGGAACTCGCACCATGCGTTCTTACTGGGTCTCAGCCTCTTGTCTGTCTTTGGGGGCATCTTCAATCTTTCCGCTACGTTAGGAATAGCGATCAACTCCTTCAACTCTACCAGGAAGTTATGTCTGGGAGGCACGTTCTCCTTCGCACGTGCCCTGGTTTAGGGCTTCTTGGCCTCGTAGGATTTCTGCTTACCTTGTGTCCTCTTCTCTGTTGTCGTCTCGTGCGCTCATAGGGTTGAGGGCGACTCGACACTCGTGATCGTGAGGGGGCCACGCTCCCACGTAATTTAGTGAGTTCCCCCTCCGCTGCAATGTGGGCGACAACCTTGTTAGGAAAGATGGCTTTAAACTAGAGGGGGGGTGAATTGTTTAAAGAGGTTTTCGCAAACCTTTCCAAGCTAGAATGAATATCTTTCAGAAATCAAATGATTAAGCAATTCAGTTTGCCAAAACAGCAAGCAAAAATGCACTGCCAGGAAAACAATCGGTTGTTTCTTCGAAACAATCGGTTGTTTATACCAGCAAACAACAAACAAACTGAAATTAAAGAGTTAGGGATAGAGAGATTGTACACTGATGTTTATACTGGTTCACTCCAACCCAAAGCTACATCCAGTCTTCTCAGAAACCCTGAGGAAATCCACTAAGCAATCAACACTAGATTACTTACACACAACCAAGAAAGTGACCTTGAACACCCTCAAGAAACACACTTTCCTTGGTCAGCACACCACACTAAGAAAGCTGATCTTGATCCCCTCAAGAACACACAACTCTTCTTAGCAACAGCACAAACGAATGTTCACAAAATTACAAGGATTACACTTGTTACAGAAGCAATCTGAAATCAGTACAAGAGAATCCTATCTCAGCACTTTGATCAACCAAAACTCTAAGCAATCTCCAACTCTTAGAAAAACTTTCTCAATTCACTTAGATTCCTCTTCAAACTCAAATCTGTTTTTCTGTATATATATAAAGAAGATGTTTGTAATCAAACCTTAACAAACTCTTAATTGCTTTAGAAAGATTGGTCAAAGCATTTTATGACTGGAGCGTATGAATTAAAAGCATTTAAAGCTCAGTCAAAGTCAAAACTGTTTTCTGTTATAAAAACATAACAAACAATCGATTGTTTCCTCGAATCAATCGGTTGTTTTGTTACTTAACCAATTTTCACACTTCAAAACAGTTTTCAAAACACCTAAGCTTAAACAATCGGTTGTTTCGATAAAACAATCGGTTGTTTTAACTCAGTTTGAAAAAAAACACTTTACTTTGTTTGAAAGTTGAGATGCTTGAGCTTTAGATTCAATCAAAGGTTGAGTTACACAACTCAAACTACCCAGATCCTAACTAAACCAGCACAGCAACAGCAAGCACAGCAAAAGCTTCATCATCCTTCAAAGGATTTGGATTCTTCAAAACCTTGAACACCACTTGGTTCAACAATCTCCCCCTATTTGATGAAGACAAATCCCTGATGCTTGATCCCCAATGCTTGTGTTGTTCTGAGTAAATCTGAAGCAGTTCCTGCAAACGAACTTTTAGGAGACATTGAACCTCTGATATTTGGTTAGAATATATATACACAGTTAAAGCTTAAATAATTAATATCAGTAAAAACAGCTAAAAGCAGTCTTAAACAAGCATATAAGCAAACAAGCATAAAATCTCCCCCTATTTGTCTTCACAAATAGACAAATATAAGAGATAAAGCCATAAAAAGTTCATATTACATCAGAATTATAAAAGCAATAGCAGAAGGAAAGAAATGAAAATCAAACTTCAACAGCAGCAAAAACAATCGATTGTTTCGACAATCCAATCGGTTGTTTTTCTTCATTCTTCCTTATCTCCAAACTGAAGATCAAAGATTTGGTTCTGAACAGCTTCAATTTGTTCATCCAGGCTCATGAACCTTGCATCCATGTTGTCAAACCTGGTATCAAACCTCTGGAAATTGCTAACACACAGATCATGGAGGTTTCTTTGGTTTTTAGCAAAGCTATCCATCCTATTCATCATGAACCTTTCAAAAGGTGACATTGATTGAATCCTTTCTTCTGGATGTTCAGCAGCCGCACTGGGTCCAGCATCTTGAAACCCTCCTGTTGGATCTTCATGTTCAACATCCATATCTGTAGGTTCTTCTTGAGCAGCACCACTAGAGGAGGCACCATGATCACCATCCTTGCTTACCCATTTTCCACCTATTTTTGTAAATCCCATCTTGCTGAGTGATCCATTGTTCAACTCTTGAGTTGACTTGACCAGCTCAGAAGTCTCATCTTCCAGATTAACTTCAAAATAGTTTAGGAATTTAGATATCAAAATTGCATAGGGATAGTGATAGTCACCCAACCTCATTGCTTTTTGCATGTGTTCTTTGATGATGTGGATCCAATTTAGTTTGATCTTCTTGGTGATGCAGAAGATGTAAACCAGATCTTCTTTAGTCAAAATAGAATGATTGCTCCCCCTTGGAGTTAGAATCCATGTCACAATGAGAGCAAGCAGCCTCTCATCCAGTTTCAACCCTCCAACTGAGCATGCACTCACTTGAGCTTGAGTGTTTTTCAAACAGCTTCTGTAAAACTGAATTTTGTTGAAATCCTCCACTACACCAAGATTGCCTTTGCTGATTTGCAGTCCAGAAAACTTGAGTCCAGCAACAGCAGCCCAAACCTCATGGGTTATCTCCATTTCCACACCTTTTACATGAGAAACTAGGTTGTTTCCCTCAAATTTCAAATTGGTGTAGAAGACCTTCACCAAGTCTGGATATATGTTGCCCTTCATCTCCAGAAACCTTCTGAGATACTGATCTTTGAGAAGTTTCCTCACATTGTCCAGCTTTTGACTTTTCAGCCAATCAAAACTCACAACCTTGGGGTTGTTGATTTTCTTGAGACTTGTCTCATATCTATATTTTTCTATGAGATCTTTATCTCCAGAAAACCATCCTTCCAGCCTTCCTCCAGACCTTACAGCTCTGGTTTTGATTCTTCCAGAAGTGGGAGGAGTTGATTCCATGGCAGCAGAGATGAGAAAACAGAGGGCAGCTCTTCTTTACAGATTTTCTCAAGAGATGGTGCAAGAGATGTTGCAAGAGATGTTGCAATTGGTTGTTCATCTGCACCTGATTTTATAACCATCCGAAAACCAATTTATGATAAATTGCATTCAATGGGTACCTGATTTTCAGAGAGAGAAGGTTGTTCTGCACAGAACATGTCAGAAAAAGAAACTGAAAAACACATGGTCTTTTGACTAGTCATAAAGGCTCTTGAATTTCCAAGATTTTGGAATATATTCCTTTATGAATGTTGTAACCACTTTCTGAGCACGTTCAGCTTTCAATACAGATATTTTGACCAAGATTCTCCCTTTTGAATTTGATCTGCAACGGATAGAAGAAGAATTCAAAATTAAATCAATTTCTTCACAGTGCTGTCAGACTCAAAACAATCGGTTGTTTCGAAGAAACAATCGGTTGTTTTTCTGCAGCAGTTAAAACTTGATTTTAAGAAATTTTAACCAAAAACAGAAGCAGATAACAACAGATAACATTGACCAAAGAGGGATTAATCACAGGAAAGAACTTTAATACTAAAATTGAGGACAGTAAAAGAAAAATCTCATCCTTGTGTTGTTTCCTCAATGAGCCAATTGCTTGTTGATCAAGAAGGCTTCTTTTCATTGAATTGACCTTCTGCAAAGCATTGATTCAGCTTCAATGATTGCCCTTTGTCTTTAACAGTCTAATCAGTTGGCTCAGCTCCTCTTTTTCTATCTATTTTCCTGCACAAACATTAGTTCAAGCAACAAGATTTGGTCCTTTCACAAATGTGGGTCCAATTGGTTTCTTTTTCACACTTGGAACCTCACATCCTTTAGGGATCCATTTCATGTAGCCTCTTGGAACAGAAAACTTTCTTATTTTTCAGAATCTAACCGAATGGCCCTTTTTCATGCAATAAAAGCATGTAACAATCGATTGTTTCGTCTTAACAATCGGTTGTTTTTCTGGTTTTCTTAAAAAACTTTTTGAAAACCTATCTTGCTTGTTCTGTGGATTGAAGCCTAAACCAGCCTTTCCAAAAACACAACTTTGAGATGCCAAGACATTCTCAAAGTTTGATTTCCCTTTTGAAAGCTTGTCCACAGTTTCAACAAGATATTGAACCTTTTTCTCAAGATTTTCACAATTTTCACAAATGAGAGTATCACACTTACAAGAGGTGTTTTTGAAATGATTTTCCATCTTTTCAAAATCAATTTTTGCTTTTCTCAGATCCTCTTCAAGTGATTTAACTCTCTTTTCAAGCCCATTGTTAAGATCTCTCAATCGGTTGTTTGAAAGCACCAATCGATTAGCTTCATCATGAGTTTCTTGAAAAGCTTCAAGCAATTCACAATAATTTTGTTCATTTAAGGAAGCACAAGAACTTACCTCACTTGAACTGCAAGCATCATCATCATCCTCAACCACTAAACATATGTTGGCTTTTTCATCTTCACTTGATGAGGAACTTGATGAAGACACTTCATTTTCATCCCAAGCTATGTAGGCTCTTTTTGTCTTGCCTTTCTTCTCCTTGTAGCTTGTCTTTTTCTCCTTGCTCTTGTTGGGACAATCTGCCTTTATGTGACCTTGCTCACCACAACCAAAACAAGTATAGTTATTTGAATTTAAATCATTGGATTTCTTGTTTCCATACCTATCCTTGTTGTTGTCTTTGTTGCGGTTTCTCTTTAGGAATTTGCTGAATTTTCTTGACAGCAAACTCAGATTTTCCTCATCACTATCATCACTTGAATCTTGCTTTCCCTTGTGTTTGGATGCTTTCAAGGCTATGCTCCTTGTGTGCTTATCTTGATTCTCTTGAACATTGAGTCTATTCATCTCTAGCTCATGTTCCCTAAGCTTTCCAAACAAAGAAGTAACACTTAAGGATGTTAGATCTTTAGATTCAGAAATTGCAGTTACCTTTGGTTGCCATGCTCTATCAAGACATTTCAAGATCTTGATGTTTAGCTCTTCTTTGTCAAAAGTCTTGTCTAGGCTCATAAGGTGATTGATGATATGAGTAAACCTTTTCTGTACTTCAACAATTGTTTCACCTTTAAGCATTCTGAACATTTCATACTCTTGGATTAGAGCATGCTTTCTAGCTCTTTTAACTTCATTTGTTCCTTCATGAGTGACCTCCAAAGTATCCCACATTTCCTTTGATGATTTACATTGTGATACCCTGAAAAACTCATCAGAATTTAAAGCAGAGGTTATAATATTTTTGGCAATGCAATCAAATTTGGCCTTTTTGCTTTCTGCATCAGTCCATTGAGACCATGGCTTCTCAATGACAGAACCATCTTTTTCAAACTTTGGTATAAAAGGACCATTTTCAATTGCATCCCAAATTCCTTTGTCAAGAGATTCCATGAATATTTTCATTCTAACTTTCCAAAACTAGTAATTCAAACCACAGAACAAGGGTGGTCTGTTTATTGAAGCACCTTCCCCAAAAGGTAGTCTATCAGCCATTTTAAAAGATTTTAGGATCAACTTGAATGACTTTCAAGAACCAAGCTCTTGATGCCAAGTGTTAGGAAAGATGGCTTTAAACTAGAAGGGGGGTGAATTGTTTAAAGAGGTTTTCGCAAACTTTTCCAAGCTAGAATGAATATCTTTCAGAAATCAAATGATTAAGCAATTCAGTTTGCCAAAACAGCAAGCAAAACAACACTTCCAGGAAAACAATCGGTTGTTTCTTCGAAACAATCGGTTGTTTATACCAGCAAACAACAAACAAACTGAAATTAAAGAGTTAGGGATAGAGAGATTGTACACTGATGTTTATACTGGTTCACTCCAACCCAGAGCTACATCCAGTCTTCTCAGAAACCCTGAGGAAATCCACTAAGCAATCAACACTAGATTACTTACACACAACCAAGAAAGTGACCTTGAACACCCTCAAGAAACACACTTTCCTTGGTCAGCACACCACACTAAGAAAGCTGATCTTGATCCCCTCAAGAACACATAGCTCTTCTTAGCAACAGCACAAACGAATGTTCACAGAATTACAAGGATTACACTTGTTACAGAAGCAATCTGAAATCAGTACAAGAGAATCCTATCTCAGCACTTTGATCAACCAAAACTCTAAGCAATCTCCAACTCTTAGAAAAACTTTCTCAATTCACTTAGATTCCTCTTCAAACTCAAATCTGTTTTTCTGTATATATATAAAGAAGATGTTTGTAATCAAACCTTAACAAACTCTTAATTGCTTTAGAAAGATTGGTCAAAGCATTTTATGACTGGAGCGTATGAATTAAAAGCATTTAAAGCTCAGCCAAAGTCAAAACTGTTTTCTGTTATAAAAACATAACAAACAATCGATTGTTTCCTCGAATCAATCGGTTGTTTTGTTACTTAACCAATTTTCACACTTCAAAACAGTTTTGAAAACACCTAAGCTTAAACAATCGGTTGTTTCGATAAAACAATCGGTTGTTTTAACTCAGTTTGAAAAAAAACACTTTACTTTGTTTGAAAGTTGAGATGCTTGAGCTTTAGATTCAATCAAAGGTTGAGTTACACAACTCAAACTACCCAGATCCTAACTAAACCAGCACAGCAACAGCAAGCACAGCAAAAGCTTCATCATCCTTCAATGGATTTGGATTCTTCAAAACCTTGAACACCACTTGGTTCAACAAACCTAACGCCTGATATCGCCAAAAGTCTTGGAATGATTTCTTATGAGTGACTCACTGAAGGGCCCTAGCAAAATTCCTTTCCTGAAGGCGTGCACCACCATATCCTCGTCCTTGGTGTGCGGCCTCATCACCATTGTCCTAAACCGGTTGAGATAATCCCTTAGGGACTTTCCGTAATACTGCCTTACATCAAATAAGTCATAAGACACTGGCGGAGGAGCCCGATTAACAATGTACTGCTCCCTGAACAACGTGGAAAACTGCATGAACGACGTTATATGTCCCTCAGGCAGGCTGATGAACCATTCCAGTGTTGTTCCTGTCAACGTGGTCATGAAGAGTTTGCAATGCACCGCATCGGAGCCTCCTGACAACATCATCTGAGTGTGAAATGCTGTGAGATGTGCCTTTGGATGCCCCCGTAAAAATGGTCTTAGGGTCCAAGAAGGTGGCTGGCACTAAGGTGTCCATGATCGCTTAGGAAAAGGGCATAGGGAACGCTCTGGGTGGTTTAGGTGGGGCTCAATCATCCACCACGCGATCCGCTGTCTGCTGCAAATTACGTAGATTCATGTGCAATTCCTCATTTGCCCTATGCAGCTTTTCGTTCCTGGCCTGCGATGCGACTAGGTCGATCTGAATACGTGTTTGATCCGCTCTAGATTCTGCCACCGTTTCCTGGAGGGCGCGCATCGTTTCCATGAGTTGTTGCATGGTGACGCCTTCACCCCCATTTGGTGGGATAGATCCTTGTTTTGTATTCCTCATGTCGCTAGATTCTCCTTTTTCACTAGTGAATGGGACCTAGTTTTATTTCGGCCCCACGGTGGACGCCAAATGTTCCTGCCGGTTGACTTTCTTGTCGGTTGACTCTAAGACAATCTTGTGCCTCCTCCCTTCTCCTTAGATAGTGCTTCAATGGATCGAAATAACCTGCACCTACAAAGATAGAAGGGGCGCCCTAGAGGCCGTTTGCACTCCGACGCTCAAGTCAATACTAGGGCTAAGAAACACCAAGTGTATAGTATATCAGTTTAGGTCTAAAAAATGCGTACCTTTGTGAAGTGTTTTACTACCCTTTATATAGTTTAGGGTTTCCTCTGCGCCGCTACCCATATTTAAGGTTTCTACAGGAATACTGTTGCGCCGCTATTACCTAGTCTTAGGGTAATCTAGCGTGCAAATTCTAATAGGATGACCACCTGGGTACCCCCTCGTGCACCTAATCTCTAGGGCCATTTGTCCTAGGAGTGCCCTCACTATTCATGTGTCATGAATGTAGCTTCACATGGAGACCCTAATCCTGACGAGTACTCAAGCCCTTCAAGACTCTGAACCTAACTGTGCTTTCCCTGCCACACGCATGGATGCTTCGTGACCTAGGCTCCTCCCTACCTCTGGGCATTTTGTTGATAATTGGTCTGGTTCTGGGGACCCACCTTCCATGATCTAGTTCAGCTGCTCAAAGCACCCAAGACAGATGTCACATCTTCGCACTCTGTTGCCGAGGACTCATCACCCCATTGCGTGACGAGGACACATCATTCCATTCTAGTGATTGACATGTTGATGACTAATTAACCTACTGGTCCATGCAACCTGTGGGACCCAGCCCACGTGGCTCTGACCCATGCTGTGAGACCTAGCTGACGCGGCTCACCATTACTAGCTATTCTCAATGTCCGAGGACTGGTCGGTACAGCTCTCAATTGCTATCTACTTAGGAACTTAGTGTATTTCATTCATCATTAGGAGTAGCTAAGTTACCTCTAATGGGATTGAAGGATATTGTAACACATATGTATTACTTTGGTTTATAAACGCATGTATATTTCATTCCTATTTGATTTGATTTTTTGTTTAATGCTTGACAAGTGATGAATCATTGTTGTTGCTTTTAGAACTTGAATGATATTAAGAAATCCTTTCATTTTCTGAACTAAATCAAATCTTCCAAAGATTTCAATGTTTGGGGATGGAGTTGAAATGTTTGGCTTGTACTCTTCCATCAATAATGCAAAATCAAACTATTGTAACTCAAGGAATTGATTATGATAATTTGCTTTTTAGATAACTATAATTAAGGGATTAACTTGGTTTGACCTTAGGGAGTCGTGAAACTGAATTACATGGATTTATAATTCAGTGCAGATTAGTTACAAAGTCTATTCAATCCCCACATCTTTTCAAATTTGAAAACTTTCTCCATTCGCATCTATTATCAATTTATCTAAGATTTATGCTTGTTTCATTTCATAATAGAAAATGCATCTACAAAATTCACACCTAGTCCTTGAAGATACATCGACTCCTTTATCAATTGTATTATAATTGATTCGATTCACTTGTCGAGAGATGTACTTTAAAGTGTCACACTATCACAAATCACAAACACAATTAATATTTCTTGATCACAAATCACACATTGAATTGATGAAATCAAACAAAATACAATTTAAGAACAATAAGAATGAATAACAATAATAAAGATAATTACAATAAAAGAAAAAAAATATAATAAACATTTACATTCAAGTGAATGAAGAAACTCGATTGTAAAAAAAAAAAAAACTCTAAATATCATCATAAATAAACTGAACAAGAATTTTTTATTAATTATTCAAGAATCAATTAAATGAATGTTAAAAGTATTTATACCGTTTCCACAATTCAGAAACTATGTGCTACCGCCACCACTATCAGCTAATATAAATATTATAACAGAGAGTACCTTAATAATTTTCAGCTAAACAACTATATATTAGCATTCGATAAAGAAGCTGGAAAATTGTACACTAAAAAATTAAAGACAAAAAACTCGAAAATTATGCACTAACAATTCTTAATAACAAACATTATAATTACATCTTATAAAAAGTCACAATTTTTAATTTAGGTGAAATAGAGTAATTTCTTTTCATGTCATTGGGTTTAACTAAAAACAAATCAAATTGTTATTCATGAAAGATAACTTTTTTATTTCAACGTATACCTTACAATGCATACGTGATATAAAGAACAAAATTGTGAGTTGGCGCGTGGCTCTCACCCTGGTGCGTGTCCCTACCGGAGAAGAAGAAGAAGAGCAGCTGATAGATAAGGAAGCGAAACTCAGCAAAACAATTAACAAAGGACTCGTCTTTCCTCTCTGCCAATGGCTACTTCCATTAACAGGTTTTTCCCATATCTATCACACGTGCGTTTTATTTCTTCATTAAATTCAATTTAACTTGTGAATTTCTCTTTTGAAGCAGTGTTCTTGGGTGGAAATATTCCTCCTTTTTCTCACAATCTAATGCCTTCAACGCGGTTTCGCCTCCTTTCAAACCAAAACCCCCACTCTCCAAATTTTCTCTCACTTGCTCTGCCGCCTCCTCTTCCTCCGGTACCTTCCATTTCTTCCTTCCCTTTGTCTAATCAACTCAAGTCAGGAACTGGGTTCATCTCCTTTTTTTGTTAATTGTGCCCAATTTCAGTTGGGGATTTTGGGGCGGTTGTTTTGAAGGGAAATGTAGTTGCTTTATCTATATGTGATACACTGCAATATTCCAGCACTTCTCACTGTGTGGTGCTAGAAAAGGTATTTCCGACATCAAATGAATTATTTGTAGGATTGTTGAATTTGACTGGAGCAATAAAGAGGAAAAGAAAATAAATGTTGTTTTGAAGAATACACTTCTGTGGCTAAGGTTTTAAATTATGGTAGCCTGTTCCGGTAGTGTTTTTTTTGTCTATCCTTGATTTTGTAGAAAATTGTGGATAAATGCAGCTGATGTGGCTTCAATTGCTGCTGCAGATACCCCAGAAACCTATTGCAATCACAATTGAGTTTGCAAACTGTTTTTAATAACCTTGTCTGAAGGTGTAACTTAGTTTCACCAATTTGCAAATTCTTTAAAAGGGAGGAGGAACTTGTATCATTCAAATAATCCTGTTGAGGAGTGTCATGAGCTTCTCTTCAGCCTTTGATTTTTGTCTCTTGTGATAGACACGTCCCTGCAAACATGCAGAAATTGGTTTGGATGATTTTTTTATTTTATTTTATTTAGATCCACTACTGGTTAAGGCTGCCAGGGGAGATCCTGTTGGTCGTCCTCCAGCATGGATGATGCGACAGGCAGGAAGGTACATGGCTATTTACAGAAAGCTTGCTGAGAAATATCCATCCTTCAGAGAGAGGTCAGAGACAACTGACCTCATTGTGGAAATTTCTTTGCAGCCTTGGAAAGCTTTCAGGCCTGATGGAGTCATTATCTTCTCGGACATCCTTACACCACTTCCTGCATTTGGAGTTGATTTTGACATAGAAGACATAAGGGGACCTGTTATTCATTCACCCATTCGTTCTGAGGAGGACTTGAAAACTTTGCATCCAATTGACTTTGACAAGCTTAAATTTGTTGGAGAATCACTTAAGATACTGCGCCAAGAGGTGAAATTTATATTGCCACCTCATTCATGTCATGACCATCCTGCTAATCATGTGTTTCCCTTACTGGTTCTATTTTATTCAGGTTGGTGGTCATGCAGCTGTTTTGGGTTTTGTGGGAGCTCCTTGGACAATAGCAACATATATTGTGGAAGGGGGTACAACACGCACGTATACAACCATTAAGAGCATGTGCCACACTGCTCCACATGTATTGAAGACTTTGCTTTCTCATTTGACGCAGGCAATAGCAGATTATGTTATTTTCCAAGTAGAGTCTGGGGCTCACTGCATACAAATATTTGACTCATGGGGTGGACAACTACCACCTGCTATGTGGGAACGCTGGTCAAAGCCTTATATCAAAGAGGTACGTTGGAAAGATATCCTCATTTCTTTCTTGGCTGATGAAATTGTATTTTAGTTTTCTAAACTTTTCAATTTGGGATTCTTGTTATATTAAGCCTCCACGTTTGTTTTTAACTTTTAACAACTTTGACTTTAACTTAGTTCTTTAGTTGGAGAAAGGAAAACAATATGTAGCTTGCTGAGGTTTGCAACAATTAGCAGATTTTATGGTAGACTAAAGCTACACTGCTCCAAGCCTCCTTGATTTTTATTGTTTGGTTGGCTTGGTAGAAATATGATCAGATTTAACATCTTAATTGTAATTTTTCTGGGCCAAACAAGAAAATACTTATAACGTGTTTGAGAATAAGTTCAATGGATTTCAATATTATGGATCTTGAGAATAAGTTCAATGGATTTCAATATTATTGTTCTTGACTTTCTGGGAGGTGGGAATCCAAATCAGAGGATGCAACTTTACTTTTTCCTTTGAATATTTTATTGAGATTACTATTGCTATCAGTATATTTTTACAATACACAAACTCAAGGTTGGATACTATATTACCTCCTTTTTTTTGGCCTTTTGTCATGTACTGCTTTCTGAATTTCCAGATTGTACATTTGGTCAAGAAAAAATGCCCTGAGGTACCAATTGTTCTTTATATAAACGGAAATGGTGGCCTTCTGGAGCGTATGAAAGACACTGGAGTTGATGTTATAGGGCTAGACTGGACAGTGGATATGGCAGATGGAAGAAGAAGATTGGGTAGTGGGATAGGTGTGCAGGGAAATGTGGATCCTGCCTACTTATTCTCCCCTCTTGCTGCCCTGACTGAAGAAATTCAGAGGTTGGTGACATAATTTCCAGGTTCTTTGGTATTCATAACGTAATTCCATATGTTGTTTTGCATATATAATATAACTAGACATAACTTAACCATTACTTGCCCATAGAAGCATCATTCACTGTAGCTTTAAGTTTACATATAGTCATTCACTTTAGTCCTTTTTGTTACTAGCAAATGTTTAGGTTGTATATTTTCTGGTCATGATCTGTTGTCTAAGATGTGGAGCTGTGTCACCCCTAACATTTGCTTAATTAGGCAGATTTGAAAATAATTAAACAGATAAGGAAGCAACTAACAGAGAAGCAGAGAAAAAAACACTCTTTACATAGCTATGTTATTGATCTTATAGTTTCAAAATAATGAAGTAATTCATTTAGACTTGGTGGCTGAAGCTGATGTCAGTTGTGTACGAATGAATTATCTTGACTTTTTAATTTGATAATTATTTGTCAGGGTTGTGAGGTGTGCGGGGCCCAGACGGCACATCCTTAATCTAGGGCATGGTGTTCTTGTTGGCACACCTGAAGAAGCTGTTGCACATTTCTTTGAAGTAGCTAGGAGCTTGCAGTTTGACACACTTTTTCCAAACAATACTGCAAAAAACCCTAATCTAGTAACATAAGCACAATGCCTTAAGTGTTGCTATTTGTTCTACTTTATATTGGAGGTATTTCAAGCTCTTCTCCAAATGAAGGGTGTAGGTTAGTCCTTTCTTTTTCTTATGCTGCTATGAGATGATCAAAAGTCTGAGCATTTGCACATTTCTGTACCGGCTAACTAGATGAAGTTGTGATTTGACATCCTAATGTATTTATAATTGATTTGATAAATTAACTTGAGTATTCCTTCCAACTGCATAATTTTGGTAAGTTCCTCTTGCTTGGGGTGACACCTGCCTTTCTACTATTATTTTATCTCTAAGAATTAATTGATTTAGAATTTTTATATGACTTGACTGTTCAAATTGTACTTGACATACATCTGTTAAAATTAAATTATTTGGAACTGAAAGTCTTCAATCCAAAACTTCGTAATAAAATTTTGAAATAAAAAGTGATTATTTTTATTTAGTATTTTCCAGCATGCACACTTATGTTTCTGAAAATATTGTTATTTTTCTGATCTGTATAAACTTTAAGTTGCTTAGGCTTATGATATTTGTTTTTAACTTTGTTAAGAAAAATGTTTTTAATAAGTTATATCACTTGAGATAAGTTTTTCTATTTGCAAAAAGAATAAAAATGGTTTTTTTTTCAAAAAAAGAGTAAAATATAACAATTTCACATACACACCTTAATAAAAATTAAAAATTGAGTGATTTTACTGAGTATGGAATCATTCATGCCCAGAGAAAAATATATTCAATTTGTCTGCGTTCAGGATCTTGAGGGTGTTATTATAACTTTTAACAAAATAGGTTTTCAAATAAATTGGAACGATAGAACACAGTGAAAAAGTATAGCATGCATTATTTTAGTTGTATATCTCTTAAATAAAGAACACAGTGAAAAAGTATAGCATGCATTATTTTAGTTGTATATCTCTTAAATAAAGAACACAGTGAAAAAGTATAGCATGCATTATTTTAGTTGTATATTTTGGTTTAACACGGCCAAGGGTGCATGGAAGAGTTAGCTCATTGTGTTAAGTTCTGTTATGAGCATTTTCTTAAAGGTACACGAAGGGTGCATGGAAGAGTTAGCTCATTGTGTTAAGTTCTGTTATGAGCATTTTCTTAAAGGTACACGCAAATCCAAGAGTAACTTTGAGCACGTAGGTGAAGTGTCACTGCATGGACACAGGAATGGTTGTTGCCTTATGCTTCAGAGCCTCGTTTACTGTCTTGAGAGCTTTGTCATAAGACAAAAACCCCATTAAATTGAACTCATAGCCATCCGTTGTGATAACCAGCATGCGTTTTTCTGATGGACTCAATCCATATGTGAAATAACAGACTTTGCTCAACTGATCCAGATTCACTATCACCTGCATATTCCACACACAAAAATCAGTACTCCTTAGCAGAAAGTTCCTCTGATTGTAATGATGCAAAATCATAAAATCTGGTGTTTTATGGTTCTCAAATTATACAAGTTAATTAGCACTTGTCTCACTTTGATTAAAAAATTGGTATGAATCTTCAAGTTTATTTGAAATGGGGTCTTTTTTTTTGTAACAGAATGAATAGTGTATGAACATCAATCCTGTAAAGCTAATAAAAGTAAATTGCTTTAAATTATGACTGGACAAATGAGGTAAACAAGCACCTTATAATAAATGCATTGATGCTGCTGCTGCAGGGAGAATGGATGATGGCACAGTGGATGGTCACTGCAAAATGCTAATCTTTTTGTTGATATATAAAGTGTTCCAATTACAGGCCTAGAGTCTGCTGATATGTAGCAAGCATATGGCTGTAAGAGCTTCTCTCCTGGGAAAACCCCAAATGTTTGCTGAAATAGCTTTTCAGGCCCTCCTGATGCAATTACCTTTGTTCCTTGAAAAAGTTTAGCAATTGCAGCATCAGCTGGTCTAGAACTAACTTTTACTGGAACACAAAATAGATTAGCGTTAAGTCTGGAGAGGATCTCAAACACTTAAATGGGTCTCTTCATAAGTAAATAACCAAGGTCTAGGTTGAATTGGCTCCTATCTTATGTCAGCCAAATTAAGTATTTCATTCTTACAGGAAAAAGCTTCATAAGTTTATAAATGATGTTTGAAAATTAGATGAGGAATTTCCAAAAAGAAATACATTCAGTTAATTTTAGTTTATGTGAATTTCATAATTGTGGAAAAGGTTTTCTTTTTACAAAGAAAAGATTTTCCTTTTGGAATTTGATACATACCATTACTCATGGAGTTCTGCTTTTTCATACGAATGAATTCTGTAGCTCTTTTTTATGAGTCTCCGAACTTAGTTAATATGTCTTTATAAAACCAGGACATCTCAAGTACATCAACTTTTAACTAGATTTCATTAAATAATTTATAAAATAAAGTTTATATTAACTTATATATTATAGTTTAATGATATAACAAATGTGAGATGTTTATTATGAGCATGACGGCAAGCTTTTGTTTTTTTATTATTTAGAGTTAAATATATTTTTCTTCTATGTGTTTTATTTCTAATTTAAATTTTAGATTTTCTGAGTACTTGTAATATGAAAACTATTAGAATGAGTCCTTATCAATTTTTTTTTTATGTAAAAAATGAATTTTCAGTGTGAATTATATTATAATATTATAACATTCACATCAGTGATGAGTTAACATGAAATATTTTAACATTTTAATTTATACCGAAGATCTGTTTGTCATGTAAAAAAAAAAACTGACAATGAACAATTTCAATAATTTTCTTATTACAAATATTTCTGAGGTTTAAAGTTTGAACTAAGAACCAAAATTAATTTCAGATGAAAATATAGGAAAAAAAATATATATTTAACCCTTATTTATTTGGTAAAATTAAAAATATCATGTATTCAACTTACAAGTGATGATGGGCAAGTTTACTCATTTTTCATGAAAGAAACAAATATTACCAAGACAAAAGAGGACAATAATCTTTCCATCATGGTGACAGAAGAAAAGGTAGAAGAAAACTCACAGTGATGAAGTATATTGTCAACCATGACCTCAGCTTGTTTAGTAGCTTCCTGAACCCTCTTGCCATAATTATTTATTGCACCATATATTTTATCCACTGAAACGAAACCTGAAATCATGGTGGGAAAATCAGTGAAACAAGAATAAATTTAGTTACAGAAACAACCTCTTGAAAATTACTCACGTTTGTCAGCTGCAGGGGGAGGGGGAGCAGAGGAAATATAAACATAAGGATTGTAACTTTCTATGCTGGTTGTACTAGCAGTAACAGTAATCTCTGTGTGATAACTCTTCATTTCCTTGTTCAGAGAAGCAAGTGAGTTTGACACTAGAAGGTACAAAGTTTGAAGGAAGAGGAACAAGTAAAATATGGTAGTGTAAGAAAAGATAGAAAGGGTAGAGGAGGGTTGGGGTGCAGGGAGAATAGTTAGAGAGGAATATGGGGCCAATATAGTGGTGTGAATATGAATCAAAATTTGGAGAAGAATATGAGAGTGATAAAGAGAACAAAGGAATCATAAGAAAATGTTGTGGAAATATATTGTAAGAATAGAACAATGTGGTATAGAATTCTATTGTCTTTTTCTTCGTCAGGGTTACAGCAATCTCTCCTAATATATAGTTATTCCATACTTAATATTCTTTTATGTGGTCTTCCATTTATCTTAACATCCATATATTTCTCTACTTTTTAGTATCTCATTATTTTATGTATTGAAATCTTTATTTATTTCCTTTTCCTATTCTATTATTTATCCTCTAGATATTTAAACTTTTATATATATATATATATATATATATATATATATATATATTGGTTATTAATTCATATTTTATTAACCTTAAATGTTGATTATTAATTCATATTTTATTACTCTTAAATTATTTAGCATTAGTATTGCATTAATGGTCAGTTTATAGGATAGTTAATATTCCTATTTTATAGCTTCCAGTAATTGTAATTTTATTATATATATTATTGAAGTAAATCAAAATGAGTGAAGCAGTTCAACAGAACGTGGTCGCGGAGGACGAGAAGACATGTATAACGTGGTCGCGGAGGACGAGAAGACATGTATAATAAATCAAATATGGAGTGAACATTATGCAAATGAGTGCAGATCAAATGTGGAGTGTTATAACTGTCATAAGCACGACCATTATGCAAATGAGAGCAGATCAAAAGATGATAATCATGCTGTCAATTGTGCTAAAAAAGATCGTAATCATGAACAAGATGAAGGTAGCCAAATGAAACTCCAAACAATCAGATTTGGTATTTGGATACAGGTTGCACGAATCATATGTGTGGTCAGAGGGAGCTGTTTGCAGATTTGGATAACTCATTTCGCACAAAAGTGAAATTCGATGATGGTAGGTTCGTTTCGGTGACTGAAAAAGGGCGAATTCTTATCACATTGAAGAAAGGTGATCACAGGTACATCTATGATGTTTATTATGTACCTGATCTAAAGAATAATATTCTCAATATGGGACAATTATTGGAGAAAGGTTATTCAATTTTCATGAAAGACCAGATTTTGCACTTGAAGGATAAAAATGGACAAGTACTTGCAAACATGGAGACAGCGAAGAATCGAATAGCTTGTCGGAGAAGTCCCTTTGTGATGACAAAATTGAGCTTGAAGGTTTAAGGAAAAAATCAAATAGCTTGAAAGAATTGTGCAATTTATTTATTAATGAAAAGCATAATTTTCTAAATGAAAGGAGTGATTGGAGAGTGTTGAAGTAAAATTTGGTAACCTAGGAAGAAGGTTTACATAATTGAAAGAAAAATATGTTGATATGAAGAAAGAAAAAGAAAGTAGAAAGAAAAATATGTTGATATGGAGAAAGAAAAAGAAAGTAGAGTCAACCGAGTTAAAGAACTCCATTTGTTGCTTTTGGCACAAAAAGAAAAGGTGAATGAATTACAATCCAAATTAGAAACCCATTATAATTTTACAAAGGTAGAACCAAAGGTCAATGACAAGTATCTTCCATCTTTTGTTATTGTTGATGAGAGTGTAGGAAATATCTCTGATGGTCCAGTTGCGGGATACAGTAAAAGTTCTTTGTGACAATAATGGTTTTGATTTGGGAGAAGACAGTAAATGGAATGATGTCAAGGCATCATCGGAAAGGGATATATGGTCTAATCATCATGTTCCAAGCTCATTGAAGCTAGAGTCTTTCTTAAATCCTTTTAATTCAAAGGGTGAAAGTGCAAAAAAATTTGTTTCGGAGACTAAAAGTATTTCAAACCAGAACTCTGTATGGGTTGGTGCAGTGAAGAAGATTGAAGTTGCTTCTAATCCAAAAGAGTGTGGTGACTGTCGGAAAAATATTAAAAATATGGGTGATGATAACATTGAGAAAAACAATCTGAATGAAGAATAAGAAAGGTTTGAGTTTAAGGGAATAATACTACAGATCAGAAGATCAGATTGCAGATATTTTCACTAAGTCATTGAAAACCGAAACCATCAAGTTAAGAGATCTGTTGGGCATGAAGGTTATTCCAAATCAGAATTAAGGGAGGATGTTGGTTATTAATTCATATTTTATTAGCCTTAAATGTTGATTATTAATTCAGATTTTATTACCCTTAAATTATTTATCGTTAGTATTGCATTAATGGTCAGTTTACAGAATAATTAGTATTCTTATTTTATAGCTTCCAGTAATTGTAATTTTATTATATTATTGAAGTAAATCAAAATGAGTGAAGCAATTCATCAGTTTTGTAATTATGTGCAATTACGTTCAATTAGTTCCTACAACTTTTTGCCTTCTATTATTTTTTTCAATTAGTTTCTATATATATATATATATATATATATATATATATATATCAAATTATATTATGTGTAATTTTATTAAATGTTGCACTATAAATAACTTTATATAAAAAAATTGATTTTTGTTTATTCAAACGTTTAATTGCTATTTCATAATTATTCATGTTAAAATTTGTTGAAAATTAACAAAAATAACAATATGATAAAATAATTTATATTTTAGTATATTTTGAAAAGTGTGGGTTTGGTTGATTTTTTATTTATATAAATAAAACATTGAATAATTTTATATCATTATTTTTTTTTGTCACTATTATAGTAACATGATTCTACATGCATTCTAATATGGATTCTGAACCTATCAAATGCAAATTTCCAGTAAGCACAGTAAAATTTAGATTTTGAAACAAGTATAAACAATCATAAAAAATAAGTAAATAGTAAAATTATATTATACAAACTTTGAAACAATTTAAATTTCGTAATACAATTCTAACTAAAAACAAAATATATAAAAGTATTGTATGTTTATTTATTTCTAACTTCTTAAAGTTCGGTTGCCCATCTATCTATATATGATATTAACAATCGGTTTTATAAACAATGTTTATTTTTCTTTAAACATCTGGATTATGAAAGTAATACAATTATCTTACTTGGTTCCAATAATTTATAGCATTGCCTACCACTATGAACCACATATTATAGTAAAATAAAATATCATCTTGATTAGATGTTTAAAATAATTGAATTAAATTTATGATCATATGGAGATTGTAAATCAGTTACATTCGTCATAATCCACCATGATTTGTTTTTACTTGTGTGTTTTCCATCCATTGTATTATATATTGTAAACCTTTAAAACATTATTCACCTCTAACAAATGGCAAAATATTAGTGTAGTTGAAGACCAATAACAAAGTAGCAAATAATGTTGTTCTTAATAATTAAGGTATAACTAACAATTATTTTCATCTTTTTCAGATTTTAAATGCATTATCTAAGTAAGAGGAGATTAATAATGCATATAGTTTCTTAGAGGCTTTTCACACAAAAATTAAGAAATAAAAGGAAAGAAATCCAAAAATACATTCAAACATGGCTCTATGGCTCTCAAAGTTAAGGAGAGATATTTACTTTAACACGTATTTATTTTAATAAGTAAATCATAATAAGTTTTTATTATTATTATTCACCAAAAAAATCATTAAATAGAAACTAATTTTAAAGATTAAAATAATTAGTTACTATTTGACTAAATTAGATGACTGAATTAGAGACCATTTTATAAACTAAAATATTATTAGTATTTAAAATATTTTCTATTATTTTTAAAAATTTATGAAGTAGTTTTTAAATTGATAGCTAATTTAGATATCAATTTTTCTTCTCAAATCCTCACACTTCCATTCTCCCACACTCTCAACTTTCCACTCACCAATCCAAACAAAACATTAATGATTTTCTAGTAGTGGTTATTCTAAAGAAGTTTTAAATTATACAAGCATCATTAGCACAATAAAAATTAAAATGTACTTTACATGGTCTAGAATAGTAAAATTGTAATGTTTGAATATTGACATATCATTGTTATTTTCAAGAAATTAGTGTACACAATTGTTAAAACAAAATTCAAGAGACACCAAATTTATTTTGATTAAGTGCTTATAGTAAAGTGTAAAACATGTCTTTATGAATTATTAGATCAGATGCATGCATTTCATCTATTAGATAGACACAAAGTAACTTGTACTTGCATAACTTTGTCGGATAAGCGAAAAACTTGAACAAAAGATGTTGATTCGTAGCATTAAACATTCATAGTGCACAAAATATTTTATGCTTATTCTATGTATACAAGGAATGTTTAATTTTTCATTCTTTCAAGAAAATCTCTCTTTTGAAGTGGCAACACCAAGATCTCTTAAAGAACGTGCTAAAAGTTGCTCCATGGTAACAACTCCTTTTATGTGTCAAAATGTCTGCTCTAAAAAGACTTTCAACCACACATAGTCCTTACTTTTCTCCATTTTAGGAAAGAAGTTATCTGACCTAGGTATGATAAGTGATGGCATACATTAGAGTATTTCTTAAAGAAGACATGTGCAATTAATAATTAATAAAGAACATTTAATGTGTTTCTAAGCTCCAAGATCGAAAAAATGATAATTGAAGAAGAAGACTCCAGTTTGTCTCATAACAACTTTAAAAGGATTTGCAACGACTCTTTTCTTTGTGAACTTTTGTATAAAGAAGATCTCTTTGAAGAACAAATGTTGACGACCACAAAGACAACAATCAGGACAAGAATGTTAAAGCTCTTTAACAATCCTTTGGCCTTAGTGTGAAACTTATACCACTGAGTGTTTTCATATCAACCTAAAAGAGTGTTTATTATTTTGTATTTTACATTCATACTTCGTCTAATGCTTTGGTATAAACAAACCACCTAATAATTTGGCTTGCATGGATCTTTTGATGCTTTCCTATCTCTGCATCTATTCATACGCTATTATATTCTCTTGCTAATACAATTTTCGATTCTCTTTTTCTCTTTAGTTTCTTGTTCATTCTTCTTCTTTCCTTTGTCATTGCTCACAAAGACTACTAGACTAATCAAAGGCACATGCTCACCATCAAACAATTCTATCTTGATCTTAATATTAGATAAATGACAAAGAGCTTTTAAAGATAATATCTAAAGCAAAAAAGACATATCAAACGATATAAAAGAAACACACAAAACAATATTGAGAAACTATGTTACCACTGGAATGGACTAGACGAAATGAACTTCTTGGATAATACAAGGCAGACAATTTTAAAACCATCAGACGAATAGTGAAATTGCACATATCAAACAATACCAGTATCTTCAACTCGTAAGATGAATAGTAAAGACTGTACATATTTGATTATACAAGTATCTTGAACTCATCATATGAATAATGAAGAATGTACATATCAGACAATACAAGTATCCTCAACTCATTAGACACTCTGTAAAGACTGTACATATAAGATGATACAAGTATCTTCAGAACAACTTATTTAGATCGTCTAATACCTTTTGATGGACCATCTATTATCTCCTTGATCTTCTAATGCTTTATTGAGACCATCTAATACTCTTTTGGCATTCTATGATGTTTGACCATCTATTCTAAGATTGACCATCCAAGTTTGACTTTCTAATCCAGGTTTGTCCAAGTTTGACCGTCAAATCAAAATTTGGTCATCTGATCCATGGTTGACTTTTCCAAAGTTATGTTGACATCCAACTTTAGGACTACTCCAAAGTTGATTTTATTCTTTTACATTATTTTGTAGATATTTTTAAATGATCTGACTAAGAATCATTAGATGGTCCCTTGATTTTTAAAATATATAGGCCAAATAAATTGTATGTATATTCTAATAGAAATTAGTATAAACGTAAACTATGTTAGACAATCTCAGCGTCTAACATGCTATTAGTGTATATGAAATATTACAAATTTCTAGATGTTATATTTTGTCTACTTGGTGTTGTAAGCAAACAAACAACTAAAGGGAACACAAACTTATAATTATGGAACTAAAAACAACACCAAATATTGAAATACCAAATATTTGTTAGAAATGTAGGCTAAATTCAAAAGGGTGAATTGAACTTTTAAAAAATTATTTTCTAAAATGTAGAGTAGAATGAAAATCTTATGAAAAATCAACTGATTAAAATATCAAAATAATGGATTGAAAATTCTTTTAACCAATAGAAAACAAAATTTTTAATTAGTTATCCTTTATTAGATTACACAATTAATCGGTTAAATTTATGAACACAAGAAAATCACTTAAAAACAAATTACATAAATGTAAAGAGAGCAGAAGAAGCACATAAATATTTTTATAGTAGTTCACTATTCCTTAAGAGTTACATCAAATTTCCTAACTATACTAGTTGAGATATCACTATAGCAAAATTCTTTACAATCAAGACTCACAAAACAATCACTCTTGAACCTACAAGAATGACCTATACCACAAGCAACACCCTGATGCTCTAAATAAATTAGAAACCCTATTCAATTTCTATATAAGAATAGAAACAAAAAAAAAAAAAAATCAAAGAACAACTACACTTGAGTTATTGCAGAAATGTTCAGGTTCTGAAAATTCAGGAAGAACTTCTTCAATCAAGATATATAATCCAAGAGACTCATTTAGTTGTGGTGACAACACTAATATAAACTCTTCATTTTTATAGTAATTTCTTACTCTTCCCTTATACTTATTACTTAATTTAGGACTTTGATGAATATCCACTAACAAAAATGACAAAGTTAAGATCAATGTGTTTAAAGAAAAAGTCATGACCCAACAACCTATAGTAATAAACATGTCATAAAAAAAAAATGCAAATCTGAAATAAAAGATTTGCAGTTTTACCATGATAAAGGAAATAAATTTATGTTAAAAAATATATATTTGAATTTATATACATAAAATTTATTTATTTTGGAATATTACTCAATACAACAATAAATAAATAAATAAATAACTCTCCTGCTTTTATTGGATTCGTACTAATCTTGTCTACTTCCACAAAAGAATACTTCAACTCCCGAAAGAATAAAATGAAAGCTTGAAAGAATTTACGTGAAAGCGATTAATGAATTTTGAACTATGTGAAATGAAAGAAAATATTGAACTAATTGGAAATAGTACGTATATGGCTCATTGTGGAAGAAGCAAGAAATAAATTAATTATAAAGTACTGCTACAAATGCGATGACGAATATATTCTATAGATTTTTGCACTTACAATATTTTTGATGTTACAACCCATTATAAAAATAATATCATCTCATACATACTAAAAAAAAATTATTAAACAAAAATTTTACTTTTAAAAATAAAAAATAAACAATTATTATATTGTTAAATTATATACTATTTTAAAAATTATAAAAAATTATTAATATTTAAAATAATTTTTATTATTAATAAAACTTATAAACTACTTTCTAAAGTTACCAAGGATTTAGTTATTAATTTTAAAATTAGTTTTTATTAAATGATTTTTTTAATGACATATAACTTAGGTAACTTATGATTGATTGTATTTAAATTAAATTACAAATAAAGTTTCTCACCAGTTGTTTGCTTGATGAAAAAATTATGTTGATGGAACATAGAAATTACACTAGTTAAAAAACTTAAATTATTAACATGAGAAAAGGTAGACAAATAAACTCTTTGAATTCAAAATGCTAGTGTATGCCAACAAAGGTAACTTTTGCTTTTAGTTAGTTCCTATTCTTTAGTCAAGAAACCATTTTGTGTTTAGAGGAATTCCAAATATTCACACTTCTTCTTGAATAAGAACTCCATTGCCCCCATTTGTTAAAAAAAAATAGATGCCTAAAAGAGTAACTTACTGCTGTCATTTATTTTATGTATTATCTCGAAGTTTAGTTTTTATTTTTTTTTAAATTATAATAAATATTATTATGTAACTTCACATCTCGATTTTATATAAACATTCAATTTGTTAAGTTTATGTTGAAGTTTAGGAGTAAGTTAATATGATTAATATTGAAACATTTTTAAGATTGTTTAGTGTTTGTTTTGTTCTTTGTTGTTTGTAACTAAATGCTAATTCACCATCCAAGTTTCTTCAAAGTGTTTGTTTTGGTAAGTGATAAAGCTCTGTAGCCATCCAAGTTTTATATTACACATAGAATGCATTATGAACTTCAATGTATGCATGAATAGTTTTTAAAATTGGACAAGTAATTAGAATATCATATATCTATTTGATAGTGACTATCGCAATCTATTTCGTGTCTTGTTTTTTTGTCCCCAATCTCCCTCGAGAGTCTTCAATCCGAAAAAGCAACAACTATCGTTTACGTAACCTTTATAAAATTAAGGTAAAAGCTTTTGTTTTGTAGTGTTATTCAAATGTCTTGTTTAATTCTTATTAATCTGTCCCATCAGTACTAACTATCATGACTTAATACTTCTGTCATTGGATATTTTATCGGTGACGTGGACCAAAATTGACTCTTAAAAAACTAACTATTAATTTTATATACAATGTAATTAATTTTATTAACGATACTTAAATATTATTTTTAATATTAAGATTAACTTTATCATCTATTCTAGTTAAGTTTAAAACTGAGTTATGATCCACAAATATGTATTATAATCCATAATATGTATTATAAAGTAATTGTACATATTATTGAATAATATTTATTATTTTTATTTATTACATACTAAGTTTTAACTTAATTATCGGAAAATGCTTTTTATAAATACTCTGCTCTCGTTATCAGAAATCTTATCCCACATAACATCATAACTAAAAACATTTAGAAGATTACGATAGGACTTTCCGATCCATACATGAACAATCCATGATAAGAAAAAGAAAAGTATGGTAAAATGGCACAAATTAGTACAATATGTTGCTAAAGTTTCTGATTGAACCAATTATGCATATGGATTATGATAGAAAAGAAAACTACGCATGAAGTTTGCAGAGAAAGAATCATCCTTCTTTCTTATTGTCTACCACGAATTAAAACAGCAATTGATTGCGTGATAAACTTCTAATTAACAAGAAGAGAATCAAAGGAACCTCTAACAATATTGTAATTTTTATGTTTCTTTTCTATTTATGGTACGACTCTATTGCTGCATTGCAAGTTTCGTTTTAGAATTTTGAAATTTTATATCTAATAATAATAAATTGTTCTTTTTCTGTTAAACCATCTTAACATCGATACATAAATGTTCAGGCTTCAATATGTGCATAGTTTTCCCTCACCAGAATTATAATCACAGATACTTAAGTTCAAATCATGAAATATTATTAGAATAGAATTCACTTGTTCTGCTTAAAACAAATTATAAATAGTTAAGTTACGCCTTACCAAAATAATCAATTTACTAAAGACATAGAAACAGAAAAATATGAATTGTAGTTTAAGCCAAACCAAGCCAATCATAAGCTTATTACAGACTTCAATTTATTGTACATCCATTTCCTTCTCCACACACGGGATTGAAACAAATCACAGCTTTATTGCAACTTAAACCACTATTAGGAATTATTCAAAGTAACTTATTCAAACTCCAAAACCAATGCTTTTGAATTTACTGATTAGGCACCTTAATATACCCCACGTGTGAGGAATTGGTCACTCTGGTGAGGGTTTGCAAATCATAAGCTATCCAACACCTGGAGTTCTCTCGGTGGTAGAAATAACCCACACACTTGCAATCCTTAGTGCATTTGTTTCCACAGTTATTCTCACTCACTCTGTCCCCTGTAGTGTACTTGCTCATGTAATGTTCAACTCCTTCAAGTTTGTAGTAGTGAAACTCATTTGCCTTGCATGATGTCACAGTCTTGGAAGTGCAATTGCTGCTCCACCCAAATAGTCCATTTTCCAATGGACAAGCCACGCATTGGTTGTCATCACATAGCCCAAACTTTCCACATCTCTCAGGCAATTGACACTCACTCTCATCAGAATCTCTGTCAAATAGAGTGTAGGTCACTTGCCAAACACCATCACGCACATCAAGGAAGTAAGTGTGGAATTTAATGTTACCATCAATTCCAAGCCTAAGGTATGTTATGGTGCTATTGTTCACCGGCCTACCGATGATTCTATTGCCACTGGTGGAAGAATTGGCCACGAAGTAATCAAATCCAATTTCAAAACTCTCTGAATCAGAAGTGAGGGTGACATTGTCCAAGGAGCCTTGTTGAATGGAGAACCAATCAGATGAAAACCAATACAGAATTGGCCTAGGGGAATTCTTGCTCTTGTAGTACAAGGACAACCCTTTAGGCTCCAAAACCAAACTGTAAGGTCCATCTACATTCTCCTTCTCTGAAAGCCTACTAACCAACTTGGATGGCCCTTTTGCTCTAAGATACTGACCAACCAAAAGGGTATCTGTGGGGTGGTCAAAACTCTGCCAAACAAACTTTCCCTGTGCATCAAGGAGGACCATGTTACCATTTGGAAGCAACCTGAAGGCCACAACACCCCTGTTGGCAGTTTTGGTTTGCCAAACAATTCTAGCATCAGCATCAGCCAACACAAGGTTTCCATCAGTTCCAAGTGAAAAAGTGGCATTCTCTCCAACTGGGTTGCCTCTATTGGCCTCCCACACCCATCTAAAGAGTTGCTCTGAGCGTTGGAGTCCAACACGCAAAGCTAGAGTGAAGGCATTTGGGGTGGTGTTGTAGAAACCAACTTGGAAAGGAGAGTTGAAGATGCTTATCATTCGGTAATCACCACCGTACTCAACAATGAAGGGTCCAAGTTCACCTGAGTTCACAAATTTGAAGGTCTCATTCTGCGGAACAATTGCATGCGCAATGAGGGTGAAAGATGAGAAGAACAATAAGGCAAGAAGAAAAGAAGTTTTGGGTAGAGAAAGACAAGCCATTGTTGTTGTTGATATATTGTTATACCTATGTGAGTGACCTCTTCTATATATAGTAAGAAATCAGAACTTATTAAAAAATACTGTACCCATCTTTGGTCAAGGTTTTCAACTCATATATCACGAGGAATGTCTAGATTTGGATCTAGATCAAATTCGTACAACGGTATAGGATATTGTATTTCAGTGTTGTGGAGGACTTGGTGGGTCATCTTTATACTACTATCTTTCTTTTTATTAAGATTTGTGTATAAAAAAAATATTTTTTGATAAGAAAGATGTCACCGATCATGAATTTCCGTGTCCTCTACTGCAAATATGTGACTATTTTATGAAAATGATTCTTTGCTACCTAATTTATTAGAACGTGGAAGCATCTTCTTTTATCTTTGGATAAGATCCTCAGAAAAGTATACATTGAAATAAGATTGCTTTTACAAGACACCAAGCAAATCCATATTAGCATTGCATTACTTAAGAAATGATGGTTTTCTGTCTTCGATGACCCATTAAATTTTGAGGTTATTAATCTTTTATGCATTAAGTAAGTGATGAGATTGGTCTTAAAAGCATAAATTTAGTTTTAAATTTGAGAAAATTATAATTACAATGTACAAAATGAAGTTCAAGTGTTATTACGAACTGTCAAATTATGTTTGGTTTAAATTTAATATATATGAGCTGGTTAATAAGTCAACGCGATTTAAAATGGTCAAAGCTTTGAGCTGCCACTTGTTTTGTGTTGAAGGATTACCTTTTCGTCACACAATCATATTTGGCCTAACGGATTGCATCTTATCTTAATTTCATTTTCAATTCTTGTAATTATAGCATTATGTGTGATTTTTCATTTTAAATTATATGTGTAATTTAATTAATCTAATTTTTTATTATATTAAGTAATTGATAATATTTACATAAGAAAAAAAACATGGAACATTGAGAAGATTCTAGTGGAGGACAGGCTGCTCTATAAGGCTTTGTTGTGTCGGCGGAACGTTCAGAAGGACAGGCTGCGTTTGTTGTGTCAGCGGATTAACTCAACGAAACCAATGACCCTACAATGTTGCCTCTTTTGACTTGAAATTGTTTCAACTCATTTTAAAACATGATTTAAATATTTTTAAAATATAACTTATTTCTTTATTTATATTTAAATTATTTAAAATTTTTATTTCACTATAATTTTGACAATTATTTATTGAAGCATTACTTATTATACATAAATAATTGTTTTTTTTTTTTATAAAAACTCTTATATATTAAGCATAACTGAGAAATTTTGACATCTCAACTAAGCTGATACGTCAAGTAACAACAAATCATGTGTCACCACATAAAAAAAATATTATAAAAAAAAGAAAGAAAATACAAGTAAATATGGTCAGACTAGACTAAAATTCATATATTAACAAAACTAATACATGAAAGTCATATTTCGACCCGGACGTTTTCGGGATGCCCTAATAATCAATGAATGGCAAGTGCTTTTCCTTGTGCGGATCCTATTTCAACAGAAACTTGATGAGTTGATCTGCCTACGCGTCTTGCTTTTACTACTATATCAGGAGTTACTCCACGTATTGCTTGACGTAAAACAAATAGTGGATTTGTTTTTGTCTTTTGTTGAATCTTTTTCATAGCTCGATAGAGAATTTGATAAGCCAATGATTTTTTTCCATGATTCAGAATACGGTTAACCAACATGTTAACTAATCGATTACAATAAATTAGATTGAATTTTGCAATTTTTTCTTCTGCAGTACCTCACCGTGACATGAGCGTGAAAGGAGGAATCCGTTTGTATATACCTATTCATAAATAATTTAAAAAAAATACTAGATGGAAGCCTATTATACCAATGAAATTATTAATGAATAAAAAGTAATTGTTTTTTTCTATCTTATCACTACTACAATTTTTTTTTTGTTTCTATCAAAATATTTATAATGCTTCCTTTCTTTACTTTTTTTTTTCTCTCTTTCATTTTTATCTTTCGTTCTTCACGCAAAACTAGTTACATGTTTAGTATTTCTATTTTTCTAGCAGATTTTCTAACGATATAGCGAAATCGAACATATATAAATCGTCTAATGATATATTGTGATATATAATAAATTTGTTAATTTTATCATTAATTTTAAAAAAAAAATTATTCAAGATCATGTTTAGTTGATTGATAATATAAAAAAAAAAACTTACTGCATACAATTATTTTTTAAAAAATATAAATATTTTTAAAGTAAGAATATATAGAAACTAAAAGTTTGTAATTCTCTTGTTCTGATATTTTAAAAGTTTAATTTTATTTCAAAATTTTATCACAGATTATGATGGTATGAATTTAGTCTTCAAAATTTTAGTGACAGTTTCAAGATTATAATTAAGTAAATTAAAGTGGCATTTTCTAAGATTACTTTTGAATTGGACGACTTATTTCTATTTTTAACGTTTACAATAATCATATAATTGAGGGCAGTTGCTTCTTGTATCTAATAATTTTGAAACTATATCCAATCCAATGAACTTTTAAAATTTCAGAATTATTTTTGGGTGTTTTGTTTAAAAGGAAGAAGCTTCATACAACGACGTTCATTATTGGTGGTTTCCAGTGGTGGTGGAGGCAACGTTAAACTGTGATAAGGTGTGGTGGAGGTTGTGTGGTGTTTATAAGGTTGGGTTAAATGTTATAGGGTTTCGGGTGAAATGGTGCAAGTTCGGTTTCAAGAAATTGGAATTTGAAAAGGCCTTCTACATTAAGCAATCTAAAAGGTGTTTTTTTTGATAGTTTGTGTGGCTTCAAGATTTTGAAATCTGGAATTGAGAAACATGTTCTAGAATATGTTGCTTTGTGTTTCGAAAAGAAAATATTAAAAAAATAATAATTATCAAATTATACATAATTATTGTATATAATTATTGTACGATATTGTGCGATACTATACGTAATTATATGTAATTAATTTAATAATGATAGAATCTCATGATTAATGGATTCCTACCTAATTACCTTGTAATTTGGAGAGAGAAAGTCTCTATAAACTTGTATATATTTGTTATACATGTAAATACACACAAGAGAATAAAAATATGTCTTTTTCTTACCATCTTATATATCATTTTCTTATATGGTATCAGAGCACCGATCTTGGTGCTCTGACAACCTCTCCATTTTTATCTCCTAAAAAAGAGATAATGTCTAATAAAGTGTAACCGATTTTGGTCTTTGACAACCTCTCCATTTTTATCCCCTAAAAAAGAGATCATGTCTAATAAAGAAGGCACTTGTAACGCTGTCAAGTCGGCTGCCATGGATCCAACCAATTCCTACTATGTTCATCATTCAAACCAACGAGCACACATGTTGGTATCGACCAAATTGAACGGCGCCAATTATCAATCTTGGAAGACAACAATGGTACACACACTCATGATGAAGAAGAAACTCAGATTTGTTGACTGTACCATAGAAATGTCGTCACAAGAAAAAGACCTATCCCAATTCAAATTGTGGAATCAATGTAATTCCATGATTCTTTCATGGTTAAGTCACTCCATCGAGTCAGAGATAGCCGCAGGGGTAATTCACGCGAAGACCGCCCGTCAAGTTTGGGAAGATCTCCGCAACCAGTTCGGACAGAAGAATGCGCCAACCATTTTTCAAATTCAGAAGGCAACAACTACCATGTCCCAAGGTACGATGTCAGTGGCTTCATACTACATCAAACTCAAAGCGTTGTGGGATGAACTCGAGCTATATCGTTCACCCATAGTCTGTAATCAGACAAAGGAGCACCAAATCGAGAAGGAAGAAGATAAACTGATGCAATTCCTCATGGGGTTGAATGATTCGTTCAAAACAATCAGGTCCAATATTCTCGTCATGAATCCTCTACCAAATGTCCGACAAGCATACTCTCTGATTGTGCAAGAAGAGACACAACAACAGATGAATTCGGATCCTGGCGAGAATTTTTCAATTGCGACATCAGTACAGGGTCGATCTGCCAATTGGAAGCAATCAAAAGGCTAGACATGTGAACACTGTAACAAGTCAGGTCATATCATAGACAAATGTCGTACTTTGAAATTTCTTTGCACATACTGTGATAAAAGAGGACACACGGAAGATAGGTGTCGCATAAAAAATGGTACATGGAACTCCAATGGGTGCCATGGCCAGCATCAGTGAATAAAAAATAACCCCAAAAGCTCTCATTCATCAACAAAAAACATGGCAGATTCCTCTTCATTATCACATGACAGTAATGAGTCCGATAGAAACCTTGTACAAGGGTTCATTGCCGAACAAATTCAGCAATTGGCAAAGGCTGTTTACTCGCTCAACAATAATGGTAAAAGTGAAGCGTTTATGCAGGTCTATTTGCTCATAACTCGTCTATTAATTCTGCTTTTACAAAACCATGGATTTTGGATAGCGGAGTAACCGATCACATTGCATCTAATTCACAATTTTTCACACACACTTCATCATCATTTATTCCAAATATTAATCTGCCCACAGGCTCAACTGCGGCCATCTCATCTACAGGCACGATTAAATTTAATGATAATATCACACTTAAAGATGTTCTTTGTGTTCCTTCTTTTAATTTAAATCTCATGTCTGTTAGTAAGATAATCAGTGCACTAAATTGTTGTGTCGTTCTTTTTCCACATGGTTGCATCTTGCAGGACTTGGCCACGGGGAGGATGATTGGCTCAGGTAAACAATACGCAGGCTTATACTACATGTCCCCTCTTCCAAACCAAGCCCACGCATCTCAAATTTCGAATGACCCTGATTTATGGCACAAGCTCCTCAGACATCCTTCACCGGTGTGTCTACAACTTGCATCTTCATTACTACCTATCAATAAAAATCTCATTTCCATTCATAATAATTGTAGTGTTTGTCCCAAATCTAAACAAACAAGACTACCCTTTCCTTTAAGCACAATAAAATCTCATTCTCCATTTAATTTATTGCATTGTGAAATTTGGAGTCCTCATAAAAGCCCAACTCATTTTGGAAAACATTTTTTTTTCACTATAGTCGATGACTATACTAGATGTACTTGGCTATTTCTTATGAATCACAAATCTGAAACCCAATATCACTTAGAATCATTCATTACATTTGCACAAAATCAATTTCAGGCATCTATTAAAACCATCCGCGTTGACAACGGATTGGAATTTATTTCAATGCATGATTTTTTTCTCAAAAAAGGTATTGAATGTCAACGCACTTGCGTCTACACTCCTAAACAAAATGGAGTAGTAGAACGCAAACATAAACATGTTTTAAACACAGCACGAGCCCTCCTATTTCAGTCTAATTTACCATTAGAATTTTGGGGGGAATGCGTTTTAACTGCCACATATATCATTAATCGCTTGCCATCACTTTTACTAAAAAATAAATCACCTTTTGAGGTACTACATAATCAACCGCCTTCACTTTCTCACCTAAAACTTTTGGTTGTCTCTGTTACGCAACTGTTATTTCACCTAAGCAAAAATTTGATCCGCACGCCCGAAAGTGCATCTTCATTGGTTATCCTCACAATAAAAAAGCATACAAATTATTTGATATAGATGTAGGCACTTTTTTTACAAGTCGAGATGCCACCTTCCATGAAAGTGTTTTCCCATTCTGTCAACACTCTCAGACACAATCCTCACATCCATTACAAGATATTTTGCCCGCCATTGACATTGACTTACCCACTCCTGTCCAACATTCACTTGATCCACCATCGTCTCCTACTTGTCGCAATGCACCTGAACCTGAACCTCCAATAGATCAACCTTCTTCTCCCACGCTAGAAAGTCCTCCACCCATTACCGAACCTTCTCCAGCCAACCTTCCTATTCGACGATCAAGTCGCACATCAACCCCACCTTCCTGGCTTCAAGACTACGTAACGGTATCCCAAGCCAATCATTTGACCACTACCCAAGACTGGCCAAATGGAACTAGGTATCCTATGCATCATTTTCTTTCTAATTCATGATTTTCTTCTACACATAGTGCATATCTTGCTAACATCACAGCCACCAAAGAACCTCACACTTATGCTCAAGCTATCCTTGAACCAAATTGGTAAAAAGCAATGGACGAAGAGCCATGGTTGTCAAACTCGCGAGTCTACGTAGACTCGTGGGAGCTCCGTAGACTCGACTCGTAGACTCGTAAGAGTCTACTTTCATATTAAAAAAAAATAGTGTAAATAACTACATTTAGTCCTGAATGATAATTAATAATATACCAAATCATCTAACTTCAAAGTCTCAAATAAAGAAGGCCATACAAATACTACAAAAGTTAAATTGTTCAATTCAAGTCATAGAAATTAAATAATTAGAAATTCAAATTTCTATGTCCAATCCTCTAATGATATCCTCTCCTCCATCATCTCCATCATCATCTCCATCATCATCTTCATCATCATCTCCATCTTCATCTTCATCTTCATCCACATTGACATCAAAAGTCAAATTTTCAAGATCAAATGCATCTAGAGTTGGAACTGTTATTGCCGGATTTACGTGAACATTTGCATCTTGAACTTGATCAATCTCATCAATATTATCTCCCTCTTCAGTTATCCATTCATCATCTGATTGAATATCATCAAAGGGAAGAGCAACTGTTTTTCTAATTTGCTTGTTACTCAACTTCAAGTTGTACATGACATACACCAAATCATTCATCTTTTTTTTATGTAAACGGTTTCTTCTCTTTGTATGAACCTATATTAAATAGGAAATTTAATAACTAATCATATAAAACTAAATAAAGAAATTATAAATAACTTCAATTACCATTTCAAATGAGCTCAAATTTCGCTCACATCCAGAAGAGCTACAAGTCAAGCTTAGAATTCGAATAGCAAACCTCTTCAACTCTGGAGTTCTATACCCAAACATCTCCCACCATTCTCCAGGAAGTATTGTTTTTCTACTTTCCTTTGCGTCATCCATTGCAAAGGCTCCTGTACCAAAATGATACTCAACAAGTTGCACATTAATTATCCTTCTTTCTGCAGCATCCTTAACCAATCTTCTCATGGATGTATACAACCCTTCTTTCACCTCAGGATCATCAGATCTAAACTCAGGTTCATAATAGAATTGGGGATTGAGATAATATGCAGCTGCATGCAGAGGCCTATGAAGTTGATTATCCCATCTTGCATCAATTATTTTCCAAACCTCTTCATAGCTACATACATTCATTCAATAGTAATCAATACCAACCAACCAACTATCATATAAGTAATAGAAGAAGAAGGAGTAATTTAATTTTTAAAGAGAAAGCTATAAAATTTTTACCTTTTCTTAACATGATTAAAATTGTTCTTAATCTTCACCTTTGCCCGATCCATCTCTTCATATATGAAACCCATTGCAGGTTTTGCATCTGAATCCACCAATCTTAGGACCACCATAAGAGGGGCAGCAACTTTGAGGCACGTGGAGATATTCTTCCAAAATCGGCTGTCTAATATCATATTTTCAACCTTTTTCCCCTCTTTTGAAGTTCCAAATTTGCTTGTTTTCCATTCTTCAGAACTGAACATGGTCAATAATGAGGCTTTCAATTCATGAAGACAACCGAGAGTTAAATAAGCAGTGGCAAATCTGGTCACACCCGGTCTTATCAAGTCTCTTTCTTTCGTGAACTTCTTCAACATGCTAATTAGCATTGATCTGCCATAAATATATGTGGTGATCTTTCTTCCTTTCTTGATAGTAAGTTCATGGACCTTCAACTTCTTTTCAAAATCTTCAAAAATCAAATCAATGCAGTGTGCAGCACATGGGGTCCAATACAAATGCTCCGTTTTTTGCATCAACAACTCTCCAGCTGCCTTGAAATTTGCAGCATTATCAGTCACCACCTGCACAACATTTTCTTCTCCAACTAATTCAACAACGTCATCCAACATTTTAAAAACTTTATCTGTTGTTTTTTATATGTCTGACGTGTCCAATGAATACATAAAAACAGTCCCTTTAGGACTATTCACCAAGAAGTTGCAAATAGAACGCCTCTTTTTATCTGTCCACCCATCATACATGATTGTGCAACCTGTTTTCTTCCACTCTTCCTTGTATTCTTGAAGCACTAAATCAGTTTTGTCAATTGCTTGCTTCAATAGTTTTTCTCTAATATCATGATAAGTTGGGGGTTTATAGCCAACTCCATATTTTCCAATCATTTCACACATCTTTGCAAAAGCTGGATTTTTAATTACATTAAACGGAATGGCACTTGTGTAAAACAATTCAGCAACTTGAGCATCCACTTCTTCTTTATAACCTTTCTTCATCATTTGATTTATGGTAGCTTGAACTGCCCCCTACTACCAACTTTTTCTTTTCCTTTAGAACAAAATATACTTTGTCTTTCTTCAAGCCCCTCACATTCTCCATGCCCTTCTTCATCAATTATGTTTAACTTTCTTTTCTTCAATGAGGCTTGCTTAGCTTCTGCAACAACTTTTATCATCAAATCTCTTATTTCTTCTGGAACAGAAGAACAAGGTTCAGAGTCCTCTCTACTTCCAGCAAGATGGTGCTTGAATCGAAATATTCCTCCACTCACAGTCTTTGAACAATAGTTACACTTCACCTTTTTACCATTTCCATTAATATCTATCCCATGCTTCCATCCAATATCAGATCTATTTCCTGAAACATTTTTACTTCTATTAAAACTAGAAGTTGGAGTTAGATTGACCCCACTTGAATTTGATCCACTCCCTGACATTCCTTAAAAATTATACTGCTCCTCCCAATTCAATTTCTGCCCAAAAATAAATAAATTGCAGTAGCCCAATAAAAATAAATTGCAGCAGCCCAACAAAAAAACAATAAAATTTGAAGTCTATATCCTCTATTCTGCAGTAGCCCAATAAAAATAACAAAACCCTAATCCCCTAAATCACACTACATAGCAATGTAACCCTAATTTCAAAGCACCCATCCATCTCTAACCTTGTTTGAAGAACGACACACCACAGCCACCGCACGATCACCTTAGCCACCGCACAAAGACCACCACGCGACAGCTCCACTCGATCGCACCGCCGCTTCGCTTGATCGCGCCGCTCCGCTCAATCGCGCCGCCGCCGCTCCACTCGCAGAAGACGCACTCGCAGAAGACGCTCTCGCAGAAGACGCAAAGGGATTGCGAAATGCACGAAAACGAAACCCTAAGGTTGGTTCTTTTAATTTTCCCCCTTCAAAGTGACACTGTTTTAGGGTTTAAATTTTTTTTTGATTAAACTCGCCAAATCAGACCGGAATCGCGAGTTCACTCCGATCTCACCGAGTTTGCTCCGATTCTGCCGAGTTCGCTCAAAAGATGAGTTTGTAACCGAGTTAACTCGGTGAGTGCATGTAGGAACGTAAACTCGGACGAGTCAACGAGTTGACTCGTGAGTTTGATAACCATGCGAAGAGCTTTCTGCCTTGCAGCTAAATCAAGCATGGACCTTGACACCGTTACCTGTTGGGCAGAAACCCATCGGATGCAAATGGGTCTATAAAATAAAGTACAACTCAGACAGTAGCGTCGACAAATATAAGGCACGCCTTGTCGCAAAGGGGTACACTCAGATTGAAGGTGTTGACTATTCTGAAACTTTTTCATCAACAGCAAAATTAACAACTTTGAGGTGTCTCCTTACCATTGCAGCAGCCAAAAATTGGTTTACTCACCCGCTAGATGTGCAAAATGCCTTCTTACATGGCACATTGCATGAAATTATTTACATGAACTTGCCACCTGGGAATCATCGATAGGGAGAGAACATTGTATGTCGACTCAACAAATCCCTTTATGGTCTTAAACAGGCATCCCGGACATGGTTTGCAACATTTTCTCATGTGATTAAATCTGTAGGATTTCAACAGTCCAAGACAAACTACTCTCTATTCACAAGACAGAATAACTCATCATTTACTGTCCTTTTGATTTATGTGGATGATATTTTTTTGACAGGAAATGATTTGACAGAAATTCAGCGTGTTAAAGATTTTCTATTACAACAATTTCGCATTAAAGATCTTGGAGACTTAAAATATTTTATAGGAATTGAATTTTCTCGTTCCAAAGCTGGTATTTACATGTTACAAAGAAAATATGTGCTTGATATTTTGCAGGATACAGGACTCACAGGTGCTCGTCCAGACAAATTTCCAATGGAGCAAAACTTAAAACTCACACCAAATGGTGGAGAGTTGTTAAAGGATCCAGTCAAATACAGGCGACTTGTGGGACGACTGATATACCTCACGGTTACTCAGCCTGACGTAGTATTTTCGGTTCGGACCCTAAGTCAATATATACAGGCTCCGCGGAAACCTCATTGGGATGCTGCAATTCGAGTCCCAAAGTACATCAAAGGATCACCAGGACAAGGATTGTTATTGCCATCTGAGAACAATTTGACATTGACAGCTTATTGCGACTCAGACTGGGGAGGTTGTCAGACAACTCGGAGATCAGTATCTGGGTATTGCATTTTTCTTGGTTCCTCTATTATCTCATGGAAATAAAAAACACAGACAAACGTATCAGGATCATCAGCGGAAACAGAATACCGCGCGATGGCCAATACTTGTTTGGAGATAGTTTGGTTACGATATCTGTTGCAGGATTTAAAGATGCCATGTAACTTGCCTGCTCAACTTTTCTGTGACAATCAAGCGACATTACATATAGCAACAAACTCAGTATTTCATGAACGCACAAAACACATTGAGATAGACTATCACATTGTGCAAGAAAAATTACAAGCCAGCATAATCAGTCCTTTATATGTATCGACACAGTATTAGCTCGCAGATATTTTTACGAAGGCACTGGGTAAGGAACAGTTTTTGACGCTGCGACAAAAGTTGTGGGTTCATGATCTTCACCTACCAACTTAAGGGGGAGTATTAAGGAAATAATAATTATCAAATTATACACAATAATTGTATACAATTATTGTACGATATTGTGCAATATTATATGCAATTATATGCAATTAATTTAATAATGATAGAATCCCATGATTAGTGAATCCCTACTTAATTAGCTTGTAATTTGGAGAGAGAAAGTCTCCATAAACTTATATATATTTGCTATACATTGAGTGATGTAAATACACACAAGAGAATAAGAAATCTCTTTTTCTTACCATCTTCTTATATATCATTTTCTTATAGAAAATTCTAAAAGAGAAGTGGAAAACGAAGATCTTATTCCAAAAAGAAAAATCAAGAATCGATATAAGACATTCTGGAAAAGGGGAATCTGAAAGATAAAATATTACTTATGGAAATGTGAATCCAGAAGGAATATTTTCTGGATTTGATGCAAACCCGGTCTTGCTCCATTCCTTTGTTTTTTAATTGCCTTTGGATGAAGTTTGATGTTACCTTGTGGAAGTTGTGAAGAAGTGAATTTCCAATGGTGAAATGTGGTGAATCCATGGAGAAGGAAGTCTAGAAGAGGTGAGGCTAACTTCTAGAAGTACCTAGGCTAGTCACAAGTAAATGTGCTAAAATAGAGTGAACTTTGACAAGTAGAAATGTCTCAAAATTTGAACAATACTAAAATCAATGTTGAATTACAAGAGATCTATCACACTTATTTATAGTGCTAATGGCAGTGAAGTTTCACATTTTATCCCCAAAAACTCTCTACTCCCATGGTGACAAATGACTTCCTTTCATTGGATCAAATCCTCTCAAATTAAAGGTTGATAGTGACCTTTCTTCATTGGTGGAAAAATCCTATACATTGAGAAGATGACATGTGGACCTTCATGCCTTCATTGCCTATGCTTAGGTGGACTCCTCATGCTTCCTATGTCATGCTTAGATGTCTCATGCTTTCACCTAGCCGTTCCATGCTTCTCTTTTACCCTAGACGGCCTAGGGTTGCGTTGGACCTAAGGAGACCCAATTGTTACCCTTGTTAGACTTTATTTTCATATTTACACCTTACTCTATATGCCAATAAATGGCCTATGAAAGTTATCCCAAACAAGCAAGCGTAAATAAAACATGCACTACTCTATACAATTTTTACAAAACTAAGAAGAAGAAAAAACTATTCAATTATAAGTGTTCCTCTCCAATAAAGCTCCTTATGCTTATATCTTCTTAGTGAATGGTTTTGAGGTTGGATGGTTTCCATAAGGATTTTCCTTTTGGAAGAGAATTTATCATTTATTATTTTCCTTTCCGGAAGCCATATTTTCTCTTTTGGATTCGTTTTTCTGAAATGTATTATATGGATTTCACATTTGCCTTTATGGAATGATACATTTTTTTCTATTTTTGGATTTGTATTTCTAACATGTGTTTTTTTGGAGGCAGGAGTATGATGAATACACTAGTTTCATACACAAGGGTATCAGGGAGGTTGATGTGTGGGATGGGCTAGATGATGTTGATCTTGAGCAGTCAATATTTTATAACGCATTAGATAATGACTGTAAGGCACATCAATGTAGTGAGGCGTTTACCATGGATAAAGTAACGTTAAAGGTCCAAACTATTTAGATATTGTGTATGTGCGAAGTGTATTTTGTGAATGATATCTAAAGTTGACATATATTATTATAGGTATTTCCTACTCAAGATGACCTGTTGAAGTGGGTGAGAAAGGTTGTTCGTGATTTTGGCTTTATTAATGTTGTATTTAGGTTACATACATGGAATGGGAAACCATGGGAAGGATGACGTATGTATTATTAGGTTGTGAGAGAAGAGGTAAATATAGATGGTATAAAAAGGACATAGAGGTCACTCATAGTGGAACTAAAAAATGTGACTATACTTTTAGATTGTGAGGGGAACCGATAAAAGGTAGTGAATGATGGATGGTGAAATTAATTTGTGGGTTTATATAATAATAACTTGGTAGAGACATTGGTAGGTCATCTGTATGTTGGAAGGTTAATAACTAATGAAAAGGTTATGCTTGTGGATATGAAAACGAGTTCAGTGAAGTCTAGAAATATTTTGCTAAAAATGAAAGAAAGAATGAGAAGAATGTGACCATCATAAAGCAAGTTTATAATTCCATGAATTTTTATTGAAGATCAGAGCGAGGTCACAAAACTAAAATGCAACAATTGATGATGTTACTTGAGTGAGACATGTATGTGTATTGTTGTAAGTTTTATGAGGTTTCAAACATTGTGCAAGATATATTTTGGATATACCTGATTCAATGAAACTACTGAATTTCTTTAACATTGTATTATTGGTGGATAATACCTACAAAAGTAGCAGGTATAGGATGTCTTTACCTAAGGTTGTTGATATTACATCAACGAGGTTGACCTTCTTTGTTGCATTTATTTTACTAGCATCTGAACAGGAAAATAACTTTGTCTAGGCCCTTGAGAGACTTAAAGGGTTATTTTTTAGAGTTAATCCATACCCTAAGGTCATGGTAAGTGATAGAGGTATTGATTAATGAATGCAATAAAATTTGTGTTTCCCAAAGTTGGTGCATCCAAGAGAGGCATGAGATCAAGTGATGGAAGCTTGGGGATCTGTTGTAGATTGTGATAATGTAGAAGCCTTTGAACATCATGCACATGCATTTGAAGTTGTTTGTTCTCCATGGCCTATATTTTTTGAATATGTGAGTTATACTTAGTTACATCCAAACAAGGAAAAATTTGTTAAGACATGGATAAATAGGATGATACACATGGGCAACACAGCAGGTAACAAGTATGTACGTTTGTTGCATGTCTTTCTTTTCCTTTGTAGTTTTTAGGCTACATATTGGATTTACAAGCATAATATTTGTTTTCCTTTGTAGGATTGAGGTTTCACATTGAAATCTAAAGAGAATGCTTCTGAACTCCATGAGAGACTTATTATTTTTTTGGCATTCCATGAACAAGATTATTATCTTGCAACATAACGCAATTAAAGATTCATTTGAAAAGAGTCTTCATGAGGTGGGACATCTATTTAACGTGACAACATACAAAAAATTGCTTGGGTTTGTGTACAAATATGATTTACAACATATCATGGAAGAGAAATATAAAGTTAAATATGTTGGCTTCGATAAAGATCGGTGTGGATGTACCCTTGGATCTACACATGGTATTCCCTATTCTTGTGAATTGGCTTCCTTTGGTGTGGGTAGCATACCACTACAATCAGTGCATGTGTTATTGACCCAATTAAGGTTTTTAGATATTCCAAGTGATGATTGTTCATCAGAGTTGTCAATCCAAAAGTAGTTTGATGTCATCATGAAGTACTTTAAAGAGGTTGATAAATGCTAGTAAGGTTAACACTGAGAATAAGTTGCACAAAATTAAATATCTAGATAATACATCTTTGTGCGCACCACATGAGAAGGTCAAAAAAAAGATGTTGAACAAGTAGATGCGTTACATTCATAACATGATTGTTCTTCAACAATAAAATCTAGCAAGGGATTCATCCAATACATTTCTGCAACTAAATCAATCCCTTTGCTAGATCAATTTTCTGTAAGGTTTCATCCATACTCAAATGTTTAGTTCTACACAGGCATAATGAAGTACTAATTTCACCATATACACTTTTATACTCCATTCAAAATTTAATTTTCACCTATTAGATACAACTTTAAGTACTGATTATGCCTAAACATACATTTACTGTACCTTTATTGTTGTTATAAACTGCACCCCCAATATGACATTCGTGCTCTGAAATATACCAACACCTGAATTTAACCACAAGATAGGATATATCATTTAGTATCTCTTCTTAATGCTTCATCAGTAAGTTGTCGATGCCTTCTATGGGTACATCAAAATATTTAAAACAAAAAATGAATTCAAAATAATGCAAAAGAAAATTAATTCAAACACATATAAAGTGTCTGTTACAACCTAGCAAACAAAAGACCTACTTAGCTACATTTAAAATTTAATTTTCAAATCTTAACTATAACTTTCAGTACTAATTGTGCCTAAATCTCTTCAGAATTAGATTTGTCAAAGTCATCTCTAAAGCCATCTTCACTTTCTCCTTCTTCATTGTCTTCTTCCAATTCATTTGTTTCTTCATCCATTTGATTTTCAAACAATGATGTATTGTTTATGTCCACTTCTTCAAGCTCATCCTCTAAATATTGAATCTAGAAACTTGTTCAACTTCAATCACTTCATTAACATGTTAAATTTCATCAACTTGGTATGGCACTTCCACTTATACATTATCATAATCTATACGACCTTTTGGCTTTGTTTTGATTGCAACACACCAACCACAGTTGTTTGTGCATGATGCTGGATATGGTACATAATAAACTTATCGTACATTATGTGCAATGATAAAAGGATCAAATGACACATATCTTCTATCCATTCAAATATCCAAAATACTATATTTGGAATCCACTATTGCACCTCTTCTTGATGGATCAAACCAATCATAGTAAAATAATACAACTTTTTTATCTGAGGTTGAAGAATTGTACTCCACCTCCTATATGTGTTAAGTCACACCACGGTAATCATCCTTACCTCCTTTTGTAAGATCCTTTACATGAACCCACTATTTCTTGTTCTCTTTCCCTTGCTCCATGCACGAGTGTGGAAATTTTACCCACTCAAAAAGAATGTGTGTCATTCTTTTACACACCTTAAAGGACCAAGTGATAAATCACTAAGGTGTGTGTTCCTCACACTTAAAAACTCTTTATGAACCTATAAATATATCAGTGTCAACTTTTTAACCAAATGCTTAAACAAGTCAAGAAAACATAAATTATAGAATTTGAATATACATACTTGTCCCCTAAACCACAAAGGGAAGTATGCATGTATATCAGTCGAAGCATTTGATTCAGTAATTTGATTGGAATGTAAGAAGGAGTTGTCAATAGATGTCAATACATTAGGTTAACGATAAAAAATGATAATTTAATTAATGAATAATTATGTTTTAAGAGAATATTTTGGTTGACACTTACTATGAGTTGAGTGTAACCAACAAGTGAACTCCCTCCCAAAATGACATCTAGGTTTATCAAAGACCGATAACGTTGATGGAAGCCTTTCACTTTTAAGTTTCAACTTCATTTCTAGTATTTTGTGGTCTTAACATAAAGTTGTTGAAATAGTGTGAACGAAAGTGAGTTGTCTCACAATGTAAATAGATCCTTCTACCTTAGCCTTATTCTTTACTAATCATTTAGCATATCCTATGAATCTATAAATCAAACAAATATGTTATGATTGATAATTATAATTCACAAATGTGAAGACTATGAGCTCTTATCATTACCTTTCAAATGGGTACATCCATCTATACTGGACATGACCACCAAGTCTCGCTTCATATGCTAGATGAACGGAGAGATGTTCCATAAAATCAAAGAATGTTGGGGAAAATATTCTTTCCAACTTGAAGAGGAAGATTGGAATGTTTTGTTTCATCCTAAAAAACTTGATGACTTTTTACGGCAAGTGTATCATGTCAGAAGTAATAAATTTGTCCCTAAGGACGAATATTGAACCCACAAGGAGCAATTAAATTCTCAAGTATAATATTCACTAAATATAAGACTATGTAAAATTTTGTTGGAAAGGTTGTTTGTATGGTGAATTTGAAAGAAATTAAATAAAGCAAAGTAAAATATTGGTATGAGTTAATTGGGAAAATTGGAATTGGGTTCATCCTTCTCACTCTATTATATTTTTTTTTAAAAGATTATAATATTCAATCTTGATTGATATTGATGCACATATAAAAATTATTCATACATTCCTCGCATACAAAATTATTAAGAGAATTTCCTAGATATCGATTCCTCATATATTTATGAAAACTCCTTATCATTACAAAAAAATTGTTAGAATTAATGGCCAAAACAAGAAGGGGTGAATTGTTTTTGAAAGATTTTTGCAAAGATTGAAGGTAGAGTGAAAAGCTATGAAGAATCAATCAATTGAAAATTTTGTTCAACTAATAAAAAAATGTTTTAAGTTTGATTCTAGAAAATCAACCAGTTGTTTTCATGAAACAATCGATTGTTTATACCAACATAATTGAAAAACAATGTTAAAATAATTTATGAGTGTAGGGATAGAGAGAATCACACAAGATGTTTATATTGGTTCACTCTTAACCAAGAGCTACATCCAGTCCTCAACTAACCACTGAGAATTCACTATGTAATCAAACCTAGATTACAAACCACACACCAAGAGTGATGATCTAGAACCCCCCAATAACACACACCACTCCTTGGCAACACAAAGTTTCCAGAAAACACCTTTCTGAAACTGCACTACACTCCAATACAGAAATAAAATATTCAAAGAGGAAAAGAAATAGAATTCATCTGGATAATCAAAGCTTAAGTACAAAACCCAATCCTATTCCACACACTTGAGATGATCCAAAGCCTTTGAAATCTTGAAAAACATTTTTTTATTAATATCTCCTTTTTTTAGTTAATGCTAAGGAGCGTTATACAACCTTTATATGACCTCAATCAAGTGGTCAAAGCAGTTAAATCAAAAACCAAAAGCAGTTGGAATCATTTAAAACAATTTAAAACACTTAACAAAATTTTGTTAAGGTTTTCATAAAAACAACCAGTTGATTTATCGAAACAATCGGTTGATTTTGTTTGACAGCAAAGACAAAACAAATCTAAGCTTTTCCAAACCGTTTTAAAAATCACTAAGTGTCAAACAACAGGTTGATTCATCATTTCAACAAGTTGAAATTTCACAGCCTTTTAGAAAACCCATCTTTTCAAAAAGATAAAGATCCAAATGAACTTGGATCATCTTAAGGAGTGAATTAACAAGTCAAAAACTACTAAACAACACACACACCCAGCAGCAAGGTCTTCAAGCTTTCCTCATGGATTTGGAGACATCAAAGCATCTTGTTCAACACAAATGTTATAAATAAATTAACATTTCAAATCTATTCTTAACATTCAAATATATTAAGCATTATCATTTAGGTCAAATGCTTCAAAGTACTTTCTAGTCAAATCTAAGGATCAAAATCATGAATAATTCAAACTTTGAGAATAAAATGGTAATACCAATCATTAATCAAGAACTAAATATTATAGATAAATATCACCTCAATGCATAAGAGTTTGAACAAATTTCTCCCTATCCCAAAAGAAGAATTAGCCACTCATATTGGCCATTACAAGCATGGAAAGCAAGAAAAGAATATCCAAGATGTTTCTCCTTGATGGCTTCCTCCTCTAGGGTTTTCTATCTCTATCTATTTTTCCAATGATGTCTAGGATTATGCCTCACGCCTTCTATTTAACCTAGTGTAGTTTGGGCTAAGTGACATATGGCTTAAGTGATTTATTACTTGCTTAAGCGAGTTTGACGAGAAAAACTCAACTTCATTATAGTGAACTTGCTTGGGCGAGTTCCTCTAGAGTGATCTTGCTTAGGCAAGTTTTGAGCGAATTTCCAATGTTTCAACTTTTCTTTTTTATATTGTACCTCTCCTTTAGCCCTTTCATCTCCATAGTACCCTAGAATCTTGAAATTAACAAAAATTTGAGAATAAATCATTCTTATTCATTTTATAATCACAAAATATGTAAAAGGGTTTAAATTCCTAAATTAGGGGTTGAATTATAGTTATTTTATCAATAAAAATCCATAAGTATCAATCTTTTAATATGAAATATTACTAAAATATGACACTTATAAGTAAGGTCATCCTCCTTCAGTGTTGTAGAACACAAATCTTTGAAAAAATGACTTACCTCGATAATGAGATTTAGAACATGAGTTGGTAACGAACTAAATGATATAGGAAGTAGACATTCCATGAATACATGACAATCATGACTTTTCATCCCAAGCACTCTTCCCCCATTGGCAACAATACATCTTGTCAAGTTGGAAGAATATCCTTCAGGCATCCTAAGATCCTTTAGCCGTTGACACACATGTTTTATTTGCTCAACTACAAGTGTGTAATTAGCTTTTCACTTGAACATCTTTCCATTATGATATGACTTTAGCTCTAAGTCTCTTCGCCTACAATACAAACTTAAGTCCAGTTGTACCTTTTCATTGTCCTTTGTCTTCCCACTCACATTCTTCACATTGTTAAAGATGTTATCAATTTTTTTTTCAATATGCATAACAGTAAGATTATGCCTTAACATATTATCTTTCCAATACGGACAATCCCGAAAGATGCTTCTTTTTGTTCAGTTGTGCCACTCCCCGTAACCATGTATTCTTTGCACACCACTTTCAGTTACTTTAGGATAAGTATTGACTCTATTCCAAACTTGTGTAGGTGTCAACCAAGGTGGTGGAGGATCCATTGTCAATATATCCTTTCTTGAACACTTTCCTATTCCTCCTAAATGCATGATCATTCGATAAAAACCTATGATGTGAGTCAAACCAAGAATTTCCCCTATGATGATCTAAATGCCTTTGAATGCTACATGCAATATAGGCATGCAAATTTACCATGTGTTTCCCAACCAGACAACATAACGAAAGTAAGAAAATCATTAATCGTTCACTTTAACATCACCCTCATCATGAAGTTTTATTTCCTCGAAATATCGTATGTTAGGAAACCACTCCACAATTTCTTCAAGTCATATGTCAAGGGCTCTAAAAAAACATCAATACCAACCTTTGGATAGAATGGCCCTGGTATGATACAACTAAAAAACATATAAGGTTTAGACATGCACATTTATGGAGAAATATTTTCTAGGGTCAAAATTACTGGCCAACATGAATATGGTGCATTTAATGCTTGTAAATATGGGCTAAAAACATCAGAGCATAAACTCAATCGTACATTGCATGCCTCTATAGAAAAATCGGGATATACTCTATCAAAGTGCTTCCAAGCCTCACCATCACATGGATGGTGCAAAACACCATTATTGGTTATGTTATCATAGTTCCATGTCATTTCTCCCACAGTCTGTGTTGAAGAATACATTCCTTGTAACCTTGGAATTATTGGCAAATAGAACATTGTCTTTACAGGAACTATTTTTTTGTTACTAGCTCCAGTGTTATGGTGGCGATACCTTGGCTTATGACAAAATTTGCATTCAAGCAACACTCCGTTTTTACCGTATTCATTATCATAAAAGAGCATGCAACCATCCACACAACAATCAATCCTCTTAGCCCTTAATTTCAACTTTGACACTAACATTTTTGCACCATGATAAACTTTAACCTTTAATTCCAATTGGATTTGCAAGCTAATAGCCTAACACACATTGATAATTTGAAGTTTGATGCCCCTTCATACCACGGAATATTTGCATCCAACAAAAGCGTATAAAATCTTTCAATTTTTTTATTCGGAGGCTCTTCCATGTTATCTAATTTGGTAGCTAGAATGACTCTTTTGCCTAAAAGCATGATTCAACATCTCTTCCATCAACATAAATTGGTCATCTTGTAACTGATTGTGCACACCAACCATTCCCAAACCCATGCAATTATCATCATTATTGATAACACCTTCTACCATATGTTTTCCATGATCAATCCAAATTCAATAATTTGTCATGAAACCATATTTGTAGAGTTGAACCTTGACAAGTCTTTCCTCCAAAATCCTTGTGCAATGACACTTACTACACGGGCATCAAATTCCCCCATCATTGTGATAACAGTCTTGTTGGCAAACTTTGGTTATAAACTCTTCACTTCTCAATATAAAAGACTCTTTCAAAGCACATCTTTCTTTATATCATACATTCATGCACGATTTGATGAAAATTGATTCATATTCTATATATAAAACAATTGACAAAAAGTCACCAACTCATTCAATAGTGTTGAACATTGATAATTTTTTCCCACTTTCTTATGTGTGTATCTATGTAACTACACATTCAATCACAACAAAAATATTTTTCGTGTTCAATTCAAGACAAACATGTTACAAGGTTACCTCCAATTGTAGTACAACAAGCAAGAAGTAGTGGTGACTTCACATAACAATTGAAACCAGTAGTGCATAATGGGGGCGAAGCTTTAAAACACAGTGCATATATAAAAAGCATGGTGCAAACAGAAAGGGTTTGGGAGTGAAAATATTAACATGAGGGTCCAAAAAGCAATTGATACGTGAAAAATAAAACATTAGAATCATGAACCAAACCTGTGGACCCCACCAGCCTTTAAAATTGGTACCAAAAGGAACCTCATTTATAGTAGTTGCACGTGAATCTGCACGTGAATGAAAAAGGGGAAGGGTGATAACAAATTGGCAATGAAAGGTGCAGGGAGAATGTTGTCGCAGTGCATCAATTGTTTTGTTGAACAAATCTTTACAGTCTCGAAGCTAAAGAGAAGAAGCCATGTGCCATATGCCATGATTTATTTTTTCCAACACTTATCTTTGTAGTTTGAGACTTGAAATTCCACTGAATAAAATACTATGAAGTAGTTATGGGGTTCGTAAGGAGCAGTGATTACATTATAGACACATGGTTTTCAATGAGTGATAGTAGTTCAATTAAAATACTATCAAACATTAACTAAAAAATCTACCAACAACCAATCAAAACTATAATATATGTAACTGAAAAATAGCTAAAAATGATAAAATATATATAACTACAAATCCAGCAAGAAAGCAATAAAAAACAGTCAAACCAAATACACCTAAGAAAATATGTAATGACATACCTTAGTGCTCCTAGACTTTTACAACTGGACTAGCTTTCAACCTTTTTCTTCTCTGACAACAACAAAAGCTTTTGGTATAAATAGCACAAACAAACATACTTGAAATTGAATATTTCTACTATATAATAAATTGAAATAATATTATATAAATATTATAGAATCGAGATTTGAATCGTGAATTTTTTTAATTTTTTTAATCATAAATTGTTTTTTTATTTTTTAATAGTGAATCGAATCTTATTAATAAGTAAGATATATAATAAAAATTTAAATAATTATTTATAAAAAATAAATATAACATAAACATTTTTTATTTTAAAATACAGTTTTTAAAAAAAATATCTTATATAATAAAATAAAAAAAATACTGAAATGATTTTATATAAAAAAAAAAAGAAAACTTGAATAATTAAAATAAAATAAAAAAAGTGGTTTACCTTTTTTAAAAGGTGGGTTAGCTTTTCTAAAAGGTAAAGCCTTTTAAAAAATGTTAAGTGAAAAATGTTTTTATTTCTTAGGTTATGTGTGGTTTAATTTAAATATTAAAAACCAATAGTTCAGTGAAAATTTTTTGAACTTATTAGGTTAGGTGTGGTTTAATTTAAATATTACAAATCTAGTTCAGGAGTAGTTCTTCTTCGAGAATCTCTCGTGGCCTTTCTTTTTTTTTCTGGTGAAACTCCATCTTCTTCGGTGATTGTTACGTTATCCTCACATTTCCTCACTTTTCTTCTTCTTTCACTATTCTTCCTCTCACTTGTTCCGCCACTTTTCTAACTTTTCTTCTTTTTCTCTTCTCTTTTCTTCTCCACTGTCGTTCTTGACTTGAATCGGAAATCACGAAACAAAATCGAGAATTCCAGATTCACTCAATTCATGTCACGATTCACACCCAAAAACGATACATCTTTTGATCTGAATCGGCAACATTAAGTTTTGATTCGAATCTTACGATTCAAACGATTCTAACTACCATGATTATAAGTGTGTTAGATTCAGGTAATGGACTTAACTAGCCTACAACTTGCTCACTAGACCATCACAAAAGATTTAAATTGTTATTAATTAATTAATCAATCAATTTAGGGTAATGCATGCATCTGGTGAAATTTTTGCCCCTTAAATCTTAGATGATGTTCAATTTGTAAATGTTATTCGCTAGAGTCTTTTAATAAAATAGAAAATATTATAATCTGTATTGAAGCAACATGTCAATAATATATATAGCCTTATTCGGAAAGCTTTTAGTGATGTGTATAGCTTCTCATAGTCACAATATACTACTACCAGAGTAAGGAATCTCCAATTGGGGTACACTAAAAACACCAAAATCACAGAAAAACCAAACTGGTGAACAAAACCACATGGATGACTTTTAGATGGAAAAAGAAACAAAAAAGCAAAACATGAGGGCATTAAAGTACATTGGTATTCTTGAGTTATGGCCACTCCTACATCATAGACACCCTACCAAGGTAGTCAAAATCAAGATCTTACTTACGATCAAAAAGATAAACATAAATTGTAAATTGAAAGATCATAACACGAATCTTAAAATTCTACAAATTTTATGAAAACTATACACATACATAAAATCATTATATCTCACTCAAAATTCATAATTGAACTTCATAATATATAAAAGAGTATATAATTAAGTGTAAACACCACATCCTATAAGAGTAATTATTTACTAGTTACAAAACAGTGAGAAAATAATAATCTTGTAAGTAAAATTCATATTTAGCTGCATGATTTCCATCTCCTTCATCATTCAAATTAGTCATGTCTAAGTCGTGACTATGAAAAGATTCATGCCCCTCTACTTCGATTGGAACCAAGTTTTCATCCAAATCAAATGTTTCATTATGCTCATGTGCTCATCTTCCATAATCCACTCCTCATCGAATGAACAATCATCAATATTAATTTGAGTTGGTCTTCTTGTTTGCTTCTTCTTAATTAGCTAATTTTGAAATAGCCATAACAAAAACAACATCATTCATTATGCTTTGCTTTAGCCTATTTCTTCTCTTTGTGTGGACCTAAACAAATGCAAAGAAAAATATTATAAGCAATTAGGGGATTAGTAGACTACTAATTTTATTCTAGAGATATATTTTAACATTAACTTACTATCTCAAAGGAACTCTAGTTACGCTCACATCCGAAAGAGCTACATGTCAAGCTCAATACATGAATGGCAACTTTTTGGCATTCTAGATACTCATCACCATAAGACTCCCACCAATCTGTTGGAGTCTTTAAATTGATTGACCTAGTAGCCAAGGGACAACCAAAAATTTTTACTTGTTTTTTGAAATCATCAATTTGAACATCAATGAGAGTTTGTTCATCCTCATCCTCCACCATCCTAGGTATGCATTCCATTAGACCTCGTTTCACTTTCAAATTTGCTTTAAATCCAAGACGATAATGCATTTGAGGGTTAAGAAAATAGCCTAAAGCATGTAAAGGCATATGGAGTTGTTTGTCTCACCTTTCATCAATGATGTTCCACAAAGGGAAATAGTTAACCAAAAAATATTACATTGAGTTAGTTTTGTGTTTTTTTAATTTCAAAATCACTATCTCAACAAACAAATACATAAAATACATTTTTTTTGACACCATTGAAAGTCTTTTGTAACTTCTCTTTAGCTTGGTCCATTGCTTCATAAATGAAACTTATAGTTGACTTTTTATCTGAATCAACCAATTGAAGCACTTCAATGAGAAGTAATGCACCCTTCAAACATGTTATGATATTCTTCCAAAAATTTTGGTCTAAAACCACATCTTCAATTTTTTTTCCATCATTTGTTTTAGCATACCTGCTAGACTTCCATTCATCACTAGTAAACATTCTAATTAAAGCTCCCTTATTCTCATGGAGGTACCTTAATTTCAAGTAAGATGTAGCAAAGCAAGTAATAATTGGCCTTACAAAATCTCTTCCCTTTGTGACATGTTGAAGTAGAGATATTAGAGAAGATCTTGAATGGATAAAGGTAGTAACTTTTTTACCTTTTGGAATGGTTTGCCATTTCCTCATCATCCATACTAAGACTTGATTTTTCATATTTAATTTTTGTTGCAAACCAACAACAATTTTCCATATTTCCTTTTTAACTTCATCAGGAGGATCCTTGCATGCTCCAACATCCTTTTGAGTACTAGCCAAGTGATGCTTCAGTCACCAAACTACCCCTGTTAATACCTTTAACAGTATTTGCATTGAAGCTTTCTTCTAGTATCCCCAACAACTGAGATACAATGTTTCCAAGCAATATCACTCCTATTTCCTATAGCATTTTTGGGAGTTACCGTCACAGGTATAGAAGTCATTTTAATTATGGGAATTTGGGACTGCAGTTTGGGTTACAATGAAAAAAAAATAGAGGAAAAAAGAAAACTGCACTTTGGTTGCAGTGAAAAAAACAGAGGAAGAAAAAAAATTACACTTTGGAATGTAATGCATGTACAATGAAATTAAATAGATGAGGGAAGGGGAAAGCGGGACCCATGACTTTTGATTGAAACTAATCACTACAATGGGAAAGTTGAAAGGAGGAAGCAATTAATTAATTTTAAAAAAATAATTAAAAATTAATTACCGTTGGAGAAGTTGTTAGGTTTCATTTCACTTATTTGATTTTGCTTCATTTCACTGTGCAGTAAGTAAGTGGTTTCATTTCATTATGCAATAACTAAGTAAGTAAGTGGTCATGTTTCACTTATTTAGATTTTTTATTTAATTGGGTTCGTCTGCTGTCTCCATCTTAAACAGAAAAAAACCCTAAAATCAACTATCCATCCATCTGCATTCGTGAAGCTGTCACACCACACCCAACTTTCAGCCACTGTGCCGCATAACATCGCAACACGGTAAACGTTGTCACATCGTTGTAAGAAATGTTAAATCTTTTATTAATTTGAATTGTATAAAAAATTAAAAAGTAATAATCTAAATAAATACTAAAAATATAATAATAATTAATTGTCTCCATAACACTAAAATCTACAATAATAAGAAAAAAGAAATTAAAAATAAGAAATAAATATATTAAAATAGAAAGAATAGTAGAAAATTAAAAAACTACAAACTAATTAAAGTATGTTATAACTCATAAATTAAAAATTCTTAAAATAAGATACTTTAAGAAACATAGCAATTTATGTTAATTTTGATCAAATTAGTTTATGTACTAACCAGATAAATTAATAGGTAATTTATTTCCCTTATCAAAGTATTTTAAGTTGACATTTGCATTTTCAACTATAGAGTGGAGCGCCTATTTGTAAGCAAAACTCTGATGAAAATATTGCTCCTTCTCGATTATATATGCTAAACAACCATCTAAATCAAAATACATAATATTCTACCATTCGATCATCTACTATGATGAGGACATTGTTTTCTCTTCCCATTGTAATAGTTATAAGTTCAAACAATGAAACATTATTAAATAGAACTCATTCAATTGGAACAAATTATAAAGAAATGGTTTTAACCCATGCCTTACTTTGACATGGTTTTGGCTTCGTCCCATTCAGTTTATGTACTGTCTTTCCACTGCTTCTTGTCATTGTACCTACAGTCAAATATCTTTCCAAACCCTCAAACTATTCAACAGCTTTGCAACTTATAAAACAGTATAAAGTAGATAAAACAAATATGACGCATTTCAAGGTTTCAGTCGAACCATCTAAAGCAAAAACCAAATTGTGCCTAAGAACATAATATATTTATATATACTATGACAAACCTAGTATGCCCCTCTTAGTAATGGATTTTGGATCTGTTTTATCCTATACAGAATGATGCAATCCCAAATCTTGAAAAGCACTAACAAATAAAGTACTGGAGAAAAGCATTGAGTGTCCAACCTCTTTCACCGAAAAAAAAAAGGATTAGCTTCTCCTCCATTCAATGCACATGTTGTATTTACTGAACATACAAGCACTTCTTCAAGTGGTTTGCAATTCCAAAAATCCAAAAAAACCACTTTGATGCTGCCAAAAATCCTGAATAACAGCAGCTCGTTTGCAGCATCTTTCTCTGCTTTCCTTCAGGCATAATTCCCTCTAGATATAATATATCAATGCAACCCTTTTAAAACTCTTCTACAAAATCACCACTTGTTGTCCAGATATCCCTGCTTAGAAATCCTGCAAATAAAAACACTTGGACTTTTCCCAACCTTTTAGTGCAGAATAATCAACAATAATGCTAAAGCATTCATAGTACCTCCAAACTAAGCATGTAAGTTTAAACAAATTTTTGGGTTAAAAATCCAATCAGGGAAACCAAAATCGAATTCAAGTAATTTATGTTTCAACCACAACCAACTTTTTAATTGAGCTTTTAACTGAGCTAGGTGAAAGAGAATAACACAAATTGTACTTTAAGCTAAACAAGTCATAGATTTATGACAAACTTCTTAATTTATTATACACTATTATTCTCCTCTACATGAGGACACAAACAAAGTTAACAAACCATAACTTCAATGCAATCCAATATGAAGGCTTTTCTATTTACTAATTAGGCACCTTAATATATCCCACTTGTTTGGAATTGGCCACTCTAGCAAGGGTTTGTAGATCATAAGCTATCCAACACCTAGAGTTCTCCCTGTGGTAGAAATAGCCAACACACTTGCAATCCTTAGTGCATTTGTTTCCGCAAGTACTTTCACTCACTTTACTTCCCTCAGTGTATTTGCTCATGTAATGTCTAACTCCTTCAACTTTGTAGTAGTGGAAATCACTTGCCTTGCATGATGTCACAGGCTTGGCAGTGCAGTTGTTGCTCCATCCAAATAGTCCATTTTCCAATGGACAAGCCACACATTGCTCATTCTGACATAGCCCAAGATTCCCACACTTCTCAGGCCATTGGCACTCAGTCTCATCATGAGAATCTCTGTCAAAGAGAGTGTAGGTCACTTCCCAAACACCAGAACGCACATTGAGGAAGTAAGTGTGCAGCCTAATATTTCCATCAATTCCAAGCCTAAGGTATGTCAAGGTGCTGTTGTTCACTGGCATTCCCAAGACTCCAACGGGAATGTTGTTCAATGGTTCCGCCATGGTTCTGTAGTCACTGGTGGAAGAACTAAGCGCATAGGTGAATTCAATTTCAAAAGTGTCTGGATAAGATGTGAGGGTGATATTTTCCACTGAACCTTGTTGAGTGAAGATCCTATACCAATAAAGAATTGGTCTAGGAGAATTCTTGCTCTTGTAGTACAAGGCCAACCTTTTAGGCTCCAAAACCAAACTATAAGGACCATCTACATTATCCCTCTCTGAAAGCCTACTAACCAACTTGGATGGCCCTTTTGCTCTTAGATATTGGTCAATCAAAAGTGTGTCCGTGGGGTAGTCAAAACTTTGCCAAACAAACTTTCCTTGTGCATCAAGGAGGACCATGTTCCCATTTGGAAGTAACTTGAAGGCCACAACACCCTTGTTGGCAGTGTTGGTTTGCCAAGCGATTCTACCATCAGCTTCAGCCAACACAAGGTTGCCATCAGTGCCAAGCGAAAAAGTGGCATTCTCTCCAACTGGGTTGCCTCTATTGGCCTCCCACACCCAACGAAAAAGTTGCTCTGAGCGTCGAAGTCCCATGCGCAAAGCTAGAGTGAAGGCATTTGGGGTGGTGTTGTAGAATGCAACTTGGAAAGGAGAGCTGAAAATGTCTTGCATCCGGTAACTAGCATCATACTCGGTAATGTAGGGTCCAAATTCACCTGAGTTTTCGAATTTGAAGGTCTCATTTTGAGGAACAATAGCGTGAATGATGGTGAAGGAGATGGAGAAGAAGAAGAAGAAGAAGAAGCTAGGAAGGGAAGTTTTGGATTGAGGCATAGAAGCTATCGTTGTAATTGATGGATATGTTTTGTTGTGCATGTAGCCTCTGCAATATTTATAGTAAGAGTTTACAAGCTACAGAAGGTGTTGTAGCCATCTTTGGACAAAGTTTTGAACTCAAAATACAAGAAAATGTTGTGGTCAACTTTGTTGTTCTTTAATATCTAAAATGAAGGAGAGAGGAAAGAGAGAGAGACAACTTATATAAGAGTACTAGAAAAGTGTGAAATGAAGTTGTATTTAAAACTTATAGAAAGCAAAAATATAAATGAAGTTAAAGTAAAATAAATTCAAATTTAAATTAAGTTTTTTTCAGATCTTCACGTTTTGGAATTTGGTGTTCATAATTTAAATTTTTGTACAACGCTAAACTGATTTATTTTATTTTTAAAATATTTTTACCGTACCCTTTTGGGACACATGCAAGTTGTAACAAGAATGGATGCACACGGAGGTCCTCAATCATTAGGGTAAACATGCAACACAAGTGGCTTTGCATAAATATGAGTGGAAATTTTGAGATGCATGACGTGACACGTAAGGTGTCGAGGGAATAAAATAATAAATATAAGAATATTCGTATACAAATATCTCAGCATCCTTTTTTATCTTACATTTACTTTACTTATTTCAAACATTATATCCTAATATATAAATTACCATAAGTATTAAATAAAAAATATTTACTTTCACTAAATTTAGACAAGAATTATGTAACTAACTTAAAAAATAATAAATCCAAATTCAATCAGTTTTTTATATTTAACTCAACCAATTTGGAATCCTCTTACATTAGTCACTTCCAAGAAAAAACTATATATTTCTTTGTTTCATTTTACATAAATTATAAAAAAATTTATCAATTACATATAATTTCACACATTAATTACTAAAACAGATAAAATTTTAAAAAATTATCAAAATAATAAGTCAAGATAACACAATTACAATTAAAATGTGATTACAATAAATACGATTAAATACATTAAAATTATGTCATCAAATAAAATCGTGTTACGTTAGCATAATTTATGATTTTAATAATTTTTTTAAAAAATTACTTATTTTAATAATTAACAAATAAAATTACACATATTTAATAAAAAAATCCTAAATTATATTGTGTTATATAATTTTTATGATATTTTATAAAATTTTAATTTAATATTGAGATGTTATATAATCAACGTTAATAAAATTTTTATTAAAATTTAAAAAATATTCTTTATTCTTAATATTCATATATTTTATATTCGGACGTTTCACAGTATCTAAATCTTATAATTATAATGGTGCATGAATTTATTTTGATACTGAAATAAAAATCACAATTCAAATCTACTTATCTATTAAAAGTAGGAGTGAGTTAGTCTCTTAAATTATGGTAGTAGAATAAATATAATATCACATAACAATAATATTTTTTTAATAACTTTTCCAATGTTCTTTTAATGTAATCATTTTAAATCTTTTTTAGTCATAGGTATTATTTTAACTTAAAAAATGAATATGAAACATGATAACTAAATAAAAGTGACATTCATCATAGTCCATAAAATATATTATTTAATCAAATAGTTTAACAAAGCACTAAAGAAAATTATAGATTAATCTAACCCAACTCGTTTCCTCTTTTAATGACACAAATTGACGTATTGGACTATGCATGTTACATATAAACATAAATTGCATAACTCCATATATTTTTTACACAGCCTTTTACAGTTTAATTTGTTTTAGTTTTGTAAAGTGTTAAATACTTTCTTTTTCTTTTTTTTATAACCATAATAATTTATACTGTAAACAAAATTTAAGCGCACACAAAATGACTATTTTCTTCATAACATGATTAATTTCACATCATTCAAATTTCAATATTGTATTAACTAGAGGATATAATTAGTTACCACTTGAACTAATTAAGATTAGTTACCACTTATCAACTAATTAGGATTAGTTATCACTTGAACTAATAATGATTAATTAACACTTGATCAACTAATTAGGATTAGTTACCACTTGATCTAATTAGAATTCGTAACCAATAGATATCACATTACTTTGCAAAGGAATAAGAAGGTCTTTAATAATGGTAGGATTGATCATATTGAAATTTTCACTGGTACAATTGAAGATTTGGTCAAGGGTAAATTTCAAAGCATGCAAGGTAAGTTTTTCGTACTCAGATTGATGTCTTGAGTCTTTGATTTGTATGAGATCTGTTGAAAAATGATAGGTATTTTTTTCTCTGAAAATTGGAGTTCTGTATGGTTGTCTTTTTAGTTCATATGGTATGTGCATTTGTTAGGAGCTTTGTTGAATGGTTTAGACTATCTTTGTATAAGAATTGAGATATCCTTGAAATACTTTTATTTATTTATTCGTTTTTTGTCGATAAAAAAAAACTCTGCAATTTAATTTAATGAGATGGTTGATTAAGTCAGCAAAATAACTCATATGTGGGATATGAGTTATTTGTGTTAAAGGATTGTATTTCTAAGGCATAATCATATTTGACCTAACACATTATTTTGTTACAAGTTTTTTTTTGGGTTTGGCTTAATTTCATTTGTAATTTTTATAATTTACATTACATGTGGTTTTAATTTTTAATTTTCTGAAATAAGTACTTTCAAAAATTAAATAAAACATATATTTTCGTCAATGTTGTCTCTAAAATCTTTAAACTTTTATTTTCTCTCTAGTTAAGTGAACTTTTATAATAAATTTAAAACGTCCGATAGTTTTAAGTTTAAATTTATAAATTGGGTAGAAATTTATTAAAATTTAAAGATTTTATGTTAATATGAGAATAGGGTTTACATCTTGGAAGATCTTTAATAAAAATATTAAACATAAAATCTATTATTTACAAGTTCTTAGAAGGAAAAATAAAGATCTCTACCCTAAAAAAAAGTTCTTTTAGAATAACTATTAATATTTTTCAAAATAAAACAAAATATTTTAAATTCTTTTTTTAAATTTAATTGAACAATTTATGGAAAAGTTATTTAAAATCTTAAAGTGAAATCTATAGTGAGTGAGTGTTCTAAACAGTTGTGCAGTGGAGGTTCTTACACAAGTGGATTCACGTGACTATTGGGTGTGGTTGGGTCCATGTACGTCGGGTGCACATCGCAATCTGAATTTGCTAGCGTCCTAGTTGATATATTATTAAATTTGTTTAATCAAATTTTAGAAAATAAGTCTGACTTTGCATTTATTGAATATGAAAAGTTGTTTTTATTTGTCTTTTATTTAAAATAATTGGTCATGATTTATCTTAATGTAGGAGACAACTCAAAACTAATATAGATAAAATTGTTTTGTTTAAACTCATAGTTGTTCAATATAAGTTTATTGTTGCTCAGTGCAAAGAAACTAGTATTTAATAGTTAAAAGAGAAAAATGGGAGACGAATGGATTTTACAATCCATTGAAAATGTTTTAAATTTTGATTCTGATGTTGTTGTATCTGTTAAGGATATTATTGTAGCTCTTGTTAAGTAGGGACTGATTTTTCCGAATTCTTTCATAAAAGGTGTTAAAAACTTATGTTTTGATGAATCTATATTTGTATTTTTTCGTATGTATGAATTTTGATTTAGTCCCTCAATATTTATTTATTTATTTTTTAATACTTTTTCTAATGGCAGAATACTTGACATAAAACGTATAAAAAAGTGAAATCTACAATAAAAAAATAACAAAAAGTTAAGAAATTCTATATTAGGATAAGAAACTTATAATAAATTAAAAATTAGTAGATCTTAAAATAAAATCTTATATTAAATATAATCTTATAATGTAGAAGTAAATTTGAGATTGTTAGATCTAAATTTAAATTTAATATTTTTATTGACTGGATATAGATATAAAAATATTTTAAAAGGTTACTAGATTTCAGTTATAAATTTATAATAAATTAAAAATTAAGCATATGAAATTGTTTTGGTATATCCAATAAATCTACATCACTTAGTAGTGAAGACTAAAATCATATTAAATATAATTTTTCTCTCTTATTTTTTTAAGTGACTCTCTTTAAAGTAAAATCGTAATGAAATAAATACAATAATTTTGTTTTTAATAAAAAACTTTATATTAAATATTATTATAGAATATAACATCTCAATTAAATTAATATTTGAATGATTAACTCTAACAATATTATTTAACGAATTTAGGATCAGAATATTAACCCTATATCAAAATGGAAAAAAAAAAAAAAAAAAAAAAAAGACAAATCTTTATTCTCAACCTTTGAGTCAGAGTTAAAAAATAATTTAAATATATTTTTTTCTTAATTCTCCAATATTTAATTATTGATATTAAAAAGTAAGTAAAAAAATATCAAATAAATCAGATTTGGATATTAAACAAATTGACATGAAATATAAAGGTATGATTTTATTTTATTTTTGTATCATTCTCTTTATAGAGAATGAGATATTAATTTTGTTTGTAACTATTATCATTCCAAAAAGTTTTTTCAGACAGTAAAAATTGAATACAGAATTTTCTGATAAATATGATTGGTGAGGGATAAAATTTGTAAGAAACATGCTACTACATCATCACTCTGATTGAAAATCCATGGAATTCAAAATGAAAAGCATGATCCAACAAGAAATCTGTGTACATTTATGGCCATGTCCACCACCTTGAGCACTAGAGTCAGCAATAAGCAGTAACTAGCTGTCTTCTTTAATGTTCATTTCCATTATCTTTATCCACATTCATTACTGTACCTGTAGTTGTCTCCAGCTGCCATTTCTGACCTTCAATAATTATGCACTCCCACAAGATTTTTTTCTTTCCACAACTTTACAAAAACAATTTAAAAAATATATATAATAATGAAATATGGAAAATGTTTGATAGTAAATTTTGAAACTTAATTATAGTTAAATTATAAAATGTTCAATTAAGTTAAATTATTTTTATTTTTAATATAATTTTAAATACTATTTCTTTTGTAATAAGCGTGTAAAATATTTAATGGAAAAAATCACAGGTTCAGGCATATATTACTTAAATAAGTAATGGAATTGTTTACCAGTAAATATAATTAAAATAAAATTTAAATATTTTTTATTCCCTACGAAATTAGTGAGTATAGTTGATGGTCTTCACATCTTGAGCTCTCCTTGGATGTTGAAGATGGTGCGGAAGCAATGGTTGAAATGAGCAAGACCCTCCTAGGAGTGATGATGATCTTGAAGGTGCATGATGTGTATGGGAGTAGGGAGGTTCGGTCAACCCTTGGTGAGGTGAAGGAGATGAAGATCAATTCCTAGAAACTAGGAGAGAGCAAAGCTTGGCACAAATTTGGCAACATAACTTTACTCATATTAATCTTGAAAATACATGAGGTAGGCCTCCTTATTTATAGATTTAGGAGTCTTGGTGAGCAAGCTTAAAGGGTAGGGATGGAAATACAAAAAGTGGGGCTGCCTAGGGTATTGACTTTAGTCAAACCACACCATCATCCTAATATTCTAGAAGATAGGTAAAAAATGCAACATTTGATAGTACACCCCTCCTTCTTTTGCTGAAGGCACCTATTTGCTAGCACACCCCTCCTTCTATTGCTAAGGGCACCTTTTTGATAGCACACCCCTAAGTGAGCAAGTTTTGCTTTCTACACTACACTAATCTACTAAGCTACCCCTAATGGGCCTCCAAGTAGCATGTACAAGGTCTTCTCCCTCCCATCCGTGGCTTGACTTATTTGGGCGTGAATGTGCTTGGTCATGGACCTTGTGAGAGGTCCTAGACGGTCTAGGCTCCCTCCTAGACGCTCCTCATGTAGCTCCCCCTTGTCTTGTGCTAGACGCTCTCCATATGGTTTTAGACGGTTTAGTCTTGACCCTTGGCTTTCATGGTGGGGTGAGCTTGGTCTCTCTCCATCAATAATTATGATAAAAATTAGTTTTCAACTCTTAAAAAATTGAAATTTATTTTGTCTCTCGTTAACAACTTATATGATTTACTAAAGGTTAAATATTTATTCTAAATAATACTTGCTAGTGTCCTATTATAATAAACGTTATTTATTTACAATAAATTCATCTTTGGGACCAAAAGTAACACTTTCATATTTTCAGAGAAATTAAAATAATAAGAACTTTATAGAGATAAAATATTCTTTTTATAACGACTTGAAGTTTTCAACTTCTGAGATATAAAATATGTATAGTCCTCTTTTATTTTTTTTAACATATTAATGTAATTGAATTATTAATAGATTTATATATGTTTAATTTTTTTAGGATTTTTTAAAAATTAAATCATGACAACTGAAAGATGAAATATTATATATATATATATATATATATATTAATTTTTAGTGTGAATTTTTTCATTCTATTTTAGATATTTATTTTATTATTTTTTAATGAGAAATAAGAGGTTTTATTTATGTATAAATCCTTCATTTATAATACTACGTTATTTTACAATAGTGGGAAAACATGTTCAGTAAAGAATTAATATGAAGTGTTAGCAGAACATAGAAAGTAGCTACAATGAATCCTTCTATAATGATTGGGACATCTATAATGATTGGGACATCCATATCTGTTATGAATGTTAGTATGGAGACTCTCATCCAATGGAAGGTAACTGAGTTGTCCATAACCAGTTGGTTCATGGAAAAACTACAGTGATGACAACAAAGAATGAATTGGGACAATTTGAAACATCCATTTATGTATGTTGTACCTACCCAGGATTAAAGGAAAATACATTTCTCGTTCTCAATATACATCTAACTCGGTAATCGGGTATTTAATACTATAACCGAGCCGTTGAGACACTTCATACAAAATAATCATTTTAAATACTTTATCAACAAACCATTCAACAAAGGTCTATAAAACAGATACTCTCCAGGAAGTACTCACTCAACTTTTCACATTCTCTTATTTTCACAAATATCTTATACTCTTACTACATTGAGCGTTAGGCGGTCTTTTGCAGGTGGGCTTCCCTTCTCTCTTTGTGATCAGTCAATACTACAAAGCTCAGTCCACAAAGAACTCTACTTTTTTTCACCTTAGAACTATCCTAATCCATTTTCAGTAAGAACATTTGGCGTCCACCCTGGGACTTGGGTAAAAATTTTCCCTAATCCAAAAGTAGCTAGACAAAGCCTAACACATTTCATAGAATAAAGATGAATCCTCCAACACTTGAAGCACTCCTACGCATGAATGAGGAGAACATGCGAAAAGCCATGGAGAAAGCACTCAGGAAGATGTAAGACAAGCTCGAAAAAGATATAGAATCCTTGAAGGAATAACACAAAGCGGAAACCGAACAACTAGAACAACAACAAGAAGTAGAAATGCAAGTGTTGCAGGAACAACTAGTAGCAAGGAATAGTGAGCTTCAGACTACTTAAAGAAATCAGGAGCTGGTCCAGTACATTACTGAATCGAAACCATCCTCCCTTAGGCCAACTACAAGGGAAGAGTATTCATCACACACTCCTCGGACATACCTTTCATTTCTGGGGTCATCATGGAAAGAAAGTCGAGGGTATGATCAACAACAACTTAAGGCGATTTTGATCCCCCTATTAAATGAAATGATGAAGGATAACTTGGAGGGCTTGCATCCTTTCACCCCTAACGTTATGACAACCTAGCTGTCCTAGAAGTGGAAATGGCCAAGCCTAGAAAAGTACTATTCTTGCCGGTTGACTTAGGCTGAACGCACCTCCTTCTGGATATGGGATCACATCTCTATTTGCTTCTTCAAACATGGCTCTGTTGTAACAGAGGGCGCCCTACCTGTTGACTACACTCTGATGATCCAGTCAGTGAGGGCTCACAAAAGTAACAATTCTCAGTTTAGTGTGCAAAAACAACGTATCTTCATCTGGGGTCTTAGGCCCCTTTTATAATCGCACATGCAACAATTCTCTCCTGAGAGAACTAAATCTTAATTGAAAATATACTAAGCATGTTAATCTTTTATCTCTAACAGAAAAATCACATGTCACAGGCACCAATGATCTTCTGGTGCTAACCACATGCCAACATTTTGTTTTAACTGCATGTCCCTATCTTTAAGGGTTAACAACAACTATCAACAAGCATTAATTCGTAATTAACATGCAACAAATAACAAACATGCACACTTAACAACAAACACGCACATATCAATAACTACTTGCGCACACTTATCTATAAGCATATACAATGGGCCCCTCTCAAATGGCAGCCCCATTATATCTTACAGGCTCATTAACTATACTGGGTCAAAATCGTAACCCTTACCCAGGATCCAATAGCCGAGCTGACCTCAGCCCAAACCGAGAACCGAACTACTACCAGCCTAAAACCGAGGGCCGAACTCCTGCCCAGTACACAATCCCCCAGGCTCGAGCTGAGTTTGGCTAAGCGAAGAGGCTTTCGAGTGCTTGCTGACACAACGGTTTCTCAGTGGGTAGGTGATAACTCAGTAAACCTCAACTAGTTTAAGCCAATGAAACTATTGTAAATACGGATAACTCGTCACTTTAGCTAACTCATCTCTACATCTTGAGTATAAAGCAAAACAAGAAATCAATGCTCAATCTATGGATGAAAAACCATGGGGTTCCCAAAGAACTAACTTTTTGACGAACCACACACACACACCTAGCTAAGGCAAACCCATACTTACTCTCTACCTGCATAGGTGTATCTCGCAAACTTGGCCCGGGTAAAACTATGATTGATGGCTAACTAAGGGATGAGTGATCAGAGTGCTTAATTATCTGTAAACATTAACTGCTTATACCCTTCGAACTTTTTATCATTTACTAGTAACTTATCTTACTTTACTTCAATTATTTTGTCACATATGGATGCCTTGAAAACTTTGTAAATGCATGCCATAATAAATCTCGACTAGCTTAAGTATAGTAACTTATACTAATGCACATGCACTTAAGTATAACAACTACCTACACATACAAATAACTTATCACTTAAGCTAACTTGTTTCAACATGGAATAACAAAGATAACAAGAATTCAACTTTAACAAAAGAACTAACCTTTTGCTGGACTATACCCCGTAGCCACTACGAGCTAATGCTCAAACTCGGTGTATACAAGTGTATTCCACAAGCTTGGGTGAAGGTCACCTACCTTGATCTTGCTAAGCACTGCTTCTCATAGTGCATACTCAGATAGCTGCGCCTTTTTAGGCGTGATTGTTCTTTCAGCGTACTAGCCCAGCTTTCTACACGATTACATGACCTAGTCACAGTACTCCTTTGAAGGGCGCCTACTCAAGCAACCCTACCGAGAAAGGTCGACTTATCTGTCAGCATATAATCGGATATTAAACTATGAAACTTGTACTCATCTCACAGAAACTCAAGCGAATACTCACACATTGAGTTAGCTCGACTTATCTTGTGCTAAATCGGATGATTCATCTATGCAACTTCACTCATCCCATAGAGCACCTAAACTCGAGTGATTACTCACATGCCGAGTTAGCCCGACTTACCGTGTGCTAAGGCGGATGATTCATCTATGCAACTTTACTCATCCCATAGAGCGCCAAGACTTGAGTGATTACTCACACATTGAGTTAGCCTAACTTACCATGTTCTAAGCCGGATGATTCATCTATGCAACTTTACTCATCCCATAGAGTGCCTAGACTCGAGTGATTACTCACACACCGAGTTAGCCTGACTTACCATGTCCTAAGCCGGATGATTCATCTATGAAACTTTACTCATCCCACAAAGTGCCTAGACTCGGGTAATTACTCACTCGCTGAGTTAGCCTGACTTACCATGTGCTAGTTCGGATGATCACACCTATTTCAAGTCAATTCATCTCACAGGACGCCTATACTCGGGTAGCTATGTCTGCTCCAAGTTAAGTCGTCTTACCATGTGCTCAATTGGATAACTTCACCCTGTAAATTTCCAAAAACAAATTTATTACTTGGTGACCTCATTAAAAATATCCTAAGGCTGGCTACATTCCACGTTTGTGGGATGACTCCACCATCTCAAATTTCCAACTGATAAGCTCCATCACCCAACACTTTTATGGTCCTGTATAGTATAAAAGTTTGGTGTTGTAGTGCCTTTTACTGTCGAGCTACGGTAGGACATAATCCTTTGTCATTCTCGACACATCAGTTATGACAAAATTTTCAAAGTGTTTGATCTTTGTTGCATATATCTCCTTCTTTCTTTTGCCATAGAGTTAAAATCAAAATATACGTTATGAATAATAATGTTTACTAGAACAATGATTGTAGATCGTGAACTAGTACACCAGGTAAGTTCCCAGGAAAGAGAGGTGGGTCACCAACGGACGGGCTTAAATACAAGTCTTTCCTCACCAGAACTTTCCTAGACATGTACTTTTACACTACTACACTTTATATCCAATAACAAGAATAATTTCTCTCGTGAGAAAAATCATGATAATGATGATAATAATAATATCACAAAAGATTTAAATGATAATTAATCATTCACGTCATCTTCAGAATAACATGATAACAAATTTACAAATATCCATTATTTTCATAATATGATAACAGATTTAAACAATAATAATTATATCTTTTATCTTCAAACTAATATCACAACAGACTTAAAAGATAATAATTATTTATGTCATCTTTAGAATAACATGATAATAGATTTACATATATCCATTGCTTTCATAATATGATAACAGATTTAAACAATAACAATTACATCTTTTATCTTCAGAATAATATCACAACAGATAAAATATTTTTTTATATTTTATCTTTAGAATAATATCACAACAGATAAAATATCTCTTTATATTTTATCTTCAGAATAATATCACAATAGATAAAATATCTCTTTATATTTTACCTTCAGAATAATATCACAATAGATAAAATATCTCTTTATATTTTATCTTCAGAATAATATCACAACAAATAAAATATCTTTTTATATTTTATCTTTAGAATAATATCACAACAGATAAAATTTCTTTTTATATTTTATCGTCAGAATAATATCACAACAGATAAAATATCTCTTTAACTTTTATCTTTAGAATAATATCACAACAGATAAAATATCTCTTTATATTTTATCTTCAGAATAATATCACAACAGATAAAATATCTCTTTATATTTTATCTTCAAAATAATATCACAATAGATAAAATATCTCTTTATATTTTATCTTCAGAATAATATGGCAATAACAATTATATATTTTATCTTAATTACCTTTTCTGGGTTGACCAACATCTAGGCCAATCTCGTGACCCACCCTTTGGGCCCAATACCTGAGGTCCCGAGCACTCATGTCTAGTACACAAGCCCCCCCTCGTCTTACTTGCCACTAGGTAATCATTTACTAACGGGGTGCCCATACTTGAGTGGTCGTACTTACACCGAGCTAGGTTGACTTACCTGTGCTGTGCTTAAGCAAATCAACAAACAAATCAATCCTACAAAGCACGTATCCTCTTACTTATACCAAGCTAGGTCGACTTACCACGTGTCTATTCAAATAAATCAACAAAACTAAATGCATCATCTTCCAAGAACAAATTTATCACATTGTTCAAAAAGAAAGCATCAAGCAAGAATATCTTAGTTGAAATACAACTTGAGGTTTGCCACGCTCCAAACTCGAGGAATGGCTTCCCCCTCCAGGGTCTCTAGTCTATACGCTCCATTCCTGAGCACCTTGACTACGTGATTGTGTAAGTCTTCCCTCAATTCTTCAGACTACTCTCGTAACACTTTCTACCCGCCTTCTGATCGAACTTTATGATGATTACTCCTCCCTCATCTGAAGGCAGCCTCGTCCTCATATGAGCCGTGGAGCTACTGTTCCCAACTTGTTAAAAAGGGGTCTACCCGAAAGCAAATTATAAGCAAAAGGCACGTTAACAACAATATAACTGATGGTGATGGCCCTGGCCGCGTTTTCATCAACGAAGGTTGTCCTTAGCTTAACATACCTTCGTACTTCTACCTAATCTCCCGCAAAGTCGACCAAACACCCATCGTATGTCCTCGACTGGTTAGCCTTGGCTTCTTTGTTTGCTGCTTGGAGGACTCTCATGGTTTCCATGATCTTCAGGTGCTAACCACATGCCAACATTTTGTTTTAACTACACATCCCTATCTTTTAGGGTTAACAACAACTATCAACAAGCATTAATACGTAATTAACATGCAACAAATAACAAACATGCACACTTAACAACAAACACGCACATATCAATAACTACTTGCGCACACTTATCTATAAGCATATACAATGGACCCCTCTCAAATGGCAGCCCCATTATATCTTATGGGCTCATTAACTATATTGGGTCAAACTTGTAACCCTTATGCATGGTCTAATAACCGAGTTGACCTCACTCCAAACCGAGAACCAAGCTACTACCAGCCCAAAATCGAGGGCCGAACTCCTGCCCAGTACAAGTACAATGTGACGTTAGATCCTGAAGCCCATGTTAAGGCCTACATGACCCAAGCCAATCTCTTTTTTGGAGATATGGTTGTGCATTGTTTACTTTTCTCAACTACACTGTCTAGGACCGCCCTGGAATGGTATTAGTCCCTGCTCAAGAATTCAATAAACTATTTCCAAATTTTCTATGTGAAATTTTTGGTTAGGTTTATGGATTGTAAACCTATCATTGTGAGCTCGACTTCTTTTCATAATGTCGTCCAAGGGGAAAATGAAGCTTTTTGACAATACACATTCTCGATCTCTGTCCAGTTGTAGCCATGCACACCCTTCTGATAGGACTCTATCTAGGGAAGTACTCAGACACCCTTTATGCCAATCCTCTCGCCAACATGGATGAACATCGAAGTCGAGCTTCCTGATATATCAACATCAAGGAGAACGTTGATGTCCAAGAGAAGACGATGAAAACCTTGGTTCACTCCACCTTTCAAAAAGAGACGAACAGGAAAATTTGACATTTACATTCCTTTGAAAACAAGTCGAGACTTAATGCTCCGAGAAGCTTGTAACCTCAAGCTGGTCTGACTAACTCTTCCAGCATCCAGTCATCCCTCTTCCAATATTACAAAGTGCTACACCAAAATGTAGGCCATACCACTGAGGAGTGCTTCAAGGTTAGAGAGACCTGATTGAGGAGCTAGTGTGATAAAGAGCCTTGAAATATTTAGTTCAATGATCACAACCCAATCCTCCTATACGACATGTTTATCGGGGTCGAAGCGTGGACAAAGCCATTGGCGAAGAGGTCAAGGAAGAGGATTTTCGGCAGATCTTAAGTATGAGGTTGAGTTCCTCAGCATGACACCAAACTGGGAAATGCATTTTGAAATCATATGTGATGCCTCGAATTACGCATTAGGAGTTGTTCTTTTATAAAAAGTAAGTGTCCTAATGTCACTGCTTACGCCTCTAGAACCCTTGATGTAACCCAAGTAAATTACACTACAACTGAAAAGGAAATGTTAGCCATTATGTTTGCTTTAGATAAATTCAAGTCATATTTGCTTGGTTCCAAAATTACTGTGTTTACTGATTATTCTGCACTGAAGTATTTGCTGAAAAAGAAAGATGCCAAGCCAAGACTCATAAGACGGATGCTACTATTACAATACTTTTGATTTGGAAATCAAGGATAGAGGAGGACACATAAATCAAGTTTTAGAGTTTGGAATGTATTTTTTAGATTCGAAAATACCTTTTGAACTCTAGAATTTGGAATAAAATTTTATATTCTGGATTGTAAAGTTCATAAGGTTTATGGATTATCTCGGAAATGGAAAAAAAAATAATCTACACCTTTTGCTGAAGAGTAGTTTTAGAATAAAAGTATTTATGGAGGTACAAACAGAAACTATGGAGTTGAGGGAGAAATTGTCGTTGTTACTTTGCTCAATCACTTTTTATGTTTGTGGGACCACTATGTGTTTTTACATCATAAGGGCTTAAAGCTATTCCAATTAAATTTTTTTGCAATTGGTGCCTGCTGGGTATTGAACATTTAAAATAAATAACAAAATAAGGAAAGTTTTTTCCAAAATTATCCTTCATATTTTTTAGGCTACGGATTACATAATCTGGAAGTCAAAAATTAAAATTTCTGGATTACATAATCCAGAACCTATATAACAATTCATAATACCAGATTACATAATCTGGAAGTCAAAAATTACCACTTCCTGATTATGTAATCTAAAAGTCAAAAATTTCAACTTAATTTTGCCTTTTGGATTACATAATCTGGTGTTGTAAATTGTTAAATAGGTTATGGATTATGTAATCCGGAAGTTGTAATTTTTGACTTCTGAATTATGTAATCCGTAGTGTAAAATTTGAAGGGTATTTTTGAAAATTTAAAAAGGTATGGAGGTGGCTGAAGAAGTGATGGAGGTGCAGGAAGAAGCGGTCAAAAACAAGTGAAGCGTGCCATGGCTATCTGTCTCTTTTTGTTTTCCCTGTTGGTTGGTGTGTAGGCCCGCTTGCTTTTTGGCACGACTGGTTATTCTCACCCTATGTCTTTTAAAAAGCTCTGGACCCGTTCATCCGGGCCGAAGTTTCAACTTATTTCCCACCCCTCTTTTTGGGCCCTTTTTTTTTACTGCATTTCAACAAATTTTTCTTACACTATCAATTTCGGAAAAGACTGTTATATTTCTTTTAAAAGTGACTTCTAGATTATTATTTTTTTGAAATGTTTCTTAAAAATATACTTTCTACAATTCATAAAATATATCTTGGAAAACGTTTTGTGTACTAGAAATTCTTTAATAAACTTTTCAGAACGTATTGCGTTCTGGAATGTATTTTTCATATTAAATTTTTCCGAGTATGTTCTAGAAAGAACTTTTTGAAATGATGGCAAATTAGATGGAGTATTTTGGTCATTTTATCTAATTGATGCGGTCTAAGGAGAAATTTGACAGAGTGCAGAAAGAAATACCACTTTTCTATATATTCCCATGCTATTTTGAAAAACATGGGCTCAATATTTTACTATTTGCTGCTCCTTTCTTCTATTTATATATCCATCGTTTCTTGTTTTATTTAATAAGTTTGGGCCAGTTCGTTCGGCCTAACATTTATGCTATTTGAATCCCAGTTTTTACATATGCAGTCACCAGCATTTTTTTTGAAAAGTAAAATAAAAACTAAAGAAAAAAATAATAATTTTTGGCACTAAATTTACGTCATCTAATATTTAACACGATTGTTTTAGTATTTTTATAATTATATACATTACCTTATACTCTTTTTTAAGAAATTAAAAACAATATGTTTTCTCTTAAAAAATTTCACACAAAACGTTAATGGTATTGATGATTAGTTTACACTATATGTTAAAAAACTATAAAAAAATATTTTAAAATTTATCAATATATATATATATATTTATTTGTTAATAATTTCTTTTTATTCTTGTTTTGTTATTGGATCTGATTTGTTTACATTCTAAACAATTTTCACTCATATTCCACTACTCATTCTAATGTTTCTATTGACACATTTTGTTTTTACAAATTCTGCTAGGTTTACTTTATTTTTATCAAACAATTTCATATAGATATGGAAAAGTCTTGAATTGACATGCCTCAAAATACATATCAATATAATTTCAATTTGATAATACAAATGAATTTGTCCATGAATCTACGTTTGAACCTACACCAAGGTTATGATCTAATGGTGAAGGGGAAGAAAATGTGGGTATTGAGATGCAAAATGAACAATCAAAGCATGTATCACATGAAAGATTATGGCTTCTTGATGTCATTTGTAAGCTTGAATGAATAGCATTACAAACTCACATAGTATTTGTTTTTTATGTTTGTCTTCTTAAATTAACAATAAATTTTACATTTATTTTAATCGATAATGAAGGCACAAAAGTTAGAAAACAATTAATAATGAATGTTGTTTGGTTTTCATCTACTGATTAGAGGATTCTTGTGAACTAGAATAATGAGAACCAACCAATTGATGATGGGGAGCATTGTTGAATAGGTTTTTTGGTCGTGTTGCAAGAAATGTTAATGCATTTCCTATCAACAACCAAACTTGGAGAAAAAATCCCAAAGATTACAAAGAAGATATACTTAAGGAAACCAGTCTAGTAATTAATTTATAAATTTTTCCTATGCTTTAATTGATATTATATTGCAATTGTCATTGAATTTACTTGTACAATAATTTTGAAGGCTAAGTTTGAAGTTGAATTTGATGCTCATGTAAGATATATCTTCAAATCACTTAACACAAAATAGAGTGAGTAGAGCAACAACTATGGCAACAAAGAGATGATGGAACACGCAATAGAGATGAAATTGTTGCAATGTGTCTAGAAGGAATGAATAAAGATCATTGGGTTTCTTTTGTTGATTACTGTTTAAATTCAAGGACAAAGGTAATAAAAACTAACTTATTTATTCTTTTAAGTGTTGCTTTACTTATATTTAGTAGTTTTACTACATTTATGCTTAGGAAATTGCCAAAAAAACAAGGATAATAGAAATAAGCAAACAGTTCCTCATACTAGTGGATCCAAGAGCATTCCATGGAAGAAAGATGGGATGATAACTTGATTCTTCAATAATTTTTGTTATATCATATATAATGATTTATATGCTTTTTGTAAATTTTCTTAGAGCAAGAGCTTGGTCAAAAAGTTAGTAGGAAAGAAGTATGAGTAGCAATACATAAATATGCTAATGGAGAATTTATGAATGATGGGGCAAGAGAGATTGGAGTAAGCATAACTTTTATAAAGACAAAAACTTAACCAAATAGGATGTGATCTTCATTCATAACTTTAATTTGTTGAAAAAATTCAAACATATGAGTCAAATACATCTTCCCTCTCACAAGATATATCAATTGAATATTCATTAGCTCATGTCTTAGGAAGTCAAGAACGTTGTGGTCATGTTCGAGGGATGGGATTGGCACCTTGTCCTTCTCATGTATTTGAATATACTTGGAATTCTTGCACTTAGATATCTTCAACTTCTTCTTATAGAGAATTAGATAATCATGTTATTAAATATGCATTTTCTTACGTAGCAATTTGGTGTTCTTTATTTAGATTGTCATTCCAAGATTAGAAATGTTGTGTTTGAACAAAACAAATGATTTGAAGAACGTGACAAAAAAATTGAGGCAATGAACTTTTTAGTTCAAAATTATCAAGGTCAATTGCCTCTTAAGTTGACTATGTTCAATCTTTTAGCGGTAATGTTTAAAAAGGTTAAATAACTTGTTTTTATTCTTTTTAGATTTTACATTTCTAATTATGATACATGTTTATATTGTAGGTTTATGATCAAGGAAGTGTGTCAACTAATAGAACAAATTCTTAACATCAAGATGATTTGTCCTATTTTTTGCTATGTAAATAGTATGTCAGGTTTTCATTTATAGCCCTTCATAAAAGTATTATTCTTTTACTTCTTCCTCCTAATTTTTTTAACTCATATTGTGCGTAAGTTTGAATTTTAATGTGCCTACTTTATATATTTTGATATAAATTTAAATTTAGTTATATATGCATAACTTGTCAATTGATGAGTGTTATATCCATTTATTTGTTTTATTTATTGAAAAAGTACTTTATCAAACATAGATAAATAAATAGAATAGATGTAAACAATTGTGGTTGAAAAAGCACATTAATGCTTAAATGATAAATGAGTTTAAAAACAAATGTTCATAGTTATGATACCTATGATATTTTACGGAAGTTTTGAAACCCTTGATATTTTATGGAGATTTTTTAAACCTATGGTATTTTATGAAGGTTTTGAAATCCATAGTATTTTTCAAAGGCTTTGAAACCCATGGTAGTTAACGAAAGCTTTGAAACTCATGATATTTTGTGGAGGCTCTGAAACCCATGGTAATTAACGGGATTTTGAAACCTCCAACAAATACTAACTTTTTTCGAGGTTTAAAAAAACTTTAGAGAACACATTCTCAACGAATGATTTAATAGGGGAAACTACAACTCAAACTTAATGGAGATTTTAACACCTATTAATATAAAAATAAATACTAAAACATTTTCTTCTTGTAGCGTGCAAAGAGTCTAAAATAATTAAACTTTCAAAATATTTTTTAAGAAGCTAGAGAAGTTAATTAAAAAAAAAAAAACAAAAGAAAGAGAAAGAGAAACAGTAACTAAAATAAATTTTTTTAGGTGATACACATTAATATCATATTAATTATTATTATTATCATTATCTTTAACAAATAATTGTGTTTAAATATGTTTAAGATAACTAATAGATGGTTAACCTTTTGTTTTGAGTACCAATTTTTTGCCTTCAAATTTGGTATATAATAAATTTAAAACATTTAGTTCGAGTAAAAAAAAAATTATTTGTATCTCTCGTCATTAAGTTGACTTTTTTTTTAAAGATCCTAAAATTTTCTCTTTATTTTCTGATGTTTTTTTAATTGCAAAATTGTCACAATCAAACTCAAAGTGTTTACATAAACTCACATTTTACTCAATTTTAGATTTTCCCCACAATCATAATTTAATATTAAACTTAAATGTATGTATTGGTGATAAAGAGAAGATAAGATAAAAAAGAAGAAACATAGAAACAAAAAGGGAAGGGTTTGTCTGTGAATGGCTATGTATGATTGGATGAGAAAAAACTTTGCAATCAACAAAATACAAAATACATGTGACATTAATTATCTTTGAGTATTGGTGAAGCTCACAATCAAATTTGTGATGTTTAAGTTGTGACCTCTTAAATAATTTTTTTTATTATAAATATCAGTTATAATTTTTTATCTAATAATAAATAGCCAATCTAACAATTGATGATACAATAAAACTCACATATATCATTCAATTGAAAATATTATCAAATATTCAGTTAAAAATATCTTCCGTGAAGATTAAATTCACGACAGCAAAAACTTACTTTTATTATATTATTATTTCAAAAAATTTAACACGGCAAAAATAAGTTTTGTCACGTTAAGTTTAAACAAATCAACACAAAACTTGTTTTTTTTTTTTTTTCTGAGTCACTATTTTTTTTTTAAATAACACTGTAAAAACTTCTTTTTGATTAGCCAGTGAAAACTTGTTTCTGTTATATTAATGTTTTTCAAAAAATGCAAGGGAAACTTAATGTTTCTCCAGAAAAATCTAACACTCTGGACACTGTTTTCAGTTGTGTTGATGAAACATCTACCACAGATATTTTTCTAAAAAATAAAATTCAGAAGTTGGGAGTTTAAACAGCAATTGTAGGTGCCAATAACAATGCCCAAAAGTGTCCCTTGGACACACGTGGTCCAATGGATAAAATATACGTTAGCCTAAAAAATCTGTTCCATGGGCGTTTCTGTATGCATGTCCATAGTTTCTTCTATCATGCCCATGTCAAATGAAAAGATCATTTAACCCTTTAAGATGTATTTTGTAGAATTTGAACGGTTTTTCTGATCTGAAAAATAGTTTTCCAACTTTATAATCTGAAATATATTTTTCTAAGAAACATATTTTAGGTTTTAGAATCTGAAAAATATTTTTTAATTAAAAATATCTTTTAAACTCTACTATTTAAATTATATTAAAAAATATATATATTTTGAAGTGTAAAATTTAGAAGGTATTTTTTGAATTCAAAAATGTCTTACGAATATTAGAGTTTAGATTATGTTTTATACATTTTAAATGGTAGAATTTGAAAGATATTTTTTATATTCAGAAATATTTTTTGAATTTTACAATTTTTTTTATGAAACATATTTTAAATTATAAAATTTAAAAAATATTTTTTAATTATATAATTGTAAAATATATTTTTTTAAAATAATACATTCTAAAATTTAAATGATAATTTACCACAAATATCTTATAGATTTTATAATTTATAATGTATTTTTTCTTATAATCCATAATGTATTTTTTCTTATCGGGAAAGAGGATTACTTTAATTTGTTCAATAAGAGTATAATGGTCATTTTGCAGACTCCATAAAAAAATGCACGGAAAAATATGCAATGCACAAAGAATTTGCCCTTTTTCATTATTGCACAATCCCAAAAAGAATTAGGGTGTTTCTTTTTTATCCCAACAAATTTTTTCCTACACTCCATTAATTAATTGTGGAAAAGATTATTTTACTCTTTTTAAAAATAATTTCCGAATTTGTTTTTTTCATAATGTTGTTTTAGCATATTTTTCGAAATTCATGAAATATATTTTTGGAAAACGTTTTTTGAAATAAAATTTCCAAATACGTTATCGAATGTGTTTTCTGGAATAATTTTTTGAATTTTTTTTTTCTAAAATATGTTTTCGAGAGAACTTGCTAAAGTATGATAAATTAGATCAAATATTTTGATTATTTTATCTAATTAATGGTACTGAATAAATTTGATGGGACATAAGAAGAAACACAGAAAGAATTAGACAAAAGAATAAGAAAAGGTGGTGAAAAGTTTACAGTCTCTTTAATCTTTTTAATAGAAATGAAATACATGTTAAAAAAATTTATGATAAGTTATACATCATATTTAACTGTGACTTAACTAGCTTCTCTTCATAAACTTTGTTCTTTGATTTGATTGTTATTTCAGGATGATGACAAACTTCACATAAAAGGGGTAGTAGAATTTAGAACTTCTAAGTAATACACAATATTTGTTACTATAATTGCTTCTTTTATCTCTTTTTTCATAACAAGAACAAAATTTACATGGAAGATCTTCCTCTCACGCAAAAACTTTTCTTTTCTTTACATCATTTAAATAAGAAATTTCTTATGGAAATATATTTATTAATTGTGTGAATGGTTCAAGTGACGTGTTACAATGTTGATGATTCAATTTTTTCCTATGTATAAAAAAACTCCATTAGAAGAAAATGTTTAACCAGCAAATGTTTTCAATTCGAATAAAATTGACTTCTATCTGTGATCTAATTTTTTTGTTAATCATTAATGTTTATTGAAATTATATCTTTATCTTTTAAGCCTAAGCATTACTCAATGATTTATATTTCATTAACAATTATAATTTCTCCATAAAAATTTGTATGACAACTTATACACAAACTAATTTGTATAAGTTTATGTGAAATATGATTCACCTTTTTCCATTTTTTTGGAATAATTGAAATTAAAAGGAAGTTATTTACTGTTTACAATTAATTGAATTAAAGGGAGATTACTTGTCTCCTAGAACCACTATATATAGTGGCTTTCTTCAAGCAATGTAACACACAAAAAAACAGCCACACACACTTGCTTCCTCTCTCCTTTCATATACTTTCTATTTCTTCTCTTTGGGCGTAAGTGTTTAACCCATATAGAGATAATTTGTTTTGGGGCTATTTATCTATTAGTCTGAGAGAAATTCATTATACTCCCAGTACCATTATAGTGGAAGTTTTTGACTCTCTTGTCAGTGGTTTTTTACCTCTATTTAAAAGGATTTTCCACCTAAAAATTTTGGTACCATTCTCATTTTTCTTGTTACTTTAATTTCTCATAATCTTTGGTTGAAATTATCACGCTTCCACACATGATATCCCTACAAATTGGCATCAGAGCTTTTCGATAATTCAACCAGGATTTGTTGTTCAATAATGTTGAAATTCGATATTGAGAAATTTGATAGTAAAATCAGCTTTGCTATCTGGCAAGTCCAGATGCTAGCTGTTCTCTCCCAAAATGGTTTAAAGAAAGTTCTGACAGGTAAGATGACGAGGCCAACCATTATGACGGAGGAGTAGTGGGATGAGATGGATGAAAAGGCATTGTCTACAATCCAATTATGCTTGTCCCATGAGGTGTTGTGTGAGGTCATCAATGAGAAAACTGCAGCAGGCATATGGAGTAAATTGGAGTCTCTATACATGACCAAAAGTCTTACAAAAAAACTTCGATTAAATGAGTGACTCTTTACACTCCAAATGTCCGTAGGTACTCCCATCCAATCTCACCTAGATGAATTTAATTCCATCATAATTGATTTGGAAAATTTGGATGTTAAAATTGATGATGAGGATAAAGTTGTTCTACTTATTGTTTCTCTACCACCCTCGTATCGACAATTCAAAGAAATTATGTTATATGGTAATTATCTTACCTTAAGCTTTGATGATGTCAAGACTAATTTACTAGCCAAAGAAAAATTTGATACTGAAATTCATTTTGGAAGTTCTGGTGAAGGATTAATAGTTAGAGGGAGAAACCAAGAGAAAGGTAGGAACAGTAAATATAAATCTAGGTCAAAATCTAGAGGCAAGAAGTCCAAATATTGTTGTTATTGCAAGAAAAAGGGACACGAGATATCTGAATGTTATAAATTAAAAAATAAGCAAGATAGAGAAGATAAGGGAAATGGTAAACAACCAGAAAAATCTGCCAAAGCCAATATTGTTGAAATTGAATCTGATGGGGATTGTTTTGTAGCTTCCAACACTAAACAAAGGTCTAAAATTAAATGGATTCTTGATTCTGGTTGTACTTTTCACATGTCTCATAATAGAGGTTGGTTTACCACATATGAACCAATTTATGATGGTCTTGTTTTGATGGGAAACGATGCTCAATGCAAAGTTGTTAGTGAAGGAACAATCAAAATCAAGACACATGATGGAATTGTTAGAACTTTAACAGGTGTCAGATATGTCCCTGAGTTGAAATGGAATCTCATTTCCTTAGGCACCCTTGAATCTCATGGGTGTAGATACTCAGCTGAAGGTGGAGTTTTAAAAGTGTCTAAAGGAGCTCTTGTGTTACTAAAGACAATTTGATGTGATAGTTTGTATGTGCTGCAGGTTCTGCAGTTGTTGCCTCACCCAACAAAGATAACACCAAGTTGTGGCATATGAGATTAGGCCACATGAGTGAGAAGGGAATTCTAATCCTCAAGAAGAAGGGTCACCTAGGTAACCACTGTATTGGAAAGGTTGATTTCTGCGAACATTGCATTTTTGGTAAGCAGAAAAAGGTTATTTTTTCTAAAGCCATACAGAGAACCAAATGTACTTTGGATTATAGTCATTCGAATCTTTGGGGTCCGTCAAAAGTTCCCTCCAAAGGTAAATGTCGTTATATGATGACAATTATTGATGATTTCTCACAAAAAATTTGGGTGTATTTTCTCAAACATAAGAATGAAGCATTTTCCACTTTTAAAGAGTGGAAATTATTGATTGAGAATCAAAATGGCAAGAAGATAAAGAGGCTAAGGACAGACAATGGCCTTGAGTTTTGTTCGAATGAATTCAATGATTTTTGCAAGAAGGAAGACATTTCTAGACACCTCACCATCCAAAGGACTCCACAACAAAACAAGGTTGCAGAAAGGATGAATAGAACTATCTTGGAGAGAGTTCGCTGCATGCTCTCCCATTCTGGTTTGAAGAAATCTTTTTGGGCTTCAACGACATGTTATCTAATAAATCGCTCTCCTAACAGATCAATTGATTGCAACATTCCAGAAGAAGTTTAGTCAGGTAACCTTGTTGATTATTCTAATCTTAAAATATTTGGTTGCCCTACTTATTCTCATGTAAACGAGGAAAAATTAGAACCTCGTGCTCAGAAGTTCATTTTCTTGGGTTATGGCTCAGGGGTTAAAGGCTATCGTTTATATGACCCAGAATCTCACAAAGTAATTCACAGTCGGAATGTGACCTTTAATGAAAATGCTATGCTCTCTTCTGTAAATGATACTATCATTTCCTCAATTGATACAGGTGACCAAGAAGATACTCGAGAGAAGGTGGAGTTTGAGATTAAAACACCTGCTCATGAGGAAAACATTCCCAATTCCTCCAATACTCAAGATGATCAAGCTACTGCTATTGATGGTACAAATGAACATTTGAGTCCACATGAGCAATGTCCACCTCAATGACGAGGGTTACCACAACCATGGTCTATGGCTCAAGAACTTCCACAACAGAGACCAAGAAAACTGACTCAAAGATTAATTGCAGAATCTGCCAACATTGCTTATGCTTTAACTATTGCACAAGAGATGGGTGAAGAAGGTGAACCCAAGAATTACTCTGAAGCTATCTCTAGTGATGACTCAACAAAATGGATTGCTGCTATGCAAGAAGAAGTTGAGAGTCTTCTAAAAAACAAAACATGGGAATTGGTGAAGTTACTAGAAGGAAAATGAGTCATTAGTTGCAAGTGGATCTTTAAGAGAAAAGAAGGGATCCCTAGTGTTGAGAGTACAAGGAATAAAGCAAAATTTGTTGTAAGAGGTTTTGATCAAGAGGAAGGTATTGACTTTAATGAAGTATTTTCTCCTGTTGTTCATTATACTTCAATACGTATATTACTTGCTTTAGTTGCCTTGTATGATTTGGAGCTGGAACAGTTAGATGTGAAAATTGCTTTTCTTCATGGTAATCTTGAGGAAGAGATTTACATCCAGTAGCCTGAGGGGTTCGTTGTTCTTGGAAAGGAGGACCATGTATGTCGTTTGAAGAAATCTCTCTACGGCTTGAAGCAATCACCAAGACAATGGTATAAGAGGTTTGATTCTTTCATGGTTGGACATGGCTACTCCAAAAGTAGCTATGATAATTGTGTCTATTTTCAAAAGACATTTGATAGGTCATTTATATACTTGTTGTTATATGTTGATGACATGTTGATTGCCGCAAGAGATAAATCTTTAGTTAACAAGTTAAAGGCCCAGCTTAGTAGTGAATTTGATATGAAGGACTTAGGTCCTGTTAAGAAAATTTTAGGAATGAAGATCAACAGAGATCGTCAAGTTGGAAAACTTTTTCTATCACAAAAGAAGTATGTTCTTAAGATGCTTGACAAATTTGGAATGTGAGATTGCAAAGCTGTTAATACTCCAATTGTCGCCCACTTCAAGTTGTCATCAGATCAGTGTCCAAAATCAGACGAGGACAGAAGGCGCATGTCACATGTCCTGTATTCAAATGCAATTGGAAGTCTCATGTATGCTATGGTATGTACCAAGCCTGATTTAGCTTATGTTGTTAGCATTGTTAGCAGGTTCATGCATAATCCAGGCAAGATACACTGGGAAGCCGTTAAATTGATACTTCTTTATCTGAAAGGTTCTCCAGATCTTGGTTTGGTATTTGATCAACATAGAGCCGATCCCGGAGGAGCAGTTGGCTATGTTGATGCTGACTATGGTGGTAATTTAGATCGGAGAAGGTCACTTTCATCCTACATTTTTACTCTATGTGGTTCTGCTATCAGTTGGTATTCTTCATTTCAAGCCATTGCGGCTTTGTCCACCACTAAAGCAGAATATATCGTTGCTACAAAAGGTATGAAATAGGCTATATGGCTTCGAGGCTTGGTAAGTGAACTTGGTTTTCAACAAGATGTTCTTGTTATATTTTGTGATAGTCAGAGTGTTGTCCACTTAACAAGGAACAACAAGTATCACTCAAGGACTAAGCACATTGAAATTAAGCTCCATTTTATCCGAGACATTGTTGATATGGGAGATATAATTGTTGAAAAAACTCATACGGCTGAAAATCCTGTAAACATGTTGACCAAGCCACTTCCACTGGCTAAGTTCGATCATTGCTTGAACTAGCTGGTATTATCCATACATAATCCAGGCTTCATGGCGAGAGAGTGTTCTAGTCAAAGGCAAGTCAAGGTGGAGATTTGTGGGATATGACTCACCTTTTTCTGTTTTCTTGGCATAATTGAAATCAAAGGGAGGTTACTTATCGTTCACAATTAATTGAAATCAAAGGGAGGTTACTTACCATTCACAATTAATTGAAATCAAAGGGAGGTTACTTACCATTCTCAATTAATTGTTTTTATTATTGTTGTCTCCTAGAACCACTATACATAGTGCCTTCCTTCAAGCAATGTAACACAAAAAAAAAAAAAATAGCCACACACACTTGCTTCCTTTCTCCTTTCATATACTCTTTATTTCTTCTCTTTGGGTGTAAGTGTTTAACCCATATAGAGAGAATTTGTTTTGGGGCTATTTATCTATTAGTCTGAGAGTAATTAATTGTACTCCCAGTACCATTATAGTGGAAGTTTTTGGCTCTCTCGCCAGTGGTTTTTTACCTCTATTTAAAGGGGTTTTCCACCTAAAAATTATGGTATCGTTCTCATTTTTCTTGTTACTTTAATTTCTCATAATCTTTGGTTGAAATTATCACGCTTCCACACACGATATCCTTACAGTTTCTGATATTAATTTTCTAAAATTTTATTTTTAGTTCGTATATAAATTAATTTTAGCTTATAGATAAATATTTTTTCATTTTCTCTCTAAAAGTTCTTATTGAAATATATATATATATATATATATATATATATATATATAATATTTATTGTACCGACCAGTCCTCGAACACCGAGAACAGCTAGTAATAGCGAGCCACGTCAGCTGGATCCCATAGCATGGGCCAGAGCCACATGGGTTGGGCCCCACAGGTAGGATGGATTAGTGGGCTGATTAGTCATCAGCGTGTTGATCACCAGAGTGGGTTGAAGTGGGCTGATGAGTCCTCAGCAGGGTGATGAGTCCTCGGCAACAGAGTGGGACGATGTCACATCGATCTTGGGTGTTTTGGACAACAGAACTAGAACATCTAAGGTAGGTCCCGAGAGAAGACCAGTTATCAGCAAAATGCCCAGAGGTAGGGAGAGGCCTAAGTCACGAAGCATCCATGCATGTGGCAGGGAAAGCACAGTTAGATGCATAGTCTTGAAGGGTTGAGTGTCCATTAGGATTACGGTTTCCAAGTGAAGCTACATGCATGGCACGTGAACAGTGAGGGCACTCCTAGGACAGATGGCCTCAGAGTTTAGGTGCACGAGCGGGTATCCAGGTGGTCATCCTGTTAGAATTTGCACTGCAGTTAAGGGAAGCCTTACGCGCTAGATTACCCTAAGACTGGGTCATAGCGGCGCAAGGGTATTCCTGCAGAAACCCTAAATATGGGTAGCGGCGCAAAGGAAACCCTAGACTATATAAAGGGTAGTAAACACTTCACAAAGGTACGCAGTTTTCTAGACCTAAACTGAAATACACAAGACACTTGGTGTGCTTGCCCCAGTATTGACTTGAGCGTCAGAGTGTAAACGGCATCTAGGGCGCCCCTTTCTGTCTTTGCAGGTGCAGATTGTTTCGACACAGTGAAGCATTACCTAAGGAGAGAGAAGAAGGCGCAAGTTTAATATAGAGTCAACCGAAAGGAGAGTCAACGAGCAAGAACATTTATAAATATAAGTCATTTGACTTTTAATCCTTATTTTTTTTCTTTGTTAACTTTAATCCTTACGTAATTTAAAACTTTTAAAAGTAGTCCTTATTTCTAATCAGTGATGACATAACATGTATATTGTGACATGTGGTGTTACATGTCATGTTTACTGACAATACATTACATTTAAATATATTATTATTATTAACTAATAAGCACATCTTCTTATCTTTGTTTTAATTTTTAAGAAGCAAAAATAATAGAAAGTTATTTTGAGTAATAACAAATTTAGACAATATTTATAGATAAAAACATATTTAATAAGCTCCTAAATATTTTTTCATCCATAGCAATTAAACACTTGGAGTTTTCAGGCACATCTTATTTAACCAACTGAACTAAACTCTTTAACAACTCCTATTTTTTGTCAAGTAATAATATAAAATAGTAATATCAAGTAATAATGATAATAATATATTTTGAAATAATTTTTTTTAATTCTTATAGAATATGTGATTTTTTGGGTTTAGAAAAATATTTTTCCATATTTTCTTCTCATAAAAGTTTCGAATCAGTTTTTAATATTCATTTAAAAATAAAAATAATATTTATTTTATGAATATTAAAAGTTTTCATGTTGACATATTATTTGAAGTAGTCCTTGAACTTTTGTTCAAAACAGAAACAGTTAACCAATGTGATGCAATATTACGACTCAAAAGAAATGGTTTTCAATTTTAGAAATATAAAAAAAGGAAATAATTTTCTTATAAGAATTTAAAACAACCTGGGAGGATGGAGAATTTTATGAGCTATTTTTGAAAACTAAGGTCTTAGCATTAGCAAAAAAACTTTGCATAGAAGGTAGTGTTAAGCATAGTACTCACAAGAGAAATTTTATTCACAAGAGAAATTTTATTCAGAGGAGTAGTTTTACGAAGTAAGCTTTGAACCATGTGTAGATCAATGGATGAAACAACTTGTCCTCGATTTTTTTATTGGATATGAAATATATGCAATTAGTGGATTTTCATTAGTACATTGCACCATACTAAACCAAACCAAAGTAACATTTTCAACAATTTAGCCGATTAAAATGCAATAGTAAAGGCAATAGGGTTTGGAGGTGTATGTGGGTGGCAATTATATGAAACATTTGGAAGTAAAGGAAGAAAATTGTATTCAAGAATGAGAGAGAAGGTGATGAGGAAGTATTCTCTTTAGCACATGTAAAAGTATAGACTTGGATAAGTAATAAATTTCCAAAGGTAATTTCTTCATATTTCAACTAAAGCCTATCTCAAAAATATTGAATAAAATCTATATATATATATATATATATATATATATATATATATATATATATATATATATATTTATCAACAATAAAAATATATATAAAAAAGGGAATACTTTAGGGGTGTCCCAATCCTTATACAAGAACCACCATACACACAAAGGTCATAGAAAAACCAATAAGCATTTACAAGCATAGTAGCCAAGAATTTTGAATTGCTATAAAAAGAGCAAAACCAAAAACATGCATAACTCCCTAGACCCAGTGTGACCTGTGATCTGCACCTAATCCAAAGCCTACTCCTGTTGTGTAACTATCAGCACTGGTGTAGCAGAACCTTACCATCACCCAATCGCTCATACAGTGCCTGCTACGTCAAGCCCCCTGCACCAAGATAAGAACTAGGCCAAAGAAAACCCCCTGCAAAACAAAACCGCATCTAACATCTTCAACCACTCACCACAAACCACCTAATAATGGAGCTTATCAGCGGTGTCAGAGTGTGCATCCAACCCCAATCTACTAAACTTCACCAACCCCCAAAATCTATACAATAATGAAGGGTGTCTTGGGATATAGTATAGATAGTTGAGGATGTATAACTAGTATGTTTATTATAAAGCGCAAAACATATAAATAAGTCTATTATATGAAATGTTGGGTTAGTTATGCATGTCATATGTGTTGTAATGCAATGAGGTAAAGCAAAAGGTATATTATAATGCATAATAGTTATACAAAAATTGGTAGATAAATATTGAGTGTCTTAATTATCTTTCAATGAAATATTTTTGTTTTCCATGATTACAAATTGTTTCAACTATTGCTATGCTTTAAAGATTAAGATTAAGAAAATATTAGAAAGATTTTGAATAAATAATTCTTAACTAGAAAGTTAAAAAATAAATAAAAAAATAGAGGCACATTGATTTATTATATTAAAACATTTTTTTTTGAAAAATATATTGAGAAAATATATTTGTGTTAAAGTCTGAATGTTTCTCAACATTTAAATCTTATACATAATTAGAAAGTATTTTGGAAATATTTTCAATAGTGGAATCCTAAAATAGAAGGTTTCACTACAAGAAAATCATTTATTAGAAACTAATTTTAGAGACAAAAAATAATTAGTTGCTATAGTGACCAAATTAGAGACCATTTTGGATACTAAAAAAAAAATTGGTTTCTAAATTAGTTTCTATTATTGTTAAGTGGTTTCTAAATTGGTATCTAATTGGCTACCAAAGCTTTTGCTACCATATTTAAAATCTAAATAATTGGTAGTTAAAATCTTGGTAGCTAATTAGATACTAATTTAGAAACCATTTAACAATAATAGAAACTAATTTAAAAACCAAAAGATTTTTTAGTCTCCAAAATGGTCTCTAATTTGGTCACTATAGCAACTAATTATTTTTTGTCTCTAAAATTAATTTTTATCAATGATTTTCTTGTAGTGTTTAGATAATTCAAAAAATCAAAGATTATATTTCAACGATACCCATGCATTTCTATGATGATTATTATTGATACTGATATTTCAAATGATTCCAGAAAATATTTGCAGCACTTCAAGATGCATAATAAGATAAAACAGGAGTTTCCTATTCGACATCTCATGGCAAAACGATGAAGTGCAGAACGAGATTTGTGCATATCCAAGCCTTCTAAAGTAGATTATTATTGTCAATCATGGTGAAATTGTTTCCACAAGCGATTACAATACTTAAGATGTGCAAAATCAAAGACAAAGTTTCCATTTCAAGCATCTATCACGAAAGTGATGAAACAAAAACTTGAGATTTGAACAAAGTTCAGATATAGAAGTATCAACCCTCAAAGTTAAAAAATTTTGAATATTGGAAAGAGTTCAAAATCCAAAACTATGTGATATTATTTGTTAAGACACGAAGAATATTATCATAGTTGGAGTTTCCTTATTAAGCGTTTAATGGGAAAACAATGATGCTACAATATGAGACTTGCGCAAATGATGAATAAAGAAATATCAAGATGATATAAATAAAGATATTCAAATATAAAAAAGAATTGAAAGTACAAAGAGTGATCAAGACACATTAAAATTTCAATATCAAAACATTCCTTTTCAAGCGTATGATATCAAGAAGATGATGAATAATACAATACAATGAAGATTCAAGTATAGATATGATAAAACTTCAACATTCAGATTTCTACAATTGAAGAAATATTTTGAAAGTTAAAATATGTGATTAAGATGCTCATATTACATCAAAGAGAAATTTGCCTTATTGAGCATCTACTACATGAAAAAAGGAAAACTATGCAAATTTGAACTGGTATTTGAGTCAAGGAATTAAAGCTTCAACAATCATATTTTGAGTATTATATAAGAACCTAGAGAACAAAGAAGAAATACGAAAAAGAACGCTCAAAAGATTTCAAAGAAAAATACAAGTTTTTGTGAGAGTTTTGCTTTGTACATATTCTATCTGCTTCATAGAGCATCTAGAAATTTGGGTTGTGTGATAAACCTTGTAAATCCTTCATTATGTGATATATATCCTGTGAGCTTACATTATTCTCTTTGTAGATAGTGTTTTCCTCAATTCTTTGAGAGGTCTTGATCTCAAAGGGAGATTATGATTGGTTACCTAAAAAGGTGTAGAATACTTATTTCTAGAGAGATGTTAAGACCCGTGTACCTAGAGAGGTGTAAAATACTTGCCTTGGAGAGGTGTTAAAACTCATTTTAGTGAAAAGAGGTTAAGTGGTTTGCTTAAGGGGACTAAACGTAGCCCATATGGTAAGGTGATCCAGTATATATGTGTGCCTACTTCTCTCTTTCCTTTATCTATTAGACGTTGTGTTTGCTTTGCTTTTAGATTCGCAAATTGAGTTCAAGCTCCATTCAAACACCCCCTCCCCCTTCTGGAGCTAGTTGTCCCTATAGATGTTGATCTATATAAGGCTATCAAATAGTAACTCAGAATGTGACCATAATTGGATATAAGTTGTGCATAGAAAAGTTGTTTTTGCAAGTACAAATAGGTGTATAGTTAAGCTAGACATAATATGCAAGGAAACAAAATCTAAACTACTTTTCAAGAAAAATGCATAGTATAATATATAATGGATTTGCATAATTGTAGATAAAGAAGAAGGATTCTTGTTGGTTATAATGTAGGCATAAGGTGGATTGTCATATTGCTTAGGAGGATGACGATGAATAAAAGAGAGCAAATAGTAAGATTTTGCGTTGCATGTAGGAACATAATATTCAACTTATGTCTTCATAAATGGTATCCATTCCTTATGTCATATATGGAATTTTTATGTTTTATATGAGATCAAAAGTTAGTTGGACTTTCATTTTACTTGAAAATACGAATGATATCCTTTCATTGATACTAGCATTTTTTTAACAATTATGTGGAGCTAAATTTGAGTAAGAAAACTACATTGTTTATATCATAAAGGATGAGAAAGTTAAGGTTGTAGATTTTAACCATTAGGAGGCTTTTACATTGTCGATGTTGTTTGCATGAGATGACTTAGAGTGTATTCATAGTGAAGGAAATGATGCGGAGTTTAGAATTGGGTAAGATAGTTGTGTTGTTAGGCCAAACATTGAAGTAATAGTTCCTTTTGGATTATGTGGATATGAGTAGAAGTAGTGCTAGGAATTAAATTCTAAGGAGTGTATATGAAAATTTAAAACTACAACAATCTAAAGAAGTTGGTGCAAAATAATCAATTGTTATTTTTCTAAATTATTACTTAAGAGACACAAAATAGATGAATTAGCTACAATTATAATATGGTTACAAGTTGTTGTTTGCAGGAAAGTACTTTCAATAAGATTAATAATTAGAAACTACATGATTACTATATTAACAACTAACAATAAACCACCATACAAATATATGACTTTTTTTTTTGGCTGAGATATCAAATAGACAAACTATCGGAAAAAATTATGCACTAGTATATATAAAATTTTTTGTAAGAGCATACACATGAGTGTTGACATAGTGATACACTAAATTATGCTCACTCTTTAATTAAATTAGATTAATTTTCTCAACTAGATTAAATTAATTTAATACAAAATTTTATAACATTAGTAATCCATGAACTCAAAAGTAAAATCAATAGTGTCCTACTAAGCTCACTCACACACTATTTATTGTAGAAATAAGAACCTATCATTTAATTATTATTATTAGAACCTAAACAATTCCTAGATAATAATTCAAATAACAACAATTATCCCTATACTTTACACGAACCACTTCATCTAAATCTAAATCAACACACAAGACAAAGCAGGACATAAACCACCAAATCATAGATACAATAGTCCCAAACACAAACAAACCAAACCAAACCTAAACCTTCCAAATATTAGGTTTGTGGGTATGCTATGATTCAAGAATCAAAAGAGTGTAGCTCATCTAAATTGATTTTAACTTATAAAATAAATAGATAATTTAAAATTTATTTACTTCAAATTATATTTAGGAAATATTATCTGATCAGATTATTTTCTCAATTTACATCACAGGCATAGATTTATTTTGCGTCTTTCATTTTTATTATATAGTACAGCTTACAAAATTTGTAGTAAAAGAAGAATGAGACGTAATTAAAAAGGACTTAATCAATTAATGACTTCAAACAAAAGCAAAAATTGTATATATAGTCAATGTCCTTGATTAGTTATTTGCTCATTACAATATACTTGTCAAAATATGCAATCTTTATTTTGGTATGCTTTTTGCTTTATAGAAAAATTTTAAAAACTTGGAGTTGCTTGAAAAATACGATAGATAGTACACATCATCCTTTGCAAATCTTACTAAGAATTTTGAAAAAGGGATATGCATAATTTTATTTTACTCCAAGCACAAGACAAATGGCTAAGAATTCCAAATTGTCTTGATTAAATAATTAACTAATAAGATTAAACTGCATTAAGAAAAAAATTATCACCCACAATAAAAGATATTAATGGTCTAAAAAGGAAAAAAAAGAAAAGAAAAAGAGACCCAATTAAGGAAAAGATTCTCAAATTGAACTATTATGATAAATATATTTGAGACTTTTGTTGAATTACTTTGACAAAAGAGACTATTATATCTTCTCTACTAAATCTTTGATTATTAAAATAAAAAGATATATGATGAAGACTTTTGTCCTTTGGAGGAGAAATATTTCATTGATATGATGATTGGCATAAATAGTTGTTCATAATCTTTGGCGGAAAGCATTCGATTAAGACAAATGGCATAAGAGAAGCATCATTTGAAACAACTTATTCCAAGGTAAATTAAAGAAGATAAATAACCTTGATTCTTGTAGGCCTAAAGGGAAAAATGATTAACGTAAAACACCAGGGAAAAGAGTGCTCTTTCCTTATCAAAGTTCAACTAATTGATTCTCAATGGCCCAAAATAAAAAAGATACTGATGTTGATGCATGATCTTGCATCATTATAGCAAAGCAAAAAGTACGAGAATAAAAAGGTTGATAATGTAAAGAAATTAAAGGAATAAAACATAGTGTTGGACGCCATTTAAGATTGTCTCTCCCATTACTTGCTAAAGATGATAATTGTCCTAGTTTGCAAACTCCAATTATTTTCTTTGTTTCAAACTTTTGGTACATTTATTATTATTTTGTCCCATTACACAATCTCTCCAAGATATGGGTGATATGGGTAAAGCTTGTTTACCCTAGGCTAGGAGCATATGTGAAAACAAAGCTTTCACCATGTTACATGGAATAATATAATTTATGATTAAGTGTATTGAATGATGATGACGATGATGATATCTCTTTTGTTCACTTATATTTTAAAACATTTTGTGACACTTGCCCTACAATAATCAAATGGGCAATAATAAGTTGAGGGGTGTCATTATTTTCTCTCAATTATTGGCATAGGTAGGTAGGTAGGGTGTCCTAAAAAAAGACCACAAAGACATTTGTGAGAAGGAGGGAAAAAGTGGTGTGTATTAAGAATAGTGACAGAGTAGCCATTCCTGATATGTTACATTGCATACAGGAGCTAGGGTTTTCAGGTGTTGCTTTCTCCAATCTTCCCATAGCCTATCTCATTCACTCTCTCTCCTATGGATAAGTTCTGCTTATGCTCTTTTAACTTTTCCAACCTGTAAAAAGTAATTCCATATAAGTGTCATCTCAGAATAACACTTTAAATATGAGCATGAAAATGATTTATGTTCATCCCTAAAATTAAAAGATACACTTAAAACCATGTTCATAATACAGACAATAACTATGTCATTGTCATCATGTGCTGGTGGTGTCGGTGACTATATAAAAGTAATGGTGTTGTTGGTTACGATACTTGAGGTACTACTAGTAGTAATTTTAATTCAATCTTTTAATCGTAATTTTTTATTTATTTAATTTTAAGAAGTTCATATTCATTATTTTCATTCCCATCTAAACATGTACTGGGATGTACTAGGATGATGTTTTTATGTAAGAATGAAAATAAATCAAGCTCAATTGTTAAATTAAAATGGAAGAATTGTATTAAAATACTTTAAATTTATATTAAAACTTCATGTAATTATTAACTTTTCAAAATTTTCATCAAATAACCACCAATTCTTAAAAATATTTGCATGTTCTAAAACATTAAAAAAAAATATTAAATTAACTTTTAAATATTAACATCGATTAAATTGCGTCGAATAAGCCAATTTTAACTAGACAAAAAAATTATTTTTTTTAAAGAAATTTAAAAATCTTAAAATTTAATTTATTTTTTAATTAAATAAATATTTTTTTTAGTGTTAGTTAGTCCACTTAATGTTGGACGTTAATAATGTAACATCCCGCCAAAATACTATTCATGTTTATATAATGAAAATAAAGGTAACAAATAGATTGAAGTGAACAAAATATTATATATATGAAATGTAGTTTCTCCTCACAGGGAGTTTAATACAAATTCGGTCAAATTTTCCAGAAACATAAACAAAATACAGTAAAAAAAACAAAGCAGGCGATCTCCTATCGGAAGAGGTCGATCTCCTGTCGGAAGACAGCAAAAGGGGGGAGGGGGGGATCGCCTAACAGAAGTAGAAACAGGCGATCTCCTTCCGGCGACCACTCACTGAGGAGCTCTGCTTCCTGCAACATCATCTGCTCCCATGTAAATTATACACGATCATCATAGGTTTAAGAAAGAGCCAAACACAACACCAAAGAAACACCACAGGGTAAGCTAGACATTTGAAAAAGAGTTTAGATATGAACTTTAAAATCAAGATAAAACAAATTCAAGATACCCACGTAAACCATCAACTAAACACATACTGCACGATTCCTCAAAGGTCATTAAAATCTCAACATTCATCAAGTGTCTATCAATTCAAAGTTTCTCATTCTCACGTCAGACTTCCACTGACTCATCACACAAGACACTTGACACTACTTCCGGATTGACTCGTGCGTTGACTCAGGCCCAGAGATCTGCACCTGTCATACCATACCACTGTGAAATCCACATAGGGTCGCTGTGAAATCCACACAGCCATGCGCATATAATCTCAATGTCATTAACTCTCCCGGTATGACATGGTTAATTCATAGAACAAGCCGAGCTCTTTCTTTTTCACACTACTCGCCCATTCATATGAACCTCCTCCGACTCTCCACAACTGAAATAACTTCATCTACGTGATTCCATTATATCAGTAGAGTCAGGATATCTCCTTCTAGACAAGCCCCTAGTCAATACACCTACACACGATCTTACACGGTATTTCCTTTCCTGAAAATACTATGCCTTGATCCCACATTCACAACATTCAAAACATCATACCACTCAAATGAATGATTCAAATCAAAGCCACAATCATTTCAAGGGTTCAGATTTTCGAATATCACATGTATATTGTATTTAAATCCCAAACAACCTCAAACAACATCAAAATAGGGGAGTTCGAAATCCGTATTTAAAATCGGCGACCACGTCGCCCAACCACACAGAACAGAGCATTGCGAAAAGAAACAGAAAACCGGCGACCACGTCGCCCTCACTTCAGAAACAGCTAATCTATGGCTTGTATTGAAAATGAAGGCTAGCTTCCCTTACCTGGACTTGCGCAAACACCAAGGGTTCCAAAAGTCCACCGAGCTTAAAGGATGACTTAGCTCTGTTTTCAGTGCCTGGCTTGTAGCACTTGCAGGGAACCTCTTAGGTGCTCTAAAGGCAAACGTCGCTTATCGCACTGATGCTTGAGGTTGCCTGAGTCACAACGCAAAGGAGAGAAGAAGGGAGGGAGGAAGTTTGCACTCACTCTTACCCTCTTGAGTCTGTAACGCTCTTTGCCTTCCCGCAGTGGCTTTTGAATCCCAGCTTACCTGCCCACGTATGCTGCTGCTGCCACCCCTTCTGCAGGAAAGCCTGAGAACCACTGTCCTGAACAGTACGACCACTGTTGTCGCTTGTGCATGCCAACCACTGCTCTGAACAGTACGACCACTGTTGTCGCTTGTGCATGCCAACCACTGCTCTGAACAGTACGACCGCTGGTGTCTCCTGCGCATGCCAACATTCTGATGTCACCACTCTGAACCACCCTTTTTGTCTACGTGGCGCGTGTGCAGGACGTTTCATGCTGGGAGTCTGGGTCCCACTTTATCTGTGTGAAGCTCGTCATCGCGCGACAACTTTCCACCGCTGACTCATCCTGGCGAACGATCGATGTCTCCCTCGCCCTGGAAGACGACCGATGTCTCCCTCGCCCTGGAAGACGACCGATGTATATCCCTGGCGACGCTCTCATGCCTCGCGCCCTGGCAAAGCCCGCATGCCTCTCGCCCTGGCGATGCCCGCATGCCTCTCGCGCCCTGGCAATGCCCGCATGCCCCGCGCCCTGGCGATGCCCGCATGCCTCTCGCGCCCTGGCAATGCCCGCATGCCTCGCGCCCTGGCGTTGCCCGCATGCCTCTCGCCCGCGCGATGCCTGCATGCCTCACGCCCTGGCGACGTCCACATGCCTCGCGCCCGCGCGATGCTTGCATGCCTCGCGCCCTGGCGCTCATGTGTAGCAGGCGACCGGCGATCATGTACTACTAGGCGATCTCATAGTCTTCCAAACTACACTTTCCTTCCTTTTTATTTTAAATAAAAACATACTTAGAATTCATTTAAAATATATCTCTTTTTATTCCAATTCAATTTTACAGGTCCTTACATTCTCCCCAACAAGAAAAATTTTCGTCCTCGAAAATTGAATTACAAGGAAAAGAGGTATGGATAGGCTTCTCTCATGGGTGCTTCTAACTCCCAAGTTGAATCACCCGATCTCTCATCCCACACCACTTTCACCATGCTGATGGTCTTGCCTCTGAGCTGTTTACTTTGCCTATCGTCAATCCTGACTGGTTTCACTTCAAAGGACAAGTCATCCCTGATCTGCACATCGTCCACTTCCAGCACATGACTGGGGTCTGCCATGTACTTCCTCAGCTGTGATACGTGAAAGACATTGTGCAGATTTGCTAAATGGGGAGGCAGGGCGATCTCGTAGGCCACTGGACCAATCCTCCTTAAGATTTGATATGGTCCCACGAACTTAGGGGACAACTTCTTTGATCTGATCGCCCGTCCTACACCCTTGGTTGGTGTCACTTTCATGAACACATGGTCTCCAGCAGCAAACTCCAAAGGCTTTCTCCTCTGGTCTGCATATGACTTCTGCCTACTTTGAGAAGCCTTCATTCTGCTTTGTATCTGTTGCACCTTCTCGGTCGTCTGCTGAATCAACTCTGGCCCAACCAAGACTGCTTCGCCCTCCTGGTACCAACATAAGGGAGTTCTGCATTTCCTCCCATACAGGGCTTCATATGGTGCCATCCCAATACTAGCGTGATAACTGTTATTATAGGTGAACTCCACCAGCGGCAACACCTCATCCCAACTTCCCAACTGATCCAAGACACACGTCCTCAGTAGATCTTCCAAGGACTGGATCGTTCTCTCTGACTGACCATCTGTTTGGGGATGATATGCAGAGCTCATCCTCAACTTAGTTCCCAAGCAATCTTGTAAGGTTTGCCAAAACCATGAAGTGAACCTGGGATCCCTATCCGAAACAATGCTGGAGGGCACTCCATGCAACCTCACTATTTCTTTGATGTACAACTGTGCCAGCTTGGTCATAGGCATCCTCATGTTCATTGGGAGAAAGTGAGCACTCTTCGTCAGCCGATCAGTGATGACCCAGATTGCATCATGGTCCTTTACCGATCTGGGTAAATGGGTGACAAAATCCATGGCAATGCTGTCCCATTTCCACTCAGGGATATCCAATGGCTGTAACAACCCGCCAGGCCTTTGATGTTCTACCTTTGCCTTCTGACACGTCAAACAGGTAGTAACATACTGGGCGATGTCTCTCTTCATGCCTGACCACCAAAATGACTCCTTCAAGTCATGGTACATCTTGGTCATGCCTGGATGTAGGCTAAGGCGACTCTTGTGACCTTCCTCTAGGACCATCTTCTTCAACTCTTCATTTGCAGGTATGCAAATCCTGCCCTCAAATCTCAAGATCCCATCATTGCCCATCACAAAGCCTTTAGCCTGGTCGGTCCCTAGTGACTCCACAGTACGCTTCAGACTAGGGTCCTCCAACTGCTTGTCCTTTATCATTCCAAGGAAGTCATTAGTTATAGCCAGCTTACTACAACTAATGTGATTTACGTGGAACTCTACCCCAAGGTTTAAATCTCTGAATTGCTCGATCAGTTTCTGCTCTTCCATCATCATGGTGGCTACTTGTACTGATTTTCTACTTAAGGCATCTGCCACTACATTGGCCTTCCCTGGATGATACATGAGTTGAAAATCGTAGTCCTTTAGAAACTCCATCCACCTTCTTTGTCTCATGTTTAGTTCCTTCTGATCGAACAGGTATTTCAGGCTCTTATGGTCACTGAACACCTGGAACCGAGCTCCATATAAATAGTGCCTCCAGATCTTCAAGGCAAACACCACAGCCGCCAACTCCAAATCATGCGTAGGGTAGTTCCTCTCATGGACCTTGAGTTGCCTTGAAGCATATGCAACCACTCTTTTCTCTTGCATCAAAACACACCCCAAACCCTGATGTGAAGCATCACAGTAGACCTCAAAAGGTCTTCCCACCTTTGGGATCACCAGCACTGGAGCACTAGTCAACCTTTCCTTTAGTTCCTTGAAGCTCTGCTCACATCGGTCGGTCCAAGCAAAAGGTTGATCCTTGCGGGTCAGTTGTGTTAAAGGAGCCACTACCTTGGAAAAGTCCTCAATAAACCGCCGATAGTAGCCAGCTAGGCCCACAAAACTCCTTATTTCAGTAACTGTCTTAGGACGTTCCCATTTAAGCATTGCCTCCACTTTGGCTGGATCCACCGAGATCCCCTGGGCAGATATCACGTGTCCCAAGAAGTTGACTTCCTTCAGCCAAAACTTACACTTAGAGAACTTGGCATAGAGTTGCTTCTCCCTCAGTATTTCTAATACTGTCCTTAGGTGTTCTTCATGTTCTTCCTCGGTCTTTGAATAAATGAGTATGTCGTCAATGAAGACCACCACAAACTTATCCAAGAAAGGGCGAAAAATCCTATTCATGTAGTCCATGAACAGAGCTGGAGCATTTGTGACTCCAAACGGCATCACCACATACTCATAATGCCCATACCGAGACCTAAAAGCTGTCTTTTGAACATCTTCAGCTTTTACCAAAATTTGGTGGTACCCCGATCTCAGGTCAATCTTGGAGAACACCGAGGCCCCATGTATTTGATCCATCAAATCATCAATCCTAGGTAGGGGGTACTTGTTCTTGATGGTCAACTTGTTCAACTGCCTGTAATCTATACACAGCCGAGACCCTCCATCCTTCTTCTTAACTAGGAGCACTGGAGCCCCCCATGGAGATACACTGGGTCTGATGAATTGTTTCTCCAACAATTCTTCCACTTGCTTCTTTAATTCCACCAACTCGGCTGGTGCCATCTTGTAAGGTGCCATTGACACTGGTCCAGCTCCAGGTACCAAATCAATGGAGAATTCCACTTCTCTCTTAGGGGGTAACCCAGGTACTTCTTCTGGAAATACATCCATGAATTCTTTCACCACATGTACCCTGCTTACGTCCCCTTCATTCTTCACCTCCAACCGAGCTAGGATCATGAAGCACCTCGCCCCTTCTTCCAACACCGACCGCCCTTGCTGAGCTGATATCACCTCTGGCTCTTGAAGGTCTGGAAACGCTATCTTCTGGTTACCGCAGTCTATGAGAACGTGATTGGCAGCTAGCCAATCCATCCCCAGGATAACATCCAGGTCTTGAAGAGGTAGGCAGATCAAGTTCACTTTGAATCTGCGTCCCTCTACTATCACTGGACATTCAGGGCAAACTGTAGAGGTCAACACCTGTCCTGACGCAGGTGTAGAGACCAACAGTTCGAAAGGCAACTCCTTCACTAGAAGGCCCAACTCGGCTACACACAGGCTTGACACAAAGGAGTGTGTCATAGTCTTCCAAACTACACTTTCCTTCCTTTTTATTTTAAATAAAAACATACTTAGAATTCATTTAAAATATATCTCTTTTTATTCCAATTCAATTTTACAGGTCGTTACAAATAATGTGACACAATAAGTTTTTTTAAAATAATTAAAACATAAAATATTAATGTAGTTCAAGCGAACTCTAAATAAAATAAATTTTGAAATAAAAAACATTAATACATGTCAAACAGATACTAAATTATATATATTTTAAAATAAAAATAAAATATTAGCATGGCAAAAAAATATTAAATTAAATAAATTTTAAAATAAAAATATTAGTGTGACCAAACGGATGCTAAATTAAATATATTTTAAAACAGATGTTAAATTAAATATATCTTAAAATAAAAATATTAGTGTAGATCAAACGGATGTTAAATTAAATACATTTTAAAATAAAAATCATTAGCACGAGTCAAATGAACGTTAAATTAAATAAATTTTAAAATAAAAAACATTAACGTAGGTCAAGTCGATACTAATTTATATGCTACGAATTTGTGTGCCTTTGTGAGAATGAACATGAATCGTAGATTATTTTTATTCTAAAGACCCAAATTTAAAGATGATAAATCTCTTTACCTACAATTTCTCTCTCTTACTTTCTATATATATATACCTCCTCATTCACACTCAAATCTCCTCACACTTATTTTCTCTTAAACATTCATCTCCTTCATCTCCTTCATCTATCATCTTCTCCTTCACTCACACACTAATTTCCCTCATCCACACTCTTTTTCTAATTCTTTCATTCACATTCATCTACTTCATCCACATTCATCTCCTTCATCAACACTAATCCCTTTCATCAACTACATTTATTTTTTAAATTTTTTTCTTTTATATATATGTTGTTATATATGCTACATTTTACGATATTTTTTTAAAAATTACTCTCATTTGCACTGGCTAAACCGACACAATTTAAATTAATTTGTAAAATAAATTATATTTAGTGTGTGATAAGCGGACGCTAAATTAAATAAATTTAAAAACAAAAAATATTGGTGTGGGACAAGCAAATGCTACATTAAATAAATTTAAAAATAAAAAATATTAGTGTAGGTTAAGTAGATGCTAAATTAAATAAATTTTAAAATAAAAAACATTAGCATAGGTGAAGCGAATGCTAATTAAGTTAAATAAATTTTAAAATAAAAAACATTAGCGTAGGTTAAGCCAACGCTAAATTAAATAAATATTAAAATAAAAAATATTAGTGTGAGTCAAGCGGACGTTAAATTACTTAAATTAAAAAATCAATTTAAAAATAATAAGTTACAAATTAGTGTTGACTTGAGTTAGTCTTCCAAAGGCGATGCTAATAAATTAGGGTAAACGACACTACAAGAAAAATTAAAATTACATACGGATTTTTTTTCCGTCGTATGTAAATAATAGACAAAACAAAATCTGCAGCAGGTGGGAATTAAAGCCAAGTTTCTTCAGTAACAAAAGAAACCTTAACCACTACACCAGACAAATTCTTTTACAATATTATGATTTTTATTATAATTACTATTATTTTTAAGATTGTTATTAATATTATTATTGTTAATAATATTAATAATATTATGAATATTAATAATATTATGAATATTAATAATATTATGAATATTAATAATATTATGAATATTAATAATCTTATGAATATTATTAATATTAAGAATATTATTCCTATTCTAAATCTTATTAATGTTATGAATATTATTTCTTATTAATATTTAAGATTCTTTCTTCTTCCTCTTCTTTCTTCCTTCTTAAGATTTCCTCTTCTTAATCTTTCCTATTCTTCCTCTTCTTCCTCTTTAAGATTCTTTCTTTTCCTCTTCTTTCTTCTTCTCTTCTCCCTCTGCTTTCTTCTTCCTCTTGTTCCTCTTCTTCCTCTTGTTTCTTCTTCCTCTTATTTCTTCTTTCTCTTGTTCCTCTTCCTCCTTCTTCTTCCTCTCCTTCCTCCTCTTCCTCTTCCTCTTCTTCCTCTTGTTCCTCCCTCTTCCTCCTCTTCCTCTCCTCTTCGTCCTCTTCCTCCCTCTCTTCTCTTCTTCCTCTTTCCTCCTCTTATCTTCGTTTTTTAATCTTAATCCCTCTTTTCCTCTCTTCCTCCTCCTCTTCCTCCTCTTCCTCTCCTGTTCCTAATAGTAATATCGTGTTCCTCCTATAAATAGTAATATTCCTATTATATTAATAATAATATAATATTAATATTAATTATATTAATATTAATAATATAATTTATATTATGAATATTAATATTAATATAATTTATATTATTAACATTAATATAAGTATAATAAAAATCGTAATATGATAGAAGAACTTGTTTGGATTAGTGGTTAAAGCTTCTGCTGAATAATTTTAGGGATTCTGTAGCCCGCATACACAACCAAAAAATAAAAAGTAAAAGAAGAAAAACTAGAGGAGAAAATATAACTATAATCTAACTAGTTGGACCTAGCCGACTCACAAAACATGTCCCAACAAAAGAGCATGATATGTCTCTTGTCAAAAGATAAACAAATTTAGCTTCACTACAAGAGTATCAACGAATCAAAATAAAACTCAAAACTTCTAGTATTAAGGGTAAACATATAAGATCATAATATCTTTGATAATTTTAAAGGTGATCAATGATAACCTTTCCTGCATTTTGTTTGGCTACCAAGTTAGTTGTTTCACTATCCTTCAACATTATCCCTTCATTGTACCACTAAAAAGACAGAGTCCAAAGCATAAAGATGCATTTAAAAAGGAAGTCAAAATGTAGGTGCTAATGAGTTGGTATGAATAGTCATCTTCTAACAACTTTTGGTACTTTTGCAATCAATGTAGAGGTGTGCAGTCACGATAGTAGAACAAAGGTGCTCAAATGTAGATGTTGAGAAGGAGTGAATACGAAACCCCTATACCATTGGACACATGTATGATATTTGTACAATTGGAAAATTTCCCTACACTGCAAAAAAGCAACACTAACAAGACCCAATCCACACTACAAGAGGCATAAAAAAAATATGATAGATAAATGCATAATTATTAGTGTAGACAAGTACATAATATTTAAAGGCAAAGCAAGAAACTATAATCCATGTGATATAGCAGAAAAACATAGTAGGATGACAAAATTTGGGATTCTAAGACAGATAGAGTGGACAACCCCTCTACCCTTGGATTCCTAACATATTTTGTTGTTTAGTCATGCCACCTTGCACTATACCATAATAAAGCATATACAAAGGAAAGAGTGTTAAGTTACACAATAAAAACACAAGGCTGCTAGATAGTCACGTAGCCTCCCTAGCATAACCGAAGAGAATATTCTAGCCTGCTAGAGATGTTATAAGTTGTTCAGGGCAGAGACACCAATTCAAGTAGGAGAATTGTGCTTTTGGTATCTTATTTGCGATCTAGATCTACACCTTAATTACTTGGACTACATTGAAAACCTCCTCGTGATCCAAGACTAAATTTCTAAGACAATATTGTTCCTATGCTTCTAGATTGACCAAAGAATAGCTACCCACATGCTCTTTCAAATGATGTTGCTTGCCTGAGTCTAATTCGGTATAGAGAACTGGTTAAATGTTTCATACTAGAGTTGTTATGTACTAAATTTATTCTAACCACTTATCACAAAGCTTCCAAATCCTCTTGGTTATAGTAAATTTAAAGAAGAGGTGTTGAATTGACTCGGTATCCTTCGCTCACATAACACATAAGACTAGTAAGGCTTAATCCCAATAGAAAGTTTGTAAAGATGAATTAAATTAGTCCAAAAATAAATTTAAATTATTATTTTTGTATCTTCAACTTTCATTTTTCTTTTAGTATAATAGTTTTATGAATAGATTATATCTAATTATTATATTAAAATAAATAAGTATTAGAATTTAAAATAAATATTTTTAAATCACTGGAAGAATTTGCAATACAAATAGACCACTTTGAATCACAAATTCACCACTAAAGGGCTTACTCCAAATTTATCAAGTCATATTCTGGATTTGGTAGAACAAATGATGGAAGACCCCTAAGCAAATGGCCAACAACTAGAACCATAGTCAAAAGAATACAAGAAGGGTAGGGCTCAGTTCAACTTAGCAGGAATAAACCCTTATCATATTGGGTCAAGTTTTAGTTTGTATAAATGTATAGAGTAGAATAAGTTTTTTTTTTTTTTAATTTGTATTTGTTTAAATAATTTGTGCCTTATATTTGGATCAAGTAAAGTAGGGTTTCTAATGTATTTGTGTCTAAAGTAGAATATAAGTTGTATGACTTGTATTTGTGTCTAAAGTAGGTTAGGGTTAGAATTAGGGTTTTTAACTTAGCTTAGGGTTTCTAATGGCGTCCATAGGCCTAAAAAAAATCTTAGGCCAGTCATAGGGTTAATCCATTGCATTCCACACTTATTCACGTGTTCCATGTGAAGGAAACTTGATGCTCAAGTGAGAGAGAATTCAAGTTTGAACTTCCCTCCCATTTCCTACCTCCTCTTAGACCTAATTTTTAATTATAAATAATTATTTTTAGCTCATAGTTTTAAACTTTAACGAGTAAACTTTAAGGAGTAATGTTATGTTGCCCAATTTTGGTTATACAACTTGTTCTTGAGCTCTTTAGGATAATCTTCTTTTTAGCTAACGCTAGACTTCTTCGACATTACCTTTTACTTGCTTCTTACCATTTCTCTCCACTTCAGTTATTGAATATTATCATTGTTATTAATTGCTTCCGCACACATAATCTTCTATGCTCCATCCAAAGATGAAAATTACAAAAATATGCAAAAGAAAGAGCCTATCAAAGCATTTTTATTTTTTTTTAAAACTGTATCCTTGAATGATGAAATGACTATAAGATAGCAATTTCTCACATATTGAAACCCAAATATCTTCCTAAAAATTAATTTTTGTGTCATTACTTAATAATCCAAATATAATTATTATAAAATTCTCCCATGATTGAACATAAGCTTCTAAAATTATTTTATGTTGGATCTCAATGAATTTGATTTATAGAGTGAGTTAATTCTAATTCAGTTTTGCTTGTTAATTTAGAATAGTCTAATAGAAAAATTAATGGATGCATATGATTTTGATATATAAAGTTTTTTTATACTATTTTCTAACACTTTAAATTAATTTATTTTTTATTAAGCTAAATTCCTATTTCTTAACTTGTATACATGCACTAGTATAAAAAGTAAAAAAAAAAAAGACATATAAAGACAGTTTGTCAACCATCTTTATTTCCAGTATTGTTACCGATAAAATAAAATATAAAAAACTTGAAAGAACATTAAGCATAAAGAAAAGAAGAGCCAGAATTAGAAAGAATAAAGAAGAAATATAAGAAAAGGCTTAGAGAATTTAAAAGGGAAATTAGGAAGTAAAATAAATTATAATTTTTCAGAAAAATTTCTAAAATGTTACAAAATATATATACACTCACTAAATTAATTTATGTCTAAGGTAGTTGAGTAAATTGATATATCTAACCATCTCATTATATGTGAAAAGTGTAACTTTCTTTACTTTACATATCACTTTAAAAAAACTCCTATATATCACTTTCATGAAGATTGTATTTTTTTTTTACTTATTTATGGTAGTAGAGTGTTGAACCTTTCCATCTATAAATAATAGATTTTCCATCATGTATCACTTACACTTTGAAAATAAATGAAATTTTAGTTGTAAGAATTTTACGTATATTGAGAATATGAAACTTCCTTTCATATTTTTTATCTTAAAGAGTTTCATCATGTTTTGTTTTATTGTTTGGTCAAAAGCTTTCTATTATATAAGATTGCTTTGCTTCAAAGTTTTCTTTTTAAGTTGATACATCCTGCAATATATAAAGACAAATTGAATGAGTATTTATATTTTTTTTATCAATAGAAAATAAATTTAAATAAAAAAGAAAATTTGAGAGACATGCAAAAAAAATAATTAAATAGTAACCAAATTTAGAAATAAAAAATAATTAGTCATTATATTGACTAAATAGGATACTAATTTAGAGACTAAAAAATTATTTATATCTAAAATGATTTTTATTATTAATAAATTTTTTAAAAATAGTTTTTAAATTGGTATCTAAATTAACTACCTAATTTTTAGCTACTAATATTTTAGATTATAAATTACTTTCTAAAATACCAATAGAGACTAATTTAGGATATAAAGTAGTAAGTAGTTAAAATCTTGGTAACTAATGGTTAAGTACCGATTTAGAAACTATTTTATAAATTTTTATTAATAATAGAAACTACTTTGCATACCAATAATTTTTTTAGTTTAAAAAATGGTCTTTAATTTAATCAAATAATAACTAATTATTTTGATCTTTAAAATTATTTTTTATTTAATGATTTTCTTGTAGTGAGATGTCTTAAACCATATGAGTAATTATAATTTTTTTAAAAAATATATAAAAAATAAAACTTAATATCTTACTTTTTTAAAAAAAAAAAAAAAAAAAGGTGTAAATTAGCCAAGTCCCTCCTCATATATATATATATAAATATAAATATATATATATATATATATATATATATATATATATATATATATATATATATATATATAAACTTAATGAAGGACATACATATATAAATATTATAATAAGATGGCAAACGAACAGTTATATATAAAGGTGATGCACATGTTAATTTACCAAAAAGAAAGAACGAAAAAGTAGGGTAATGGGCTGATCTGTATCTTATAATGAGTTGGATCAACAATTTTTTAGCCCATAACTTAATTAACAATCTAACACATTGGTGTGAAGTCTAAGGGTCATGCTAACCTAAATTAACAACTTATACATATACTTTATTTAGAGGGGACTCATACATATACTTAAATAACTGGAACATGCCTTTCGCAATAATTGCTTTTTTAAACATAGTATTTAAAAGTTAGTTTAATATTTGACTAATGTGAACTGAATCAAATCGAATGGATCGACTAAAGAAAGTAAATTAAGATTTTTTTAATATACGTCTTTTCATATACAAAAGTCCATTCATGCTTTATGTTAAAAAATATTCTTAATCTATCAAGATATAGTTAATTTTAGTTTTTCAAATAATATAAAACTTCTTTTCATTATAATACATCACTTACCATCTTGAATTCGTTGCAAAATAATTTAAAAATCAATCTTTATAACAAACTTAATGAGATGAAAGCAGTATTAATTTATAACACACTATAAATATATAATCAGCATACACAATTTTAAAAGATGAGGTTTAAGGGGATGGTGTAGATATGTATGAGAGGTTTTGGAGAATTAAAGTTCAACCATCAGCTTAACTTACAACTTGGAGGGTTTAGGAAGATAAGATTGCGTCTAAAGTGAATTTGGAGAGGAGAGGAATTAGTTTGGTAGGAAACACATGCAGTATGTGTGAGGAGGAAGAGGAAACGACGTTTCACCTTTTCTGTACTTGTAGAGTTGATTGACTCGTTTGGTCGAAGTGTTATGAGTGGGTGAGTTTGACATAGACGGATCATTAGGAACCAAAAAGATATTTCTCACACTTTAAGATGATGGATGTTAGTGAAGCAGTTAATCAACTTTGGAGTTGTGTGTGGATAACAGTTGTAGAAAAATTGTGGAAGCAAAGGAATAAAAAGATTTTTAAGAGCGGCAGGATAAATCACATTGAAGTCTTCACGATAGTGCAATTGAAGGTCTGGTCATGGGTAACATCGAAGGTATGTGTAACATGTTTTTTTTATTCGGATTGGTGCCTTGAGCAGCTAGTTTTCATGAAATTCATTAAAAAGCTTTAGGGGTGAGGCTAGAAAGGGTTTGGTGTTGGTGGAGCTATTGCGTGTTTTCTAGAAATGTATTCGAGAGTAGATGTTATGGTAGAGTAGTTTTTTGTAGACTATGCTAGTGTGTTTAGAAAACTATACATACATACATACATATATATATATATATATATATATATATATATATATATATATCTATGAGAGAAAGAGATATTAAAATTTGTTAATCACCAAATCAGAAAATATACTAAAATGAAAAATTAGGTACAAACAATCTATAGAAAAATTACATATACTAGACAGTTTACTCTGAAATACACACTAGACAGTATATATATGAAACAATTAGACGGTCAACATGAAACACGTACTAAATGATCTACCCAATTAACACTAAATATTGTCTATCTGATAATAGACTTTTTATCTTTTTTCAAAAATTTTAGAACCCAATATAAACTTTTACAAACATTACATAAACACTTTTATATACTTTTACAAACATAAACCCAATATAAACGAAATTTCAAATGTGATGCATAATACTGTTTATGAAATATTTTACCAATTTATTGGTCTAGGTTTAAGTAAAAGGAAAAATCTTGTTAGAAGACTATGTGGACAACAATCATGTTGAAATTTGGTCACAAAGAAATAGAATAATGTTTAACAATGCAATATGCGACGGGGAGGAAATATTTAGCATAACACAATTGAAAGGATGGGTATGGATTACTAATTTAAATAAAAAATATGATTTCTCCTATCCTGTTTGGTGCTTGAGTCCTATAACATGTCTTCATATGTCTTGATTTTGGTTCATTGTTGTTATTGTGAGTATATCTGATTTTTTTTCATGCCTTCTACTATATTTAAGTTTAGAATCTGTTTATTATACATCAATGAGTTGATGTTAGAGGTAGGATCTCAATTTTGGTAGTGACAATTTATTTTGCTAGCCTTTGCCTTTGGACATGTTAACAGAGTATGGATTAACAAGTACACTAAAAATTATCTGGGTTAAAGTAGGAAAAGCTGGCACAGAGGGATATTGTAAAATAAAAAGATTGACTTTATGAAGAGCTCTCTGAGGTGGAAGCCTCATATTTGGAACCTAACAAGTTTTTCATTTGGCTGGTACAACTTTGGGGAGGTGCTCAGGATGATAATACCATCATAGCCCCCTTGGAAGTCATTTATATTTTCATAGTTCAACACATATGGCGTTGTTTTGTGGATAGTAATTTCTTGTAGAGCTTTTTCGGAAGAGAGTTATAGCAAATTTTGTAAGTTTCCTTTTGGTTGAAAATCATTAAATAAAAACTAATTTTAGAAACAAAAAATAATTAGTTACTATATTGACTAAATTAAATATTATTTTATAGACTATAAATTATTGGTATCTAAAGTAGTTTATAAATTTATAAACTAGTTTATAAATTGTTTTTTTTTATCAGCAATAAACAATATATACAAATTAACAATATATACAAATGAACCATTTAAGGGGTGATCCAACCCATATACAAAAAACATCCTACCAACATCAAACCTTCCAGACAACCACTATAAGAAAATCATTAAATAGAAACTAATTTTAGAGACAAAAAATAATTAGTTGCTATAATGACTAAATTAGAGACCATTTTGGAGACTAAAAAAATTTGTTTCTAAATTAGTTTCTATTATTGTTAAATGGTTTCTAAATTGGTATCTAATTAGCTATCAAGGTTTTAACTACCAATTATTTATATTCTAAATTTGGTAGCAAAAACCTTGGTAGCTAATTAGATACCAATTTAGAAACCATTTAACAATAATAGAAACTAATTTAGAAACCAAAAATTTTTTTAGTCTCCAAAATGGTTTCTAATTTGGTCACTATAGCAATTAATTATTTTTTGTCTCTAAAATTGGTTTCTAATAAATAATTTTCTTGTAGTGAACTAATCCAAATCCTATCCTACCTAAAAACTTCTACCGTCAAACAAAACTAAAGCGAATAAAGACAAACCAAAGGATCAAGACACCAATTAGAAAAAGAAAAACAAGTAGAATGGAATTTATAAGTGATCCAATACCAAACTCAGATAAATCCAAAATTGCATTAAAAATAATCTTATTCCTATGACTCCAAATCTCACTAACCACCGCAATATAAATAAAATCCATCCCTAAATTGACCGACTCTGGAGCATTACTCAAACTGAACTGCAGAAAATGGAAGTAAGCGTGAAGAGGAGCAACTGACGAAATACCTAGCCACACATGACAAAGATTCCACACCAACCAACTTATTTTGCAATAAAAAAACAAATGATTTAACTCCTCCTCTCTTACCCCCACAGAAGCAGCAAAAAACACTTCTGACCACAAGAAGTTGTCTAACTTGGACCTTCTCCCCATCAAAAAGGTTTCTTCTCCACACCATAGACCACTCCTATACACCGTTTGACCAGAGCCCACAACGATTCAACGACGCATCTTTCTCAACACTCAGAGAGAAAAGCCTTGGAAACTTATTCTTCAAAGATTCATCGCCTACCCATCGGTCCTCCCAGAATTTGATTAATTTCCCATTACCAACTTTCCATTAGCTACAAATTTTAGAATCTAAAGTAGTTAGTAGCTAAAACGTTGGTAGCTAATTTGATATCAATTTATAAACTAATTTATAAATTTTATTAATAATAGAACCTACTTTAGATACAATAATTCTTTTAGTCTCTAAAAAATACAAAAACTAATTTTTTTTAAAACTAATTTTTATTTAATAATTTTCTTATAGTGATTATATAGTAATTGGTGTAACAATTCTCCGTATATGTGTACTGTGTTTGATCTTACTAGCTAGTTAGGTGAACTGGTTTACACTTCATTAAGTTGCACCATTCAAATACACCTTTCACCCCTTTTTTCTGAAAACCCTATTCAATAAACATGGATACACAGTGAAGAAAAATGTTTGTTCCATTGACATGGCTCTTCTCCAGTAATTAGAAGGAAATTTATGGAATAATTAAGTTGATAAATATAAAGATTAAAAGGGAAAGGAATAAACACACAGAAGAAGGTTCGTGATGGTCACAGGCAGGAAGTGGTGTGTACCATATATACTAGACTATAGACAATTTGACTTGTTGCTAGAATAATGGAAACAGGTTGGAAAAGTGTATTTTCCAAATGCCATGGTTGGTTTACACGTTTCCATGTAAAGTCCAAGTGTAGGAAAGATGCTGGAAAAAACTTGAGAGAAACAACAAAAGCACCATGGATGCAATCTTATAGATATTATTATTATTATTTAGTATTGGGCATATTTATTAGAGTGGTGAATTAATTAGTGCTAGCTAGTGAAAGTGCGACAAATCATATAGCAATACAATTCTTCAGTGAAGGAGCTATCGTTAAGACACATGAATGGACAATTTGGTGATGCTGGTGGAAAAAGATATATATAATTTATATTATTATGGTATTAGATATAGATTAGTCTTAAACAGTTGTTAGTGGGCATGGGAATTTTTAACTTTCACTAAGTTTTAAATTAATCATTACTGGCTTGCTTATTATAATCTATATTGTGGAAAAAAAAAATGCTTTTAGGTCAATTGACCAATTTTAAAACATTATGTGTCCACATCCTCTCTGCTGCAAGAGTCAAAATCAAATAATTTTGAGTTCGTGAGCCTAAGTAACTAAATAATATTCTTCATTGCTGGGTAGATAAATTTTTTAAAATCACTTGAAAATTAAGATTGTTGGAATGTTTTAACTCAAGTTATTTTCAAAAGTTAATTTAAGAGTGAAAAGGAAATGTTAACAGTAATAACATCAACATTTTTTTTTCCAATTTATATATATTAATCAATTTTATAAACTTAATGCACATAAGGAAAACTAATTTTAGCAATTGATTCTAACTATTGATATTCTTTATACTTCTTATAACGATGGATGCATTGTCATTGAAAATGACCTCTATTTAAGGAAATGTACTGTTTTTTTATGAGAGGGAGATGTTAATAAAGTATGATTATAATTGGTTAAGATTTTAGCAACTTCATAGCTTGCTATATTTGTGAATCTCCGGCCATAGGATTATACCATTAAATAAATTGTTGACAATTGCATGAACTTTTTTATTTTTGTGTTTTTGAAATGCATACATGCACTGAATAAAAATAAATTATAAATAAATAAAAAAAGAAATTGTGTACCAACTAGATTTTGAGTTTCACTTTGATAATATATAAATTATTTAATAGTGTGTGTGTGTCTATATATATATATATATATATATATATATATATATATATATCAATAATGTGAAACCTTAAATGTGATTGAAAATAATATTAATAATAAAAGTAAATTTTCATTTATTGTTAAACTTAATAATTACTATTCACAAGTTTTTTATTGGAAAAAATATTTAGTTTATTTATGATTGAAAAACTTAGTATAATAGGCATGTTTTATCCATTAAAATAGAAAAATACAGTTCTTGATTTTTTTTTTTAATTTTGAAAAATCTTACAAATTAATTAACTAACAAAGTATTATTTTAATGACAATTAGTACCTATAGTTAAACTTAGATTCTGCAAACTATTTTTTTTTAATTGGAGGAGTGATACAAGAAAGATAGTGTCAAGTGGGATGATATCCCTAAAGTGAGAGGCCTTAGGATAAAAAAAAACTTAAAAATTGTTCAACTTGGCATTGTTAGTTAGTGAAAATTAAGATTTGGTTAAAAAACAAAAGGGTTATGAAAATGTGGTAATCGACTCCAAATATGGCAATTGGAGAAACATGAAGAATATGAGTAATAGGAAAGAATCTAGATGGTAGAAGGATACAAAAGAGGTATGTAAACCAACTAATGACAATGAGTGGTTTGATGATAACACATCTAGAGTAGTGAGAAATGGGAAAAACATAAGTTTTCGGGAAGATAAGTGGCTTGGTGAGACACCACTTAAGCAATTATTCCTTATAATGTATGAGAATGCAATCAATAACTCATCAATGTTTAGTAAGGCTGGCTATTGAAATATTGATCAATGGAAATGACAAAATTACATGGAGGAGAGAATAATTTAAATGGAAAATACCTATAAGATGATGTAGGAACTTAAGGAGAGCTTCCTAAACATGGACAAGGAAGATAATTAGTATGAAAAGTCGGTAAAACTTCTAAATTTACAATCAAATCGTATGAGTTATTAGCTATGTAGCATAGATACGGACACAGACACTGATACGATACGGATACGGACATAGAGATACATATAATTTCTAAAATGTAGGATACGGGGACACGGATTTATATATTATATAATTATAAATTATATAAATTGACAGTAAAGATTTATGTGTATAAGTATGTTTTAGTTTCTGTTTGGAGTAAAAAGATGTTTTTCATGGTTGATTCAAAAGGATTTGTTCCTTATTTTTATAATTATACTAAAAATTTGTACAATAAATTTGAGGTTTTAGAAAATTAATGTATTTCTCCTTTTTAAAATTGTGTTAGAATTGTGCTAGAATAGTCAGAAATCCAATAAATATTTTTTGAATCGGACACTTCACCGATAGGTGTCCGACGAGTGTCATACAAGTATCGTATCCGATACGTGTGTCCAACACGGATACGTTATTTAAAAGGAAGTGTTCGAGCTTCATAGATTATAAAAGAATAGGATTGCACGGAGATGAATGATATATTCATCTCCCCTCTTGAAAACCAATACTCCTCCAAATACAAAACACTTTGGTTGGCATGTTCTTGGGAACAGGAAGAAACAACTAATCATTTATTTTTTTATGTGTAAAATATCTTATTAAGTATGATATATATAAAAGTGTGATAGATGGGTGAGCACCACCAATATCTTACATTGCCAAGCAAAGGCACATTTTAATCAACTTTGTATTTCACTTTTAAACAAAAAGGATAATTTAATAAGGAAATGCATGTGAGTTTGTTCTATGGATACGGTGAAATCAAAGAATTTAGTAATTTTTCATAATGATATGACTGATATATCATTGTATAATCAATAATCAAACTATAATTAAAAATATTTTTTAATAACTAAATAATTAGAAATAACATTATATATCATAGATATTAAAAAGAAGTCTCTAGTCACTATTTATCTATTTTTACTTCACGAAAATAATTATTAAAGAATACACATTTAATAAGCATGCTCATTAAACCATGTTAGATAATTTCAATTATATCTAATGCTCACTATCAATCTTAAATAAAATAAATACTTACAAATATATAATATCTGGCCTATATATCTATTTATATTTTAAATGTATATATGTTAAATTGACGTTGATTGATGAAATAACAACTATAACCAATAAATTATATAGGAAAATTTTGAAAATCTAGTCTATTTAATGAGAATAATCAATTTATAAATGATTCCGTAGATAAATTTCAATATATTTGTGTTTTTGAGAGGATTATTTTTCCAATGAGAGATTATTGAATGTGAAAGTTAGAGGAACAAATCTTGACTTCCTATAATGACTAAATTTAAATATTACTTAAGGTCACATCATTATTTAAAAAGGTACATTCTGTGTTTAATTTAATCTGAATAATATAATTTATGATTAACTTCACTAATTAATACTTACTTTTTCACTCTCATATAAACAATATCGCTATGTTGTTGAGAGATCTCACCTGTGAATGATCACATGATTACATCACACGTAGTTGTTAAAATATTTATTTTTTTACTAAAAAAATATAATTAATTCTAAAGATGGATTGGTTAGATTTTAACCTAAGAGGATCTGCCTATCTTTTTATTTTATCTGACTGTATTTGTGCTAAGAGAGGTGATTATTAAAAAACTTATTATTTACCACATATATACATACATACATACATATATATATATATATGAATAATATGTGAATGTTATTTACTTAAGTAAAATAATTTAATTTTACAATTAATATATAATAATTACATAGTTAAAATCTTTTCACGTTCTCATGAACTAATATGCTTTCTATTGAGAAGTACTTTAGTAAAATACATTTTTGAAAATATTTCAAAATTTCAAAGTTTGAATTTACTGAAACACTCTTAAATCTTGAAAAAAAAATTATTTTTTAAGAAGATATTACTAACATGCAGTTTTGAAACTATTTTAATAAATCCAAAATTAGGTACACTTGGATTTTCTAATTAAAAGAAAGTGAAAATATATTAGAACTTCTTCTCTGTATGCGCGTACGTTTATGTGACAGCGCGTGGTATGAACAATTGTGCAAGTTAATTAACACCATTCTTCCACTTAAAATCAATGTTTTCTTTCTTTCTTTTCTTCCCCTAAGCAACCACTTAGAGAAACATGCAAGTTTCACTCTTACAAAGAAAGTACCACATACGAAACTAGAATTTTTTTTATAATATATGCTAAAAAATTCTAATTTTAATTGATTATTTGAAATTTATTATTGAAAGAGTTATTAGGGTGTAATACCCTAGCTACAAGTCTAACTAAAATTCGATTCTGTAAATAATATATATCCTAAAAGAATGGTTGATGTGTTTGAGTTCAAACTCTTGAATGAACACCATTAATTTGCTTATATTAGCAAAATGCACGAGGCGATGTGATTGAAAAAGTTGTGGGGAGTGAAAGAGATGTGATACCATACTCCCTACCATGTCAAAATGTGTTATAGAATAGGTTACGGAAGCCATTGAGTTTAACTTTTAATCTCCAAAAATTGCCAATGCGTGGCAAACAAGGCCTTGAATGTAGATGACCTAGAGTGTGACTAAATGGTCACCAAGTTATTAACCGTAGTGCTAATTACCCAATAATAATTGCTTTGATGATGGAAGCACAATAATAAAAAAATAAGGGAAAAAAATAAAGCATGATTAATACTAATAGTACCATTAAAGCAAGAAATAATGTAGGCAAGGAAGAAAAAGAAGGGCTAAAGCACTTTCATTGGTCCCATGCCATGTCCCCTCACTACCCTTTGATGTGATCTCCAAATTTTTTATATATCTAATGATGTTTTATAAAAATTTCTTCCACTGCTATTGTATTGTGTGTGTGTGTTTCTATTTGTCTTCTTTTCTTCCCCACCAAAATTTCCCTTTCACACTTCACAAAAAGAAATACTAAATGATTTGTCAGTAGCAGGCATGTCCAGCAAGGGAAAGGAGGTAGCAGAAGGGTCATCAAGACCCTCTGGAGGGGGTGATGATCACAATCAGCAGCAGCAACAACAGTTACCACTGAGTCGCTATGAGTCTCAGAAGAGAAGGGATTGGAACACTTTTGGACAGTACTTGAGGAATCAGAGGCCTCCTGTGGCACTTTCTCAGTGTACTTCCAGCCATGTGCTCGAGTTCCTTCGTTACTTGGATCAGTTTGGGAAAACCAAAGTGCACTTACAAGGGTGCTTGTTTTTTGGGCAAAGTGAGCCACCTGGACCCTGCACTTGCCCTCTTAGACAAGCTTGGGGAAGCCTTGATGCACTCATTGGAAGGTTGAGAGCTGCATATGAAGAAAATGGAGGCCTTCCTGAGACCAATCCCTTTGCAAGTGGTGCCATAAGAGTCTATCTTAGAGAGGTCAGGGATTCTCAAGCTAAAGCTAGAGGAATCCCTTATAAGAAGAAAAAGAAGAAGAGGAATATTATCAAGCCCAACGGAGACACCTCCTCAAGCTTTCCTTTGCAGTAATATAAGTTTTATATATATAATTACCCTTCATGAGGAGCATGTGGTAAATTTTCTTGCTCACTAATGTTTAATTTCTGGATTTGCTTGCTGCTGTGTTTGACATGGGGAATTCATTGTTATATGCATAGAAAAGACAATTGAGCAATTGGGTGCTATAGTTTTTGGATAATACACTCTGTAGTTAATGTTTGCTGGTTAAATTTTCAGCACTGAGAAAATGAAAATTCAGCAATCATATATATCCCATCAGCACACAGTTCTATTAAAAGCTTAATAAGTTCATCTGCATTTCATTCTACATTAAACCCTAATTCACGGAGTTCAAAACCCTAAATTGTCTGTATCTTATATGTAGTTACATGTTATAAATTGTGTACTAATAGTAAATACGTACTTTACCGCACTTTCTTGTTTCTTCTGAACATTTGCACTGAATGAGCATACAGTAGAAGAATGGGTAAATGTACTCTCATCATCCATTGTCTCTTTGTGGCTCTCACATGCAACAAGACAATGCTATCATAGTTTCTGCATTTCGTAATTATGTCTTTTGTGATATAAATTATGATATAATATATATATTTACTTGCATACAAGTTTGCTTTTCCGCACGATCTTACTTCCTTCCTTGTTGGTACTCTATTGTTGTGGCTTCCGCAAACGATGTAAGCACTGCAATATATGAAATTTGAGAATTTAAAATTAGATTTATGAACAGATTATCTTGATTATAAAATATCTAGGGGGAAAAGGTTCAAGATCCATGGTTGTGGGAAAAATTAGATGCTGTTTCTAGAGTCTTGTCTGCTCGTGGTTTAGAAATTTCATTGGCGTACTAGCTAGAACCCAAAATCTCTTGCCTTCATAAAGTTTTGTCTTATTCTAACGAATTTTGTTTCTTCTTTTCTCATTTCCCATCATATGAATGTCCTTTTCTTTCGTGCTCTTATATGTATATGTGACATTATTCGTACATAAATCACATCGTCTTTCCACTACCTGCTAACACTGCAAACTCATTTGACAATCACCATGGACATTCTCTATCTTTTTACATTTTGTTTATCTTCAGGGAAATATATATATATATATATATATATATATATATATATATATATATATATATATATATATATCCGAAAAGGGATTGTGTGACTGATCTATATACATATATTGCATGAATTTAATTTTGGGTTTCACTTTTAATTGATTTCAGATCCCAAAGTTGTTTCAAAATCCTGAATCTGTGGCTAGGTCTTGGATATAACTTCAGCTGCAGTCTTGGAACACAATCCACTATCTAGACATATCCCTGCAACTTTAACCCTTCCATGGTCTTTATAAGTCAAGAAGTGTATTTTGTTATTTCGAATGAGAATTTAGAATGAAGTTGACGAAGAGTTTAACATTGGGGTAAGTCCCTGTATTGTATTCACTTATATATATACACTATCAAGCATATATATATATATATATATATAGTCATGAAAATAATCTTGAATTTTCTCTCAAGTAGTGTGTATGATATTGCATGGTACTGGTATCCTTTGATTCTCTTGGAACTTTGGCAGATTTTGCTGGTGTTTAAATATGTGTAAGCACAGATAGAATCTTTCACGCGATCATATCGGCATCTACAAATGCATAATTTATTTTTTTTTATCGGCCACAAATGCATAAATAATATATATTATTTCCGTATTTATGCAATATAACAAGACGTATATTTGAATAATTTTTTTATTTTATTTTTTGGTCAGCAATGGTATATTTGAATAAATTAAGAGACAGACCTGAAATAAGTTGGTTAATTAGCAGTGACATGAACATTGACACTAAAAGGAAATGAGGGAGATACATAGAGACTAAACTTTTTCACAATCCATGAAGCATTGGTATCCCCACAAATATGTAAGATGATGTCCCACAATAAGTCAGGTAAACCTTAAAAAACATTGGATACCTTCTTGGTCCTCTTCCGTTTAATTAATCAATATCTTTGACTTGATCCCTCCCTGGTTTTTCATTTACTTAACTAAATCATTAAGAATATTTCTTTCAATTATATAGATCGATTTATGCTAAATACTGTCATGCTCCTAATATCTATATTAGGCATATTTCTGGGTACTTTTTTTAACCCGTTGGAAGAAAAAATCACATAATTATATATACTTTACAAAGACTGTTGTCACCAATATCCATTGAATGAGGAAATATGTCCACTCAGGTTCCTACCTATCTAGGTGCGCAAAAACTAGATTAGGCCTAAAGTGTATTGCCTAGAAAACCTATACATCTGAATCCTATATAAATGGTTCTAGCCATGAAAAATTAAATATGCATTCTAAGTGTGCATAATTATTTATCAATTATATGTTTTGTCCACTCACATTTACTTTTTTATATCTCCGAAATTGAAATATTGCTATGATAGCGTGTAGCTTTAATGGTGGGTATATGAGATATTAGGCTAGCTCAATCCTCAAGCAAGTGTTTTTTATCAGAAAACAAAAATAATAAGCACATTTGAGGATGTACCAATCTTATATATAAAAGAGAGGTAATATTACCTTCCTACTAACTACATTTTTGGTACCCAAAATTGCTAAACAAACTCTACATTAGTACTAATTCTCATAAAAACATATAGATATTAAACAAAATATTATCCCAGCCAAGCATGGATCACAGGTGGTGCATATCTACAGCTGGTCAAGCTGCTGGTATCCACAACCTGCATCAGATATTACTGTCCTTGGCTCAAGGATGCTAGCAAAAAATTATGTCTCATATTTCTCCATGAATGTCCCACAACCAATCTGTTTCACAACCCTGAGCCATCAACATCCACACTGAATTATGCAGAACCATCAACCCAGTCCGATTTTCTGAAATCTGCAGAGGTATCTCCTCATCCTCACCAGTTTATGCATAGCAACCTAACTTCCATTTCAGCCAAGCCTATATGGATAGTAGCTGCAGCCGTGCAGAACTCCACAAACAAAAAACTCAAACCCTCAAAAAACCTTCAGTCGCCGACCAGGGAATACTTATATGCCAAGCCTTCAAGTGCACACAGTTACCACATAGTGTTAACATCCCACAGGTTGCCAATATGTTCCTTCCCAAGACTGTTTCTGCTGCATATATCTACTCCTGCAAATACCACCAGAGGGAATCCTTGGTTTGCTTACAACAAGGATTCCTTAGCTACAAGATAACAATTCCTATATTCCTCCATAACAACTAAAAAAATTCCTTTCATCTTCTTTTAGAACAGACCAGTGATTACAACACATAAAAAATCAGAAATAAAGAACCCAGAAATCAACATCAGACCCAACGCACTAGCAAATGAAACTACATAAATTCCATGCCACTTCCAGCAAAGTTCCTACATACAAGATCTCATGCCTTTTCAGCCCATATGCACATACCAAGAGCAACAACATAAAATAAATTTGTAGAGAAGTGTCTAGAGAATATACATGACTAAGCAAAGCATGTGGATGCACTTTGCATATTATTAACAAATTTTCAGACATACATCTGGGTTCATAATTCAATCAGAAAAAGAAAAATTAAATTTTGACAATTACGATTTCAACCAACTCCTTGTCTTTAATCATATGAAACACTTTCTCCACATCAATCCTTAAACTAAGTTATAACTAGTTAGTAAATGTGTAACCAAATTATATAGTGTGTTTGTGTTGCAATGTGTGTGTGTGTATATATATATATATATATATATATATATATATATATATATATATATATATATATATATATATATATATATATATATATATATATATATATATATATATATATATATATATATATATATATATATATATATATATATATATATATATATATATATATATATATGAGAGCTAGCATAACATTGTGACATATATATATATATATATATATATATATATATATATATATATGAGAGCTAGCATAACATTGTGACATGACTCTAATTAGTTGTCTAGCTCCATCATTTTGCTAAAGTTTCTAATCTCCTTCTACTTATTTATAAGCTTTGAGTGAGATTTCTATTTATAGTAGACATGTGATAGCTACACACACTCATCTTATTGATGGTTGAGAATTTCAAAACTTACTTTTGCACTTGGTTAAAAACAAAAAGTCGAGTCACTTGTGGTGAAATTAAACTTCCTTAATAAAAAAAATTATAAAAAAATTATTTAATAAAAACTAATTTTAAAAATTAAAATAATTAGTTACTATTGATTAAATTAAAATACCACTTTATAAATTAAAAAATATTGATATCTAAAATAGTTATTATTAATAAAAATTTATAAAATATTTTTTATATTAATATCTAAATTAGTTACCAAAATTTTAACTGCTTATTAAAGTAATTAATAGTTAAAATCTTGATAACTAAGATAACAATTTAGAAATTACTTTATAAATTTTTATTAATAATATAATCACTTTAGATGCCAATAATATTTTATTCTTTAAAATAATATTTAATTAATATAATGAGTAATTATTTTTTATCTTTAAATTTATTTGCTATTTAATTATTTTTTAAGTAAAAATTGAGAACTAATTTTTTATATTATATATTTGTAATTTGGGAGATATTATATATATATATATATATATATATATATATATATATATATATATATATATATATTGAGAATCTAGTTATAGAAAAAAAAGTTTAAATCAAATAAGCTTTAGTTGTGGTTCAGTTGATAGTGATTTTTGAGTTTGTGGGATGAAGAGAAATACTACTTAGGAGGAATTTTTTGATATAATGATAGAAAATTTGATGAGGATAAGAATTTTGCAAATGACTAGTGAATTAGTTGTTGATGGGACCTTAAGCTTGGGTTTCTGTTGAAAGATCCGATCCATGATTTAATGCATTAATTGCAATTCTATTAATATTAAAGTAGGTCCATTAGGTGTTGTGCCGTTGTGGTGCGGCAATTTCGAAAAATGCAGTTAGAGTGGGTCCTAAAACCACAATATTTTCTTAATTAAAAACCTTAGCGCATAGTAGCACAAAACAAATAAACAATATATAGAAAAAAGCCCTTGGTTTATTGTGATGTTTTACTTTAAAAATATAGTTCTTTTATAGCAAATGCAAGAGACTTTGGGTATGTTTATATCCAAAATAGAAAGAAATAATGGTAGTTCTCATCACTAGGGGATGATCAAAATGGTGATCTAGCTGTCTACTAATGTAGTAATTGTTAATTAATATTCGTCCTACTTGTAGCTACTAGTATTACAAATATGTTTGTGGAAGACAAGAGTTTTAGAGAAATCAGCTTCACCCCATTGAAGATTAATTTCAAATTACATTTATAGGTTTGTAGGGTTAATTCATAAGCTTGAACATCTATCTTATCTTATTCATCAAAAAATAGCTAAATTGATCATGTATACTTTGCTACTAGTTGATTATCAAGATTTTAAATTTAAATTATAAAAATAGCAAGAGAAAAGATTTTGGAAAGCTTAATTAATATTAAAAAATCAATAAACTATAATTACCGTAGTAAGGGGACTTATCCCAAAAAAAATAAGTCATGTTGAGTGTGTTCATAAAGATGCAGCAAGAATTCAAACTTTCTTTCTCCATGCTCCTTCATCACTAGCTAGGATTCATAAAAGTAATCCCTTGCAATAAGGAGGAGTGTGCCAAACCAATAGAACCCTAATATTTAGTGTTTAAAAACAGGGCAGTGTGAATGCAGTGAGAAAGAAGAGATGAGCAAAAAGAAATTTCATTAATCAAAATATGAAAGTATAGTGCTTAAACGTTATAAAGACCAAAAATATATATAGCAGTAGTAAAAGCCCAAAGACCAAAAAGGTTCAAAATAGAAAACTAAAAAACACTAACAGAATTAAAATACAATAACATATAGTAAAAAAATTACAAATACAGTAACATAATTATATTTTAACATCCCCTCGAGTTGAGAATAAATATTCTTTATTCCCAGCTTGGAATATAAGGTCTTGAACGTTTTATGTGGAAGAGGCTTTGTTAAAAAATAAGTTGTTTGCATAGAAGAGGAGATAGGGAGCAACTTGATCAGTCCTCAATTGAGCTTTTCACGCACTACATGACAGTCAATTTCTATATGCTTTGTTCGTTTGTGAAAAACTTGATTGTGAGCAATTTGGATTGCTGACTAACTGTCGCAATATAAGAGAGCAGGCTGGATGAAAGGAATCTGAAAATCTTGTAAGAGGTAAACAAGCCACTGAATTTCGCAAGTGGTGGTAGCTAGTGCTTTGTACTCAGCTTCAGAAGAACTTCTTGAAATGATTTGTTGTTTCTTTGATTTCTAGGAGATCAAAGTTTCACCCAAATATATACAGAAGCCTATGATAGATTTTCTGGTTTCAGAGCAAGTGGCCTAATCAGAATCGTTGTATGCTTTGATCTGAATGGGAGTATTGTTGTGGAGGAAAATACCAGCACCAGGAGAGTCTTTTAGATATTGGAGAACATGCAGAGTTGCCTGGAATGAATGTTGGTAGGTGCATATACAAAGTGACTAAGGTGGTTGACAACATAGGCAATATCTAAACGTGTATTGGTAAGGTAAATGAGGTGCCTACCAATCTTCTATAGGAGGTAGCTTATTCTTCATTGAGCTTTTCTCCTTTATCACCAATAAGACAAAGAGTATCGTGGGTGTGAGAGAGGGCACACAAGCAAGCATACCAGTTTCTGTAAGGAGATCTAAAGTGTATTTTCGTTGGCTAAAGTGAATACCAGTGTTGTTTCTTGCAATTTCAAGGCCAAGAAAGTATGTAAGATCTCCTAAATTCTTGATGTAGAAATGCTGATGAAACAAGGTTGTGATGTGATCAATTTTAGCAAGGTTGTTCCCTATTAAGACAGTGTCATCCACATAGACAAGGGTGCAGTTATTTTTTCTCCATCATGTTTCAAGAAAAGAGAGTGGTCAGTAGCAGAGATATTATAGTTGTAATTTGAGGAAATGAGAAATTTTGGCATACCATTGGCGTCCGACTTGCTTGAGACCACAAAGAAACCTTTGAACTTTGCACACTTTATTTTTATTTGCTGCTGGAAAACCAAGAGGAAGCTTCATGTAAACTTCTTCATTTAAGTCACCATGAAGGAAGGCTTTTTTTATATCCAATTGCTTAAGATCCCAATTATTTGCTGCAACAAGAGCCAGGAGAAGCCTTAAAGTAGTTAATTTTGCTACTACGGCACAAGTGTCCAAGAAGTCTAGGCCCTCCATCTGGTTGTAGCCTTTTGCTACTATCCTGGATTTATATCATTCTATGGTACCATTTGAGTGATACTTGATTTTTTAAATCCATCTACAGCCAATGACAGATTTTCTAGGAGGAAGATCTGTAATATTCTAGGTTTGATTAGCTGCAAGAGCAGCTAATTCATCCTTCATTGCCTGAATCCAAAGAGGATTCTAAATGGCAGCCTCATAATTTTGAGGCTCATCATGAGAATAAATAGACATTATGGTCTGTTTAAAATTAGAGGATAAGGAATTAAAATTAATGAAAGTTTGTATAGGATACTTGCTACTAACCTAGTTGTTGCTAGTCTGGAAATCTTGCAAATAGGTTGGCATCCTCCTGTTACAGTTAGATTTTCTAAGGGTAGCAGTAGGAACATCATTGTTATCAATACAAACATCATCATTATCGTTATTATGAGAATCATGGTCATTATGCATATTTATGTCATCATAAGTTTAAGCATAGTGTTGCGATATGGGAAGAGAAAGACTGTTGGGATCTTTTTCATTTTTCAAAAGATATGGAAAACAATTTTCATAAAAGATAACATTCCTCTGGAAACTTCAATTTTATGACTTTTTAAGTTTAGAAAGACAAAACCTTTGGTGTGTGGTTTAAAACCAAGAAAGATACCAGGAACAACACGACTGTCCTACTTTTTTCTATGAGCAACAAGAGTAGAAGAATACAATTAATTAAAAAAACAGCATGTTGGACAACAAAATTTCAGAAGTTAGCAGTTACTGTTATGACTAATCCTTTTTCCATCTTAATTGGGAAAACTATGTTTCTTAAAGCACACACTCTCATTATAATCACCCTTGCCACAAAAAGAACAAACAATAGAAGATTGCACATTCTCTTATTTACCGTGGGCTAAACATTCTTTATATTAGTCATAGTAGTAAGCGTAGTACAAACCAAGGCAGAGTCACATTCCAGCCAGACATTAGTAAGTCTGAACTTTTTGAGCTTCCTCCAAAGCATATATAACAACAAAAAATTCAGCAATCAGAGCAGTCTGAACGTCAAGAAACGCAGAGAAAACTCCAATAAACTCCCCTATACTCCCACGAAAAATATCTCCATAAGTGGCAAGACTTGGATAGGCTTAACAGCCACATCAGTGTTGATTTTAACCCAGCCTGGTAAAGAAAACTCTCATCTAACAGGAAGAGGACGAAGAACTTTACTAGTACGAGTATTAATACCAAAAAACTTAATCACACTGAAATCCATCATATCATTCTTCATTGAAGCTTTAGACCACTTTTCCACTAGACAAGTTAAATCTTTAATAACCGAAATAGCCCTAGTAACCTCAATCTTATCTTGAAAACGAGCATAATTCCTCGTACGTCATAGCATCCAAATAGAAAAATTTATCACAGCAAGCTTAATTAATTTAACCAAAGGACTACCATCACTTTTAATAAAAGAAAGAAGATCATCCTTATTAGAGAAATGAAAAGTAGGAAAAATCTGCCGAACCCAACTCCAAATATACAAAGCATTAAGGCATTAAAAAAATAAATGCTGAATAGATTTCTCATTCTTTTCATAAAGCGTACATATAGAACAAATATGCAAACCTTTATTTTGAATATGCTGATCTGTAGGAAGCCGTCCATGAAAAAATTTCCAAAGGACAAGAGTTTTGTAAGGCGGGATATATGAAGACCAAATAAATTTACCCCAACTACAAGGAACTCCAGGTTCCAAGAAAAAAGTCCTGGCCGATTTAAGAGTGAACCACCAAACTCATCAAGAATCCAATTAGGAACATCCTGTTCCGTCCTAACCATGATATGACTAAAAATATGAGGCATCTGTTGTAAAGACAATGAAATATTCTAATTACAACCTGTCAAAAATTGAGAGACTGTATTCGAAATGCTAATACCATCAGATAACCCAACAATATGTGCTAAAGAAGTAGTAGAACACCATTTATCATTCCAGAAATTAATAGTAGAACCTGTACCAACAGTCTAAGAAGTATAATCAAGAATAGTAGAATAAAACTACCTAATCCCTGGCCAAAAAGATGAGGATGTATAAACCACTTTAAACTCATATTTTTATTTAAGAACCTTGGCTTTCTAGAGCAAAGACCAAGGCCTGTTGCTATAAGCAAAATTTCAAGCAAGCTTAAGAAGATATGCATTGTTTTTATGGTGAAGGTTAATAATCTTCAAACCTCCATTCTTAAGGGGAGAACAAATCGTAGCCCAATTAACAATAGCTATGCCGTTCTTCAGAATATTGTCAGTCCATATAAAATTTCGACACCACTTCTCAACTTGCTTAAGAAGAGAAATAGGCCATTTATACAAATTAAAGCTATAGGCTAGAAGTCCTGTAATCACTGTATTGATCAACTGAATCCGACCCATCATGCTAAGAGATTTACCTTTCTAAGATGCTAGCTTCAGTTTGACTTTATCAGCCAAAGGTTGAAGAAATCAACTCTTTGGAGCACCAACAAAGATAGACACTCATAAATAATTGAAAGACAAACAACCATGACTACAATAAAGAATACGTTGAATTTTTGTGACAAATCTTGCAGAATTATCCATGGTGAAAAAACTACTCTTAGAATTATTAACATATTGACCCGAGAAATCACCATATGTTTTAAGAAAAGTACTCAAATTTCTAAGAGACTTATTATCCGTCCTACGAAAAACAAAAATGTCATCATCATATAAAATATGAGAGGTAGTGAGAAAATCTTACGGACCAGCCATATGTAGAATCTTGTTATCATTCACAAGCTTAGAGAGACCTCTACTAAGAACTTCCTCTACAAGATAGAAAAGTAGAGGAGACAAAGGATCACCTTGTCTGACACCTCTACTACAAGGAAAAAACCCACCAGACTGCCATTTATTCTGATAAAAAGCATAGCAGATCGGAGAATAGTACTAATCCAACCAACAAACGAAGGGTGAAAACCAAAGCGCGTCAACACTAATAATAAAAACTTCCAACTTAGAGTGTCAAAGGCTTTACGAATATCAACTTTATAAGCCACATTACCTCCTCGAACATTTTTAGAGAGCATATTAATAGCTTCTGAAGCAATACCAATACAATCCTGAATTTATCTCCCATGCACAAACCCATACTGATTTGGAGAAATTATTCTGGCAACCACTAGTGCAAGCCAATCCGCCAAAATCTTGGAAATAATCTTAAACTTAAAATTAGCAACAACTATTGGTCTGTAATCTTTAATGGATTCAACACCCTTAATCTTAGGAATAAGAGATACCACATTACTGTTCATTTCGGGAAGTACCCAGTTTTGTTTAAAAAACCGTTGGACAACATTGCAAACATCTGTCCCAATAATTTCCCAACAAGAATGATAGAAAACACCACCAAAACCATCAGGACTCTGAGCACTATTGCCATTAAGATTAAAAACAACATTCTTGATTTCCAAAAAATCAGGACATTTAATCAACACCATATTCTCCTTAGAGGAAACCAGATTAGGAATATAAGTACTAATAAAATCTTCCATATTACCTGTATCCTAAACCTGAGAAATAAACTCAGCATAAAGAGTTTTATAAAAGTCCAAAATATGTTCCTCAATGAGTTTAGGATCCTCAATAACCACATTATCAATTCGTAGACAATGATTCCCACTAGAATTATTCCTCCTCTTAACCACAACATGGAAAAAAGCAGTATTTCTATCCCCATATTTAAACCAAAGCATCTTAGCTCGTTCTTTCCAAAACAAATATTGACAGTGAAGAACATGATTAAGCTCGTCTTTAGCGATCTTTTCTTGACAGAGAAGCCCATCAATATCAGACATACTCGCAGTCTCTAAAGTTTGTTGAATACCAAGGAGGAGACCTTGCTTAAGAAGAACTACGTTGTGAACATTACCAAGAGAATTTTTATTCCAAACACGAAGCTCAGTTTTCAACCTTTTTAACTTATGTTGCAAAATATACATAGGACACCCAACAACCCTATTAAGAGTAATGAATAAGCTTCAAACATGAACTATCCTAAAGCCGCATAGAAAAGAAACGAAAATTGCTAACGTTTTTCAAAGAATTAATAGCAAGACTAGCAAGAATAGGGGAATGATCAGAACAATTCCTAACAAGAACCTGATAAGAACATGAATCCCATTCATCCAGACACACTCTGTTACATAAAGCCCTATCCAGTCTTCTATGAATTCTATGCAACCCTTTTCTTCCATTACACCAAGTATAACCAGATCCAGTAAAAGGTATACAAGCAAGATCATTAGAATTAATCCGATCAAGGAATTCATTACTAGAAACCTGACTAGGAGCCACTCGTCCCTTACAGTCATCCATCGAGAGCACAACATTAAAATCTCCTAAAATACACCAAGGCCCTATGAAGGAACTAAGTTCCCTCCACAAACACCGTTTAGCCAAGTATGTGTTAGCATCATAAACACTTACAAAGCTAAAACATTTATCATGTAGATGGCAAGATATTGAAATAAACTGATCATTTATCGAGAAATTTTGGACTAGATTAGGGACCGACAAACACCAAAGCTTTGCAGACTTATTAACAATAGGAGATGTAGCCACCAAATGCATATCAATAGATTTGAAAAGGACTTCAAAAGCATCAGTGTACGACACCATAGGTTCAATAAGAAAAATCAGAAGGGGTTTATACAGTTTAAGTAAACTAAGCAACATCTTCACAGTTTTATGGTTTCCCATTCCTCCAACGTTTTAGAAAAAAGAAGAGACCTTCATTGCGACGTTGTGGTGATAACTGTCTTAGCAGTTTTTTTGTTTACCATTCCCCTTAGGTGGTCGCTCTGGTTTTCTTTTAGTACAAACTATTTCCTCCTCATTATCACTAGCATCCTCCTCCATCTCATTAGGACCAGCCCAAAATTTTGAGCCAATATGATTTTAAACAATGATATGGTTAGAATTAAATTCAACAATGGCAGTAGACAACCAATATAAGGATCACCTCCCACATTTGTAGTTTCTAAACCCTCAAGCAAGGAAAAGTGTTTTTGCAGGACAAACAACAGGGATGGTACAGGCACAATTGCAGACATCCGATGACCATCCGTAGGAGTATTGATTAGTGCTATAGAAACTACAAGTGATTTAGCCCTCCGAGAAGATGGAATAGACACAGGAGGCGAGACCCCCACAGAAGGATCCTCAATAGGAGCATGAGACTCAAAGCCCTTGCCTTGCATAACAACAAGTAACATTCCTTGTTCTAGAAAATCTGAAGTATGGATGGATAACCCTTTCCTGGATTCATGATCTAAGGCATCCTCAAGAGGAGGCATATTAGCAAAATCATCCTCCACGCCTTTGGTTTATCAAGAGCAAGACCTAAGGGTGGCCCTGCATTAGCCCCACCAGGGACAACAATGTTCGATTTATCTATAGGGCCTTCCACAAGCTTTGGCTACGGATATTTCTTCCAATATTCTTTACGTTGTTTAGGAGCCACGGTCCTCCCCTGATCCCGTTCATCAAAAACTATCTTCTGAGAAGATTTTTGATGAGGCCCAGGTACACTACCCTGAGCATGAATGACCCGGCACTGAGCAAGCTCATGCCTTATCATTGTAAAATGAGAGCAAAATAGAGGCAGTCATTCATATTCCACACCAACTACAAAAGTATATTCTGGATGTTCAACCAATAGGTGATCCGGAAGAGGGAACCGCATTCCAACACTCTAACAAACATACCCATGTTCTTTCTCATAGTATTCTCATACAAAGACAAAGGAGTACCAAGACCCCTTATGATGGAAAAAATCGCCCTTGATTTCCAATACTCCAAAGGCAAATGGTAGATTCAAACCCAGGCTTGAGTTTTGGTACTCTTCATAGTAGCTGGAACAAAGTCTTTTGTCCAAGCAAACAGTCTCAAAAAACCCAGAGATAACTTAAAGAAACCCAACCCGAGGGCCCATCTCATGCCTTCTAAAGAAGCGAACTCAAACTCATAGAAACCCTTCCCGAGAGGAATTGCTTTCCACGGTCCAAGAGCCTTCCACACCGGCTGCAATTTTTTAGTTAAATAAAATCCAAGTGTGTGAGAGGTTTATAATCATAAAACATTATTAACATGGAAATTATTATTGTTATTATTATATTTATTATCATTATTATTATCAATATTATTGTTATTATCTTTATTATTATTACAAGTTAATAAATTTATATTTTGATTTTAATATATATTAATATAAGATAAAATTATTAGTATTATTATTATCATAAACTATTATTAATAATAAGAAAATTATTAATATCATTTTTTAATTATTTTTATTAAATTAATATTTTCATTTTATTATATATATTAGTATTATTATAAAGCATTATTATTAAAATTAAGAAAAGTATTATGATTATTATTATCATAATTATTTATATTATTATTGTCAATATTATTATTATTTTTAGTCTTCATCGTCTTCTTCTTATTATTACTACCATTATCAATATTATTATTATTATTATCGTTATTATTATTATTATTATTATTACCTTAATTATTATTATTATTATATTTTGAGGTTTAATTACTGACAAATATTATCGAAGAATATTGATTGACGTTATAATAACGATAAATATTGATAGACACCTAAATACTAATAGATATTATTGATGGATTTTTAATTGTGCATATTCGTAGATAAAATTCGTCGATAAAATAAAATTATCAATGAATTTCTATCTATTGGTAATTTTTCGTCAGTAAATCCAAAATTTCTTGTAGTAGAAATTTTTCTCATATGTGATGGAAAGGTTAAGATTTTGCACAAAATAGATCAATTGGGTAAAGGAATCTTTATCATCATCTACGATTTTTAGTGTTGGTCAATGATAGCCCTACCAACGAGTTTAGCCCTTCGAAAAGGTTTTAGATAATGAGACCCTCTAATCTCGTTCTTGTTTCTCATTACAGTTAAAGGTATGGTTGAAATGGTTAAGGAGGATCTAAAGAAAATATGTTACAAGGGATTAAAGTAGGAAGCAAAGAGGTATATGGTAAGCATGCTATAATTTGTCGATGATACATTATTTTTATGTGAAGCAAAAACACAAAATGTTTTTGGTTTTTTTAAAGAGTATCATATGGTGTTTTGAGTTAGCTTTAGAACTTAAGGTAAACTTGGTAAACTTTATTAAAAGCAAACTTGGTGGTGTAGGAGTAGATGTAAATATTATATAGAGATATTAAAAAAAGTTGAATTGTAACATCATGCATTTTCCATTCAATTATCTAGGAATGTCAATTGAGGATAATCTAAAAAGGTAACAGATGTGGAAAGTGATAATTGAGAAATAAAGAAAAGAGCTAGATGGAAAAGAAAACATTTGTTATTTGCAGGAAGAACTTGTTTGCTTTAAATATGTCATTACAACATTACCTTTACTTTACATGTTTTTTAAAATGCTTACAAGAGTGGAAAGGGAGATTAACAAAATTCAGAGAGAATTTCTATAGGATTGGGGCAATTAGGGTAGGAAGATAGCATGGGTAAAAAAGGATAATATATGTAAATTAAAAGAGGATGGAGGGCTAAGAATTAAAGACCTTAAGCTATTCAATAAGGCATTACTAGGCAAATGGAGATGGAGGTTCGAAATGAAAAGGGAAGGTTTGTGAAAAGCAATTTTAGAGTCAAAATATGGAACATGGAGAAACTTCAATAATAGGCACCATAGTAGACAAGAATCATGATGGTGGAGGAATATTAGGAAAACAATATGTGAAAGAAAATAAGGGAACTAGTTTGAGGCTCACTGATAAGTGTCAAATTTCAGTAATATTTCATATTAAAATACAGACACTTATGGATATTAATTGATAAATATAACCATAAAATAACCCTTAATTTATGAATTTATACCTTTTTACATATTTTGTGATTTTAATTTGAATAAGAACGATTTATTCCTAAATTTGTGTCAACTTCAGGATTCTAGGAAAAAATGGAGATGAAAGGGCAAAAGGAAAATATACAAAGCTAAAAAGGGAAAGTTGGAACGTACTAACACTCACCCAAGCTCACCCAAGCAAGAAGCCCCCAGTGGATCTCGCCCAAGTGAGCCCTATCTTGCTCAGGAAAGACCACTCCAGCGACGTTGGGCCTTTTTCCTGCAACTTGCCCAGGCGAGCCCAATAACACACAAGCAAGAAGTCACTTAGCCCAAGTTCAACTAGGTTAAATATGAGGCTTGAGGCACAACCCTAGAAAATCATTGAGCGGATTGGAATCCAATTGGGAGAATATAAGGTGTTAGAAAGGCAGTCGTCAAGGAGAGACATCCTGCATCTTCTTTTCTTGCTCTCCATGCTTGGCCAACATGAGTGGCTAATTATACTCTTTGGAATTAGGAGTAATTTTTTCAAACTCTTATGTATTGAGGTGATATTTATATACAATATTTTGTTCTTGATTGATGATTGGTATTGTCATTTTATTTGTAATGCTTGTTTCTATATCCTTAGATTTGACTGGAAAGTACTTTTATATTTTTGACCCAAATGATAATACTTAACATATTTGAATGCTAGGAATAAATTTGAAATGTTAATTGCTATCAACGTCTAATCGTAATGATAAAAAGTTTTTATAAATATGTGAGCAATCGATATTTAGGAGACTCTCTTAATAATTTTATATGCGAGGAATTAATATAAATGATTTTTATACCGGCATCAATATCAATCAAATGATAGAATATTACCATGCTAATCAAAATACAAAAGAGTAAGAAGGATAAACCCCAATCCCAATTTTTCCAATTGAACAAACAAACTCTTTGACTTGTTTTTCATTTTAATCATTGCAATCATAACAAACTCTCAACAAACTTTATTTATTCTCTTTTCTATTTAGTGAATCTTTTTCTTGATTATTCAATTGTTCCTTGTGGGTTCGATACCCGTCTTTAGAGAAAAATTATTACTTCTAACAGCACGGTGCACTTGTCGTAGAAAATTCATCACTCATATTAAGAGGAAAATAGGAAAAGATAATACAATTAGCTTTTGGAATGATAGGTGGAAAGATAATACATATCTAAGATTATATGTCAATTCCATCAATAAACAAATGACAATTGGAGTGGTAGATAGTTGTAACAATGATACTTGGGAATGAAATATGGAGTGGATTAAGGTATGGTTTGAATGGAAAGAACCTTAATTAATCACACTGATGGAGCAACTTGTAGGAAAATCTTTGAATTGGGACAATGATGACACATGGAATGGAACGTAGAATAATCGAAGTGCAATTTTGTTAGGTTAGCATATGAAAAAGTGCAAGATACTATATTTGGGGAAGAAGTGTTCAGTAAGTTTTGGAAAGTCAAGGCCTTAACATAAGCACAACATTTTGCATGGAGACTTGTGTTGGGTAAAGTAGCTACAAAGGACAACCTAAGTAATAAACAAATAGTGATACTAACAACTTATGTGTAATGTGTGAGTTGGATGATCAATGTGTAAGTCACTTGTTCTTACATGTAAGGTATCATGAGGCATACAAAACCAATGCAATAACTGAGTAGGGATTAATAATGTGAAACACTTTAAGGAAAAGTAGCACTTTTGTAAAAATTAATATGACAAAGTTCAAGAGAAGAGTGTGAATTGAGCTTTGAAAACTTTTCACAAACTTAGAAATTTTACTCTTTTGAAAAATTCACTTTACTTAATCAACATATTAAAAGTTTTAGGGATAACGATTTAACAGATTGATTTACTAAGATTATCACAAACAACAAATTAAGGAAAGAATTAAAAAGATTAAGAAAGAGAGAAATACAATTAATTTTTATACTGATTCACTCTTTCTCAAGAACTATATCCAGTTGGTTATCTACACCGGCTAAGCTCACACTTAACACAAAAAATTCATATTAGACGAGATCAAGAACCACTTTCTTGCATCCTTCAAGAACTAGTTCACAACAATTCTATAAAACCCTATTACAAAATGTTAACATATTTAGTTTTTTTTTTTTAAGTTATTGGGTTTTGTTTGTTTTTTTGCCCAACTTTCCTTTTTTGTTTCAGCTAGGTCTTAGTCTTTTTCTTATACATACACCAAGTATTTTACTCTCTAAGATACTTGTGAATAAGAGTTTCTTTCCCATTTTCTTTTCTCTGCTTTTCTCTCTTTTACGCTTTTGGCCGTTGTTTCTTTTTCATTTGCAATTAGGGTTCATCAGAACCTTCTTTTTTCCATTGTGATTACATATGATTACGTGCGCTTCATTAATCCCCACATCAAGCAAGGAATACTCATCTTCATTGACTGTAATATGGTATCAGAGCTCTTCGAATGAAGAGAGAAGAGTTCTGTTGCACTTCTCTCTGATCTTTCTTTCCCTCTTTGCTGTTCTTGGTTATCTTTTCTGTTCTATTTCAAAATCTTGATTGGGTTTCAAAATCTTGTAGGCAATGTCTGATGAAAACCCCACACCGACTTCCTCTTCAAATGAAAACCCTAGTCTTTATAGTCTTAACAGTAGTCGCACTATTACATGCTATTTATGTAGTAAATACGGTCATACTAAGGTTGTTTGTTTTTGTAAAGTGGGTTTTCCTTCTGGTGATGTTAAAACCTACAAGTTTTCTTCTACTAGAAAAGTCTGCACTTTTTGTAATCGTTTTAGCCACACTATCGACACCTGTTATAAAAAGCATGGGTTTCCTCCTGGCTAAAAATTCACCAATAGAACATTCCAAGCCAATAATATGATAACTATTGTCACTACTTCTGAGTTTTTTTTTAAAAGAATAGGATGTAAAGGGGATTCAACTTACATCACAGCAGTGCCAATTCTTGACCAACATTTTACGTTAGCAAAACCTTGAGGATCCTACCCCTCAGACTCAAATTAATCAAGTCGGTACCTTGTCTGCGGATAAAATCCCTAATACCGAGCAATCTTTAACGGGTAAGTTTCTCTCTTCACTATCTGCTATAAAAGAATCTTGGATTGTTGATTCTGGTGCCACGGATCATGTTTGCCACAATTTGAGTGCTTTTACTACTTGCACTAAAATCAAACCTGTCTTAATTAGTCTTCCAAATGGCCAAACTGTTTATGTCACACATTCTGGTTTAGTACGTTTTTCTGCCAAGTTTTATTTGTCTGATGTGTTATATGTCCCTCATTTTCAATTGAACTTAATATTTGTTTCTAAACTCACACACCAACTTAAATGCACTTTAACTTTCACTTCAACCCACTACATTATAGAGGACAATCTCACCCAAGAGAGGATTTGTACAGTTAAAGCCACTACTGGCTTATACCTTGTCACTACCATTCCTGCTTCTAGCCATTCTAAACCACATAGTTTTGCTCCTTTTATTAATTGTAATATCACAGAAAAAACACTATGGCACTATAGACTGGAGCACCCTTCACTTGAAAGATTATATGTCTTAAGGAAACAATACCCTTTTATTACTGTTGATACTCATCATGTATGTGACACTTGTAGTCGTGTAAAATAAAGAAAAATTCCTTTCACTTTAAGTAATACTGCTACCTCTGCTATTTTTGATCTCGTACACTTTGATATTTGGGGACCTTGTTCCATAATTTCTATGCAAGGTTTTCGTTATTTCTTGACTATTGTTGATGATTACTCATGTTATACTTGGGTTATTTTGCTGCATAACAAATTTAAAGTGCGTCAGCACATCATTAACTTCATTATTTTCGTTCAAAATCATTTCAAAACTAATATCAAAACGATTTGTACTGACAATGGTGCTGAGTTTGCCATGTCAATTTTTTATGCTTCAAAGGGAATTATACATAAAAAAATCTTATGTTGAAACACCACAACAAAATGGCATTGTGGAAAGTAAACATCAGCACATACTAAATGTAACCCAGACTTTACTTTTTCAAGCAAATCTTCCTCCTATATTGTGGGAATTTTCTGTAAATCATGTACTTTTCTTAATAAATGCTATTCCTACTCCATTACTTAATAACATCACTTTTCATAAAAAGTTGTTTTGAAAACCGTATGACATTTCCTTTTTAAAAGTTTTTGGTTGCCTCTGTTATGCTAATACCATTACTACACATAGGAAGAAATTAGATGATAGATCTATCAAAGATATTTTTCTTAGCTTCTCACAAAAATACAAAAGGTTATATTGTCTTAAATTTAAAGTTTCATAGCATGAAGATATCAAGACATGTAATCTTTCATGAAAACCACTTTCCATATAAATTGGATAGTGGCTTGACTTGTGACCCCAACACTTTATCTCTCCCTATTTCTAACGCATATAATTCTGCTCTTGATTTTTTTCTGATACTGCACCTCCTGCCGAGCCATGTGCCTCTGCTCCTGCACCCAATACTGCACCTCCACTAGCCTCATTATCCTCTGATCTTCCAGAAAATAGTGTCTCTGCTCTTGCATCCAACACTGCACCTCCACTAGCATTATCACATTTTGCACCTCCAGGAAGTACCTCACCCAAATTACCAAGAAGATCAGCTCGTCCTCACTGACAACCTGCCTATCTTGCCGATTTCCACACTGCAACCAACACTGTAAGTAGTAGATATCCTATTCAAAATTACTTGTCTTACAATTCCTTATCTTCTAATTTTAAAAATGTTATTTTCTCTATCAATTCTCATCCTGAACCTCAATCCTATACCGAAGCCTCCAAACATGCTTCTTGGCAATCTGCCATGCAATCTAAGCTCCAAGCTCTTGCTACTAACAATACTTGGGAGCTTACCCATCTCCCTTCAAGTAAGAAAACTATTGGTTGTAAATGGATATATAAAATCAAATACCATTCTGATGGCACTGTTGAGCACCACAAAGCTAGAGTTGTTGCCAAAGGGTTCACCCAACTTGAAGGACTTGATTTCTTAGACACTTTTACATCTGCTGCTAAACTCACTATCTTCCGCCTTCTCCTTGCTATTACCACTACCAAAAATTGGATTTTAAAACAACTTGATGTCAATAATGCTTTTCTTCATGGTGATCTCCATGAAGAGGTATACATGACCCCCCCACCTGGTCTCTATGTTCCTTCTCCCCAGCATGTCTGCAAGCTTCAACGGTCTTTGTATGTCCTTCATCAAGCTGGTCGCCAATGGTACGCCAAGCTTTCTACTTTTCTTTTATCAAATCATTACCTTATTTCTGCTACTGATCACTCTCTTTTTCTTAAATATAATGATAAACTCATTGTTATTCTTGTTTATGTTGACGACTTGGTCTTAACTGGTGATGACACGAAGGAAATCAATACAATTACTGCATCCTTCAGCATCACTTCAAGATAAAAAAACTTAGGTTGTCTCACTTACTATTTGGGACTAGAAATTGCTCGCAACAGTATTGATCTTCATTTAAGTCAACGCAAGTATACTCTTGATCTCCTTCAAGAAACTGCATGCTTGACTCTGCACCTGTGGCCACTCCTATAACTCACACCTCTCATCTCTCTCCCGACCAAGGCTCACCTCTTGATGTTGATGCCACTTCCTAATACAGAAGACTCCTTGGACGTCTAATCTACTTAACCAACACGCGACTAGACATCGCCTATAATTTAAGCTAATTCATATCTGCACCCACAACTCATCATCAGCAAGCTATCTCTCGTCTTTTACGTTACCTCAAGGGCACCCCTGGTGAAGGACTATATTTTTCTCACACTAGCTCACTTCACCTCTGTGGTTTTAGTGACTCTGACTGGGCAACATGTCTTACCTCACGCAAATCTATCACTGGATATTCCATCTACTTAGGAGACTCCTAATCTTATGGAAATCAAAGAAGCAGCCAACTTTCTCTTGCAGCTTCTCCAAAGCCAAGTTTAGAGCCCTTGCCACCACTACATGTGAGCTCCAATGGCTATCTTACCTCCTTCAGGATTTACATCTTCCTCTCTCCCAGCCTGTAACCATGTACTGTGACAACAAATCTACCCTTCAAATAGCTTCCAATCAAGTCTTTCATGAACGAACCAAGCATATCAAAATTGATTGCCACCTAGTTCGTGAAAAACTTAACACTGGTCTCATCAAACTACTGCCCATTACTTCTGCCATGCAAGTTGCTAACATATTCACCAAGCCCCTTGCTTCTGCACAATTCTTTACTCTCAAATCCAAGCTAGGCCTGACGAATATCTACTCCCCAACTTGAGGGGGTGTTAACATATTTAGTTTTTCTGTTTTAAGTTATTGGGTTTTATTTGTTTTTTGGCCCAACTTTCTTTTTCTATTTCAGCTAGGTCTTAGTCTTTTTCTTATATATACACCATGTATTTTACTCTCAAAGATACAAGTGAATAAGAGTTTCTTTCACATTTTCTTTCTCTACTTTTCTCTCTTTTACGCTTTTGGCCGTTGTTTCTTTTTCATTTGCAATTAGGGTTTATCAGAACCTCCTTTTCTCCATTGTGATTATGTGCGCTCCATTAATCACCACGTCAAACAAGAAATACTCATCTTCATTGACTATAATATAAAACCCACTATTCAATAAAAACACTTGCAATTTATTCGAAAATAAAAATACAAGAAATATCACTTGGTTTGGATGATTACACTCAAACCAAAATTAAACAAGATGAACATTTCTTGAACTAACCCAAATGATCTCCAAGATTGCTAAATAAAGTTCCAATAACTCTCTAGGAAAGTTATTTCTTTAAAAAATTTAACAAAATTTCATTCAAAAAAATGTTTTTAGAGAGAGAATTATATGGAAGTATCTGTCAGATTTAACAAGTACTAAGTAATTTTAACAGATTAACTTGATAATTCAACTTGTTAAAGTACTTACTGCAGTTCAAAAGATCTTCGACCAAGAACTTTTTAACATATTTAACTACCATTTTAACCAATTAAAGATTATCTCTTTACGAAGTTTAGTTCTCCCAATTTTATTCAATATTATGTAAAGATCACTTTAACATCAAGAAGAAATAATACAAATAAATGCCACACAACAGAAACATAAAGTTTTCATTTCTTTACGAGGGTCGGATTCACCAAATAAAATTCGGCACAAGCTTTAGTTCCAACAATTTTCACCAGTTTTACCTCTTCAAAGTGAATAAAAAAACAAAATAGGACTTGGAGATGTATGTGGATAGTAGTTGTATAGGTTATATGGAACCAAAGAAATAAAATCACCTTTATGATCGAAATAATAGATGTTATTAAGATATTTCCTTTGGCAGTTAAAGACATGATGGTGAATCGGAAATGCAATTCACTTACTCGGATTGGTGTATTAATCCTATAACTTGTATAAAACTCTTGAAATAACATAAAAGATTCATAAACTAAGAATGTGTAGATCAGATAGCAGGGTTACAATCAGGAGGGTTGAGTGATAATGTAGACTAGTACTCCGACTCTTTGTAGATGTGGTGGCTACTGCAATGCAGGTGTAGGACTCTGTGTAGGACTTGATGGTTCTTCACACTTTAATAGCTATGGTTTGGGGTAGGAAGACATCTAGTGTCGAAGGAAGTATGAGGTGTTAAAAGGGTAAAAGGGTAGGTAGTTGACCTAAAAATATATGTTCTGCGGTGAATAATATGTAGATGCGAGTAGTCTAGGCAATTAGGCTGCTGAATTATAGGTACAAATACCATAAACAAAGGGAGATAAAAGTGAGTGGAAGGGATAATAGCAAAAGAATTTCAACTGGGAATATACCGTATTGCATAAGGTCCTTGTGAAGTTCACACAACACAATCCTCCAATGATTAAAGGTTCAAATGATCCATGTCAAATTATAAATTATCTAAAAATTGCAGCTATGTTAGATATGTGTTGAATTCCTTGGTAGGAGATTACTACAAATTGCAGAACATTAAACATACTAAACTGTAGAGGAGATGATGAGGAAACATAGGTTATGGGGAAAAAAGCTGCATAATCAAAGGAAGATTTAGGTGTTAATATAAAGAATATCAGGCACCAATCAAGAACTAGGAAACCTTCAATGGCAAAATGTGTCTAGGAAATGAAGTGAACATAAAATGAGAAACTTATATAGTAGTCTGATGGAAAGTAATATGAAGAATGACATAGTGAACACGTCTGGGACAATTCGCAAGCCAAAATTGCTAGGAAGAGTGGAAAAGATTAAAAAAAAAAAAAAAGGGTGCATTAAGAGGGTTGAAGAAATATACAAGGTGCTGTACAATTCAAGATCGAAAGCACTTAAAAAACGGTTGCAGTTGAGGACTTAATGCATTTAGAAGTGATTTTGAAAGACAAGATGATCTTTTGCAAGTTGGATATTTTAAATATTGTACTGGTTTTGTATAAAATGTTGAATGATTATTCTTAATGGCCTCAAACCTGGAAATGAGATAACTTAAGGGATGATATAAACATATAGAAGTGTTAACTTAGTTAGACCCAATTTTACTTCTAGGTATATTTTTATGTACATCGGTTGGAGCATAAAAAAATACTTCAAATAATACAATTTTTTGTTTATAAAAAAATTAGTATATTGATTAATATTTTTTAGTACTTATATGGGTTTTTATTTACTTAAAATGAGATGCAAGTAAGTAAGTAAATAAATAAATATGACACGCAACTAAATATTATTTATTAGTTGATAAGGATTTTAATACCTTATTAATTTAAAATATATGAAAATAATATCAAAGAAAAAAAATCTCTTTGTTATACCAAATTAAGTTAGACTTAAAGCAAACTTATAATATATGAAGTTTAGTTCCAAGTTTAAACATGGAGCTAAATAGGCCAGAATAGGATTGGGTTTAAGGTGTTTTTGATGTGATTTTTTATATAATAGATCAATTAGTTATTTTATGAGCTTAAAAATCATTTTGTGACTTAAATATATTTTTATTCTCTAAATATTATAATTATGTAATTTGGGTCATTCTACTTTTAATTAAATGAATTGAGACAATTAAGTATTGCAATTATAAAATTTTGATATTTGTATCAATAAATAAACTTGGAAATTGCACATATATTTACTTTTACTAAATAAATTATATAACTGTTGACCAACTTAAGTTATGTATACTTTAACTTCCATTTATAGAATAACATGTAATTATTACAACTAAATAAATAAATTTATATATATATTAACATTGATAATATTATTGATAAATTATGCTAATATTATTATTAGTATATTTATTAATAAGCTAATAATTGACTAAATGTAAATTGGTATATATATTAATAAAATTTCACAAATAATATAAATAATTTAGACATTATATAAATATGTTGAAAGAATATTAATTGAAAATTATTATTCAACTATTAGTTTTAGTGAATAAATATAAAAAATAGATACACGATATCGATATCATATATTTTCATATAGGTAATGTAATTACATATCAAAGAAATATTAATCTTGTGATTACATGTTTTTATTAGAGTTTAGGGTGAGATGAGTGATTCTAATTCAAAATGTTAATATTTTGATAATTTATTTTCACATTTTTAAGCACGTTCTTTAGAACACAAGTTCATTTAAGTCCAATTTTAATGTAGGTGTAAGGATTAATTAAACTCTTTCACCGTTTAGGCCATATACTTGAATTAAAGATTTAATTTTTGTTAGTAGTATTCAAGTGTATGTTCCGTTAAGAAGATATAACTAAAGATTATTTTAAAATACCAAGTTCTATTTTGACTCAAAAGGAGTCAAAATTCAATACAAAAATCAATACCAATTAAACATTAAACACTAAAGTTAGCTAAAATAAACACATTGATGTGGATATCTATTTAACTCAAAAGTTATTTAATTATTTAATTATTTAATTAGAACTAAAAATCAAACACATAAAGAAAATTGACTACATTATGAAAAAATTATAATACAATATATATTGTGAAAAAATAATTTTTATAAAGATCATTTTTATCAAAAGAAAATATAAAAAAAAATACAAGGAATTATTAACAGAAAAGAAAAGGTGTGAACATAATGGGCCGCAAATTAATATAGAGTGCTGAATTCGGTTTATTATTTATGGAAATTTCTTCTTGCACCCCTATGGTTTCCAACTGTACCCAATGGGGGTGGAGAAAAGACTATTTTACCCTTAATTAAAAAATTAACCCAATTTCCTTACCCCCTTCATCTTCTTCATCAGTCGCTACACTTCCAAGTACCTCATGTGCGCACCATCTCTCTTCTAGAGTTTTTTCCTTCTTTGATCTTTTCCATTAGGTAATATAGTATTTTTACACCTTTTTGTCACATATCACATGCATTAGAGAGTCATTCTCAGTTGCATCATTAATAGAGGTTGGTTTTGAAGTTTTATGTGTTTTTTCATTTTGGAATGGGTGATCCAAAAGGATTCTAGATTACACAATCCAGTTCTTATTTATTTTGTTCTACATTCTAGATTATACATCCAAAATGTTTTTTTTTTTTTTTCTGAAATGCATTCTAGATTTATTTTAGATCTAGAAATACCTTCCGTATTGTATCATCTAAGAAGATGCATTCTAGATTGTACAATTTGGAAGGTATTTTAGAAAAAATAAACCTTGTTACTATGGGTAAAGTATATTAGATTTTGGTTTTCATTAATATAAAAATGATGTTGTAGACAAATATATGGTTAGGACGAGAGATGGTGTTTCGCAAGGCAACAGTAGGCAAAGACCTAACACATAAGTCCGTAAAGAGATCATGAGCAAGCACGTGATCATACAGTTATTGATGTGATAGATGTACATAAAGATTGATATGATAAATAAGAAGGATTCCTTATAGGAACCTTTAGACCTTTCTTTATTAGTAAGTTTCACATATCATATCGTTTTGAGGTTGCTAGGGGTGAAATAAGAATGAAAAATTGTTTAGTTAACTTGTATTATAGATCACGACATTGTTTTGTAGTTACTAATGAAGGTTCAATTGGCTCCAGAAGGGGGGGCTGAATGGAGCCTAAACTCGATTCACAGAGTATGAACAATTCAAAATAGCGTCTAAGTAAAGGGTAGATAAATAGAAGAAGTCAGAGATTTATATTGGTTTACCTAATAACAAGGGCTACGTCCAGTCCCCTTAAACAACTCACTCAAGAGCCTTTCACTAAGTATTTTTCACCTCTCCAAGTACAACAGTATTCTACACCTCTTTATGTACACAAGTATTCCTACACCTCTTTAGGTCCACAAGTATTTTTACACTTCTTCAAGTCCACAAGTATTCTCAAACTTTGCATATTTACCAAGTATTATAACATCTCTAGGTACAATGTCCTAATCTTCCCCTGAGATCAAACACCCCTCAATACAATTAGAAAAACTCTCTTTCAGAGAGAACAAAGAAGGCTCACTAGGTATACTTTACAATGGTGAAGTATTTACAATGGTTACGCTCAAAACCTAATTCTCACATATTTAGTCTTTCACTAACACATATGAAAGCATATAAGCACAATTCTAAGAAAACTTTACACAACTTTTTCTGTAGACTTTTGTATATCATTTTTATGTGCTTCATTGTTGTGCTTTATACCCTTGAGGTCTTTGTATAGACTTATGGAATGTGTACGTTGCAACTTTAGGATTTCTTCAATTCTTCATATAGTTGTTAGACTTTTGATACAGAAACTATTTCTATTATTGATCTTTGCATTTAAGGCTTTTCAAATCTTTCTTTTTCTTCATCAAATATGAAAGTTGGCACTTGAATCTTCATAATGTCAATATCTACTCAATCTGCCACATTGCTCTTCTTCTTTAATGTGCAAGATACTAGATATGGAAACTTTCGTTCTGGTGCAATTTGAGCTATTCAAAACTTATGAAACATTTAAAAATGTTTCTTTAATCATATTTGATGTGAACGTTGAGGCTTGAATCACTTCTCCCTTTGGATATTCTCTTTCTAGTTTTGTTCACCATCTTCTACTTGTTAGACACTCGATGTGGAAATGTTGGCTTTTATTTGATCTTCACATCTTTAAGTTGTATTTTAATGTGAAATACTTTCTTCATTTGTATGAACTTTGTCCATTGAACTTTACCAACTCTAGACTTGGATATTTCTATATTTGTATTGTTCATCATCAATTTCGTTTCAGACGCTAAAATAGGAAACTTCAGGTGTGTGTCTTAAAAGCGATTTCTTATTTCAAATCTTCTTCAGAGAACTTCGTTTGATGTATCCATTTACTTAAATCCTCTTGTTGTTTGACACTTGATTGGCGCAAATCTCTCTCGTCAACTCCATCATTCTTCTATCAGATGCTGAGAAAGGAAACTTTTGCTTTTGGCTTTGTGCACGTCTTTAATTAACTTTGATCATTTCTAGGAACAAAATAAGTATTAGTGAATTTTATATTTTACAATTTAATTCATGGGTATCACTGAAAAAATATATTAGAACATCTTCAAATAGTCAAGACTTTATATTCTCAGATATTTCATATTTAAATTATTTTTAAAAAAAATTTCAAGTTAATATTGATTTAGAATGTTGAAGCATAATTGCATTTAATCTTGATATTATTCCACTAAACATATTTCAAAAAACTTTTTGATATAGAAAATATTTATATATTCTATTTCAGAAATCTTTATAGTAGAATATTGTTCATACAAAAACTTTCCAATACAGCCTTAAGTTTAATCCTATTTGCACACTTGTATTAAAAAACATATAATACCAATATAAAAAATGTTTTTCATTCACAAAATATTTAAGCACAAGGTATTTGAGATTTTTCAAGTTCGTTGTGTTACGTTCTCAAATACAAAAACTTTCCTAATTCATTTAACCAATAATCTTATTTGAAAATAATGTTTTTGATGATTTAGAAATGTCAAATAAGATTTGGAAACATAAATGCAGTGTCATAAAATATTCCACGAATGTAAAGATTTAAGTATGGACACTTTCCTGCATAGTGGTTCGTTTGACAAGTTGAAAATACTTGTATTGTGTGATATGAATCTTCAGGTTTGTCTGATCAATTGTAAACAAGTGCTTCGATATTTTCTGCCTTGTTTTATCAAGGGGTTCGTTTGAAGAGATCTTCTGATGAGTTCATGAGCACTACACTACAAGAAAAATCATAAATAGTAACCAAACAATCAGTCACTAAATGACCAAATAGAATTCGTCACTATTTTCTTAGTCATTGATGCATAGTGACTGAATCTTTGACCAATTATGTGATTGAAATTAGTGACCGATTTTAAAATCTTGCACTACAAAAAAATTTATTTTATTATAATTAATAATTTTAAAAAATATTTATTAATTGATTATTATTTTCTACTACTATTATGTTGTTACGATGTTAGGGGTGGCAAAGTGGGGCAGGCTATTCTATGGCCCGCTGAAAAAAACGCGGGACAGATTGCTTATTTCAATCTGCTGGCCCACTTAGGTCCATCCCGCATAATCCGCAACCCGCGCGGGCAAAGTGCGGGACGGGGCGAATTGACCCACATAACCCGCATAACTTTAAAATGTATATATTTTTTTTTGTACCCCCATATTTTCTTTATATAACCTCATATCTCACATTCTGAAAATTTTAAAAACATCTTACTACGCATGTCTCGTGAAAATAATATTATGAGACCATTTACCTAATGTATTTAAATAAAAAAATTCAAAATTATTTTTTTAAAAAAATATTTCTTATGCGGATTGGTCTGCAAACCCGCGGACCAACCCTTATGCGGAGCGGGTTAGAAAAATCAACCCGCAGATTCTACGCAGGGCGGTCCAACCCAACCCACTTTTTGCGGACCAAATGCAAGACGGGCCTATGCGGGACAGGCCGGCCCGAATTGCCACCCCTATATGATATCATTATAAAGCTATTAAAGTTAATATTAACATTTTGCCACAAAAAGGAGTTGAACTCTAGTCCATTAAGTACAAGAGTTTGACTGATTTTCTATGACCAATTTGGTTACTGGTCTTTTGTGACTGATTTTGTAACTAATTTAGTGGTTGATTTAGTGACCAATTTCGTAATCAATTTTTTATTATCGATTTTGTAACTGATTTAGCGGTCGATTTAGTGATCAATTTTCTAACAGATTTGGTGACCTTTTTTTGTGAATAAAATTGTAGTCATTATTTCGGTCATTAAATTATAAAAATAAGTCTAGTCACTAATTTGGTCACTAATAGTGACCACATTTTTTAGTCATTGATTTGGTCACTAATAGTGACTACATTTTTTTATCACTAATTTCATTCATTATTCAGCAAATTTCTAGTAGTGTTAGGATCGTCTGATAAGATGTTCTCTACTAGTAGGTCTGATCCACTCATTGATATCGTAAGATGTAGTTTCTCAATACCCTCTAACGCGTCTTTTCATTATATGGTATCTTTATAAGCTCGTAGTCCTTTCTCCAATGCTAAGACCATGATAGGATCGTTTGATGGTCTTCTACTATGAGTGTGTGTCATTGGTTCGTTTAACAATCTTTTCTATTGTATCCTCTAATAAGTTTAAAGGCAATTTTTTTATCATCAAAACACATTGATGCTCATATCATGAGATCGTCTAATGGGTATTAGATTTTCTAGTGTCTTAAAAACTAACACAAATATTGTTAGGACCGTGAAGAAATAAATTTAGTCTCCCATGATTAAAAATTAAGCAAATTTAGGGTGTTTCATCCTCAAATTGTGGAAGGGGATGATTTAAGCCTTTGTGGAAAGGTGGCACCAAGAAAACAAAAAATTCCACCTTCATTTGGTGAAATGATGATAACGCTACATAATGCGTCGTTTATACTATTTTGGTGCAATTTCCTATGTGCATTCCCCTGGAATTTGCTGCAACTTCAACTATTTTGGGGGAGTTGCTAGGCGTTGATCAAGGTGATGGGACCTCAAAGATGAGGCAATGTCGAGGCTCACACGTAGGCTTAGTTATCTTTGAGAGGTCTATGAGGAGTGTTGCATCCGAAAAACTTGAGAGTGTGTCGAGAGTGCATATTTGTTGCATCTATTGGGATGCACAATATTTACTACTAAAAATGCCACCTCTTTCTTTATCTCCTGCTTGCAATTGTTTATAAATTTATGGATGTGTGGTGGATACTCGTGGGGAGTTACTACACTTATCCATATGTATGACCAATTAGGAGATGTGTGATTTTCCCAAACAAAGCCATTTGGAGATTATGTGACTCTTATACAGGTAAATCATATAAAAGATTAATTAGAGTTACTCTTTTTTCATATGCATACATAATATTGATTTATTGAAATTTCAAAAGGCATGAGAACGAAGGATATAAATCCCACCTATAAGGAAATTCACCCGTGGATAGCCCAATATGCGACTGGATGACATATTTGCACTATTATTGTTATGCGAGACCAATTAGATGCTCTGACCCATGTTGGGGTCATTTGAAGTCCATACGATGACCATCACCCTAGTAGGCCCTTTGAGTCCATCTCTTTGTTTTTTGACTATATCCCTCTAGGCATGTGTATGTAGAGAAATTTTTCGGAGTCTTGCGTTAGTATGACTATGAGCGGACCATTTCACAACATCCCATGCCATAAAAGGGTGTTCTAGCCATTACAGATGACATAGAGTTACACTTTATTGACTACCTCGTCACATGTGTAACACTTGCTTCTCTTGCATTTGCATGTAGTTGAATACATGTAGTGGCTCAAAATTGTGTCATACTCCTACATAATAAGTGGTGCAGATGAAGATTGGTCAGGTATACAACCACGTCGTCATGCTTGTAGTCCACAAATGACAACACAAAGCCCACATCCTAGCAGGAGCATGCATGTCTAGTAAGTTATTATGTTTGTTGAACCTATGAATTGTTTATTGCCATTAAAATAGAGATTAACTTTTCTTATTTGAACGTATTACGAGGTATATTCAGGTGCATCGCCAACATACTGCAACAAATGATTGAGTGTGGGCATGTTGTTTAAGGAACTCTAGCATGAAAGGGCACATATATTGCACTCCAGTTAACACGTGGCATGACTGATGATGGGGTAGTCTACACTAGATGTTCTCGTGCAGTGCATGGGAAACGAGAAAGCCATAGTAGTTAGATTTCTATATTATGTGTTTATGTTAGTGCTTTTAATTAATGGATCCATTGTACGTCCTTTTACAGAAAAAGTTTAATATAATGTATTCTTTCATTCATGGTTTTGATTTTTATTTCGAGCAATGTTTATTTTCAATGCGTATAAATATATATATATATATATATATATATATATATATATATATATAAACTAAGGTAGTTAATTAAATAAGACATTACAAGTTTCTATACAACAATGTACTCATCAATCGTTTGCAAGATTAACATGTGGTACTGAATCCTAAAAAGTGTGCAAATTTTTCTATCATACTAACATAATAGGATGACCATAACTTTGTCTTTGGGTAACAATTTGTTGACCAAAAATTATCTACGGTTGGTATGGGACAATCATCATGCTTTTTCACCTGCACAAGTTCCAAACATGTAGTTTAATCAATATTAAATGATGTGAGATATAAAAATTTTAAAAATATTAAGATACCTGCACAAAATGTGAACCATATATATGACATATACATATGACTCAATGTAGACTAACATCTATAGGAGGTTTACTTAACAATGGGAATATCGTGATATTTTACTTCAATGATAAGCACATTAATACCATACTGTATCTATTAGCAATTACATACTTACCAGATATAGTCATCCATTTGTCTGCACTAACCTTTTAATACATGAATTTTAGTTACATGGTGAATATGTTAAACTTTAAAATAATAATATATTGTGTAAAACAACTTACTACTAACATTAATAACCACCTAATAATGTAGCATATTCATCACGCCACTAGAATATTTCTTTAAATAAATTCATTCTCACTAGCGGTCATGATTTTTCACCCATCCCCAACAATGCAACAATAGATCAATAACCATAACATCAACATTCACATCAATGACATCAACTATGTAAGGGTGACAACTAGGATGAAACTGATCAAGCAAGGGAACTTCTTTGGTGTTCATGGCTACTTGCACTTTTCTCATCTCCTTGGGCCCCTTCCATGAAGAAGAGTTATCCTGCAAAGAATTAATGACATCCACATCTTCAAAGTATGATGATTCACCCTTTGTGGACTTAAAAAATCTATTTAATTAACTCTTTTGGAATCTTTTTGTTTTTACTTTTATCTGGTGGGGCACATATAAATGTTATATCTGGGTAGACAATTTCATATAATTTGCTTGTAATTGTGACTTTACCTACAATGTTAACTTCTTTAAAATAATTTAAAATGACATCAAATTCCTACTGAATAGACTACTCAAACAATGAATCAAATGATGACATATAAAAAAATAAATAAATCTAGTCCATATAACTTGAACTTAATTCAATGGTATGATACACGGGTCATATCTAACTAACTGATAAGCAAATGGTAAACCGTGAGTTCGCCTCTAAACATATACATAACGTTCACTATCAAAACCCACATGTTTAATTCGGTCAAACTCTTTAGCAATATGCGTCAAAGCATATTTAGATACAAAACTCACAAGTCTTTTATACAACATGACATTGAAACTGTGCCCCACAACATGTTGACTCTTCTCAAAGGATGCCTTAATTTCTTTATGTTCCCATATAATGTTATTTTTTACTGCATTCCAACATGTACACAAGTCTCCCATACTATTTTGTAGTACTTGCTTCAAATTCCATTGAGTAGATTCGACCTTGCATATTACAAATCTAACAAGAGCCTATAACCTAATTTTTATGTGTAATGAAGAATTACTTAAAAATACAAACATACCTATTGGAGATTGTATTCCACAAATGGATCACCACATTTGTCCATGCCTTTACAAAATTCTCCTTGGATGGAATGATTAATGTGTTATTCACATATTCAACAAATAATGGTCATGACAAATAAATACTTTCAAAAAATTTAAGGCACCCTCTAGTGCATGAAAATTTGTATAATCAATCATAGTTCCCCATGCTTCCATAATAACTTCCCAAGTTTCTACAAAATCAACTAACATTTTATAATTTACTTTAATATTCTTATTAATGTTAAACTAACAATGTCATTTGACAATGCTAATTGCATTAATTAAAGCAAGGTCATTGTCACTCACAATGTCTTCAGGGAACACATTTGAGTTAAAAAAACAACCCTTTACATTTTTCTAGCACCCAAATGAAGTTGTTTTCTCTCTCACTTGTTAAGAACACAAAAGTAACAGAGAAAGTTAGCTCTATGAATGTGGCACCAACTATCTCAAGCAAATACAACCTATATATTTTGGTTTTGTAAGAGATACCCATCAATAACACAATGCTAAATGCATTCAACAATTTCACTGAATCGGGATGTGTCCAAAAAACATCACTCACAACATTTGAAGACTTATTACACTTACTATGGTGAATATGGTTGTACAATCTGGAATATGAAATATAAATTTGTATTCCAGATTACACAATTTAAAATGCAACAAATCCAAACTATTACATTTTGAATTCTATAATCCAGAAAGTCTCTTAATTCCACAATCCATAATTTAAAAAAAAAAAAACATGAAACACTAACTAGAAATAAAATGCAGTCAGTTACCACTACTATCATCGATCACCTCTACTAGCACCATCAACAAACAACCACCAACCACCACAACAACCAACCACCAAAGTAAGAAATATCAAAAAGTTTCACTACAAACTTCACCACAAACTTTAATAAACTCTAACCAATAGACTCCAAAACCTAAATCCATTTTTAGAAAGATATTTTTGAAATGTAAAAAAGTAGGGGATGCAGATTGAAGCCATGGAACTTTAGAAGAAATTAGCTTTTACTTAGTTTTACTTTACGCATATCTCAAATTCGAATTGTCCATTATAATGTTGAACGAAATGACCTACTTTTTTTTGTTTGTTTGTATATAATACTTATTATTTTTAATGTTTATAATAACTGTTTTTATAGGGATGTATATTAGGTGTGTTTGGGGATGTGGGTACCATAAATTTAAAGTAATCAAACCCAACTTAATACTTTAAATTGAGTGTTTTATTTGAATATTTGAGTCAATTTCATTATCCAAGTTATTCATTATATAATATATTTTGATTTTAATTTAGTATTTGCATACATTTAATAATAAAGATTTCGAAAAATTACATATTTTAAAGATTTTTTTTTCATTCTCATTTTTATTGTCTAAATATACTTTATAAGATCATATAAGGATCATACATTTAATACCTAAATCTTATAGGACCTCTTTACCAGAACACATTTAACATTTTTACATAAAATTTAAGATTCTAAATCATAATAAAAAAAAAAATCTTAAAAGCATTTTTTCTGTCGATAAATTAATAAAAAAATTAAAGTACAAGTTTTATAAAACTCTTTCATTAGAACAAAAGTTGCAAAGATGTGTTAAATATGACTTGACTCATTTGCACCCAGAAAAAGTATATTAATACCTTGTGTGATTACCAAGAAGATGACATAATATCTTTAAAGAGCAATCTATTTTTTTCAATGAAACTATTTTCTAATTGGTACACGTAAGAATTTTGTAGTTGACGTTGGAATGAATTATTTTTTTAATTAAAATTATTTTACTTATATAAATTAAAATTAATTTTTGGTTGATGTTGTGGGGTTTTTTCAAGTTGGTATGGATGTTAACCATATTTTTTTATTAAAGTTTATAAAAAATTATTTTCTTGTCTTATCGAATTGAAATAGTAATTTTTGTATTTGGTTATAATTAAAATATTGTATTCAAACAAAGAAAATTAAAATTTAATAAGTTTAAATTATTTTATCCAAATAAAAAATTTATATAATTAAATAATTCAAATTCAAATTCAACAATATATTTAAATTTCCTATAAACTATAAAATTCCTTATTAGAAAGAAAATTTAAACTACTTTTATTATTCAAGTCCAATGATAAACTTATTATAAATTCAAATGTATCGTTAATTATTTTTTTACTTTTGTAATTTTTTTTTTACAAATCTATATTATTACATGAACAAGTTGCTAAGTAGTGTAAAACTTCGATTAAAAGCACAATGAAGAAGTGCACAACATACTAACTAAATTTTGAACGATTGATAAAAATATTTTTAAGCATTCTGAATGTGCATCAATTTCCTTTTTTTTTAATTTAATTTTCGATTTGTTTAAATGCATTGTTTAATTAAAATACATATATCATATAAATATTTGTAAAATTTTTTTTTTCAAATTGTAGAATTTGTTTTTATTGTTTGGGTATCTTTTACATTATCTAACCTAACTCATATAAAATGATGGAGGACTAGAAAACACAATCAAGAAGATAAATTGGTTTAAAAAATTATCTCTAGAAATTTTAAATATATGTTCTTAAAATTATTCTTGAAGAATGTGATTAAGTGCAACAATTAATGATTACTAAAGAAAAATAATTAAAAATAATACGAGTAAGATGAAAAAGAAAGACATAAAATTTTATAGTGGTTGAGTTTTGTCCTAATCTACATCTAGTATCAAAGTAATCTTAACTAGATTTTCCACTAAAATATTGAATTATTGAATTACAAGCACTCTTATTTAATTCAAATAAGAAATATAATTATTCTTTGAAATACCTTTCAAGAGAGATTTACAAAAGTATTGAAATACTCAATTACTTATATCACGCACACCAAACAATGGAACAAAGTTACAAATACAAATTACAAAAGGAAAGGAAAAAAATATCACGTGAAATATGACCAATTTTACAATATAAAATCTATAGCATGATTGTCATGAATCTTCAAAACTTCTTTTTCAAACTAGATATAGTGTATAATACTTAAAAAAATTCTTCTTTAGAAAACTGCTAATTATCTTCTTTATGAAAAAACTTGAAGGATTTTTTTATTTTAAAGTAGTTTGAACCAGTTTTATGGTTAGTATGATTATGTTTAAATATAATTTGATTATTATCGATTATTATGTCTTAACATAATACAAAAGCTATTTTAAATTAATATAATTTATTATTATTAATCATAATTAATTATTTGTGAAAGTGTAGTTTTTCAAATTGTCAAAAATATTTAATTATTATTTAAAATAATTGATTATTTGCAAAAAAAAAAATTAAATTGATTAATTATATACTTAACATATCAATTATTATATTCAAAGTGATAAAAAATAGTTTTTTAATACAAATTTGTATTTTACATTTTATCATAATAAAATAATGAAGAATGAAGAAAGAAATCATACAAAAAATAAAATTGACATAATCAAAATTATAATCAACATATCAGCCTATCATTCCTTGTCACGTTTTACTCTCACAACCCACTGTTAATTGAGTTGGATTTTGGTTAAAAAGTATTACATATTCAAATAAATCTAACCTAAACAATTATAATTGAATTTATTAATAATTTTGACTCAATCTAATCCTACCCACAAACACTCCATTATTTTTCCAATGATTAAACAATTAGTTTTTAGGTCTTCAAAAAAAATTGAAAACGAAAGATTAATGTTATTGGGTTTGGTAAATTGTTTTGGCTGAAAAAATGTAGGGAGAATGAAGAATAAATAATCAAAGAATGATTCAATAATGGAAGTTGGGTTCCCTCATCACTTAGAACGTTATAGTAATATAATCAAGACCACTTTATAGGATACCCAAACTATTGCAATATTATGTTTAATATTACATCTTTAAAAACTTACTATATTTTTCTAAACAAAATGCAGATAAATACGACTTATGTAATAATTTTTTTTCATATAGTAACTTGTTACGGTTAACTACAGTAATTAATTTCTGACACTATGAAAATGGCTCAAAATGTTTATGGCAATAATTGTTTATAAATAAAAAGAAGTCCCACTGTATTGTTTATTTTTTATAGTATAATAATTTTGTATTATGAACTAATTAGGAGTTATTTAAATGTGACTTCTAAAACATAATTACTATCGGGGGAATAATTTAATTTTTTTTTTTATGATTGGAACACACTTTTTCATTATGGTCACGTGTGGGATCATGCTTTGAAAATTATAAATAAATAGTAAAGTGCCCCACAGTTTTCAGGACAGAGACTGATTAATTATATGTATCTGGTGTAATAAGATATTGAATTAATAGAGATATTCACTTTGACATATATAATTGAGATGGCAATTATCTTATAACTACGTTGGCTTATCAACATGCTCTTGAAAAAACAAAGCATCATTATTAGATTTGATGATGGAAGAGTTGGTAAAAAGTTTAAAACCTTGAAAAAAACAAAACATGCATGTCAACTTCAAACTTCTTTAAAGAGAGACAAGCACATAAGTCTAAACCCTAAAACAAAATTGGTCACCCTTTTTCATGAAGATTATTTTTTTTTTCTAAAAGTGAGAATGATAAAAGAAATCTCTATTTAAATGAGTTGTTTATCTTAGTTTTTAAATTTTATTATACAAATTTAAACACAAAATTCAATGTTAAGATTGTACATCACTTAATTTTATAAATTCTACCATTAACCTCACATATCAATATTTGAAACATTTTCTTTATTAACCTCTTCTACAATGATAAATCATATGCTTCAATGCTAAATTTTGTTAAACAATTAAGTTTAACTTGAAACAACTTTTAAAACCAACAACTTTATATATTATTTTATTTAAAGTAGTGCCATGTTTTTAATAAATAAATAAATAACAACAATGTTGTAAGTATAAAATATTTACCAATTTTACCAAGAAATCTTAATTAGAGAATTTAACCAGTAATCTTCAAAAAATTCTCTTTCCCTAACTAGATTTTACCAACGATTTGTTAATAAATGATAATGATTTGGATAATGTAGATTAATTAGTTTTTTTTAAAAGATAAAAAGAAGTTAGTTTTCAATTTAGGATTTGTTTAGTTGTATGAATTAAGGAGAGAAATATAAAAAGAGTAAAATAAGAACTAAATATAGAAGTTCACCGTCTATATGTGAATATAACGAATATATAACACTAAAAAAAATTTATTTATTTACAGACTAAATTTGTATATAACAGCAAAAATTCGTAATAAAACCAATATTATCCACATATTTTTCATGGATAGAAATTTGTATATTATGTTGACATAGGTGATTTACCTACGAACTATGAGTTTGTGGGTAATAACAGTCTATAGATAATACTTACAACCACCAGTCCGTAGGTAATACTCACGACTACTAGTTTGTCGGTAATACCCACGACCACCAGTCCGTAGGTAATACTCACGATCACCCGTCAGTAGGTAATATCCACGATCACCTATCCGTAGGTAAACCCACGATCACTAGTTCGTAGGTAATACCCATGACCACCAGTCCGTAGGTAATACCCATGACCACCAGTCCGTAGATAAAATCTACACACACACATTACCCACCAACTATATTCCATGGATAAATCTGTAGGTAATTCTATATCCATCAAAATGTCTATTCATTTATTTAAATGAATGCCTTTTTCAACACCTGTATAAATTTAATATATCCAACACATATCCAAGATATACTAATTGAACAATCTATTACAAAACATCATCTAATACACCTAACATAAAAGAAAAGAAAACACACATTTAATTTCAAATTCAAACATAACATAATTGAAGTCCCATCATATGAAAGATAAACTTAAGTCCACTTGAAATATCTATAAAAATCCAAACAAACTTCAAACATAACTAATGATCTATAATTCAAAAGTCAAGTGAACTTGTAATATAATCTGCAATTTAAAAAAACTACAAACATAATCCTAATAGCATGCATAATCGTCATCTTCTTGTTGCTTGGGTGGTTCCTTTTGCCTTATTGGTTCTTGTTGCAACAGTACTTGTTCAAATTGTTGTAGAATGGAACTTCGTATATCAAAAGGAAGGAAAGGAAGAATGATACTAACCAATGATTTCACTTGCTCAGTGAGTCTTCCATTATGTTCCTTATAATTCTGGATTTGTTCCTCTAGCAACAAAAAACGTGGTGACTCCTTAGAGAAACTCGAAGGTTTATGATAGGTGAGAGTATGACCAAATTTAAAGTTATGACCTAGGTCTTCAACCCCATAAATTCAACCTTTCTTCTTGCCACCTGCAACAAGAAGCCAACTTTCAATTCTTATTCTGTCTTGCTCTACAGAATCTGTGGGGGATGCTTCAGATTGTGGTCTACAAGATGCAACCACCTATTTGACTTCAACATATCTACTCTGAAATTCTTCCTATTATTTTTCATAAAATAATGTCATATGTACAATATATAACTAAAATAATAAAAAAAAAACAACAAATGATAAAGATGTGGTTTTTTTTAAAACAATGATAAAGATGTGTTTTTTTTTTTTCAACATAGTAAAATTTTTAAAGTAATTCCTAAAATGAAAAAAAAAATCTGAAAAAGGATAAATTGTATATAAATATAGGATTTATTCAAATGAAAATTACCAATTTTATTTACGATTTAGAAAAAAAATGAAACTCATATATTTGATATAAGATTTGAATCTAAAGTCATATATAAAATATACGTTTCTAATTTTAAAATATTATATTTTGTCAAATTAAAAAAAAATTAAAAAAAATTGAAACTCTTATATTTCATATACGATTTTTATCTAAAATCGTATATAAAATATACATTTTTAGTTTTAAAAAATTATAATGTGTAAAATAAAATAAAAAATTAAAAACAATAAGAAATCAGAGAAGTGTAAGTCACTGCTTCTAAGTTTTTTTTTATGTTAATAAAAAAAAAACAGGCTTTTATAAAATATTTTTTAACTGAATAAGTTTTTATAAAATATATTTTTATTATATATAATTAAAGAATGGCTGAAAATTTTAAAAATAATTTTTTATTATATATAATTAAAAAAATAAATATAATATTTTGGTTTTTAATTCATTAAAATTATTTTGAATTCTTAATAATAATATCAAATAATATAAATAAATTATTTTTAAAAAAATATTAAAGTAAATCTATTTCATATGATAAAAATATAAGCGGGTGGAATCCTAAATTTGAAATGCTAAAAATAAATCGAAAAGTTAAAATGGAGAACGTTAATCGAAAACTTTAATTGTCATAGAAAACAAAAAAATAGTATAAGAGTCTACATTTTATTATTGTCGATATGAATAACTTGTTCTATAGTGACCTTCATTCCTCTAATAAGAGCATTTGTTAGGCTTATTTGGAAGTGGTTCATCCATTTCATTATGTATAAGATTAATTGTTGGTCTGCTTGATTCCTTACGATGCATTGATGACTATTTCAATTTGGCAAATATACCGATTTAGAAATAATAATTTATCCCCAAGGAAGGATATCAAATCCACAAGGAACAATTATTTAAAATCCTTCACTAAGTATAAAAATATGTAAAATAATTTGATTTGAAAGATATTGACATAAGTTTGGATGAAAATTAAATGAAAAAAATAAATGAATAAAATAATTCAATTAAGAAAATTGGGAATGGGGTTAATCCTTCTTACTTGTTTGTACTTTCAATGAATAAAAACATATAACATTCCATCTTGATCGACATTGATGCACATATAAAAATCATTTTTATCGATTCCACGCATACAAAATCATTAAGATTTTCTCCTAAATATTGATTCCTCGTATATTTATAAAAACTTCTTATCATTACAAAAAAATGTTATAAAGCAATTAACATTTCAAATCTATTCCTAACATTCAAATATGTTAAAGATTATCATTTAGGTCAGATACTCAAAAGTACTTTCCAATCAAATCTAAGGATCAAAATCATGAATAAAGTTTCAAGCTTTGAGAATAAAATGATAATACAATCATCAATCAAGAATCAAATATTATAAATAAATATCACCTCAATACATAAGATTTTGAACAGATTACTCTCAATCCGCAAAGGAAAGAATTAACCACTCCTGGTGGCTATTACAGGCATGGACAACAAGAAAAGAAGATACAAAGCATTTCTCCTCGACGACTGTCTCCTTTAGGGTTTCCTTCCTTTGGCTCTCCTTCCAATGGTATCTAGGGTTATGCCTCACGCCTTCTATTTAACCTAATTGGGCTTGGGTTAAGTGACATCTTTCTCAAGCGAAATATTGTTTGCTTAAGCGAGTTTCACGAGAAAAAGTCTAGCTTTACTGGAGTGAACTCGCTTAAGCGAGTCTTAGACGAGTTTTCAATACTCCAACTTTGTCTTTTCTCCTTGTCTTCAACTTGTCCATTCTCCTTTAGTCCTTTCTCTCCATCTTTCCTTAAATTCCTAAAATTAGCACAAAATTGGGAATAAACCGTTCTTATTTATCTCATAATCCAAAAATATTTAAAAAAGTTCAAATTCCTAATTTAGAGGTTGAGTTATAATTCTATTAACACTTAAATTCCATAAGTCCCTGTCATTTTGCATGAAATATTACTGAATTATGTCTCATATAAGTATACCAATAATCTTGATTTCAAATTGAATGAAATGCAACTTCGTAAGCCTTCAAAATATATTGCAAACTATAGATATGATCAACGAATGTTGTTAGTTGTAAATTACATGTTGAACAAACAACGATAACATGAGCACACGGAAGCCAAAGAGATTGAAACCCCCACAATCACACCACCACTCATTGAGTTTTACTGTGTATGACATTGGGAGGCTTTGTAGTTGGGGAGTGGGTAGCTCTTGAACATCAAACTCTGAATTTTGTCTATTGTACCTTTGGACATGAAACATAGCAGACTGTTGTTCATTTTTCCATAACAAGGCAGTGATATCTTCTAGATATGGATGGCCAGCTCGTAACATGCACTCTATCTTCGTCTCTGGTTCAACAAACCAAGATTTAGTTCTTTCAAAAGTTGTCTTCACAAGAGCACATATGGGTAATGATCGTGCTCCATTTAATAGAGAGTTCATGCACTCAACTAAATTTGTTGTAATGTGGCCATACCTCCTACCTCCGTCATATGCTTGTGTCCATTTTTCCAAAGATATTTAATCTATCCTGGAAAAAACTTCTTGAAATTGTGATCTTAAAGTCGACAACTTTTCCTAAAGAGTTGGTTGTTTCGTTTCATAAGCTGTAAGTTTGTAAAAATTGAAATGATTTGAAGTCATTGTGATGCAACAAGAATAATCAATAGAAGTCAATTAAATTAAGATAAATACCCACATCAATTGTCTCTTCGCCTCGGCATTCTTGAACTTCTTATAGAAGTTAGATGCAATCTGGCGTGTGCAATATACTGATAGGAGATCATGTCCTTCCCAAGCAACTTCTGGAGATTTTAATGCCGATAAAATGGTCTTTCCTTTATTAGTTATCATGCAGATATTTTGTTGCACTATGACATGTGATCACAATAGGTGGAAAAACCATATCAATGCTTCTTTTGTTTCACCTTCAAGTATTGCAAAAGTTAAAGGGAATATGTTCCAGTTTCCATCTTGACTAATTGCAGTTAGAAAAGTCCCGTGGTATTTTACGATCAAGAATGCTCTGTCAACTTGGACTATTGGCTTGCATTAATTGAAGCCATCAATGCAAGGCTTGAAAGCCCAAAATACACGTTTGAAAATGTAACACGAACTGCCTTGAACACTGTCTATAACAAAAGATTGAGTTACATATTCAACAATTTTCCTAGAGACACTTTCTTGAACTGCTTGCAACCATCTTGAAAGATGATTATAGGATTCTTCTTAGTCGTTGAATTCCATGGCAAGCGCCTTTTGTTTTACCATCCATGCTTTTATATATGTTACAGAATAACCATAACTTTTAATTTTTGTAATTAAACTTTTCACAGGGATGGGTGGGTTTGCTTTAACGGAATTGACCACTATAGTTTCAATTTGGTTGGAGTCCAAATTTACGTGATCATCAGAAAGAGTGGTCGACAAACATGTGTAGGGCATTTCAATTTTTTTGATCTCCCATGTATCACGGATTTTACTGAAGGATGCTTTAAGCTGCCATTGACATTTGTTATTGTAGTTAATGCACCGTGCTACATATCGATGTCTTTGACTCCATGACAACAAATTTGCAGCCTTCTGCTTTGTGGTATTGTTTGATGGCAACCAAAGTAGCCTCTTTATTAGGAAAACTCATCTGCTTAGAAAGATCATATTGAACTATTTATCTGAATCGATTATTGGAATCACTTTGCTGGAGTGATGACGTTGCGAAACCACCATCTTTGGGTAAATCATCAACATTGTCGTCTTCACTAAACTATTAATAATATCTCTGATTACGGGTTCCTCCTGGGTGCCAATAGAACTGTCTCCAATGTAAAAGGGATTCATCTACTACATGCAACATGAAATTAGTATTGTTATTATAATGTGCATGCAATCACTACAAAAAAAATCATTAAATAGAAACCAATTTTAGAGACCATAAAAAATTAGTTGCTATATTGACTAAATTAGATACTATTTTAGAGACTAAAAACATTATTGGTTTCTAAATTAGTTTCTACTATTGATAAATAGTTTCTAAATTGGTATCTAATTAGCTACCAAGGTTTTTGCTACCAAATTTAGAATCTAAGTAATTGGTAGTTAAAACCTTGGTAGCTAATTAGATACCAATTTAGAAACTATTTATCAATAATAGAAACTAATTTATAAACCAATGTTTTTTTTAGTCTCTAAAATAATATCTAATTTAGTCAATATAACAACTAATTATTTTTAGTCTCTAAAATTGGTTTCTATTTAATGATTTTCTAATATTGAATGAGTGTGAATACTTAGAAAAAATTTTAGTACAAACTTTAAAGTATTACCTTGTGAAGAGGAATATATAAGACAAGTTCTGCTCCAATCGGAAACTTCCCACTAACATTTCTTTCCTAAACTGTGAAATAACTTCGATGATTCTGAAAATTGTTGCTTTCATTGGTTGGTTGCAACAAATATATATATATATATATATATAGTTACTTTAACTTTTAAAATATTAAAACCAAACCAATAACTTTTCCCATGACATTCAATTTATTGCATGTAAAGTAGTGTAGTCATTCAGTCTTGATCAAAGCACAACCTAAAGAAACTTATTATCCATGCTTTGTTACCCTGAAGTGTGTTTTCACTAAACTGTGCCTTCATTTATGTCTTCATTTGTGCTTTCACTCAATGCCATCAATTTGAATTTGCCAATGCCAAGCACGAGTTCTCCTTGAACTTGCCAATGCCAAGCACGAGTTCTTCTTGAACACGCCAATGCCACATATGAGTTCCCTTTCCTGCAATTTGGCATTTTTTTACTTTGCTTCACACTGCAGGGAATCTCCAAGGTTGCTTCACATGGGAATCTTCAAGCCTGAACTTGTAAGGAATCTCTCAATGTCATAGGTGAGTCCAACACTTCATCATGCTTCCTTTGACCTTTATTTGGTGCTGTCGCAGAGATTCTCAAGAATATTTTCTATTCACTCATGAAAGCATGACACTGTGAATGTGTTGCTTCAATGTATTAGTTTGCATTCAAATGCATATAAATTGATGTGGAGTTCATAGAAGCATACCACCCTTTCCTTCATTGTTGCCTTCTCCTTGTGATTTGGGAGATCAAGTTTAGCCTGTGCCCTATACTGTTGTCTAGGCGTCCATATGATCAAGTAAGTCTTAAATTTCGAAGTCCCGATTTTTAAGAAATTTAGAACTTTCATATCTTTTATTTTTTTCTTAACAAGTCAATGACAGCTAGTGCATGACTACCATCTGATATGTCACTTTTGCAGCTGCAACATACACATGTGATGAAGGATTTATGGGAGGGGAACGAAAGATTGATAAGGCCTAAAAGAGATTCCATTTCGGTTCTCAAACATTCTAAACAACTTGAACACCGAGTCAGAAATTTAATTGAACATGCTGGGTTCGGACACATACTGACTTCGAAAAACATTGACATAAATCATCATCTACTTACAACATTAGTCGAAAGGTGGAGAACTAAAATGCACACCTTTCATCTGCCACTCGGAGATACAACAATCACCTTAGAAGATGTCGTCGTTCAACTTGAGCTCCCAATTGATGGGGAACTTGTTACGGGTGTTAGTAGTGGTAACTTGGTATCTCTCTGTGAGGCATTGTTGGGATCTGTGGCACCAGAAAATGTGGTTCAAGGAAACACAATCAATAAATATTGGTTGAATCATGGTGAGTGCTTGGTGGTTGACAATCTTCTCTAAATGTCTCATACAAAACTAACTTAATATTTTTGTTAACTAGGTGAGACTATGTTTCAATACCTAATGACAACATTTTTACATGCATTAGTAACATACATATAATTTAAATAAAGAAAGACAATGTTTGATGTTTTTGGTGTACATATGAACTTGAAATGGGCAATGACATGAGATCCCAGTCTCATTCTCACTTGAAATACAGAGGAGGATTCGTAGTAGAAATTTGAAAGCAAAATGGAACCTAATGGGCTACTAATTGTAAAGAGTAGACTTGTGTTTAAAATTAAAAATAATAACAAACTAAAGTAGAATGAACAAGATGTTGGCTTCAAAATAGTAGGTTAAATTGGGTTCGTAATGGGAAACTTAAAGAGAACAGAGTATGTATTTGAAAAAACAAAAACCTTACGTGGCAGAGGATTGATAATCTTTATTGCTCAGAATTTTTATTCTCATTGAATGTATTGAATGTGTGTACAAGCAAAAGAGGAAGACATTAATAGAAAAATAAATAAATAAATGGGTGTGGTAACATTAGGTAACCGACAACTGCTAAAAGGAATAAAAATAATTACAAATAATAATTACAATACCCTCCCCTCAAGCTGGATAATGGATACTCATTATTCCAAGCTTGGAAATGATGTTTTTAAAATTAGCATGATGCAAAGGTTTGGTGAAGATATCTGCTAGTTGATCACAAGATTGAATGGGAAAAAGATAAAAAAAGTCCAGCATTTAGCTTCTCTCGAACAATGTGACAGTTGATGTCAATATGCTTGGTTCTTTCATGAAAAGTAGGATTGAAAGCTATGTGGCAAGCAGCTTGATTGTCGCAGTATAAAATTGTGGTAGCATTAGGCTTGATATGAAAATCATTAAGAAGATGGGTGAGCCACTGAACCTCACAAGTAGTAGTGGCAAAAGCACGGTATTCAACTTCGGAGGAAGAACGAGAGACGATGGTTTGCTTTTTGGACTTCCAAGAAATAAGAGAAGTTCCAAGACTTGTACAAAGGCTAGTCGTGGATCGTCTTGTCTTTGGACATGCAGCCCAATCAGAATCACTAAAGGCCTTCAATTGAATGTTATTGTCAGCAGCAAAAAAAGTACCTTGTGCAAGGTTGGCTTTTATGTACTGGAGAATATGTTGAGCAGCTTGATGGTGATGAATGGTTGGTTGTTGAACAAACTGACTAAGGAGATGTACAGCAAAGGTGATGTCAAGACGTGTGTTGGTTAAGTAGAGAAGCCGCCCAATTAATCTGCGGTAGGAATTGACATTGTGAAGAAGAGGCTTGTTTTTAAAAAGAACTTTGGTATCAAGAATCAAAGGAGTAGAGGATGGCTTGCTGGCAAGCATTCCACATTCGTTGAGAATGTCAAGGGCGTACTTGCATTGACATATATGTATGCCTTTTTTTGTTCTTGCAATCTCCAATCCGAGAAAATACTTGAGCTAACCCAGATATTTTATTCTAAAGCTGGAATGCAAGGGGTTTTTTATACTATTGATCTCATCCATGGAATTTCCAACAAGGATGATGTCATCTACATAAACAAGTAAAGCAGTGAAAGTGCATGCAGTCTTTTTAATGAATAAGGAATAATCTGAACTAGATCGTATAAATCCAACAGAAATAACAAATGAAGATAATTTGGCAAACCATTGCCTACTTGCTTATTTTAGCCCATACAAAGACTTGGTTAATCTACAAACTTAGTTAGGTTTAGAGGTGACAAGTCCAGGAGGAGGAGTCATATAGACTTCTTCATCAAGATCTCCATGAAGAAAGGCATTGTCCATATCTAATTGATTGGTTTTTAATGGTCAGCTTAGCAACTGGAGAAAAGGTATCTAAAAAATCTATACCTTCTAATTGATTATACCCTTTAGCTACTAACCGTACTTTATACCTTTCTATGGAACCATCTGATTTGTACTTTATCTTATAAATCCATTTGCATCCAGTGGAAGTTTTGTTGGGAGGTAATTTAGTGATATACCATGTCTTATTAGCTTCAAGAGCACGGACTTCTCTGTTCATAGCTTCAACCCAATTAGATTTTTTTATGGCTTCCTCGTAAGAGTGGGGTTCAGCATGTGAAGAAATAGCCAAAGTAAAATTCCAATGTTTGTCAGATAGAAAATCATATGTCAAAATAGAAGATATAGGATATTTGATTTTGAAATTAGAATTAGAACCTTTGTGCAAATTTGCAACTTGATGATGATAATCAACAAGATAGGAAGGAATTTTCTTTATTCTTCTAGATCATCTCAGATCACTACCAAGGCCATCTTGAATAACAATGTCAGAATCTTCAGCAGAGATGTTATTGTCACTATCTATATTATTGAAGTTGTTATTTTCTGTCAAATTGTCAACACTATTCGTAATCTTCGAAACAGAATCAGCATTGAGTAATTTCTGGTGTATTATCAGAATTTTGAGTATGAACAATATTACCTGAATCATGAGCCAATGTACTTCCAGAGCAACTATTAAGATCAAGTAAAAAATTAGCATCATCATGAATCAAATTATCATTATTTTTATTGTCGTGATTGGAGAAACTATAAGGAAAAATGTTTTCATAAAAGATAACATTTCTACTGATAAAATTTCTCTACTTTTAACATCAAGCAGCACATACCCTTTAATGCTAGTTTTATATCCAATGAAAACACTTTTTGTAGATCTTGGTTTTAGCTTACTGTGATAGTTTTCCAAAGTAGAGGCAAAACATAAGCAACCAAAGGTTTTAAGATTTAAATATGTAGGTGGTTGACAGTACAACATCTCATAAGGAGACTTACCTTTTAAAACATTTGAAGGAAGTCTATTTATTAAATGAATAGCATGACTAGCAGCATAAGACCAGTAGATTTTTGACAAACCTGATTGAAAAAGAAGGCAACAAGTGACATTCATGATATGCTAGTGTTTTCTTTCGACTACAACATTTTGTTGGGGAGTTTCAACACAAGTTCTTTGAAGCAGAATGCCATATTTCTCATACAATTCATTACAATCAAATTCTTTTCCATTATCAGTTCTAACAGTTTTGATGTTTTGATTAAATTGGTTTTTAACAAGAATAATAAAATTTTGTAACAAGTTTCTAGTTTCTCTGTTAGTTTTCATAAGAAAAATCTAAGAGTGCCTGGAAAAATCATCAACAATAGTAAGAAAGTATTTATGACCATGAACAGAGCTAACAGCAATAGGTCCCCATATATCTATATGTATGAGATCAAAGGTATTTAAAGAAATAGTATCAGTTATTTGAAAAGGCAGTTTATGTTTTTTAACAAGGTGACGTATATCACACAGCTTATCAAAACTGGAATTAACATAAAGAAAACTTTTGCAAACTTGTTCAACAACATGTTTGGAAGGGTGGCCTAATCTAAAATGCCATAGGCCAATATCATATCCTTTAGAATTTAGAACATTACAATTCATCAAATATTTTCCTTCATGTATGTTAACAGGATCAGGAAGACAATATAAACCTCCATGCATATCAACTTGACCAATCGTCTTGAATGTAGTATTGCCCTGTATCTGACAGCTCTTATGAGAAAATATTAGTTTACAATTAGAATCACTAATCAACTTAGGCACAAAAAATCAATTTAAACACAAAATTTGGTATGCACAAAACATTATAAATGGTAAGATTATTATCAAATTGTATTGTTCCAGCATATTCAACAGTGACAAATAAATTATCAGGAAATTTTATGAAAATAGGTTTAATTCTAAAAAAAATTTAAACTGATTTTTATCGTAAGTAACATGATCAGTGGCACTTGTATCGAGAATCCAATGAAAGTTTGATTTACCTAGTTTGGTATAATGTATGGCCGAGTCATCTTTGTTGACACTATGTATTTGGTTTACATGGTGGTTTGGTGATTCTTGCAGCAATTTCAAAAGTTGTTGAACTTGTGCAACAGTGAAAGGAGGATTATTCTGTCTTATATCTTGATTACTGTTGTTTCTATGAATTTGACTATCATCACTTCTTAGAATGATATTGTAAGATTGTTCATTGCTTTTCTCCCTTTCAGAATTCTCATTTCTTTGCTTGTACCATGGAGGGTACCCATGCTTGGCATAGCATTCATCAATTGTGTGATTCAGTCTGTGACAATATGAGCATTGTTTCCCTTGAGTATAACTTCTACCTCTAACTCTTCCTCCTTTCCAATTGTTATTTCTCCCTTGCGGTTTCCAATTCCCTTGATCTTGCAATTTCCAATATTCTATTTATCAAGGCCATTCCAATTTTGTTGTTTCTCAACAAGATTAATCACAACTTTATTATCCAAATTTTTAATTTTGTTAAACTAGCATTCCTGCTGAATCAAGAAAAGCAAACATACAAATAATATTGGGAAGGGGTTCTATCATAAGACTTGGGTTTTCACAGTACTATAAACCTCATTAAGCCATTTCAGAAAACATATAACATAATCTAAATCTCTATAATTGTGAGAGATTCTTGATAGATCACATTGACAAGTACCACCATATGTGTATCTTGGTATAGGTCTCAAATATCCAGTTCTTCCCAAAGAATTTTCAGATCAGTATAAAATTGGGTAACATTTCTCTCACTTTGTTTTATGGAGTGAATTTCTTGGAGTAAATCAGAGATGCGAAAATGGTTGCCTCTTGAAAAACATTCCTTCAGATCATCCCTGCGATTCTTTGCAATGTCTATGTAAACCACGCTTTCAACAATTTGTGTAGACAAGGTGTGATTGATCCAAGACAAGACCATTACATTAGGCCTCTCCCATACTTCAAACAGAGGATCATGGTGTTCCGGCATGCCAATACTGCCATCAATGAATTTCAATTTGTTCTTCGACAAGAGCGATCTTCTCATATTCCTACTCCAAGAATGGTAATTTTGCTCACTAAGTTGAGGATGAACAAGAACAACTATAGGGTTCTCATCGGGATGAAGGTAATAAGCACTATAGAGATCTCCAGAAGGATCCTTGAAAACATTGACTTCAGAAACCTTAGGCTTGGGATCATCGTTCTTGACAGATGAGGAAGCCATGAAAAGGCAAGAACAAACAAGAACACACAAAAAAGAAACAGGAGAATTAACGGAGACGAACACAACGGAAACATAACAGGGGTTCTTCAACCCGTTCTTGATACCATAAAGAGAATAGAGTATGTATTTGAAAAAACGAAAACCTTACGTGACAGAGGATTGATAATCTTCATTGCTCAGAATTTTTATTCTCATTGAATGTATTGAATGTGTGTACAAGCAATAGAGGAAGACATTAATAGAAAAAAAAAATAGACGAGTGTGGTAACGTTAGGTAACCGACAACCGCTAAAAGAAATAAAAATAATTACAAATAATACAAATAATAATTACAATAAAACTAGTAGAAGTTGGCTTCATCATGGTTTCTCTTACTTCAAAATGTTAGGTTCAAATAGATGGACATAGGGTAAAAGGGTTAAGATGGGTGAAGTAAGAGTTTGCACTTATTTCAAAATGTTAGGTTCAAATAGATGGACATAGGGTAATAGGGTTAAGACGAGTGAAGTAAGAGGTTTCATTTATTTCAAAATGTTAACTTCAAAATAGATGGACATAGGGTAAAAGGCTAAGATGGGCAAAGTAAGAGTGAGCTTGTATATTGTTCAGTCTTTATATTATCAAGTTCGTTGGATTTTTACATAAAAAGGATGTGTTGCAAATATAAAATAACATATGTGCAAACCTTATTAGCTGAACGAGGAGAGGTCAATGCATCTATAATTCCCTTATTGTTGGAGCCAACTTGGACACTTTATTTTGTCCTTATCATTGTAAAAATTTCCTTTAATAACATATGTGCAGACATATATTCTCCTTGACTAAATATCATAACTTTAATGAGCTATTTTCTGAAAAAGAAATATGTTGATCAAGTATAAAAAGGTGTGGTGAATTCGATACATAAATTTTGCTATAGTCACATGCTGATGTTCCTTTTAGAATAACATTGAAGTGAGTCTTAATACAAGTAGAGAGAAGGTCTAAAAAGAGATGAGTGAATGAAGATAATTATTGATTATGAGTGTGTGAGTCATCATGATTGTTGTTGTTCTCCATATCTAATTCGGCCACTGCTTTTAGAGGAACCTTGAAAACTTTGTACAAAATACTAAGAATCCATCGGGTTTCTTGCCACAAATCTTAAACTTTAAAAAAAAGATAAAAGGGATGCATAATATCCTATCATATCCATCACATTGACAAAACTAGAAGTCCTCCATATCTTGCTCTTAGATATAATTATCATGATTCTAATTAATGAGATTTGTGAGAATTTATATGTAACAATCATTATTCTTATTAATGAGATATTCCCATGATTCTTATGCTAGAAGCCAGATGTACTAGAGTGGTTGAAGTAGCAATTGTATATATTACATATGTCATATAAACTACATATTAGAAATTATATATATATAATAAATTTAATTCACAATTATAAAATTTTACTTATCATCACATAAAAAGAAAGGTGCAGTCCACACACACATGATATAAATATATTTAGATTAATAATTCAAGTTTATTAAATTGTATATAAATGATTAAAAATATATATATATATATATATATATATATATATATATATATATATTAAAAGTGTAATTCAATTATGAAGTGTGAGATATGATAATTGATTTTAATAATAATTACATCAAAAGTTACAAAATTGAAAACTTATTATATGTATGATGTGCGAAATATTTACGTTAAACACCTTAATTATTTAATTATGAGTTTCATTTTTTATTAATGAAGTCAATTTTTTTATTGTAATTATTTAGTGATTCATCAATGTTGAAGGTCAATTTTTTTATTTTATAGTTATTTAGTGACTGATCAATGTTGGAAGATGTTATGATGTAATGGACTTATTTTTTGAAGTCTTTTTGATAATTTATAAATTTCTTTATTTTATTGAAATGTACATACAAATGTTGGATTTTAGCCACTTCTTATACAACATTTCTTCCTACATAAAATGTTTGTATGCATTTGAATAATAATGAGATAGATAAATATCTCTATAATGTAAATATTGACTTTTTATACCATCTTTGTATTGTAAATATTTTGATTATTCAATTCTTAATTTGTAGTTAAGAACCCTTATTTTGTACATATTTGATAATGTTGTTTAATTGTAAATGAATGGTAGAAATTGTATTGTTATACGTAGGTGAATAATATTAATATGTATAAAGGAAAACTTCTAAAATAAATAGTTTCTATTTTAAAGATAATCTAATTTCTATGATAATTATAGGAGATAGAGCTTACCAAAGAAGTTTCATAAACCCTAACCCTAATGCCTAAAAAGCTTAGAAAGGAAGCTTCAAACCCTAACCATAGTGCCCCATCTAGCCTAACTTGTTATCCAAGCCTCTTATCCTTGGTGTCCAAGCTTCTAACACTAACCATAATTTGACACCCAAGCTAGAGTTTCCTTGACCTAGTTGGTGCTTCACTTCTTCCAAAGGTTAGGTTATTTAACCAAATCTAAGTTTGACCCATAATATAATAAACAAAATGAAATCCTATAATACTTGGTCCAAAATGCAAGACTCAATGCAAATTCCTATACTATTCTTTATAATTATTTACAAGCTAAAATACTTGGACAAGTTCAATATATTACTCTTCATAAGAGGAGAACCTTCTGAAGCCCTTCTTCCTCCTCCAATCTTTTATAGCCATAGTTCTTGTCAAGGGTCAAATATACCCTTTTTCAAATGATCTGACATCAATAGGTTTCACATACTATAACAGGTTTGGAAACAACCATCATAGTAAATTAAAATTTCTATGACAATTATAGTTAAAACTGTGGTAAAAAGATATTGAAAAAATTCATATTTTACACATTTAATGATGATTTATGTATAACTGATATAGTAATTTTTTATGTCACGCATAATTATGTCGATTTGGGAAATGATATAAAAATATTTATTTGTATTTATGACCCTATCAATATCCTTCCATTTTACAATTTGTTTTGACCATCCAACCATAATTATATATAAGGAGAAACTCCTCATTTTTTAAATTTTACAATATTCATCCTTAACAAAACAAAAACAAATAAAGTACAAATAAGTTATGGTTACTATCAAAATAGTGTGTTAATATATGGTTAAGAATTTTAATCACCTACATTAACTTTCCAAAAAAAATCGTATAAAAACTGTCATCATTTTATCAATTTTCATTTTGAAAACCCAACCCTATAGACAATGTCAGGTCTATTTATAACTATTTTTATAATTATTTTAAGTCTTATAAAAGAAGAAAATCACATATTTGATTTATACATAATGATTATAAACAAATCAATATATCTAAATCTCTTACAAATAATATGACAAATATTGTATTTTTTATTGATTAAAATAAACTTCGGGAAATACTTGTGAAATTATCATTATCACTTTATCTTGGAAAAATCCAGTTGGTATGTGTCTAAGCTAATTATATGAGGGAGAGGTTGTGTACTTGTTATTTACACTAAACCAATGGATAATATAGCTTAGGTGTGTATATTTCAAATTAGGATGCAAAATCATGGTTAAGGAGTTGAAGTCATCTTTTTTTCACCCTAGAAAACTCCTTTATACTTACTTAAACTTTAAAGTTGAATTTGTAAAGTAATAAAGAAATGTAGTTATTAACAAGATGGTTGCAATGAGAACATTAATAGAACTTCAATATGTATTGTAGTTCTGTTTCTATCCTGATGAAATTAGAAGTATTCTAGTAAAATACATTTTCAAAAGTGTATAAATTCGATTTCCCTTTGAAAAAATTGGTGGTTGTTAGGATATATTTACCCAAACACGTAAACTTAAAATTATTCTTTTCTTGGAGATATTTCATGCAAAATGCACAAAAAACTTGAACAAAAATAGCATGGGAATATGCTCCACCCTTGCCGCTGATCATCATTGAAAATATGCTAGATGTCATTAAAGCATGCGTGATTAGTACCAAATTGTCATTAATCAATTTTTTTGAATGTGTCCTCACATGCTTTGTGACTCATAGTGTCTTAGTTATTGGCAGTTCCAACGTAATCAGAGTAATTAAAAATAAAACAATAAACACTACGGTTAAAGTATGTTGACTCATGATGCATCAGCATAAGACTATACATGTTTGTGAATCTATGTGCTTGCTTTCTCTGTTTTATTGTTAAATGTAAAATTAAAAAACAAAAACAGATGAAAACAAAAGTGAAATAGTATAACTTTTTCTTATGACATTTTCAATATATAATAACTAAAGAGTTAAATACTATAATCTGAAATTTTGGGTTTTTGTCCCTTATAAAGTTTAAATTTCATAAGTATTTGAGGAAGAAAACTATTAAAATAAGTTTTTATTAATTTTGTTTTTTAACGTAATAAACGAATGAACTGTCACTGGTGCAGAAAAGGTAAAAATGACAATTATTTTAGCATTAACACGACGACTCTTGGACCGCTGTATTTAAACACGTAGTCTATTCTCTTTAGACTTAGATGTTGGCTATTTGATCGTCGTGTTAATGGCATACATGAACGGCGATTATTACCATAATTGTTGTTTCCGCACCTAATGTCTCATTCGGGATATGGTAAGCTTGAACAATCATTGATGATAGAAAAGGAACAATCGAGACAGGGAACTGCTTCTGAGATTGATACAGGGGTCACATTCTTTAATGTTATAACTTGAACTTTCTTCCGACAATCCTGTCATAAATGAAATAAACAAAGTGAATCAAATAATATTAAGTAATTAATGTTATGATCCATAAATAAAATAGTTAAGTAACTTCACTTACCGATCACTCTTCAGATTCCCGACTTTGAACAAAAAGATGTCATGTCTCCTCATTAATATTGGTGTACTTTAAACAAGGATTTTGGCCTTTATACCAAGGCGCTTTGGTCTAAAACGACGGTTTCACCCACAACCTTCGTTTTACACTCGTTTTAATTTTAAAAATGCTACCGCATTTTGATGGACAACGTTTGGCAGTAAAAGCGATGTGTATTTGGTGTCGTAAATGAGTTTTTTTGCACTAGTGTGTATTATAACATTATAATATCCATGCACTACAAGAAAATCATTAAATAGAAACCAATTTTAGAGAACAAAAATAATTAGTTGTTATATTGACTAAATTAGATACTATTTTAGAGACTAAAAAATTATTGGTTTCTAAATTAGTTTCTATTATTGAAAAATAGTTTCTAAATTGGTATCTAATTAGCTACCAAGGTTTTTGCTACCAAATTTAGAATCTAAATAATTGGTAATTAAAACCTTGGTAGCTAATTAGATACCAATTTAGAAACTATTTATCAATAATAGAAACTAATTTAGAAATCAATAATTTTTGTAGTATTTAAACTAGTATCTAATTTAGTCAATATAGCAACTAATTATTTTTAGTCTTTAAAATTGGTTTGTATTTAATGATTTTCTAATAATAGTGATATAAGCGATGAGTCAACATGAAATATTTTAACATCTTAATTTGCACTGAAAATATATTTGACACGTAAAAAAAAACTAATAATGATTCATTCTAATAGCTTTTTTACTATAAATACCGAAAAAATCTAAAATTTATATTAGAAAAAAAAATTAATTTCTTGTGAAATTACAAGAACACGAGAAACATATTCAATCCATAATTAAACTATTTTAGTTCACCAAATGTCTTCTTTTTTTTTTTTTCACGTTTTCATTCACTTTCATGGAAGTGAAATGGGAACAAAGGCAAAATTGAAGTGTAAATAGTCATCCAAAAGTGATTATGAACCGTGAAAATAAAATAATGCAATTAGCGTCAGAAAAACATTTTCAGTGTTGATTGTTGAATGGATACATGTGGTGGAATGGGTGCCATGTATTGGATGTCCTATTTTGAAGTTCTTTTCCTATTGAAAGTCAATTTTGTAATCATACTTGAAAGGCACAAAAGATTTTTACTTGAAGTTTTATTCAAATTATATAATTACACTTATCTTTTCCAAAAAAAAAAAAATCAAATGACATTCACACTTTATCTTTTTAAATAAATATTCATCATTATTATGTTATTAATAAATAACATTCATCTCTTATTAACGATACATTTTTTTATATTTTTAATAAAATGATATTCATCTTCTTTATTTTCTTTTAAAATAATATATTCTCTAAATTTTCAATAATCTAAAAGTTAAAGTTTTAAAATATAAAATTAAAGAATATTGTATTAAAAAATTAAAAAATTTAATTATATTTTCAAATGGTATTTACACATTATTAGAACAACCCATCTTATAGGAAAATCTTATTGGATTCTCACTATTTGTGGAAATTCGTAAAACCAACAAAGAATATATAACAACATTGGAGGACAAAAACTTACATCACACCCTAACATAAAAATAGACATATACTTTATTTTTTATTTATTTATCCGTGTATTAAAACCCTTTGTAAATATAATAATTTAATAAACTTAATTCTATGCTTTATTTTATATTAAAATAATATTTTCTAAAAGATATAAATTTTTAATTTGTATAAGATTATTTATAATTTAATGATAGTATAAATTTTATGAAATTTTCAATATATAATAATAAAACCATTTTTATATAAAAATCTTTATTTCTATATTTAAAAGCTTTATTTTTTTTTCAAATTTTAGTCAATATGATATTTTTTAAATAAAATAAAGAAGGTAAGGGTTACTTTATTAAAATATAAGAAACTAATATCTATTTTCAAAACTAAAAGTGTGGGAATATCATTTTATTAAAAAAATGTGAAAGTTTATTTTAAAACTAGAGAATATAAATATTATTAGCATGTCATAATATATACATTTTCCCTTAAATTAATAGTTTAATATTAAAAACTCTTTAATTAATTTATAATGTAATTATAATAATAAATAAAAATTTATTATATATAAATAACACTTTCCTATTATATTAGTATATCTATACATTATTTATGACAAAAGTAAATAAAATAAGAGCTTCCAATGGTAATTTAGTTTTTCTTGGAGTTTGGGGCAGTGGTATAAATCCAAATATTTATTTTAAAATATTAACAATGGACAATTCATTAATATATGCCAAAGTAGATAGGTTAAGAGGTTTGTGAAAATATGTTTACATGAATAATTTGAAGATTTTTAATATAATTGCCTATATTGTAATGAGAGGTAGACATTTTGTTTTCTTCACCAACAGTCTATAGTTGAATCATGTTAAACAAGTTTGTTTTCTTGAAAAAATCATTGAAGGAGACAAAGTTAATTTCAATTATTGTTAGATGTCTAAAGATCTTTCTTTAAAGAATATCTTAGTTTAATTTATTTGTTTCTTTAAAATAAGGAAAAGGTGAAGATTCGATGTGGTCCCTTATTCAAACTAGTTCGCATTTGAGACAGAAAAATGTTTACCCAACACAAAAAACTGCTAACTGCACAGATGGAGAGAATCTTAGAAAACTAAAGCATATTCCATCTTCTGCAGTAATAATGAGGTTCGATTAAAACAATAAAAGGAAGAAAAAAATAATTTTTTAGGCACGTAAAAATGACTCTATTTTTCTATATAAAGCCACCACTATATGCACCCTTTATGATAAACCCTGTATATCTCACTTTTTGATCCATTTTTCATTCGCTGTGATCTTCCTCTTCCTCGTACACAGGTACCATATTGGATTCCATCCACTTGTTGATTTCATGGGTCATGCCAAAGTCATGTTTCATGCTTTCTGGTTCCCCACGTGTTTTGTTGCAATAGGCATTTTTTTTTCAGTTTGGTTGTAGTAATAGTATTTGTATCAACCTGCACGTGTCATCCATTCGTCGTGTCATAGAAGTCAATTTTCATCATTAATTGCGGGCCGTGGAAAGAATTTATGGATGTTGTGTTGATTCGGCCCTTGGTTTTAGTTCATAGTTTCCATTGTTGTTGTTTGTTTTTTTATTTGTTCTTGTGGGGCTATTGGTTGTCTTTTTACGATCACAGGCGAAGGGACTGAGTGAACAATGGCGAACCGGAACATGGAAAAGATGGCATCCATTGATGCACAGCTTCGACAATTGGCTCCTTCCAAAGTGAGTGAGGATGACAAACTGATTGAGTATGGTGCTCTTCTGCTGGATCGGTTCCTTGATATTCTGCAGAATTTACACGGGGAGGATCTGAAAGAAACAGTGAGTTTTTTTGTCTCTCCTACTTTGATGTCTTTGTGTTAGATTTTGGTTTGATTTGGTTACACATTGTTTGGTCTCTCATGTTCCTACTTGTTGTGAAAGTCTGATACTGGTTTGGTGAGTAAAAAACATGGGACTTGTCTGATACTGGTTTTAAGGGAAAATAACTCTTGATATGTTCTTGTAGCCAAGAGAAAAGGCCTTTGAATAATGGATTCTAGAGGGGGATATTCCTTGATCGAAATCAAGAGAACAATATTTTTTATTTTTTATTTTAAATCATTTTTTTGTCTTTGGAATCGAATCTAACTCAATCACAAAAGCTAATTCTTATAATTCGTAGAGTGAGGATTGTTGTCCCACTTATATAAACCTTTTCGATCATATCACACAGTTAAATGTAGGATTTTCAACATACATTTTCAACTTACCCTCACAATAAAGACTGCATATCTTGAGGGTAAAATCTAAAGGATTAAACATCTATTGGTGGTTCAATAATGGCCTAATACCAGGTGATTCAGTAGACCCAATAACAGCAACTAAGATACACTTTTGTATACATTGTTTTAGCTTTCTCATGAGTATATACTCTGTTTTAGCCATATCATTGTTCAATGTGGGGAGTTTCAACAAGTTTGAACATGTGTTTGACTTACCTATAAGGATACAAAAGTACAAAACTTGACCAACAAGATTTTGAGAGGGATGCACTTTATGTCTTGGTGATTGAATGTCAAGTACTGCTCTGAAGGTAGATATGTAATCAGTAAAATAAAGGGAACAATCTGGGGGTATATTGTCAAATCTGTAGTTTGGCTGATTTAAATTTACCATGAGTTAATAATATACTGGATTTTTTATGTGTTCTTTCATTTCTCTTTGACATTTATGAGCTGGAAAACTCTTTCACGTAAATGTTCTTGTGCAGGTTCAAGAAGTGTACGAACTTTCGGCTGAATATGAAGGAAAGCATGACCCTAAGAAACTGGAAGAACTTGGAAATGTGATAACTAGTTTGGATGCAGGGGACTCTATTGTTGTTGCCAAGTCCTTTTCCCACATGCTTAACTTGGCCAACTTGGCTGAGGAGGTCCAGATTTCTCGCCGCCGTAGGAACAAGTTGAAGAAGGGGGATTTTGCAGATGAGAACAATGCAACTACTGAATCAGACATTGAAGAAACTCTTAAGAAACTTGTATTTGAATTGAAGAAGTCTCCTCAGGAAGTTTTTGATGCACTGAAAAACCAGACTGTTGATCTGGTTCTTACTGCTCATCCTACTCAATCAGTTCGGAGATCTTTGCTTCAAAAGCATGCAAGGTTTGTTAAAAAATATAGTATTTTTTAGCTCCAGTATTAGATTTTGTATTTTCTTTGTTTAAGTTGATTCAAGATACCAAAATTGAGCTTTCTGGTTTTCGTCTGCATTGCAGGATAAGGAATAGTTTATCTAAATTGTATGCCAAAGACATAACTCCTGATGATAAGCAGGAGCTTGATGAGGCCCTGCAAAGGGAGGTAAGTATCAAACCATTAGGATTTTGTTCGTTGGTTTAGCAAACTGCATTAACCATTACTTTTTTTATCACATCAATGTCTTTGTTTGGAGTTAATTCTGCAGAAGAAGAAACGTTGAAGGTGAAAAGAAACAAAGGCTCTATTGAGTTGACATTGTTGACAACTTTCTTTTGTTACTTTTGTCGATGTTGTGTAGATTCAAGCTGCCTTCCGTACAGATGAAATCAGGAGGACTCCTCCAACACCACAAGATGAGATGAGAGCAGGGATGAGCTACTTCCATGAAACAATTTGGAACGGTGTTCCCAGATTTCTGCGCCGTGTTGATACAGCTTTGAACAATATAGGAATTAAGGAGCGTGTTCCTTATAATGCTCCCCTTATTCAATTTTCTTCTTGGATGGGGGGTGATCGTGATGGTATTAGTCTTATATGAGATGAAAAATTAGTACTACATATTATCTTAGAATACTGGACAAATGGAAGTAAATGCAAATTTTATGTTTCAATATGATACAGGTAATCCAAGAGTGACTCCTGAGGTGACAAGGGATGTTTGCTTATTGGCTAGAATGATGGCTGCTAATTTGTACTATTCCCAGATAGAAGATCTCATGTTTGAAGTAATCCATAGCTCTTTCATACTTCAAAAGTTATAATTGTGGATGATTTACTACTCTTGAATCATTTTGCTGATTTTCCTTCTTGTTTCTGTAGCTCTCTATGTGGCGGTGCAACGATGAACTACGCGTTCATGCAGATGAGGTTCACAGGTCTTCTAATAAAGATGAAGTTGCAAAACACTATATAGGTGTTTGCCATACTCTTTCTTTAAACTCGGTGAATATGTGATATGTACTTTATTTTGTATGAAGCTATAGACTAAGGGTCACATCACAATGGAACAAACTGTTGTCTACTTGTGTCTTTTATCTAAATGGTGAAAGTATTGGTTAGTTTACTTGTGTGATAATCTTCTCTTTCTTCATTATACAGAATTTTGGAAAAAGGTTCCCACAAATGAACCATATCGTGTGGTACTTGGTGAAGTGAGGGATAGGCTCTATCAGACTCGTGAGCGTTCGCGCCATTTACTATCAAATGGGTACTCTGAAATTCCAGAGGAAAACACTTTCACCAGTGTTGAGGAGGTACATCCATTGTTTTTGCTTTCCTGTATTATTACTAGCTATGTTTTTTTGTTAACATTTAGTTATTTAACAAGTTGGTTTTTGGTTGAAAGAATTTTTTTTGCTGGGATAATTTGACAGACACTAACTAAAGTTAATTTGTGTAGTTCCTGCAACCTCTTGAACTTTGTTACAGATCACTGTGTGCTTGTGGTGATCGAGCAATTGCTGATGGAAGCCTTCTTGATTTCTTGAGACAAGTCTCCACTTTTGGACTGTCAATAGTAAGGCTAGATATCAGGCAAGAGTCAGATCGTCACACTGATGTCTTGGATGCCATTACCAAACACTTGGAAATTGGCTCCTACCAGGAATGGTCTGAAGAGAAAAGGCAGGAATGGTTGTTGTCCGAATTAAGTGGCAAAAGGCCACTATTTGGACCTGACCTTCCTCAAACTGAAGAAATCAGGGATGTTTTGGACACATTTCATGTGATAGCTGAACTGCCACCAGATAACTTTGGAGCCTATATCATATCAATGGCAACAGCACCATCTGATGTGCTGGCAGTTGAGCTTCTACAACGTGAATGTCATGTCAAGCATCCATTAAGAGTTGTGCCATTGTTTGAAAAGCTAGCTGATCTAGAGGCTGCTCCTGCTGCTTTGGCACGGTTGTTCTCTGTGGACTGGTACAAAAATAGGATCGATGGGAAGCAAGAAGTGATGATTGGATACTCAGATTCAGGAAAAGATGCTGGGAGGTTCTCTGCAGCATGGCAGCTATATAAGGCTCAAGAGGAACTTGTAAAGGTTGCCAAGAAATTTGGTATTAAGCTAACCATGTTCCATGGTCGTGGTGGAACTGTTGGAAGAGGAGGTGGACCTACTCATCTTGCTATTCTGTCTCAACCTCCAGACACAATCCATGGATCACTTCGTGTGACAGTCCAAGGTGAAGTTATTGAGCAGTGCTTTGGAGAACAACACTTGTGTTTTAGAACACTACAACGTTTCACTGCTGCCACACTAGAACATGGCATGAACCCCCCGATTTCTCCAAAACCAGAATGGCGCGATATGATGGATCAGATGGCTGTCATTGCTACTGAGGAATACCGATCTATTGTGTTCAAGGAACCGCGCTTTGTTGAGTATTTCCGCCTGGTAAGGACCACATTTAGTAAATACTTTTAAGTACTTGTTCATCATGTTCTTATTAGATGACATCAGAGCTTATTCATAAACTTGATTGTGAAACTTCTGAAATAAGTTAAAGAAATAGTTCATGCACGCATATGCTGTCATTCAATCAGAAATTTGTATGTATGTTAAGTTTGTTGACCTAAAGTCATATTTATCATGATTTCTGATTGATTGAAAGTGTAATTTTTTTACATTAAAAGGTCAAATGTAAAAATGGGATGTAATTGTTTAAATGATGACAATCACAATCAACTATGTTTGATGTATCATGTAGGCTACTCCAGAGTTGGAGTATGGCAGGATGAATATTGGAAGTCGACCAGCAAAGAGAAGGCCCAGTGGAGGCATTGAAACACTGCGAGCAATACCTTGGATCTTTGCATGGACGCAAACAAGGTTTCATCTTCCAGTGTGGCTAGGCTTTGGAGCAGCATTTAAACAAGTTCTTGATAAAAATGCTAAAAAAAATCTCAGCATGCTGCAAGAGATGTACAACCAATGGCCCTTCTTTAGGGTCACACTTGATTTGGTGGAAATGGTGTTTGCCAAAGGAGATCCAAAAATCGGAGCTCTGAATGATAGGCTCCTTGTTTCAAAGGATCTCTGGCCGTTTGGGGATCAACTGAGGAACAAATATGAAGAAACCAAGAAACTCCTACTTCAGGTAATGCTAAAAAACCTTCAACATTTTATAGTTTTGAACTCATTCCAAAAAGAACAAGACAGTTGTTTCTCATGATGATGATATTTGTTGTGTGCTTAAACTGTAGGTGGCTGGACACAAGGAGATTCTTGAAGGGGACCCCTACTTGAAGCAAAGACTCAGACTTCGTCATTCTCCCATTACTACCCTCAATGTTTTCCAAGCTTACACATTGAAACGTATCCGTGATCCTAACTACAAGGTGATGGCACGACCCCGCATATCAAAGGAGTCTGCAGAGACAAGCAAATCAGCTGATGAACTTATAAAACTGAACCCAACAAGTGAGTATGCCCCTGGTTTGGAAGACACCCTCATTCTCACTATGAAGGGTATTGCTGCTGGCATGCAGAACACTGGTTAGCTTTCACCCATTTTCCCTTTCGTTATATATGTATCAAGATATAGCATAAAGCACTGAAAGTGAGTGCTGTCTTTTTGTTTCCCAGATACACTTTTTTTGTTTTCTTATTATGTTACCCTACCTCTCTGTACAATTTGGTATGCTGCTCTAAATTCTACAAGAGCCAGCTACCACACAAATGAGTCAATGTCATTGATCGTCTCATGTTTCAACGTGGAAATTGTGCTTGGTTTGCTACTCATACCACCTTGTCCTAGGATGTCTTGTTTTGTTTGATATCACTAAATCAGGAGAATATGTCTGGTTTTGTTTATAAGTACACTGTTTAAGTTTGAATTGTAGCAATTTCAAGTATTTTACAATAAAAAAACTTATATTTGTGTAAGATTTAATCATTTTACTCACATCAATCTAAAATTAACTTCAACCAAACTTATTTGTGTAGAATTAATTTTATTCAAAATCATTTTTTGTAAGACTTATCTAAATATATTGAATGCTTAGTTTTATAGGTTGGCAAGGAATGACTGAATTCAATGTTTCCATGGAAAAAAAAAGTTTTTTTTATAGCTTTTATCTTTTTATACTTAAAAACGGTATTATAAACATGCGTTTTAATATACTAAAAGAGCGTCGATGGATCTTAATTAATAAAAAACTTAGTTTAATATCACTTTATACCAATAACATGTAAAGATAACTTTTCCCTTAAAATTATCTCATCTCTTATAAATCATATTTTAATAAAACTTATGATTATTATATTTAATAAAAGTAGAAGGATGTAATGATATCAATAAACAAAAGATTGTATAAAGAAACTCAAACAGCTTACCGTACAAGAGGGAAGCCTATCAAATATATATAGGCATAGGCCACTCATGCAAACCCAAACATACACAGAAAATCCATGCATGTATACCCATATATAAAGAGAAAACCATGTATGTTACATAACACCGCCAACATTCCCTTCCTAAGTGTATGATGGGATTAAGAATAACTATAAACAAAAACATGTTCGCTCAGTAACAAGGGTTAAATTGTTGTAAAAATTCTAAGTTAAATACATAGAAAATTAATTTTAAATACATATAAAATTCCACAAAGTAAGGCTTGACTCGAGAGTAGAGAAGAAGAAGAAGAAGAATTAGAGAAAATCTTGTAGAAACATAAGCAAAACAACAAACAAATAAGAAGATAAAAATATATCAATTTGTCCAATGCATGAGGAGTGACTAAGCGAATTGTATCCAAAGAGCAAGCTTTAAAGAAATTTCCAAATCGTGAGCGCTGATGACATGCTGAGCAAATTAAGGCTAGAAGAATCAAGAAGTTACAGAGTTAAAGTGTTGAGCAAATTTAAATGAGATGATAAAAAAGAGTCTCAACATGAAGAAAGTTCATATACGCTCAAAAGAGGCTTGGAGCCAACCTGAACCAAAAAAAGAACAATTTATATTTGCTTAGGTTTGACTTGAAGCGAATCCCAAGTCTAAGAAGACTTCAAGGTTAAGAAATGATTGTGTTGGGCTCAACTTAAAGCAAATCTCAGCCAAATCTCTGAACATTTGAATCCAAGGAAGCCCAAAGGATTTCTTTAGCATGAAGAAAACCAATCCACTGAGCAAATTGACATGTGTCGAGCAAAAGCCAAATTTGTTTGAGCAAATTGACATGTGTCGAGAAAAAGCCAAATTTGTTGGAGTCCCTTTCTAAAATCTATAAATAGAGACTTTGGGGTCTCATTCTAAAACACTGAGGGATCAAGGAGCTCAAGGGAAAAAAGTTCTAAATAGTATGTTCAGAGCATCTAGGCTCACGAGAGGCTGGGTTTTAGAGTCATATCAAGTCATCATATCAAGCCTTAAGGCTAAAGTAGAGACAAACTTTTAAGGAAAAGGTTAAAAGCCTAAGTAGGCCAACAACATATAGGGATCCATATTTGTTGTTATTTATCTTTTCATACTTGTGTTTCACTGTAAGATTTACTATGAATTGCTAAACTTATCTTGTTCGGATTAAAAAGCAATGTGATATTTCTTAAGTTATTGTTGTTTATTAATACATGTTTTTATTTGAGATTCAAGTTCTATGAATTTGATAGTATGCTTAATGCTTAATGGCGAGGAACGATCATTCGTGCCTTTGGAGCATGAATGAGGTCGAAAGGCGGTTTCATGTATCTCAACCCTATCAAACCAACCATATATCTCAATGGCCAAAATGTTGGAGCTGAGAGTATGGTTAAACTATTCCATCTTAATATAGAAATAAGCTATCGTAATGTAAATAATTGATTGTGATAGTTTATGGTTCTAGATAACCTTGTGTGAGGAATCGACTTGGTTTGGGCATAAGGAACAATGAACTTGAACAAACATAGTATTTATAAACAAAAATAATGAAAGAAATACACAAAGTTCTTTCAATCCCAACACTATTTTTACTTCATCTATTTCTCAAAGCTCCATCCCTCGCTAAATATTATAGTAGGATTATTATAACTATTTACAAAATATATGAAACCAACTTTTGTCCATATCTCACTTCCTCTTGAAATTTATTTCTTCTTTGGTAAACTTTAATTTCCTGTGGATACGAAAACCCTCAACTATACTACAGTTAACTCAATCTTCTTGTTGATAAAATTATTTTAAATCCAGACTCATTACTTAATAGATCGACAACTTGAAAATTGGTTAGAAGATGGATTACCTTCAAACACTTTTGTTGAACCCAATGGCAAAGAAATTTTAATCAAGCTCAAAGTGTTTAGATCTCAATTGCATGATAGGATTGACAACAAAAAGAATAACACCAAGGTTGTTAGAATATATCTCAGGTACTACAAGGGTGATTCAAAGTTCAGTAAGAAAATAAGTTATCCATGTAATTTCAATAAGGACAACAATAATGCCCCAATACTCAACTTCAGTGTTACTTCAAGAAACAACTTTTTTTTTTTGTGAAGCCCATGAGACAATGTTTGTACCAAGATAAACACAATAGCCAGTGGTGGATTTCCTGTCGTCAAGATCAGACCCCCAATTTGCATCGTTGTAACCAATAAGGGAGAGCTTCATGTTGCATCAAAGAAGAAGACTATGATTCATTGTGCCCACAAGATATCGCAAAATGCGTTTGACGGCCTTCCAATTATATTCTTGGGATTGATGCATGTATTGACAAAATTTTGTTAACAAAGTAAGCCACTTCAGACCTAATAATCAACAAATATTGTAAGGCACCCACAATAGACCTATAAAGAGTTGGATCTTGACTAGTAGTTCAACCATCTTGAGTGAGATGTAAGAAGGAAACCATAGAAGTTGATACAATCCAACTCGACAAGAAGATGACTAAGAACACCACAAACACTTCTCACCTAGGTCAGTCATCTCAGCATCCAAGACAAGACCCCACCAAACCTCAGAAGAACCTTAGTAGAAGAAGAAGAAGAAGAACTAGACATAGATCGGAGCATTAGATGTTCTTTCTTATGGTCTTTTTACAATATATGATTAAGTAAATAAATTAGGCTCATTGGGGGCTATAAACTAGATTAGGGTGTACTTAGTAATTTGGGCTTGTGCCAAACCCATCTACTCCCATGTGCTGCCCCATTTTGCACTCATTTAACCCTACCTTCTAGAAACACTCCATTTGGTACAACATTGCCTAGGTTGACCTAGTTTCTAGGTCCTTCCTTGCCTTTGCCACCCCTCTCCTTTCTCTTGCCCACCAAGTCACTCTCTCCTATATAAAGGGTGCCTTAGATCATGTAATGACACATTGAAATTATATAAAAGAGAAACTCTACTTGGGTGATTAGTGAGTTTTGTCTCCTAAATTATTCTTGGGTCTTATCTTGAATGTAGTGCACCTCAAGTGGCAACTCTTCACTACTCATCTTGGAATTCCCTCACCTTCCAAGTGGCATGATCGTCCCCTCCATTCCCTACAAGCTCGCTTTTCTATTTTCTTTTTCCTTTTCTTCTTTGCGCCATCATCCTTCATCTTTATGTCTTGTTATCCTCTTTTGCCATTCAATTTTCACTCCTTTTCTTGTGTTAGTTTGTTCATTTAATTCCACACCTCATCATCATCATCACCATATAATTGTGTTTCCTCTTTTGCTCTCTAGAAGAGAACCTTCACACTTACTTAACCACTTGGTTAGGTTCGTGTCTAGTGACAATCTTCTTTGTACTTATCACCATACTCTAGTTAATTAAAAAATCATAAACAAAGTGAAACTCCTAAAATGTGCAATCCTAAAATCAACTCACATCAGAAGTTGGTTGAGGCTTGGAATCAAGCATTTTCACTTTCTATAGAAGATCTTTAATATACTTTGTTTGAGCCAAGTGAAGACTACAATCCTTATTCCAAGAAACTTCAATGCAAACAAAATAATGCAAAGAACCTAAATCTCTTAATGCAAAATGTTTTCGCATCATGGAAATGAGACAAATAATACCATCGAACCCACAAGGAACAATTATTTAAATTCTAATAGTAGCATTCACTAAGTATAAGAATATGTACAATAATTTGATTTGAAAGATAGCAACATAAGTTTGAATGAAAATTAAATAAAAACAAAGTAAATAATTTGGATGAGTCAATTGGGAAAATTGGGAATGAAGTCAATCCTTCTTACTCGTATGTAATTTCAATGAATAAAAACATATAACATTCCATCTTGATGGACATTGATGCACATATAAAAATCATTCATATTGACTTATCGCATGCAAAATTATTAAGAGACTCTCCTAAATATCAATTGCTCGCATATTTATAAAAACTCCTTATCATTACGAACAAATGTTATAAAGAAATTAACATTTCAAATTTATTCCTAGCATTCAAATATGTTAAGCATTATCATTTAGGTAAGATAATCAAAAGTGTTTTCCTGTCAAATCTAAGGATCAAAATCATGAATAATTTAAAGCTTTGAGAATAAAATGATAATACAAATCATCAATCAATGACTGAATATTATAAATATATATCACCATAATACATAAGAGTTTGAAGAGATTACTCTCAATCCCAAAGGAAAGAATTAATCACTCATATTGGCCATTACAAGCATGAAAAGCAAGAAAAGAAGATCCATGGTGTTTCTCGTTGAGGGCTTCCTCCTCTAGGGTTTTATATCTCTCCATATCCTCCCAAGGATGTGTAGGATTATGTCTCACACCTTCTATTTAAGCTAAGTGACATCTCACTTAAGCCAGATATTACTTGCTTAAGCGAGTTTTACGATAAAAAACTCAACTTCACAGGAATGAACTTGCTTAAGCGAGCCTTGGGCGAGTTTTCAGTGCTCCACTTTGTCTTTTCTTCTTGTCTTCAATTTGTCCATTCTCTTTAAGCCCTTTTTCTCCATCTTTCCTTAAATTTATGAAATTAGCACAAAATTGGAAACAAATCATTCTTATTCATCTCTTAATCCAAAAATATGTGAAAAGGTTCAAATTCCTACATTAGAGGTTGAATTATAACTATTTTATCAACTAAAGCCCATAAATGTCTATCTTTTTGTATGAAAAATTACTGAATTATGACACTTATCAATAATAAACACTATAAGATGTGTTGTTGTGTACAATTATGCTCACTCATGTACAAAACTGTTAGAAAGAATATATTAGACGATTATGAGAGCCAAGCAGACAATTTTTAGAGCCAAGCAGACGTTATGACCAAATAGTCTCTAAATGGAACGCATCAGACAATGTAATGTGATAAACAAACATGAGCCAATTGTTGTAGCAAATATATGCTAAGCGATTTTCTCAACAAAGGAGAAAGATGAAATCACACAAAATTTAAAAGACCATGTCAAATATCCATCACAGAGGATGACGTTGAGCAAACAAAAATGTGCTAGACGAAGTCTTAGTTGAAAGCGTCAGACGATGTCTCAAAGGAACTCACTAGATGATGTTCAAACTTGTAAGAGCTATACAAAGGTCACACAATCATGGTAAACGATGTCTACAAAAGAAATCAATGGACCAAATTCATTATACAATGTTCGAAAGAGCTAACACAATTTAGCAATGCCTCAGACGAAGATCAAGTCACATGTGAGAGATGATGATGCACATTGGACGATCTTCAAAGGGAAGTTCACAAACTTAACACTTTCATTCTATATATATTCAAATGATTATCAAATGTTTTCTATACTCCTTTTGATATTAAGAATTCATTGAAAAATAATTAAATCAAAATGAACAGTTGAAATAGAGAATAGAATGTGTTAGCAAATTAATTTGAAATATAGGGTACAAATGATTTTGTGAAAATACATGTGCTTTAATGTTTCAAGGAAAAAATATATTTTCCTAAGTGATTATAAATTGATTTCGAATATAGCTATGGTTTATTGATCTCATTCAAGTTTGTATAAGAAAGATTTCGAAAAATAAAGTATATGATTATGTATTAAAGAGTTTTTTGAATTATATAAACCATATTAAATATATTTGTGCTTGAATGTTTAATTTAAGTTAATCTGGAAAGTCTTGATAATACAATTTTTGAATTAATATCTAAGAATAGAAAGTATTTATAATTTAGTGATATTCAAACAAATTGTTTTCAACAAAACCCATGCTGTAATATAAATATTATATTGATTGCTAATATTCATAAAGGGTTTTTAAATTTATTTCAGAAACTTAAAGACGCATATTAAGTCAATATGTAGTGTTTTCGTACTTAGCATCTAATTGAAGAAACCACGAAGCTGATGAGCGAGATTTTTGAAATCAAACATTAAAGCTTAATTCAGTCATTACTCGAAGGAAGCATTCAGAAAAAATTTATTCCAAAAGCAATCATGTGAAAAAGACGTATTTAGAACTCATATCAAAACATTCCTAATTCAATGTCTTATACAAGAATGAAATATATTCAATATGAAGAAGTGGATAATGTGATTCAAGATTTTCTAGATATATATATATATATATATATATATATATATATCAATGTTAAAATAAATCACAAGAAAGGAAATAATTTAAATAGCTTCAACGAAATATTAAATGAAGATGATGCAAAGATTACTTCAAAGCAATAAATTTCCTAACTTAGTTTATACTACATTTATGGAGACACAATGTGACAAAGATAATTGAAAATTCAGTCACAAAGCATTTAAGGGTTAATGTTCATATCAGAAGATTAAAAGCAATCAATCCAAATTGTTTCACACGCACAAGGATGCGCAGGATTCAATCAAAGCAAAAGTTACCATATTCAGTGTCAATGACAAGAAGAGGATGAACAATGCACACCAATGAAGGATATTATTAAGATACTCAAGATTACAATATTGAAGTATCAACATTCACATTTGGACTAAAGAAAAAAAAATTCAAAATACATTTAAAGTTCAAGGCGCAGAAGAATCAATCAGATTTAAGAGTTTCCATATTCAACGTCTAACGACTATGTGAACAAGAGAAAAGTTCAAAACTTCAATGGATATAATCTAAAATTTATATAAAGACCTTAAAGATGAAGAAGACACATACATAAAACCACGAATATATAATTTGATCAAAATTTGTCATGTGCATAATCTTACTTTGTTCGTATTTCATACTTAATGTTTAAAGCACTTATACAAGGGACTTTTTCTTGGTCACCTTTTCAGCTCAAGTTCTTTGCTCAATAGCAAGGAGAGAGAACAACAAGAGAGTAAATTTCATCCTTAACTTGGAATCAATTCTAAACAAAGGCATTGAACTTCATCCGACAAGCAAGAATACATGTGCAAGGATACAAAGTTTCCTACAAGTTTTATTTCTTTGACATTATGTGTAATGAAAACTTGTTGTAGTTTTTTTTTACTATTGCTTTGCTTGCATTTTTGTTCAATTTTAGGAAAATGCTCTAAAGGCAATCCCATTGAAAAATAGTGTAATAGTCTACGACCACTTAGTGTGAAAGTGTGTCAATTGGCTCTAAGTGTCAATTGCACTTTCACTTTGGTTTTTGTCTAGATATTTTTCACTTGCATTCCTTTGATTTCTATTTGCTTTATTCCTTCTTAATTTTTTTGCTTGCTTTCTAAGTATCTGGGACACTTAGGAGGTTTTGTTTCTTGTATTGCTTAGTAGACCTTTCTTTGGTCTTTAAGGTTTACTTTGCCATTCACACACTTTCTTTTGTAGGAAAATTGTTTTGAAGGCTCTTTTAGAGTACTTCAGTGAGAACTATTTGGGGTAAATTATGGCTAAGAAAGATTTCGTACTCAAGTAGTGATACAAACCCACAAAGACTCCAAAACCAAGTCCACAAGAAGATGACCAAGAATGCCAACTATAAAGGGTCATCTCAACAAGCAAAGGAAGACCTCTTCAATAGGAGGAATGGACAAGGTCTAGAGCACTTGAAGTTCTTCCTATTAGTCTTCTTAAATATTTAGAAAAATGTTGTAAATAAATTGGGCTCAAATGAGGGGTCCAAATAGTAGAAATAAGGTAGAATAAAGTGCCTTTAGCATAGTAGGGGGTGTAGGTAGTATTCTTGCTTGTTCCTAGCCCATTTGAAGGCATTTTGACCTAATTTCTAGAAGGATAAGCCAAGAATACGGGATTGACTTAGTCAAACCCTATGGCTGCCCACTTTTTTCCCTTTTCCCATTCTACCCTTTAAGCTTGTTTTCCAAGGCTCCTAAATCTATAAATAGGGAGGCCTACCTCGTGTATTCACAAGTTGAAAATTAGAGTAAAGTTACTATACACAATTTGTGTTAGAGTTTGTGAGCATTGTCTCCTTACACCATTGTCTTATCTTGTGAGATTTAGAGAGCTCTCAAGTGGCGGCATCCTTCACTCATCTTGGAGTAAACCACCATCCAAGTGGCGTAATCACTTCTCTAGCTTCATTCTCCTAAGTTTCCTTTCACTCTTCTTTTTCCATTCCATTTCCATTCCAAATTTCAATTCCGAAATCTATGTCTTGTTCTTGTTTTAATGCTTTGTTTCCTATTCGGTTTCCTTCATTATGTTTAGTTTCCTCTTTTTAATTTCAGCACCTTTACTTGTCATCATCTTCACCATAATTGTGTTTTCCTTTTGCCTTTGTGAAATGAACCTTCACATCTACTTAACCACTTGGTTAAGTTAATGTCCAGTGGGGATTTTCCTTAGGTTCTCACCTTTATCATCCTAAAATCTCAATCCTAATTAAAGTGACACCATAAAATGCTAAATCATAAAATCAACTCACATTAAGTAGTCCTAGTGACTCACTTCTCTTTCTTGGGAGTGAACTTGACAAACTCTCCTATTGAACTTTTTGAAGAACTTCACAAAAATAAAAATAATTCTTGAAGAATTTTATCACTTTTGTTGAATCATAACCTTTTTTGTGTGAAACCATTTGATTTTTATTTCAACAATGAGTGATCATATGCATAGCATAGATAGAAATAGAATGAGGGAAGAACTTAAAAGGGAGTTAAAGGAAACTAGGAATGAAAATTCAGGTTAAAAAATATGTTTGCTCAATTTTTACAAAACCAAGACAAAACTAGGAGTAGACATAGGAAAGGGTCTATTAGACATAAAGAACATCATCAGGACCCCTACCGTCAGGGTAAAAAGTCACTAGCAAAAGAAAAATGCCAAGAAATTTGTACTCTTAAATAATCCAAAATTGGGTATCATTCAAAATCTCATTATCATGACAAAGGACGCCATTTGTCTAAGTATCCTCAAAAATAAAATTTGATTTTAAATGAACATGGTAATGGAGGTTTGAATGATGTCATGTCTTCATCTTGTGAAGATAAAGTTTTGGGACCATAAGAGGAAGATTTTTGCTTGAAGCTGAACAAACATTGAAATTAAATCCTCTTCATTATAACACTTTCGTAAGGATTCAATTAAAGGGAACCTTAGGTTTAGATCTGAACTAGACATTGCTAAAAACCCCTCTAGAAATAAACCTTGTGAAGACTTACTTGTAATAAAACAACAAGATCAAAAGACTAGGCAACTTTATAAGGAAAAACAAATCAAGTAAATAAGGTGACACCCTTACCTCTACTGCTGATCTGAGGACAAATCATTTTAAAGAGGGAGGGCCTAATGGAGATCCATCCAGACAAAGTTAACCTCCACAACTTAGGTTAAAAGCAGAGAAACAAAAGAATATATTTTCTCTCTTGAGCCTTGTATAAATTTGTAAATAGTAGAATATGGATTTCCTTTCTGACCTTGTATTTTGAGTCAAAGGTAGAATACAAATAAACCTTAAATCTAGGGTTAAGAGGGTGCATACAAAGAGCCTCTACAACCCCTAACTTTCCATGCAAGTTAGGTTTAGTAGAGACTTAAGTGACAAGGCTCAAACCCTAACCCTAGCTTGCAACTTGCTATGCAAGCTAGGGTTTAGGTAGCTTGCTTGACACGCCACCTCCCCTCCTTCTTCCCTATAAATAGGGCTTCTCTTTATGTATAATTCAGACTTGATATATGAGTAAAGAAACTTTGCCTATTCAGAATTCTTACTATCTTGTCTCACACTCTTTCTGTTCTTGAGTTCCAAGAACCCAGAGCTAGGGAAACCTTTGAAGAAGCTTCTTCTTCTTCAAGCATTATATGCAACCATTGCACTTCTTTCATTTGCTTAATTATTCCTCACATATCAATCAACTTTTAATGCCAAACCCCAATTCTTCATCCAACAATTCGACTTGGAACCTTATGGAGCAACTCCTACCCCATCACTTAGTCTTGGGGGGATATTAGGACTACCTGGGGAGGTGATCTGGAGAGGTGTAGAATATTGTATCTAGAGAGGTGTAGAATACTTGTACCTGGAGATGTGTAGAATACTTGTACCTAGAGAGGTGGAGAATACTTGTACTTAGAAAGGTGGAGAATACTTGTGATAGTAAAGGCTCTTAAGCGGGTTGCTTAAGGGGACTGGACGTAGTTTTAGTGTTTGGGTGAACCAGTATAAAACTTTGTGCATATTTCTCTATGCCCCTTGCTTATTATAATTTGTGTTTGATTGTGTTTTAAATTAGATATTTAAGTTCAGGCTCCTTTCAACCCCCCCTTTCTAGAGTCAATTGTACCTATATTCACATCAAATGACCTAAAGGAAACAATTCAAATTGTTTCACACGCTCAAGACACGCATAATACAATAAAAGCAGAAGTTGCCAAACATAGCGTCTAACATGAAGAAGATGATGAACAATAGAGATGCAATCAGATATACAAAAATACAAGCATTAAAGTATCAACGCTCACATTTGATATGAAAGAATAAATAATTCAAATGTTGATATAAATATTAAAGACAGAAGAATATACATTGAAGACACAATTCCAATGTTTCCATACTCAGCGTCTAACAGCTACAAGATGATTCAAAGCTTCAACAGTCATACTGAAATGTTATATAAAGACCACGAAGATGAAGAATAGAACAAGTATTAATACACATAATACATTCACGTATAGAAACGATCAATACTTGTAGTGTGAAAAATCTAGCCGAGTGCTTACATTGCTTTATTTGATACTTAAAGCATTCATACTTGAGGAGTGAGCCATATATTGTAAATCTTTCACTATGTGAAGATAACCCTGTGCGTCTTCACTATTGCTCTCTGATTGAGACTGTTTATCACTTGTTGAGAGGTATTAATCTCAAGGAGAGATTAAGACTGGTTACTTGGAGAGGTGTAGAATACTTGTACCTGGAGAGGTGCAGAATACTTGTACTTGGAGAAGTGTAAAATACTTGAACCTATAGAGGTGGAGAATACTTTTATACCTGGAGAGGTGGAGAATACTTGTGATATTAAAGGCTCTTAAGCGAGTTGCTTGAGAGAATTGGACATAGCTCAAGTCTTGGGTGTACTAGTATAAATTTTGTGTGTATTTCTTCTCTCTGTCTTTTATCTTTTAATTGTACTTAGTTCAATAATTTTTCAAGTACTCAAATTGAGTTTAAACTTTATTCAACCCCCCTTCTAAAGCTAACTGTACCTTCAGTTTTATCATTTGTAGTTTCATTCTATCCACCATCCTGTGTTGCATTGCTTTGTAATTCTAGATTTTTCTTGGAAGTGCAAAAGTTTAAGTATGGGCTATTTGATTAACCCATTGTATTCAAAGTTTTAGCATATTTAATTAGATTTTTACCACTTCTTTAGCGCATAAGTGTTCATTCTTAGCTTAGTTTTGATAATTGAGTCATTGAAGAGGAATTAGTAAGAAGTAATCTTAGTTGTGTATATTTCCATTACTACTTATTAATCTTCTTTTGTATAGGTAAGTAAAGACACAAGTTTGGGCAAATATATAAAGAATTTGTTCATAGAATTATCAGTTGCTCAATAAATCATCAATAATTGCAAATAATGTATTTTAACTATATTTCGTTCAGTGAGAACCTGTTTGCTCATCAAATGACTCAAGATTGCCATTAACAAACCTCATTGTTAATTCACTCACTAAATCTTATTTCTCCTAGTTAAAATACTCCAAAGATAAACACCTAATTTAACGAATCGATTCAACAAATCTCATTTCATTGTGCAAAATCACATATCAGGAAAAGTTAGCAAGTTATAAACAAACTTAAAAAGGGTTTAAGCTTTTCCATGGGCCTTGTATGACTTGTATATGTAAGAGTTTATACAATCACTTAGTATCTAGTTTTAATTTCTTTAAACACTTTTCAGATTTTGCCTTTTAGAAATTCATGTTTTTCTCTACTTTTCATTGTTCTTTACAATCTTTCTTTACATTTGGAGTAACTTTCATATTCAATACTCCAATTTTTCTTGTTTTTCTGGTTCTAATATGTTAATTTTTCTCCTTATTCTTTTTACTATCCAATCATGCAATTTAATTTTCTCCACTTTATTGATTGCTTTATGGCTTTCTAGATTTCTAGGTTAACTTTTTTATTTTGATTCTTGACTTACTACTTGAGATTTGGTTCTCTCTAGTTCTAAATGTTCATATTTCAATGTTATTAAAATGTAATAGATATTATTCAATGAAACTCTTTTAATTACATATTGAAATGAATTTAGGAATATACGATTGTTTTTTCTAAATTGAATTCATGATTTTAATTTGAATTGAATGCAATAGATCAAGTCTAATTTTTTATTTATTTGGAATTTGAAATGTTTATAAATTTATGTATTATTTTCTAGTTACAAATAGTCATAGAATTCAATGATATATAGTTAATTAAGGGAAAAAATGGAGAATTAAGTATTGATTTTCATAGACTTTAATCTCAAATTAAACCTCTTAAAAATCCTTAAGCCTAATTCAAAAATTTAAATTGAAGATGAAATTAAATGCCAATGATCCTTATGAATATGTATCATTAATCCCTAACATTACATTAATTATAGAATTTTATTTCATATATCTAAGTGAGTAAAGCATTCATCAATGACTTATCACTTGGACATTATTTAAACGACAATCTATCGCTTGAATGACAATCCATCTCATAAAAAATATCAATTCAAAATCACAAGTTTTATTAACAAATAATACACCAATTTTAATTTTAGCACATATATAATTAAAATATACTTAAAACTATATAATCAAGCAACAATATAACTATATACCCTTTTAATTTTAATTTTAGAATCGAATTTAAAACTTCCAACAATTATATACTTACTTGTATACTGATACTCATATGCACATTCATACAACAATAACATTACATTTTTCACACAGATATTCCAATATTCAAATAAAAATTGGTACTAAAATTAATTCAGTTTATCTAGAAGTAAAATGTCTACCAAAAAACCCTCTTCTATATATTTCTAGAAATTCATTTTACTTCTAAAAACTTAAATCCCTACATTATGAATCTCTCTCCTTAATAAAAAATTAAGAAAGAACAAGAAATATGAGATGAATCCAAAATAGAAACAAAACACTTACTCAAATAAAATATATTATATTTTTGCTACTTGTGAATGTATTTTTCATGGGAGTATGGATGAGTTTATTGGAGTTTTCTCTGTGTTTCTTAACGTTTAGACTACTCTGGTTGCTGAATTTTATGGAGTTATATATGCTTTAGAGGAAGCTCAAAAGTTGGGACTTACTAATGTTTGGCTGGAATGTGACTTTGTCTTGGTTTGTGCTGCGTTTACTGCTAGAACAAATGTTCCTTAGATGCTTCGTAATTGATGGAATATTTGTCTTAATTACTGTGGAAAAATCAAGTTTATGATTACTCATATTTTTCGTGAAAGGAAAGCGTGTGCTGATAAGTTGACTAATTTAGGATTTATTCATAGAGAATCATTTCATTGGTATAATAGGCTTCCATTTAGTCTGTTATTAGAATTTTTTATTAATAGGTATTGTCTACCTATATATTGCTTTTATTAACATATGAGTTTTGGTCTAGTCCTCTCATATTTTTGTATTTTCTTTCTTTTTTCTTTTTTTAATAATAATTTTTTCATGTGATGGTCAATGATTGTTGTTACTTGAGGTGTCAGTCTAGCTAAGATGTCAAGTTGCATAATAATACCTAACATGAAAATTTTTTATAAAAAAAATAAATATATTTTATTGATTTATCTCAATCCAATTCACTCATTGTTAATATCTCACAATTATAATATATTTATAATATTACACAATATTATAATCCAATCCGTAATTTTGAGATGTCTTTTAAGTTTATTTTGTACAAATTAAGAAATATAATATTTTTTAAAATTTTAACAAAATAATTACAACATTTTTATTTTACTTATGTTTCTTTTCATTGAACACAATAAATATATAAATTATTTTAGTAACGTACACTAGAAAAAAAAATGTGTTACTGAAAAAATTGAAAGGAAAAAGAGCAGACAAAATAGAACAATTTTGTTTTTAAATTGAGACAAATAAAAAGCAACTGTACAAGTAATTAAAATAATAAAAGTAAGAAAAAAGAAGAAGAGAATAAGGACGTAGCAGAGACAAAAGTGAAGAATTTGCTTTGGGAGGAAGGAAGTGTTTGGGAGAAAAGTTTTGAATCCTTTGAAAGAGTGTGTTAAGTGTGAGGCAGAAGAAGAGGAAGAAGAAGTTCCAATCCATTTTCTTTTCAAAGTCGTAATGGCCCTGTCCGCCGTGAGGCAGAGACGCTCCGAGGCGTCTGATCCGTCGCCGTCGCAACCGTACACGAAGCTGGACAAGCCTCAGCGATCGGAGGAAAAAGACGACAAAGGGTTGGGGTGGTTTTTTCCGTTCGTTGCTCTTGGATTTTTGAGGTACATGAGCGCCACCTCCAACATCATCCACGATTGCGACGAAGTCTTCAATTACTGGGAGCCCCTTCATTATCTTCTCTACAAAACTGGCTTCCAAACATGGGAATACAGGTATCTAAGCTACCCCCTTTCTTTTAGATTCAACTAAATTCTGGGTTTTGTTGTTTTACTTTTTTCTAGCTGGGTTCATTTTTGGGAAGACGGTCTTGAGAGAAGAGAAAAAGTTTTGATTTTGATTATTTGGTGTGCATTTGGGTAAACACTTCAATTAAATGCTTAGTTATTCGTTTTCTTTGCATAAACTTCTCCTTTCTCACTTATTGAAGAATGTAAAATGATTTGGACTTCTTCCATAAACTAAAATCAACTTATGCACCTGAGCTTTAGATGAGTAGTTAGATGAAAGCTTTTATAAATTTTGCATGCACAAGTTAATTTTATTAACTAATGAATTCCTATAAGTGATTATGGAGATGTTTATTTAGACTGCTGAAGTGTATAACAAATTGCTTATATAATTGAAGAGGAAATAAAGTTAATTTGTTTTCATGAAGATGTAAACAGTTTTCGTAAGCTATCATGGGAAATTTATTGAAATAAGTTGAAAACAGTTTATAGACATATTATAAGCTAGGTTGTTAAGCTCTCTCAAAATATTTTCATAAGTACTAATGTTGTAAGATAAGCCCAAATTGGTAGTAAATACATTCTTCCAAATGCACTCTTAATTTCTTGTAGATGAGAGGAAAAAGGATTATTTTTATGATGCCTTTATTGGGTTTTATCTGTAACTTGCAAGAAATGAATCAAAGACTGAGAAGAAGATTCATTAGTTTCAGTTCAGGTCATGGTATTGATAAATGACAAGTGGTGTGTGCATGGTTGCAGTTCACAGTATGCTCTTCGGTCATATTTGTACCTTTTATTTCATGAAGTTGTGGGTCGACCAGCTTCATGGTTGTTTAGTGAAGACAAAGTAAGTTTCCTGCTGTGTTTAGTTGTTGAAATGAATTGTTTAAAATTGCAGGTGGAAATGTTTATGCTTTTCATGTTACCATTGTCTTTTCTTGCTGTAGGTGAGAGTGTTCTATGCTGTGAGATTCTTTCTGGGTCTTCTCTCTGTTTTAACTGACACTGTTCTTGTGGTAGCTCTTTCGAGAAAGTACGGAAAACGACTTGCTACTTATGCACTTGCTATGCTGTGCCTAACTAGTGGCTGTTTCTTTGCTAGCACTAGTAAGTGATCCTTTGTCAATGATTCCTTGTCGTCATCTGCTCTTGCCATTATGCTACCTACCTTTGAGGGTTAATAAAGGATGGCCAAGTAACCATCTATTTCATGATTCTGCATTCTGTGGGACTTGGTTTTGCTAATGTTCTTCTTTGTCAAACTTTTATGATATCTAGGTTTCTTGCCAAGTTCGTTTTCTATGTATGCAATATCTCTCGCATCAGGTTTATTTCTTCTGGATAAACCTGCTTCAGCAATTTCTGTTGCTGTTATTGGTGTAATTCTTGGCTGGCCATTCTCAATCTTAGCTTTCCTTCCGGTGACAGTATATTCTCTATCTAGAAAATTCAAAGGGGCATTTATTGCTGCGACTGTCACATCAGTTATTCTTCTTGTAAGTTGGACCCCTCCTCGCATCTGACCTATAAATTATGTCTATATCATCTAATGTTGTATACAATATATATCTTTGCTTGCATCCTATGATGTTATATTAAATTTCATATTTCATGTCCTTTACAATAACAGCATCTTTTAATTTCTTTTTTTACAGCCATTGTCAATAGTTACAGACTTTTACTACTATGGAAAATGGACTTCATCTGTCTTGAATCTTTTAATATACAACGTAGCTGGAGGTGGTGAAAGCCATTTGTACGGGATTGAAGGGCCTCTTTATTATCTGAGGAATGGATTTAACAATTTCAACTTTTGTTTTGTTCTTGCACTGCTGTTCTTGGCGATTTTGCCTATTGCAAAAAAGAAATATGCACCAGACCTACTGATTGTGATATCTCCTATATATATTTGGCTGGGGTTTATGTCTTTGCAACCACACAAAGAAGAAAGGTTTGGCTGAATTTTTAACCTGGTCTTCTGTTACAAATTTAACCATATGATGCTATTCGAGACAGGCACTTCCTATTCACTTGCACAGTACGGTATTATGTTTTATGTCAAGAGATTGAAATAGACAACAATCTCTTATTTCCTCCTGGTTTATACAAATCTTCTGACCTATTTTTGGCAATCTCCAGCCTCATTTTTATAAGTAGTAGCGTAGATGGTTTTGTTTAGATTTACAAAGACAGACAGTTATTACCTATGAATTGGTTACAGTTAAGTTAAGAACATGGAACCTTGTTAACTGGTGGATTAGATTATAGTGAATGAGGTACTCTATTTTAAGTTGCAGTGAAGTTAACTTCCATATTATTTACACTACATCAAATTTTCTTTTGCATGTTCACCAGCTAAGGGAATAAGAAAAACTTTAAGTTTTAGTATCACAGGCATCTCTAATTTTTTGAATGCATGTCTTCTAGATCTTCGTTATATTATCAAGCCTATATCATTAAATAAAAATCAGTTTCTCAAAGTTAAGCCCTTTTCTGTGTGTATTGTTCGGATTATTTGTTCATTAAGGGAGTTCACATGTAGTACTTCACTTCTGAAGGGAGGTGAGTTTTTCTCTCCCTTTGGATAAGTCTATTCTAGACTCTGAATTGGGTTAAAATTTAGTTACGCTCTTCATTGATGTAGTAACTTTTAAGGTAATTATGCACTTCATGAGATAAATAATAGTGTACATGGTATTTATTCAGTATTGTTCCTTTGCTTGTGCAGTTGAGTGAATTAATTATGATTTTTGTATTTGACTGTTATTATAAAATACGCTACATTGACATGGATAACTGATTTTTTCCCCATCTGTGCATGCAGGTTCCTTTATCCAATATATCCGCTTATTTGTGTTGCTGCTTCAGCTGTTATTGAGAGCTTCCCTGATCTTTTTCGTAGCAAATATAATCCATATGATCGTTCTATAATAGTAACAGTAAGATACCAAATTACTTGAGATGTGGAAAGATCTTTATATTTCTGATACGCAAGCAACTAATATTTTCTGGATTTCTCTCTTCCTAATTGCAGGTTGCCAAAGTTATGAGACCATTGGCTCTTAGCCTTATACTATATGCCTCTCATGCCCGTACATTTTCTTTGATTCACGGTTACTCAGCCCCATTGGAGGTTTACAAAATTTTGGAACACCATGATGCAGAAAAAAGTGAGTCAAACATTTGTTGGCTTTGTTTCTATATTTATGAATGAGTATTTTGCTTATAAATGTGAGTGAATGGAGTAAATGGATCATGTGTGATATAGCCAGAGAGAAGTTAGTTTAGATAGTTATTGTTTGGAATTGTTAGGTGGTTAAAGTTGTAGGAAGAGTGAGTATTCTGTTTGAAAGCTAAGCCTTAGATCTACTGTAGAAAGGTGAAAAACCGTTGTAAAATTGAATATCGAAATTCTTGAAACGAGAATGTTCTCCTTAGGTTCTTGTTTGTAATTCAACAAACACTCCCATAGCATTCTTTCTTTCCTTTTCCTCGGGTTTTTTTTTTTTTTTTTCTCATCTATTTCTGAAACTCAAGATGCTATTTGTGGGTTCCTCATTCCTGAAATGTCATACTGAGTCTGCAATTTATAGAGAAAATGATGTCTTTATAAGGATTTATTGAAGAAGGGAACTCTAGGGTACTTAAAAAAACTAAGGCTAATGTGATGCTTAAATTTGCATATTCCTTTATGATAATTTTACATCTTTTATGCGTCTGGAAACTGAATGTGTTTTAATGAACTTGGATTATAACTGTCACTTCAACCTACATCATGACTTTCAATGAATTCATTTCTTGTGCTTGCTCTAATTGCAAAATTTTGCTTCGTCTTTCTTTACTTTCCTTCTCATTTGCGGTTCTGGTTTTGATCTCTCTTGGAAATATTATATTTTGCCATTATCCTCTAGTCTAGACTAAATTTTCACTGTTTATTGTTACCGTCTGCATCAAATATCCATCAAATTAGTACTCTTACGTATTTTGAGACAAAAGCATCAGAGGATATGTATCATGAAAGTGCTATCTCAATGGATATTTGATAGAGGCTGAAGAGGGAATTATTAGGTATTTTGAGACAAGCATCAGAATTATGTATCATTTTAATCCTTCGCATTGCAGATTCTGTACTTTGTGTTGGAAGTGAATGGCATCGCTTTCCATCATCATTTTTCATCCCGGATTACGTGGGACAAGTTCGATGGATTGACGAAGGATTCCGAGGTCTTCTTCCCTTCCCATTTAATTCTACCATAGGGGGAACTGCTGCAGCACCACCATATTTTAACAACAAAAACATGGCATCAGGAGAGCAATATGTATGTTCTCTTTAACTGTATATATATGTATAGGTGCTAGGAAGCTAGCACTTTTGATCTTCATAAATTTGAAGGCTACTCACAACTCATTGGTTTAACAGCTGCATGATGTAGATGCTTGTACTTTCCTTGTTGAGCTGCAGCTCAAGCGGCCTTACCTGACTCGTGGAAGTGACTTGTCAACTTGGGAGGTAAGTCATTATTGAATTTTCTCACTCTCTTGTTGAATGCTAATATTTACTTTTAACTGTTCGAATATTGTTTGTATTTCAGCCTATTGCTGCATTACCTTATCTGGACAGAGAGCTATCACCAGCTTTGTATAGGTCTTTCTTCATTCCTTACCTGTGGCAAGAGAAGAATGTTTTTGGTACATATAAACTGTTCAAAAGAGTAACCGCATAGTTTTTTTTTTAGAATGTGGTGGATTAACAGCAAAACCATTTTTGTTAGAGACAGTAAGCTTGTAGGATTTTCCTCATCTTTTTTTGAATATTTGATTTAGTTCTAATCTGCTTAAATTTCTCCAGTGTTTTCTACTCTCATACTTTTTCCCTCTGAAGCATTCAATTTATTAATCATGTATGGATTCAGTGTGTGATGATGGGATGAGTATTTGCAAACTTGATTTTGCCAAATTCGGATTTGTTAAAAATTGAGTTTGAAGTGATTATGTTTAGAAACTTCTATTTCAAAAGAAACCATGTGGTGAAACCTAGTACACATGTGCAGTTCTCAATCCAATACAAAAGCTACTTTAAAGTTGTTTCTGATTTTTGAGTCATTGCCCTTATATTTTCCCAAAGATGTGTGCAAATACCTTAATTTCCACTTGGAGCTTCTAGAAGTGTGTTTGGGGATTTCTTCCTGCACCCGCATGATTTCTTCCTGCACCTCCATACTTTCAAAAATACCAAAATTATTCATTCCGGATTTCACAATCTGGAATGTAAATTTTGTATTTATATTTTGGAATGTATAATTCATGTACAATTTTGTAATTTGGAATACATTGTTTTCTAGACTATGGAATCTGGAATAGATAATTTTACTATTTTTGAAGGTATACAAATTTTAACTTTCCCATTTTATAATACTAGAAGTCTTTAGATTTCATATTGTGAAATTGAAGTAAAAAATGTTTGATGAAAAGTGTGAAAAAGATAATTTGAGTATTTTTCAAAGTATTGGGGGCACAAAAGAAATGCATGGAAGTGCAGGAAGAATTTCTGAGTGTGTTTAGGTACTGCAAACTGTCTTGTTGAGCTTACAAGCCCGCGTTGGCATGCCAACGGGCTTCCATATATGTTATGTTTGGCTTTAATTTAGTGTATGATATGCGTTTATATAATTGATTTTGAATTATCTTAATTTTAATTAAACGTGAGTTTGAAGTAATGTAGTTTTTTTTTTTTCAATAACAAGTATTACAAAAGTGACACATATTTGGAAGCTTACAATCAAAATTGATTGAGGTGTAATTTTTGAAAATGAGTTTTGATATTTCTATATATTTTATATAAATGACTATATATTTTGTTAATAATTAGGTAAAATCTACTAAATGTTACAAGAATTATTTTACATATTTTAAATTTTTACCGACTCCCATAAAATTACCTGCATTCTTATTTAAGAGTATTTTGTTGCTGATATTTATTTGCAAATTTTAGTATGTATAGGAATTATTACAACCCACCTAATATACATGCTATATTTTTTGAAAAAATATAACATTTTACATATTTTAAATATACATGCTATATTTTTTGAAAAAATATAACATTTTACATGTGTAAATCATTACTTTTTTATAATTTAAATGTAAGAATAACTATGCTACATAAATATATTATAAATTACTTAAAATTACATTTTGTTTTAACCTTATGTCTGAATATATTTAATGTTACGTTTTATTGTTTTTAATTATGTTTGGTTCATTTAATAATACAATTTAACTTTTTTACTGTTTAATTTCTAAATTAAGAAAAAAAGTTATGACAACAAAACAATAATATTTTATTCTATTTGTGAGTATATAATAATGAAAGTTTTTTATACTTTTTCTTTAGTTTTTAGTCATTTATTATGGAATTTCTTCAATTTTTATATATAAAAAAAAACTATAGACTTTTATATATTTATGTTATTATTTATATAAACTTGTCTAGTTGATTTTTTAACTTAAGAAAAATATTAGTTTAATTTTTCAACTAGGACATGTCGTATCCCGAATGGTAAAAGAAAAAAAAATGCTGAAAGGTTTTAGTTGAAAAAAATAAGACAAATTTTGTATACATATTTGCAATATTTTATAGTAGAAATGTCTCTGCAAAAAGAAAAATCCAAATTTAAAATATAAATAAATTTAAATTAAAAAATTAAACTCTATTCCATAAAAAAATACCTTTTGAATTTTAAGTTGGGAAACTCTTAAATAATATATAATATACTAAATTAAGTAAAATATTTATCATTTAAAAATATAATAACAGATTTAGTATAGGTCATCATATATATATATATATATATATATATATATATTAACTAATTAAAATAACGTTTTTTATTTTATTATTGTATTTATTCCAATTTTATCTTTTATAATATTAAAATATAACAAATTTAACAATTATTTATTTTAAATTAAAAATTTAATTTAAAAAAAATTAGAGAAATTTATATTTGAAAAAAAAAAATTCTTACAGTTTTACCTTTCAAATATATATTTTTTCAATTCAAATAATTATTTTCAACCAAATTATTTCTTACAAATTATAAGTAAATTGACTCGTGGACACGTTTAGTCTCTGAATTAAAGAAGAATTTATTCTTACAAGATATAAGATTATCAGACTCTAAATTGGCATTTTTATTTTTCATATATATAACAAAATTTATAATATATTTATAAATTAAAGTTTATATATTAATTTAATAAAATTATAATTATTATAAACTTATAAGATAATATTTATAGAAAAAGTATACAATATTTTTTTTAAAATATTTAAAAAAATGCAAGCACACAGTCGTGGCGGTGTTTTTAGCTAGTACGACATAATTTAAATTTAAGGATGATTATGTTAATAATTTGATTTAGATAAGATTTATGTCTCAATGAATTAAGGTTATGTTTAGTTGTTTCTGATATTATGTTTGGATATTTTTAATGTAAATATTTTTAATTTTAATGTTATGTTTAGGTAATTTAAAAGTGAGTTTTTAATTTTTGTATAGATAAAAAAATGAACATTTTTTTTTATCGAAATAAGATATTAACATAAGACATTATTAATACATAAATTTAACATTTGGAAAATCACATTTCAGGAAACAAAATAATTACAGATTAAATTTTAGGTCGTAGTTAAACTAAATAATAAAAATACATACATCGGTGCATCTAACTTTCATGGAATATTTTGGACAAATCTATAAATAAGGTAATGACTTCCCCATTCAAGAATAAAATTTGTAGTATCTTTTAAATTGTTAATTTTTCTTGATTTATTTATTTTATACATAAGTAAAGTGCAGGTACAAATATGAGTATATAGTATTTAACGAAAACAATAATGTGGATTAAATTTTTTTCTGTATAGGTACGTATGAGGATAAGTACGGATTTAAAAAAAAATACCAATACGAAAACAAATATTATTAAATTCTACCTACTATTATTCCTGGATTAAATCTTAAGTTCGATTATAAAAGTATTTGAAATTTCATTCTATCTTCTAAAGTATTAAAATAAAAATACGGTGTTAAAATTAGTTAGTAACCATTGGGAATCCTCCTTATTTTAATGGGACATAACCAATGAATCTTGATAACTGATCTATTGAATATATTCAATGATGGTTAATCTAAAAGTCTTTGAATTATAACTTTTTTTTAAAAATGTGATGAGCTTTAATTACTCATTATCTCTTTATGTGATAAGTCTTCCTCTCATTCTCTATATAAAGACAATTTGTGAGGAAGAGAAAAATAAGCAAGTGAGAAGAGCAACATAAAGTTGATATCCACCATAATGTGAAATTAGAAATATTAGTGAAAGGTTAGAGAAACGTTATATTTCATTACTTATTGGTGAGATTGAGTGTTATTCTCTCTCAATAAGAAAAATAAATATTATAATCCTGTGCATTTTTATTTTTCAAGTTGATAAAGTTTTTTCACATTAAAAATTTTCAGTGTCATTATTTTATTATTTATTTATTGTTTACACAAGTATTCATTATATATATACACTAAAAAGATAATTGATTATAATTTTCCATAATGTAACTATAAGTTATAAAGAAAGATAAATTTTGAAGAAAGACTAATAATTATTTACCACTATGAAGAAATTCATTTATATTTGAAAAATCTAGCGTTTATTCTCCTCTCACACGATGACATTGTATATTCTAAAATAAGTGCAGAAGAAAATATAATATAAAAACTTTCATGAAAAGAGCTTTGAGCGTGTTTATCATATAAACTCGTCAATCTAAATTAATTCACGCTAATTATTAATTCTCCATTTTTTTAAAATATGAAAACTAAAATCGAAATCAGATTAATTAAATACTTAATTAAAATTTAACTATTTGACTTAATTAAGTTTTAATTTTTGGATATTTTTAATTTTTATTAAAAATTTTATTTTATTGAGTACTTAAAATATATATATATTATATATATATATATATATTTTTTAAGTATCTATTGATTTTTCTATGGGATTATATGATCGTTATTTCTGTTTTCTCCTTTTTAATTCGTTGTTTAACTTATATTTTTTATCTAATATTTTTCAATGTTATAGTCAATTCGTTTATTTTTTATCCAATAATTCCCTGATAAGAAATTGGAAGATATTATAAAGAAAAAACATTGACGAGTTAGAAAAAAAAACATAATAACAGTGTATATAATGACAACAAAATCAAACATTATCTTATTACCAATAAAATCAAACGATATTTTATTAACAACAAAATGAAATATAGGTGCTAAAGTAAAAAATATCTTAAACATATTGATGAGATCTTACAATAAAGATTCAATTTAAAATACTCAAATTTATAGAGATACTTAAAATTAATTAATGAAATTTTAATTCAACTTATTAATTTTAATTAGGTTAATTATTTATTTTCTTTTTGAATATGAAAACCCATTTTAATTTGATTGTATGTGATCAAGTTTATCAACCAGAATGATTCATGATAATTAGGTTAATTACTTCTAAACACAAACCAATCTCACCCATAACAGTAGTAAAATCCAATCAAACATTTGTAGCCAAAAAAATCAAAGTAAACATTGTTATTCATCTTTGTTGTTTTTTACTCTCTTTTTCCTCTCTCCCTTTTACACCTTTTGTCATATAAAAAAAAAAGTTAAAGAAAGAGAAAGAGGTGATATATATGGAATTTCCATTGACGTGAGAACGTAGGGTTCATAGTATCCCAAAGAGCCTATGTTATGGTGTTAGCAAATCTCTTTTGGGGATTGATCGATCCCAAGTTCACATCTCACATGATCGTTTTGTCTCCAACTCAATGTTCTTGCCAATTGTTGTAACTTCCTTTTGTTGAAAAAACTAATGATAAAAGAAGAGTAAAGGTACATTGATGGTGAAGTGTTTGGAGTATATGGTAGGTAGAAACATCACCTCTTTAGAACAATTATTAAAGACCACCATACTAAGAAATTCCATTTTGCATCAAGACAAACAAATCAGATGTGCCGTTGTTGTCTGGAATAGGTGTTAGGGTTTTATGAATTGGTGGCCAAAGTTATAATGTTTGAAATATGCAACAAGAAGATTAATAACTACTACAAAAAGTTAGGTGAAATATGTTTTGATTCTTGTATTTTCACGCAAAATTTGTTTTCCTTTTTAGTCTAAACTTTAAATCTCCTAAATACTAATATTAAGAAAATTATTGAAATGAGTCATTTGTCAATATGAACTAGGATGTTAAAATATTTCATGTTGACTCATCGCGTAAATGTTATAATATTTTAATATAGTACATGCTGAAAATTCGTATGTCAAAAGAAAACATTAGTAAATATCATTCCAATAATTTTCTTATTTGATTTAAAGTTTAGACTAATAATAAAAATCAATTACGTGTGTGTTACAGTATAATCAATAAAATTTTAATCTTGAGAGAGAAGTTCACACTGTATTCATTTAATATTTTTTTCTTTCTTTCATAGTTAGATAAATTTTACATAGCACTAAGATTTAATATTGTAAGAGGATTATATCATTGCATCAATTCACATAAAAAATAAAAAAAAAAGTGCAAATACAACTTTGGTTTGCCAAAAACTCTATCAACCTTTTGCATTATCTTGGCTACGTATAAGCCTCATAATTTTCCATATAATTTTATGATTTCTCGTTTTACTATGAAAGCATGTTGTTCTTCATATATCTATAAAGTGAATTCGGCTTCTTGAAACTCAAAAGTAAATTCATGATTTATTAACCTTCTCTAGAATTGGAAGCATAATCTATCTTCAAACAAAGTATGTGACATGATAAATTATTAGATCATTCTCTTCCTCACTTTTTTTTTCTGGGTGTATTAAGGTTTAATTTTGTACCCTTAATATCTTCTTCTATCTAATTTTTTTCCTTGCAAAGGAAAAATGTTTTATATACACTTTGAAAGAAAATATGGAAACAAATGATAAATTTGTTAGTTTGTGAAAAGAGAAAAAAAAGGAATAAATGTGTAAGTGTCTATTTACAAACATGTGTTTGTATATCACCGTTAATTAAAAAAAAACTAACTCAAAATGAACGTAAATTTAAAAAAAAAAGTAATAATAACTAATTACTATATGATGTGAAAAAAATTGTAAGTTCATGCAATGCTATAACTATCATAGTAGGATAAAATTGTCTAAATAATAACCCATTATACCGATATACATACATAATAGGACTTAGAAAGTTTTTAAAACAAATATACATAGTTAAGACCCTGATTATAACAACTAATATTAAGGGTGTGTTTGGATTTGGGAGTGAATTTACGAGGATTTGAAGGAGTGGATGTATGAGGACTTGAGATGATGTGTGGGGTTGTTAGGATTGAAGGATGTTATAGTGAACTTGTGAGGAAAATTTATTAAAATTTGTTAGTACCGTCTCGCATAAGAGGTAGCCCGTCCGCATAAAGAAAATATTTTTTTTAAAAATAATAAAATTTCAAAGAATTATAAAAAAACCTATTTCTTCTGCTAAAAAATTAAAATTTATCCTGGTTTCAATTTATTCAATTAAGATAAGAATATAAATTTAAGTATCAGGGTTGTTAGAAGACTTGATTAAAAATAATTGAAGTTTTGTTTTGTATCTATTTTTTCTCTATATGTATGTAAATGTATCATATCAGCGTATCTTATCAAAGTTTTGTTACAAAATATTTTAATGAAAATGACTAATTTTTTAAAGAGTATCTTATTGAAATTTCTTCTTTATATTATTTTTTTATTAACAAATTTTAAATATAAGATTTTACTCACAAGTATATCCACTGTCACTCTTAATATTAACAACTCCTTTAGATAATTAAAATAAAACATTCTTTTTGTTAGTACATTAAACTCAATTTTTTTTAAAATAAAATAAATATCACACTGCAATGAGTAAGTGGGATATGATTTTTTTTTTGTAGAACAAATAAAATAATTATTTTTTATTTATCTGGGCCAGCAGGCCAACCTGCCCTATCCCGTTATTGACCCGCGTCGGCTGCATGTTATGTGATATGGACCTAAGCAAGTCAACGAGCTAGATTAGTGAGCTTGTCTCACACTTTTTGGTAGTGGGTTGCGGGCTAGCCCACATGGCTCACTGTGCATTGACATCCCTGTTTGTGAGTGATATGATAATTGAGAGAAAATTTTGATTTTTTTAAAGGTGGAAAATGTAAGTTTACAAATTTACCTTTATCTCTACAAAATATTTAAATAATGAAATTTAAAATATTTTTGTGTAAATTTGAATTAATTAAAATTTTGTAAATTATTTTTGATACTGTTAAATAATTATTTTCGTAAAATATACAACTTTCTTAACATTATTGAAACATTGAAAGTTGTGGCAAAAATAATGTTATGAACATATACAAATTAGTGTTATATTTAAAAACACGTGATTTATTTATTTTTTAATTATAATTTATTGTAATTAAAAAAATATTTTTAACTGTGTATATTTCTTAGAACATAAAAAAAATTATAACAAAATAATTGTTTCAATTAAAAATAAAATGATAAAATTCATAATAGATGAACAATTATCCATATATGTAAAAGAATGATATTCATACGTAGAAATAAATAATTGAAATATTTTAAATATTAAAAAATATAATAGAAAATAATTTTATATTAAATTTATTATAATTCATGAAAATAAATATTATTATTATATATATTTATTATCATATATAACTATATATATATTTTTATATTATAGTTTTATTTTATTATGATCGTTATTTATAATTATATGTTATTATTAATATTTATAATTAAAATAAATGGAGAATTGATTCATGTTATTTTTTAACACTTAGGAGAATTGATTTTGCATACATATATCATAGAGAATCGATTATGGGAATCAAATGTCACATGAATCGATTTTGCCTATCTATATACATCTTTGAAAGGATTCTACATGACTTTCTCCTATGATATTCCACTTTCTCTTTAGTTCAAAACAAGGAGGTTGAGAGATAAAAACTTCTTCATTGATAAAACCATTTAGGAAAGTGCTTTTACATCCATCTGAAAAAGTTTAAAACCATTCATACATGCAAAAGCAAGCAATAATCTCACAGCTTCTAATCTTGCTACAAGGGAAAATGTTTCATCATAATCAATACCTTCTTCTTGATTATAGCCTTTTGCAACAAGCCTAACTTTATTTCTAGTTATAATTCCATATTCATCAAGTTTGTTTCTAAAGACCCATTTAGTTCCAATAACATTTATATCATCAGATTTAAGCACAAGAATCCAAACATCATGTCTAACAAATTGATTTAACTCATCTTGCATAGTTGTTACCAAGTTTTCATCATTTAAAGCTTCATTTATAAATTTTGGTTCAATTTGTGACACAAAGGCCATATGTTCATAGAGATTATTTAAGGAATGACGAGTAAATACTCTGTTATCTATTTGACCAATTATGTTGTCCAATGATAGATCCCTTGGAGTTCTCCATTCTTTTGGTAAGTCATCCTATCCTATGATTTCAACTGGTTGAATTGCAAATTCATTTGGTTGATTTTCTGAGCAGAACTTTAATTTATGAAATCCAGCTTCTTGATTATCTTCTTTTATAATCTTTCTTGAAGAATCTTGCTTCACATGATCAGTCTCATCAAATATAACATGCACAAATTCTTCAACAATCATTAATATTTTATTATACACCTTATATGCATGACCTTTTAAAGAATAACCAAGAAAAATGTCATAATCTACTTTAGCATCAAGTTTGCCTAGGTTTTCCTTTCCATTGTTCAAAATAAAACACTTGCAGCCAAAAAATTTTATTTGACTAATGTTGGGTTTTCTACATTGTACAAACTCATAAAGGATTTTCTTTAAAATAGGTCTAATGAGTACTATATTCATAACATAACAAGTTGTGCTCACTGCATTAGCCCAAAAATATTTTGGTAGAGAAGACTCACTTAAAATAATTCTTGCAAGCTCTTCAAGAAACCTATTTTTCCTTTCAACAACCCTATTTTATTGGGGAGTTCTAGAAGCAAAAAAATTGGGATGATACCCCATTTTTCACAAAAATAACTGAAATTTTCATTTAGAAATTCCCCACCATGGTCACTTTGAATTGAACAAATATTGCAGTAGTTTTTTGTTTTTGAAAGCAAAATAGGTATCACTCTTGGATTCAAGAAATAAGGTCCATGTGAATATAGAGAAATCATCTACAATGACAAGTGCATAATAATTTTTGCTAATTCTTACCGTTCTTGAAGGACCAAATAAATCCATGTGAAACAGCTTAAGAGGTCTTGAAATTAAAACAACATTTTTCAGTTTGAAAGAATTTTTTTTTCCCTTTTGACATGCTTCACACATATGATCCTATTTAAACTTGATTCTTGGTAGAACATCAATAAAAAATTTTAAAATCAATTTATTCAAATGATGCATGTGAATATGAGCTATTCTTCTATGCAACAACCAAAATTTAGCATTTTTTGTTAAAAGATAATCAAGTTTAATTGTAGAATAAGATATATCAAGTAGATAAACATTGTAAACCTTTTACCAACCAACTTAACATCCTACAAGTTTGGCATACATATCCCACAACAATTTGATTTAAATGTCACCTGATAACCTTTGTCACACAATTGGTGTATGCTTAGAAGATTGTATTTCAGTCCTTCCACATACAATACCTCTTTTACAAGAAACATATTCAGATAACCTATTGTGTCTTTGCCAAGGATCCTCCCTCGGTTATTGTCACCATATGTAACAAATCCTTCATGCTTGAAGTGCAGATCCACAAATTTCTTCTTGTCCCCAGTCATGTGCTTTGAGCACCCACTGTCCAAATACCGTAAATGTTGTTTGGCTGTCAAAGGTTCCTACAAAACAATTTGTGGAACAAGATTTGGTCCCCTTATTAATTTAGGTCCAGTGCTCTTAATTAAACTCTTAGGCATCCACTTAACAAGACCCTTTGGCAAATCATACTTTCTAATTCTGCAAAATCTTGCAGTATGGCCTATGTTTAAACAGTAGAAATAGGTTACAACAGGTTTATACACTGGTTTCTTATTTTCAAAAAAGCTTATAAAAGATTTGTTTTTGGTGCTTGGATTATAGCCTACACTAGCTTTTCAAAAAACACAATTTTGAGAGCCAAGAACTACTTCCCGGTTTGGCTACCCTCTTGAGAATTTGTCCAAGGTTATTACAAGATAATGGACCTTCTTTTGGAGAGAGTGACCGTTTTCGCAATTCTTTAAGTCAACACATTTACAAGAAGAGTTTTTATAAATGATTTATAGATTTTCAAAATCAGTTTTGGTGTTGTTTAACTCTTCTTTTAAAGACTTGATTTTATTTTCCAACGAGTTGTTTAAACCTTTCAACCGATTGTCTAACAGAGCCAACCTGTTAGCTTCTTCATGTGTTTCTTTAAAAGCATTAAGCAAATTGACTATAATTTTCAAAATTTTCAGAGGAGTTAGAGCTTACATTACTCGTACCAGAAGCATCTTTAGCCATCAAGCACAAATTTTCCTCCTCATCATGAGCTTGAGGAAGAGTCATCATTGTCTTGCCATGCAATGTATGCTTTTCTAGCTTTCCCACTTTTCTCCTGTTTTCTGTCAAAAGTTTTTTCTTTGCTAACAACATTTGGACATTCAATTTTGATATGTCCTTGCTTTCCATGACCAACAGATAGAACAGATATCAGAGTGAGAAAGAGAGAGATTGCACAAAATATTTATATTTGTTCACGTTTACACCAAGAGCTACATCCAGTCCTCAGCAAATCACTGAGAATTCACTAAACCAAATACTACGGTTTACACAAGAAACAATCAAGAATGTTGATCTTGAACCCTACAAAAACACACACATATGCACACACTCTTAACCACACAACAAAATTCAAAAACTCTATTTGAATCTACTTTACTACAAAATATAGTGAAAGAATAAGGTTTGAATACACTTGGATTGTTACAAATGAAGCACAATAGAAATGCAAACCCAGAAACCTTCTTTACAACTCAAGAATGATCCAAGAAGCAAACTCAATCTCTAAGAATGATTTTAAAACTTTCTATTTTTCTCTCTTATGAAATTTGTTGTTTGAAATTATTAGATTACATCCTTCTATAAGGTAATAATGATTAAAAAAAAAGTTTGATCAGATTTGTTAATAAACAAAATTATGTTAATTGATTTTGGAAATAATTGACTGTTTTCTTTTAACAGTGAAATCAACAGATTTTGAACCGACTCTTTTGTCAAAATAACTAGTTGATTTCACTTAACAGAAAAGACAAAATAGAAAACAAATCATTTTTAAAACCTTAAAAACACCAAGTTTTTTCAACTGGTTGATACGATAAATCAATTTGTTAAAAATACTTACTATAGTCAACAAACTTGAATAGAAATAATTTCAACTTATTAAAACAAAAATTAACTGATTAAAAAATTCACGGATTTAGAAAACAAAACATTTCAAGGAGATTATTTTTCAAGTAACTTGGATCATAATATAATGCAAAGTTTTACAACAAAGTTTATCTAACCAAACACACACACACAACTTCAAGTCTTCAAGACAGATTGAATTCATCAAGGCATGACAAATTGGATTCATCAAAGCTTCTTGATCAACACAAGGAAGTCTCGACCAGGCGAACCCTAACCACCAGGACCCTAGTTCACACGCTTCGTGGATCGCCAAAGAAAGACTAATCCAAATGGCCCTTGGAAGGCTTCTCCTACTCTTTCTCCTATTTCTTTTTCTTTGGGTTTGCTGGGGATTTAAACTCTTGGTCGCTAGGATAAATGTCACCAGAACCACAGCCTCGGCCTCCACGACAACTTTTCCTTTATCTTGCTCGACGGCCTTCGCTTGCCGCCACAACCCCAGCTCCTTGAAATAGTTCTTATTGCCATCAGGACTCAAGCCAGCCATAATGCCTGCATTGAAAACAAGTCAACAAACATCAAACTTTAAAGCAACACATTAAGAAGGGAAGGAACATACCATCAACATCAATAAACTTGTGGGGGACAAGTATGCTTGGAGAAGAGGTCGAGTAGGGATCTTGTGAGGTAGCCTATCCAATACCAACAACACCTCCAAGTCACCCCGATCATCAATGACCTCGGCCACATATGAAATCATTCTGGGTTCTTGGTCCAGAAAAACATAAATCGATGAGTCTGGTCATCATAAATGTACAAGTGACTTGCCTTTCCAACCACAAATTCTTATAAGAGGTAGTGAACTGAGTCAAGAGACCGACTCTTGACTGCCCTATCAACGACAACCACATCACTCAATCCCCAGGCTTGGTACTATAAAAATGCAAAAAAGATCTCGGTTTCAACCTCAAACTTAATGCCTCGCAAAGCAGCCAAAGGATTGCATCGACGCCCAACTATTAGGATGTAGGTGAGTAGGCGTACATTCAATACACGCAAAACCCCCATTATGAACTCATCTAGCGGAAACCGGACATGAACGTTCGTTATTAGACATGAATAAAAATAAAATAAGTCCTTGGGCAAATCTTCTCGCACAAGGCAGATAACGTCCGAGGTCTTGCACTTATTCAACAAGGATACAGTACCATTCAAGACGTTGTCAACAAGAATATCTACACTGGCGATGAAAGACTCAAGCATGGAAGTATGTTGATACTTCACGAAGAACTCCTGAACTCGACTATCCACTCATTCATAAGACTCACGAGAATTATCATCTAACCCTTCAGTTGAAACAGGGGACTCGAAAGTCGGAGACCCAGGTGTAACAACGATTGCACTAATATATATACAACTAACCTGAGATGACATAGTAGTGTTCCCATAGTCACTAGAGCTAGAACTTATATCTACAAAGAAATCCATCACTCCCTTATTGGTAACCCCCGACCCAGACAAAAACGAACTACCGGAAGGAGAATACATGGTTACCTCTAGTAAAAAGACTCTTCGACCAGCAAACTCTCAAACATAATATAAGGAATTCAAATAAAATGTGGGGAACCCACACAACACCTTATTTATAAGCACAACCACAGAAAAAGATAAATCATCACGATTACTTTGAACTGTCAAATCATGTTGCCATCAACGGTGAAGATCGTGAGACCCTTCACATTCTCTGACATCGATCATGACCAATAGGGATAGGGGTGGCAATGCGGGCCGGCCCGTCTCACATAGGCCCGCCCTGCATTTGGTCGGCAAAAAGTGGGTCGGATTGGGCTGCCCTGCATAGAATCTGCGAGTTGATTTTTCTAACCCGCCCCGCATAAGGGTTGGTCCGCAGGTCTGCAGACTAGCTCGCATAAGAAATATTTTTTTAAAAAAATAATTTTTTAAATAAAAATTTTTGAATTTTTTTATTTAAATGCATTAGATAAATGGTCTCATAATATTATTTTCACGAGACATGCGTAGTAAGATGTTTTTAAAAATTCCAGAATGTGAGATATGAGGTTACATAAAGAAAATATGGGGGTGCAGAAAAAAAATATATACATTTTAAAGTTATGCAGGTTATGCAGGTCAATCCGTCCCGCCCCGCACTTTGCTCACGCGGGTTGTGAATTATGCGGGATGGACCTAAGTGGGTCAGCAGATTGAAATAAACAACCTGTCCCGCGTTTTTTTCAGCAGGCCACCGACTGGCCCGTCCCACTTTGCCACCCCTAAATAGGGATCGCATTCTAGGCCCTAAGGAAGTCATGCCCCCTCGCGCCATGGGAGGAAGTACCTAGCACAACCCGGATACTCAGTTAGTCAACTATCCATGTAGGAACCCGAACGATAACACCCCAAGGCAAACAAAGGTTAAATCCTTCCGCAACCTAGACTCTCCACCACGCTCGAGTAAGGGGGGCAAGTGTTTTGCCGAATGAACATATATGAAACACTCCAGTACCTAACACAATCCAGATACTCGACTACTCGACGATCCATGTTGGCACCTGAATGATAACACCTTGAGACAAACAAAGGTTAACTCCTTCCGCAACCTAGACTCTCCTCCAAGCTTGAGTCTAGGAAGGCAAGTGACCTGCCGAGTGACCAAATGCTAACTTAGCATAAGCTACCATGTTCTCGGACATCCGGAAGGCTGACATGTCGAAGTTCATCCACTCAAACAAACTAATCAAGGTCATTACGTGGTAATCACCTCCAAATCATAATTAAGCAACACTAGGTAACAAAATTTGTATCCCATAACTATCTTTTAGTGAGACTCCAAAAGTAACTTGAACATCAAAGTGTGTCAAAGTGTAATTGTAGATACCTTGTGAGTGAGTAGACCGAGAAGATTAAGGACTGATCTGTGATGGAAGCACATTTAATATAGAAAAGATTTATCTATTGGATTTTTAGCTATGTTATTTGAATGAGATACCCTATACAAGGACAACAAATTTTGTGATGTGGTGGAGAACCAATTTGTGTCCCAAAAACATGATGGTGACAGGGTGTCTACAAAGTAAAAATGTTACCAACTTCTTTTGCTTTTTCTCTCTCTTTTATTTGTGGAAGAATCTTGGGGATCAATCACCGCTATTCATCCTTTCAAATTAACTTCTGCTTTTGGTAAAAACAAAAATTAGCATGTTTTTTATTCAAATAATACAACTTTAAAATCTTTTTACTACAAAAATTTGGAAGGAAAAGGAAAAGGATTAATAAAAAGGAAGAAAGAGAAATATGGTGCATGAAACCTCTAGAAAGATTTAATTTGAAAAAATAGAAGAAATATAGAAGACTGGAATTAGAAAGAAAGAAAATCTGTAAACCATCATTATTTTCTCTAGAAAAACGATTGTTTTTGGTGGTTTTAAACTAAACAGAATTCTCAATCAGATATTTTTATTTTTGTTAATCAGTGTAAAATAAATTGTCCCACTCACATTTGTTTTACCATTGCAATGATATTTTTCACCTATTTTCTTTGTCTTTTAAATAGTATTTTTTTTACAAACGCACTCTTAATCTATTAATTTATTATCCAACAAAATATATAACAGATATTATGTATTTCACCATTGATAGAATTTTATTGGATTATGATGGGTAAAAGTTTTGGAGTAAATTTTTCGAAAGTAAAAATACCCACAGATGACAAATTTATTGTAGAGAATAATTTAAAATTGCTTACTTTGGACAAATATAGGAGATGATTATAAATATATGACTTATGAATAAAAAAAATATTTTAATAAAACTAGACAATTATTTATGTAAGTAATTATCTTCTGTTTCAATCAATTTACATATATACTATCCATATTGAAATAATGGATGTGTTTACTTAAATGTTTTAGAAAAATAATTTATTTAGCAGAAAAAAATATCTATTATATTTTGTTTGTTTTGACTAAAAAAATTAGAAATATTTTATTTTGATAAATTAGTTGTAGTAGTTTATCAAAACAAGCCCCAAATGTAAGCAAACTTATAGAATATTTTTATTTATAAGTATTTTTTATGCGAAAATTGGGTAGAAAATCACAGAAAAGAAAGACTATTGAAACTTTACAAAATGAATAGTTTTGAATATATTTTTGTGGTACCCACCAAATAAGTCCAATTGAAACCTCCAAATATCACACTCATTGAATAGACATATACATATTGGTGGCTCTAATTCATTGCCTTTATCGAACTACTCTTCATATGCTTAACCATCACATAATTGCCTTCTTACATTAGAAATAATATTTCATAATAATAATAATAATGTAATTTTTTAATCTAAACCTATTCTAGTTTCTTGAATAATTTTACAGATCAATGAAGGTTAAAGCAGAGTAAAGAATAATATCAGGTATACTCCAAAAAAAAAAAAAAATCAAAGAGAGTGAGAGCAACTTGTTTCAAGCTATTACATTAATGTGAAAATTTAAGTTTTATAAAATAAAAAATTAATAATTAAAGATGTGTGATTTTGTAAATTAACATTCAGTCTTTATTTAATTAAATAAGAAAAATAGTATGTGATATTATTTTATATGAATAATAAAACAACAACAAAAAAAAAAACCAGTTGACAGCCCACACGGGCACACCCACGCTCATGGGCTCCACCTCCCAATCCCTGTCAAAAAAGAGAGAACCCTGCCACCGGCAAAACCAGGTTACCTATAAATTCTCAACCTTTTTTTGTAGAAAAAAAACAGCATCTACCTGTCACTTCACTCGTGTTTCCTCTCTCTCTCTCTCTCTCTCTACAACACCCTGAGCAGGGAGATAGTGGAACACTCAATCTACTGAATCAGCCATGGCTACCTTCTCCAAGGAACGCGACAACTTTGTATATGCTGCCAAGTTAGCTGAACAAGCTGAACGATATGATGGTGCTTTCTCTCTCTTAATTTTTACTGTGAAGTGAACACTTGTTCGTGTTCCTTCATTTTAGCTGCATTCCACTTTCAATCACGTTTCCAGCGTCTTCTGCAGTTACTCATTTTCTCTTTGTCCCAATAACTGCATTTGGTCCGATAAAGTTTCAATTTTTTCCATAAATGTCCACTGCTTCTTCCACTTCTGCGTGTAAGTCTCAATTATTAGGAAAGAAAAGAATGAAAATTTGGAGTTTTAGAAGTGTATTGGGGTGTATTTATTGTTCAATTTTATAATAGTTGCTCTTAGAGTCATACATAAATAACTTGATTTCTGAATAGAATTTAACTTGTGTTTATTTTTAAAATAACATGATTCTGAGTGAGGAGAGTGTGAAATTAACCTCTATATTTATTTGTTGTGTGTTTTGGAATTTGATTCCTGAGTTTTGAGTGAAGTATGATAACATTTTTAAAGGCATAGCTTCCATGATTTAAGTGGATGAGAGTTGAAAATTAAACTCAATGTTTATTTATTATTGTTTTGGAATTTGATTCAAGAGTGTTGAGTGATGGAGTGGTGTGGTGTGCAGAAATGGTGGATGCGATGAAGAAGGTGGCGAAGTTGGACGTCGAGCTGAGTGTGGAAGAGAGGAACTTGTTCTCTGTTGGATACAAAAATGTGGTGGGGTCACGGAGAGCTTCATGGAGGATCTTGTCATCGATAGAGCAGAAAGAGGAGTCAAAAGGGAATGAGTTGAATGTTAGGCGCATCAGGGATTATAGGCACAAGGTGGAGTTGGAGCTGTCTAACATTTGCAGTGACATTATGATAATTTTAGATGAGCATCTTATTCCATCCACTAATATTGCGGAGTCCACAGTGTTTTATTATAAGATGTATGCTTTGTGGTCTTCTTCTTTGTGGGTTCTTAAGTGTTTTTGCTTATGATGTCAGATGTGCAAGGTTTTTTCGGTCTATTAAGCCATTCTTTTGAGTTTTAAATTGGATGCAGGAAAGGAGACTATTACCGGTATTTGGCAGAATTCAAAGCTGGTAACGAAAAGAAAGAGGTAGCAGATCAGTCACTTAAAGCATATCAGGTATTTGCTGGAGGTAACAAGGATTACCTCTGTAAATGAGTTTGCCTTATATATATATATATATATATATATATATATATATATATATATATATATATATATATATATATATATATATATATATATATATATATATATATATATTATGTGTATGACAGACTGCAACTGCTGACAAGGTTGGGGTGAACCTTGCTACATGCTGCTTTCAATGTTAGCAGAAAATGTAGATGAGATTTATTATTTGAGAGACAACATCGGCTACGAATATAACAGAATAATTGTCATCCTTTCATAACTTTGTGTTGGTAGGTTAGGTAAAGATGTTTTCACTTTTCGTCTAAACATTAAATGCTATTACTTAGGAATAACTTTTTCCCATGAGTTTATCTGAATATCTTTGTTCCGTAAATTTAGGTCTTATGTTAATAAATTGTTTCATGAGTTTGTCCGTTTCTGTTTTTTACATTACTAGATTACTATATTACAAGTTATGTTGAACCATTTATAAATGCTCGTTTCTTGCCTCTCTGGGGAATTTCATTGGGTTTTATGCTAATTATTTTGGGTGATTTATATATATTTATATGCTTTATGAGTGCAAGGTTTGCTAAACAAGTACTTCTATGCTCTATGAAGTGCAACATCTTTCCTTGGATGCTTAACAATCTTGTGCTTCCATGTAGTTAGAAGAGTCTTTGTAGTAACTTAGTCATTTGTTAATCTATTATGATTTTCTGAATCCTTTGAATGGGGATCCGACATACTATAGAAGGTTGTGCAATGAGTCTTCTTTCTTATATATTGTCTTGTTCTTCAAGTCTATTCTTACTCAATGTGTGACCAAACTTCATACTTGGAATCCTAACTGTCTTGTATCTTGAAATAGGAATAAGCATAATATGACAAACAGGGATTGACAGTCTCAAAAAATTGAGCTCCAATGTTACATTACTGATAAAGTTCATGAACAGAGTTAGGATGGAAAACTACATCTATTTGAGAGGATTTGTGAATGGTAGAGCAGTAATGTATAGGTCAATATCCCTTTCCATCGGGTGACAATCCCCCTGCCAAAATTTAATATTTTTTATCCTAGTAACCATTTTACCTTGTTCAATTTGGTTAATATGTGGGTAGAGTTGAGTAAGTATACATTGTTGCTGGTGCACTTCTAAAGTTTTAGTATACACAGTTGCCTACTGCTTAACTTGCTTATATTCAGTGCACACTATAAAATATATGTTCATTATTTGAGGACTGGAGGTTAGAAGTTTTAAACTGTTTCAGCCTTTTAGGGCTGTATTGATTGGAAACTTGTGTAAGCTCCATTCATCAAGCTTCCTGTGGTAGGAAAAGCTGTTCTAAGGTTTATTTGTCTGTAACGTTCTCAAGGGATTATTATTCATCCTTGAAATTTAGTTGGTTAAAATCCTGATGTAATTTGAATTAAATTAAGGGTGGATAAAATACAGATAGACCCTTACTTGTATAGTTTTACAAGCTCAATTTAGAGCCTTATTCTGTGGCATGGTGAGAATTATGATCTCAGTTTCATGGCAAATGGGAGCATGATTAGAGGGATACCATAGATGGCTCAGTTCTGTATTGTCACCTTTTGTTTTCTGATTAAGGATTTGCTTTTCTTGCTTTTTAAGTATGGAGAGGAGATTGCTTATGACCAATAATATGTCATCAGAGTTTGCAGCGGTTTGTCATGTTATGCTGCTTTCCTACTGTTTCATTTGCTGTTATTCAATGTTTTTGTATTTTTGTTATGTGTGCCATCGAGAAAACCTTAAATTTCCAGCTTAGACTAAAACTGTTGAGTCATGATTATTTACAGACAGCTGCTACCACTGCTGAGAGTGAATTACAACCTACACATCCTATTCGTTTGGGTCTGGCTCTAAATTTCTCTGTGTTTTATTATGAGATAATGAATTCACCTGAAAGGTATGCAGAAATAGTTGTGCTAATTACACAAAGGGCAGGGCCATATCCTTACTTTTTTGAACTTATTGGCAGGGCCTGCCATCTTGCTAAGCAAGCCTTTGATGATGCTGTCTCAGAGCTAGATACCCTGAATGAGGAATCTTACAAGGATGGCACCTTGATCTTGCAGCTGTTGAGGGATAACCTTACCTTATGGACTTCTGACATCCCCGAAGAGGGTGGTAAGATATAGAGATCACATAATGCAATTTCTATTTCTTTAAGATTCATAGGATCTTACCAACGATAGCTGATCTATTATTGACTTTTATGCCTATTCCTCCACATGTGAACATCTTTCCTTCAGTTTTCATCATTTCTCTTTTCCCAAGATTCAGTCCTTCCTTATGTGTAGTTGTTGGATCAAATAAAAGGAAATTGACCAACCCAAATATCTTAGTTTCTACTTAAAGTTCCAATAGGATCCTGCTTCTTTAAAGTGAACTACTCATCTTGTAAGGTAAAATAAGTTGGTGTTTGATAAAAAGATTAACTGTTGATTGATGTTACATGCACACGAATAAAAAATAATGGATATGATTTTTTTTTTTTTGTTAACAAATTGTTAATATGTTAGATTTTGTTAACGGGGTGATTCGTTCCTCGACCTATCTTTTTACCACAAAGTCAACCTTATATCTCTAAATCATGATTTTGATATTCATGTTAATGACTAAGGTTAGTTACTTTATCTTTACTCACTTTAGAGGAGCTAAATTCAGTTCCAATGTCAATTCTTTCTTGTTGTTGACGGTAGCTTAAACTTTTGAGTTTGGTTTAACTTAATATGCATGTAAATGTTCTTTGGCTTAACTGATTAAGGATCTAATTTTCCATTTCAGAGGACCAAAAAATGGATGATACAGCAAGGAATGGTCAAGGAGAAGATGAGTTAGGCCGCTAACCCTTCAGTTATCATAACTATAAGATTTGATGCATTAATTTTTCTTAAAAGCATATTTTCTCCTCTGTAGTGATTTGAATGGTGCAGTGCACCTCGTTTACATTGAGTCATTTTTATTTTAGAGTGACTATTTGAATCATCTGCTTCATTTTTATGCTATTATTGTTGGGTAGTTTTGTTCATGTGTCTGTGACAAAAACATCATTGGTTTGCAATGGATAACTGCACTATTTGTGTGTATTATGGTTAATATGGGCCCACCCTAATATTGAACTATATCAAACTGATCAAGGCAATATCATAAAACTTGGATTGGATTGTCCAGTAATCAAAATCAGATTATTAGTTGATCTGATTATTGAATTACTAATGCAGATAACTCAGTGCTTTGTAAGAAATGAGATCTCAAACTCATCAGAATAGCTGAGTTTCCCAAGTTTGGATTTGTCAGAGGCCCTTGACACAGACATTCAAGTTGTATGTTAGGACATCGGATAAATTACTTTATGTGATATTTAGTTCTCAAAGTTTTCTAACTCAATGAACTAATTTATTGGGTTGACATCTCTTTTTGTATTTAAATCTTAATTAGTGGTATTTTCATTGAGAGTTTGACTATAATTAAGGTCTAAAAAAGTTATTAAAGGGGGCAAGAAGAGTCCCTCACATGTTGCCTACCCACACCACTTGAAAATCAACTTTGGCACTCAATCTTGCTTCTTCAAATTTTCTGTTTTCTATTTAAACCCTCTGGTTCCTTGTTTTCATTAGTTTGACGGAATAAGATTGTTTTTCGTTTTCTCTTGTATTTGTTCTTTCTCTCTACCCTCTACAACCAATCTTACAATGACTGCCACTTAATGATCTAATCTTTCTTTTCATGACCCCAATACTATCAAATAAGTCAAAAATACCTTTTCACACAAAATCCCCTAATCTTGAGTAAGTAGAAGTAATGAGACTTATATAAATTAACAAAATATCTATCAGCACATAATTCCTAATCTTAAGCATAAGTGATGAATGAGTACAATCACATAGGTCGACAAAATACCTAGGAGAACATATATTAATAACATAATTCAAGGGCTATAGTGATTTTATTTTGTGATGAAGAATCATGGTATTTAAGGTGGTTGAAAGGGATTTCCTAGAAGAAAACTTATCAACACCTAAAATTGTGGAGACTTTAATAAATTAGTAGTAGGGAAAAGGATATCATCTGTGCATGGGACACATTTCCAATATTTTACAAGTGTTGGATTGTGATGGGATTTGAAAGGTTTCTATTTAATCGATGTGATTGAGTTAACTAACTTCTTAATTACCCTACACAACCACCCTTATAATGAGTTAGAATAGGTATCAAGAGTAAATTTTGAAATGATAGTCCAAATAGGCTTATTATTGGGGTCATATTTCGATTATTCAAATGTACCTAAATGTGTGATGTGAATTAAAGATTGTAATTTGAAACTTTATAACTTTATAATATTTGTATTTTACCCTTTTTCTTTGCAAAACGTTATTCACTTTAGTCATTTTAGACACAAAATGACAATGAAAAATGAAAAAAAAAAAAAAAAAACTTCTTTTAAGTTAATAACTAAAATTAGAGTTTTATAAGGTAAAAATTAATGTTATAATTCATAAATAAAATAACTTTATGTTTTGATGAGGAATTTTTTAAGTATTTTTTTAGAGAATTTAAAATGTTGGGTGAAATATGTTATTAGATAAGAAATTAGAATTATATATTTTTTTTAAATAACTTTGATTATTTAAAATTGAAAATTTTTTAATTTTATAAAAAAAATAAAAGTTTGAAAATTTTCACATTTCTTCTAGAGCGTTTACAATACAAATGTTATATCACAAGGATTTTATTCTAGGGTTTAAACATGCTCTTCTATCTCGCGTTAGTTTTAATTAGTTATATTAGAATGCACTTTTTATAAAAAAAAATTCTATTTCAATTTTTTCAATATATACAAAAGTTAGTTTTGTAGTTTACTATTAAGACCCAAAAGAAACTTGAAAATATAATATTTTATCGTCAAGATTCAGAATCATATTAAGTTTTTTTTTTTTTTTAATTTTAGACCCTTCTTAAGACTTATCTTTATATTGTCAAATATTTAAAAAATAGCCAATGTTTTTTTCATAAAGTTTAATCTTCAAATTTCAATTTTTAACTATATATTTAAAAATTTACATTTTTTTGAAAATAAATTTCTCTATACAAATTAAAAACTTTATATTTAAAAAAAAATTGATTATATAGACGAAATACTTAATTGATTAGAATAAAAAAGATATGGTGTGCTGTGTCCAATAGCAAGTCCCTTTTATCAGTTGTGGCCTGCGTTGCAAAGAAACAGGGCAGTTTCTTCCTGCACCCCTACATTTTTCTTCCTGCACCCCCACAGTGTGATGAAAAGACAAAAATATCTCTCATCTCGGATTGGTGAATCCGGAAATCTTCCAGATTGGTGAATCCAGAAATCTTCCAGATTGGTGAATCCGGTAATTTTCTGGATTCATCAATCTGTAATAGAAATTAGACTTCTAGATTCAGCAATCCGGAAATCAACAATTTTTCTTCGAAATATTCACTTCCGGATTGATGAATCCGTAGCACACTCCCGGATCCTGAAATCTAGTAACCTAAAAATTTCTAATTTTTTCAAATAAAAGGTGAAGGTCAATTTGGGGATTTACAAAATTGTGGGGGTGCAGGAAGAAAAATGTAGGGGTGCAGGAAGAAGAAGCCAAGAAACAGAAGGAGAAAATGTTTAGTTCATATTTTTCCATACGTGTTGGAGAGAGCCAAGGCCATCAAACTTGGTCACCCCATGACTTTCTCAAGACTCTTGCAAATGATGCAGAACTTAATGAGGGAAATAGTAAATGATTTGGACAAGTTTGTGAAAGGGAAAGAGTTCTAAAAAAGAACATGGAATAGTGAATTGATGTTACTTTCTGCTTTTGAGCAATTGGCCTTCAATTATCTTGGGATTTCTCAGCACAAACTCTTTGACCAGAGAAAAAACAAATTAAGAGATAAATTATCAGTAAATAATGGACATGTTTTTCAAGTAAAAGTTCCAATTTAGTTTATTTAACTTGAAACAAGTAATGTATATTTGTGAAGCAGCTATTTGTTTGAAAGGAAAAAGAGATGTAACAGAAGTTTAGCAGGAATTTTCCAATAGAAGGGATGTGACAGGCAATTTAGTACCAAACTCCAAATATCATTTATTTGATAAATAATTTGTTTGCAGACAACACATATATGATGGATAATGGTTAACTAAAATTGATACAAGACAAACTGATCCAACAACATCACATGATATTTTTTGTTTTTCTCTTCACTTAATCATCAAGTTTGTCGAGTCCTAGTTCCTGAACAACGGCAAAGCATTGTGAATCAGTTGTCTGTGTCATGAACCCAAGGGGATTGACATAGCGTGTCATAGAAGCGGCACCCATGTTTTTGGTGAGGATGATCCTGTCGGACTTGTTTGGCATTGCCTCTTTACATTGTCCCTCATTTGGTGGGTCTGCAACCACCACACAAATCTCTTCCTCGTGATCACCACGGACAGGGATGCTGTACATGCCATTTGCATCAGTTGTGCTATTCTTCATATATGACACTGTATCATTCTCTTCCTTGATGCATTTCAAAGTCACATTCACACCTACAAACACATGTTCAAACATTTGTTATTCTTCTTCACCTGCTGCACCTTCCTTTTTCTTAATATAATGAAACACATTCTCAGTATTAGTCTCAGGTGTTGAAACTGATTATAGATACTTATCGTAAACCCTAGTTTCTGAATCTTATGAAAATCTCTTACCAAGTAAAACTTGAATGAAGTTATGATATTTATAGTTCATGCATGCACATTTAAACCTAGTTACTACTCCAAGTAAAACTTGATCATCATCAATTGTAACACATAAATGACAATGTAGGTTAGCACTAGAAGAATTTATTGATATAGAAACGAAAAATTATCGACAGATTTGCATAGGAAATGTGATCGTGATTAAGGAAATTTACCTGACAAGGCAAAGCTGAGTCTGGACTCAAAGGCAAATTGGCAAGGATCACAATAAATTTTGCCTTCAACGAAGAATTTTTCAGGTGATTTACGAGCCAAGGCAGAAGAGAAGCACACCATTGAAACAAAGAGGGCAACAACAGCAAATGACCTTGCCATGGTGATTAATGTATTAGTGATTTTATTGGTTATTGATGTTGCTCCCCTTGTGATGAGAGAATAAGGGTGCTGTGGAATCCTTTTATACCCCATGCATGAGGTTCTCTTACTTTTTTTGTGTGGTCACTACGTCGTTCCACTATATTTAGAAGTTGAAAACTTTCTCAAAATTAGTTTTTTCTTCATATTTGCTAACCAATTTTGAGATAATTTGAACCTGTTTCTTAATTTTAGCGAACAAACATTTTATTATGAGTTCATATGTTGACAACCAAGAATAAATTATTTTAGATTATAACTGTTAAGAGTAGATGAAAAAATAATATTTTACTAAAATGTAGATTTATATAACGAGATGGACAAATTTTGAAAAATTATAAAGTGGTGGCTTTGACTATAATATCATTAAAGTAACATTTTTCTTTTATTATTTAAAAAATTAAATATCTTGGATGAAATCATAACTATTTTAAAATTATGTTGATGAAAAATAATCACAACAGAAGTTAGCAAAAGCTTTTATAAATGAATCTCAAACACTTCTCATAATTTTTCTTCCTCCATGCAACTAAGCTAACCAACACCCTGTAGTGATTAATCAATTGCATTGTGATGTTGAATTATTTAAAATAGACAAGTTAAAAAGGTTTAATTATAAATTTTTAACACTCAAATTTGAAGCTTCTTTTTGTCGGGTGAAATTATTTTAAAATACTCTGTTTTAATAAATTTGTTTTAGAATGATTTTTGCACTAGAGATGACAACCAGTGAGAGCAACTATACGTGTCCTGTCTAAAAAAAACAATATATTATAGCTGACAATATTCATGTAGGAATTTGTGTCATTTAAAATAAGTTTTAAAATATCTAAAATAAATATTAGTTATTTTAATATTAATATTATAGACTAAAAATAATGATTAAAAATTTAGAGAACGGAAATTTAAAGAAGCATATTTTATAAAAGAGCTAAAATCAAAATGTATGCATTTTATACAAATTTTATAAAAGAATATTTTTAAATTTTATGATAATGGAAACACAATTTTTTTTATTAGAAATCAAAATCAAAATTCACTGATTTTATAAGTACTAAAAATATAATTAAACCTTAATTTATTATCACTAAAATATTTAAAAATATGATGTTAAAATATAAATATTAATATACTCTCATTTGGGATAAGGAAACATTTCCCTAATTATCTTACATTATAACGCCCCCAATATAGTGTATTAAGAATTTTAATATATATTGCAATCTTATTTGACAAAATCTACATTTTCTATTTTTCGCTCCAGAAAATGATTTTTTATCGTTATTTAATCTTTAATAAATGTTAACTATATGTAGAGTCTGTTTAAAGAAATTTATTAAAAAATAATAAATAGATAATTAATTATCTTCAAGAAATAATCAATTATATGAAAGATCTTTAAATATTATTTATATAGAATCCATTATTATTTGATATAGTTGATTAATTTGCTTTTGATAGATTTTTAGATTCTAGAATAACATAATTGATTATTATAATTAATTAATTCTTTTTTCTTTTAAGAATAAGTATAAGGGTGTTTCCATAAATCAAATATAACATAAATATTGCATAATTCATATTTTGCTAAAGATTTTCTTTTTCTTAACACTTTTTGTGCTTATGATTAAATTAGAGTTATTAGAACAAATTGTATTTTTAAGTTTTTATGGAAAAAAATTCTCTTCATATTTTATATTCGTGATTATGTTGTATATTGTTTGTGGTAAAATGTATGTAATTATATTGAATTTTCAACAAAATATATTGACTAGATATACATATAAATTTGGAAAAGAAAATTATTTATGTCTTTAATCCTGTCCTTTATCTTCCTAATATTTTTCTAATACGTTAACAAAATTTCATTTCAAAATGATATAAAGTTATTCAAGAAATATTTTTCTAAAATATTTTTTTTTCTAAGAATCCTTTTTACTCATTTTACCCTTTACTTATTGTTCAAAATCATAGCATTATAAACAATCAAATTTTTTAAGACATACTAATTTTAATATGAATCAATTTTAAAAGTATTTAAAATTTAAGAGTTAAAGGGATGATGGTTAGTGGAACAAATTTGTCATTTTCTTGTAAAACAAGGATTCATCTTTGAAACCTTGTCGATTCTCGAAGACGACACTAATATTTTGACCTTATTAAGATAACATTGTTATGATTAATCGATGTATTTGAGGTATTGTCCGTTTTGGAGTTTGAAGTTCCATCATGTTTTTGTCCTCAAAAGACGTTTCGAATGGTTAAAGGAGAAGGTGTATTTAAATTTTCCTTGACCTTGACTTCTAAGCGATATGGAACTATTAGGCGTACCAGGCCCCCAATTAAGGGCTAAAGGAACAAGGGTTCGTTTTTTGAACCTCGTCGATCCCCACTAACGATGCCAATGTTCTGATCTCAAGTTCGTTGAGATGACATCACAATGGTCAAGCACCACATCCAAATTTTTTCCCCTTAGACTTGTTTGTTCTGGTACGTCCAATAGTCTTATATCACTTAGGAATCGAGGCTAAGGGCATTTTAAATACACCTGCCTCCCTTAACCCTCAGATGTGCCTTTTCAGGAAAAAACCATAACGGAGCTCCGAGCTCCAAAACGGACAATACCTTAGATGCAGTGATTGACCATAATGATAACTCTTTTTACAGCAAGTGTACTGAGTCAGAAGTAATAATTTGTCCTAAAAGAAGGATATCGAACTCAAACGGAACAGTTATTTGAAATCCTAATAGTAACATTCACTAAGTATAAAAATATGTACAATAATTTGATTTGATATTGACAATAGTTTGCATGAAAATTAAATAAAATCAAAGTAAAGAGTTGTTGATTCAATTCAGAAAATTGGGATTGGGGTTCATCCTTCGTACTCTTTTGTATTGAAATGTGTATCGACCAGTCCTCAGACACCGAGAATAGCCAGTAAGGGGTGAGCCACGTCAGCTGGGTCTCATAGGGTGGGCCAAAGCCACGTGGGATGGACCCCACAAGTGGTAAGGTCTAGTAGGGTGATTAGTCATCAGTATGTCCCCACAGAAAAGGGTGGTTAGTCATCAGCGTAATGATCACCAGAATGGATTGATATGTCATCGACACTCAGCGGGGTGATGAGTCCTCGGCAACAGAGTGTGACGAGGTGACACCGGTCTTGGGTGTTTGAACAACAAAGTTAGAACATTCAGTGTAGGTCCAGAAAGGAGACCAGTTACCAGTTAAATACCCAGAGGTAAGGAGAGGCCTGAATCACGAAGAGCTTATGCGTGTGGCAGGGAAAGCACGGTTAGGTGTAGAGTCCCGAGGGGTCGAGTACTCATCAGAACTAGGGTTTCCCAGTAAAGCTACATGCATGGCACGTGAACAGTGAAGGCACTCCTAGAATAGGTGGCTCCAGAGACTAGGTGCACGAGGAGGCACCCAGGTGGTCACCCTGTTAGAGTTTGCACTCTAGATAAGGAAACCTTATGTGCTAGATTATCCTAAGACTAGGTGATAGCGGCGCAAGGGCATTCCAGTAAACCCTAAATATGGCTAGCAGCGCAGTGAACCCTAATTAGGGCTAGCGGCGCAGTAAACCATAGACTATATAAGGGGCAGTGAAATACTTCATAAAGGTACGCAATTTCGGACCCTAAACACAGTTACCTAAACACTTGGTGTTTCTTGCCCAGTCTTGACTTGAGCGTCGGAGTGCAAACAGCCTCTAGGGCGCCCCCTTTCTCTTTTGCAGGTGCAGATTGCTTCGAAAGAACCAAGCACATATCAACGTGAGGAAGGAGGCGTGTGAGTGTCGCAGAGTCAACCGACGGAGGGTCAACCGGCAAGAACAAAAAGCATAGTAACATTCTATCCTTTGCTTTATATTAATGGGCAAATTCATTTATATTGATCTCTCGCATATAAAATTATTCCTAAATATCAATTTCTCGCATATTTATAAAAACCATTTATCATTACAATTAGATGTTGATAGCAATTAACATTTCAAATCTATTCCTAACATTCAAATATGTTAAGCATTATCATTTAGATCAAAAACTTAAAAGTAATTTTCAGTCAAATCTAAGGATAAAAATCATGGTAAAACGCATTACAAATAAAATGACAATATCAATCATCAATCAAGAGCAAAATATTATATTTAAATTGTTAGAATATATGATCTTAAACAAGAAGGGGGGTGAATTGTTTAAGAAAGATTTTCGCAAACTTTGAAGGTACAGTGAAACTTCGTGCAGAATTACAGATAAAGAAATCAAGTTAGTCAAGAATATATTCTGTTTTAAGTGAAATACAGAAAAAAAAAATCGGTTGTTTATATCAGCAGATATTTAAAACAACAATTAAAAGAGTTAGGGATGAGAGAAAAGCACACCAACAGATTTATACTGGTTCACCCTACTCACAAGGGCTACATCCAGTTCCCAGAAAACCACTAAGTTCCACTAGGCAATCAATCACAGATTACACACACCACACACCAAAGTAGTGACCTTAAACCCCTCAAGAAACACACTACCTTTGGCAAACCACACCACAGAATTCAGAACCCCTGTGAATCTGCACTTACAACCTTTTACAAAAATACAGTAATCAAGGAAGAAAGAACAGGATACACCTGGGAATTACAAAGCTTCAAGTTCAGAAAATACAACCCAGTCCTATTTCACACACTTAAGAGTGATCCAAAGCTCTTTGATCTTGGAAAAACTGTTTTGATAAACTCTTTTTCTTACTTCAAGATTAGGAGCGTAAAACCACCTTTATATAGACCAACCAAGTGGTCAAAAGCATTTAATAAAGGAGTCAAGGCAGTTAGGATCATTTAAAACATATTTAAACCACTTAACAAAATTCTGTTAAGGTTTTCAGAAAAACAATCGATTGTTTTGTCGAAATAATCGGTTGAATTGACTTGACAGCAAAGTCAAGCTTTTCAAACAGCTTTCAACCTTTTTCAAAAGCCACTAAGTTAAAATAGCCTGTTGTTTCAAAATTTCAACCTGTTGAGATTTCAACTGCATTCTAGAAAACTCATCCTTTCAAAAGGTTAAAGATTCAAATGAACTTGGATTATCTTAAGGAGTGAATTAACAAGTTTCAAACAACTAGACAACACACACACACACCCAGCAGCAAGGTCTTCAAGCTTTCCACTTGGATTTGGAGACATCAAAGCATCTTGTTGAACATAAATATCACCTCAATACATAAGAGTTTGAACAAGTTACTCTCAATCCCAAAGGGTAGAATTAGCCACTCATGTTGGCCACTATAAGCATGGAAAGCAAGAAAAAAATATTCATGATGTTTCTCCTTGACGATTGCCTCCTCTAGGTTTTCTATCACCTCCTATTCTCCCAATGAATGTTTAGGGTTGTGCCCCACACCTCATATTTATCTTTTCTATATTTATCCCTGCTTTTATCTTCTCTTCCGGGCACGTATCGGTTGCCTCATTCTTTCTCTTTTCCCTTCTCTCCACCATTCTCTGCTTGGACCTGATTGCGATAATCACGCAATTCTTCGAGTTGCATGAACTTTGTCGCTCATTTTCTCAATTCATCTAAGTTAGCCATTGGTTTCTTGCATAAACAGTCGACAAATGTTCCTGACCATAAGGCTGTGACCAAGTGATGTATGACCACCTCTGGACTCAAATTCTAGATATTCAAAGATAGCTTGCTAAACCTTTCCATAAAGGCTCGAAGTGATTCAACTTTTTCTTGCCATATATTGACAAGTGTTATGGATGTAAGATGATGCAGTAGACTAGTTGCAAACTGAGTACCAAACTAGGACAAAAGTGTTCTAAAACAATCCACTAAGTCAGGGGGAAGTCTTGTGAACTAACTGAGTGTCCCTCCCTTTAGTGAGGTGGGGAATACTGGACACAACACCGAGGTGTCTGACATATAGAGGCTCATTTTTTTTTTATATACATCTACATGCTCGTCTGAATGTATAGTTTTATCATACCGATCGATGTTCAACCCCTTCCAATTAGGAGAAAGTTGTGCTTCCATCATTTCATCAGTAAAAGGGTGTCCCTTTGGTTTGACCTCCTAAATGAGAGTATGTTCTGAGTGATGGTGCTTGGAGGATTAATGAGTCTGAGTTTGGATGAGGGTAGTTTTCTCCAAATTTTCTGTATCCTCAGATTTTGATGGGGAAGGTTGCCTTCCAGCTTCCGAATCCGGCCCATGAGGCCTTGGTTCGTGTGTGTTCTCCTAACTTATGGGTCTGGCCTTCGAGGCCCTCGTCCGAGTGCGATCCCGGCTAGTTGTTGCTTCATCTAATCATTTTGTTCTTGAAGAATTCGTATTTTGACCTCGTTCTTCTGGTAGAGGGCACATATCTCCTCCCTGTTATTCTAGCATATTTTTGTCATCTCTTTTTATAAGGTTTGGAGCATAGCTACTTGCTCGACCTCTATCATTCTCTTACTTGCCGTCTACCTTGCTGAAACAATGATGGACTCCAATTGTACTTGTATAGGGCCTAGATAGTACTTACTACTGGCTTGAACAATTGCTTCTAGTCCCTCGGTCGCTCCTCCTTCTCCTTTATTCTCGTACTTGCTCCTTGGTGGTCATCCTTCTCCTTCTCGTACTCACTCTTTAGTACTTGGTCAGGAGTTAACCTACAAAAGGTTCTCCGATGATCAAGTAAGTGTTATGTATAAGAGTAAATGATATATTGATAAAAGCATACCTTACTCTTGTGTAGCGAGGCTTATTTATAGTGTTAACAGTGGGCTATTTCGTATGTAGGTCGTATCTGATACGTATCTTTAATAAAACAATGTTACCTGATTTATCGCATGGTTACCGAATTTATAAGATATTATCGGATTTATAATATATTATCTGATTTATTGTGTATCTCTTTATTTTCTATTGATATAACCAATTTGTTTGGTTGGTCGATCACCAATGCCGAGTAATGTGGCTCATTCGACTCCAACAAGTACAGTCTTCAATCATACTTGAAGATGATATCATATTATATATATATATATATAATATATATATATATATATATATATATATATATATATATATATATATACATTAATGATATATCATGGTACTTATATGATATAATCCAAGTAGCCAAGATGACCAAGGACTCAAGAGATAATTCACACTGTGAGCAGTCATCTCAGCAATCAAGCCAATGCCCTACCAAATATCAGACAAACCTCACTAAAAGAAGAACTAGTCATAGACCATAATATCAACTGTTCTTTCTTCTGGTCATCTTAAAAGATAAAAACATGTTTGTATATAATTTGGGCTCACTTTAGGGGTCCAAATAGCAAAATAGGCTAGAGTAGGTTCACATAGCATAAAAGGGAGTGTACTTAGAGAAATGGACTTGTACCTAACCTACTTTTTCAAGACAAGGCACCTAGAATTAGAGTTTTTAACCTAACTTCTAGAAGCTATGCCTAAGGGACAATTTTGACCATGGTCAACACCTTAGGCAACCCCTCTCCCTTGTCTTTTCTACCCTTCACCCATCTAGCCCACCAAGGCACCCCTTCCTATAAATAAGGTGTCTTGCCTCATGTATTTTCACCTAGATTTTGAATAGAGTAAAGAAACTCTGTTTGAGTGAATAGTGAGCTTGTCTCCTATATGATTTTGGGTCTTATCTTGAGTGTATGAGCATTTCAAGTGGCGGTTCTTCCTCACTTATCTTGGAGTTTCCCACCCTCCAAGTGGCGTGTTCATCCTTTCCAATCTCCATAAGCTTCCTTCATCTCATCTTTTCCATTCCTTTCCATTTCTCCCTTTACATTCCTTATTATGTTCTTGTTTATGTCTTTTTCCATTCGATCATCTTCTTCATGCCTTGCTTCATTTCATGCCCTTTACTTTCCGCAATCATCATCATAATCACCATATATTTGTGTTTTCCTTTTACCCTCTAGAAGTGAACCTTCACACTTACTTAACCACTTGGTTAAGTTCGTGTCCAATAGGGATCTTCTTTGGGTTCTCACCATAATTACTAAAAATAAAAAATCATAAACAAGAGCAACCAATTAAAATGTGCAATCCTAAAATCAACTCACATCATGTGGTATTTAGAGTATAGGTTTTTTTAGCTTATTTGCTTTGAGTTGGTTTCGACACTTTACTTTCTTGCACCTTTAAATTCTTGCTTTTACATTCAAGCAATTTCAATTCAGCCTTTACTTTATTGTCTTTTACATTTCGGCACTTTTATTCATTAGCATTTCTTTTTCGCTTTTTTGAATGTTTATTTTGTGTCCTTTTTTGTTCTTACCTCTTTTTGCTTGAGTCATATGTTCTTAGTGTTTCTAGGAGTCTTTTATTCTTTCTACTTACTTTGCTTTTATTTGTGGAGGTATAAAAGTAACTAGAACTTTGTTTGAGTAAAAGTTGATTGAGTTCCAAACATAGATTTCAAGTGTTCATTTAATTTGAATCCCAAACTTTTTTTGTGACAATTGGAAGTGAATGAAAATATGCATAACAAGAATTATGGACATCTTAACTCCATAAACCAAAAACAAGTATAAAAAAGAAAGAAAAAAAAATGAAGAGTTGACGCAAACATCACTATCTTTTTTTTTTCTTTCAAGTTTTAATATTCTAAAAAGAGGATTCATGTTATTTGGCAAATTGATTTCATCATTGTGGAATTTTATCCTTTTGCTTTTACAAGTTCTAGGAAGTGTAAAACTTAATAGTTAAAAGTTAAGTAAGTGTCTTTGAGTCTTCTTTTGTGTTTTTTCTTGCTTGTCTCTTTAAAAAGTTTTGTCATTATCTCATTTCCAACTTGGTTTAGCTTTCTTGATTTTGAGCTTTTCTTGTTTGTCATTCAAAATTCTTTAGTTTTGTTGTGGGTTCTTTTGGGAGCAAGTGTAAGAGCTTCGTCATCTTTCACTTGAAGTGCTTGCTACCAAAATGTAGACCTTTGTGTTTTGAGTGAAAATATTTCTTGAGTGCTTTGCAATTCTTCTCTCCTTTACAAAAATAGCCGAGTGACACAAGTGAGGAGTGGATAAAATTGTTGTTTTTCACTAATTGTTTGTTTCCTTTTTGGTGCAAGTTATGGCGCATTTGTCTTCGGGAGAATCTTCAAAGCCACAATTTCCTCAAAAGGAATTTCTTTTGGGAGAGCTTGCGGAAACCAAGAGGACTTTGACCCAAAAAGAAGAGGAGATGAGGCAATTAGTGGAAAGGTTGCAAAGACTTGAAGCGACGCAAGACAGACAACATAGAGACAGGAGATGGGAACAAAGAAGAGCCTTTAGAAGCTACACGCACTATGGGAGCCAAGAGGAAGACCAAGATTGGGGAGTGCACAACTTTGAAGATAGGCGCCACCAACAACCACCATTAAAGCCTTCTTTCCCTTTTATTAAATTGCCAAGTTTTAATGGGGAAAGTGATCTCAATGTGTATCTAGGATGGAAAGCTAAAGTAGAGCAAATTTTTCATGTGTATGAGGTCCAAGAAGACCAAAAGATTAAGTTAGCTTTCGTAGAATTCTTAGACTATGTCATACAATGGTGGCACCAAACTGTAATGGACATTGGTTTGAACAAGAGGCCAGTTGTGGTCTCTTGGTACGATATGCATGCGCACACGATTTGTTCCTCTTCATTATAGGAAGGAACTCTTGTTGAAGCTTCAACGGCTTCTACAAGGACCTAGGAGTGTAGATGAATACTTTAAATATTTGGAAACCACTTTGACAAAAGTTAACATGCATGAAAATGAAGAGTCAAAGATGACTAGTTCTGTGAGAGGATTAAGAAGAGAGATTCAAAATGTTGTAGAACTTTATGAGTATACTTCTTTGGAAAAATTGGTTCACCTAGCCATCAAGATTGAATCACAACTTTTAAAGAAAACTTCTTTTAAAAATACTCATAATGATGGCTTCTATAACTCAACTTGGAAGGGTAAAAATCAATTTTCAAAACAAGATAAGCCCTCCAACTCATCTAAAGAATCCACCCTACAAAAAGAACATCCTTCTCCTTCTAGGACTAAATTTCCAACCAAAACCTCTACAACCAAATGTTTTAAATGCTTAGATTTTGGGCACATAGTTGCTAACTGTCCAACAAAAAGAACCATGATGGTTGGGGGGGGGGGATAGTCGTAAGTGACCACAGTGATTAATCATCTAGGTCTAACTCCCCTTCCTCTTCAAAATCCCCTAATGAAAATGAATGTGAGATACCTTGTGAAGGTGACTTATTGGTGATAAGATGAATGTTGGGAACAATTCCAAAACCTTTGGATGACACCCAAAGAGAAAATATTTTTCTCACACGCTGCCTTATCAACAACAAGTTATGTTCCATGATAATAGACGGGGGTAGTTGTGCTAATGTGGCAAGTACAATAGTAGTGGAGAAGCTTGAATTACCCATTATCTCTCATACAAAGCCCTATAAAATACAATGACTTAATGCTAAAGGAGAAATCATGGTTAATCAACAAGTCCTCATAACTTTTGCTATAGGAAAGTATCAAAATGAGGTTTTATGTGATGTTGTGCCAATTAAAGCAACACATATTATTTTGGGAAGGCCTTGGCAATATGATAGACAAGTTCTACATGATGGTCTGACCAACAAAATGTCTTTTAACTTCCAAGGGCACAAGATTATCTTAAAACCCCTCTCTCCTAAAAAAGTTTATGAGGACCAAAGAAAAATGAAAAACAAAAGAGAAAATGAAAAAGATAAAGAAAGAAAAGATAAATCGGGTCATAATATATCACCTTACAATGCAAAAACAATCATGTTGACCCGTTTCAGACTGCAAACTGCACCTCCAAGGTGTCTTTGTCTTTTTCATTACCTAATAAATCTAAATGCTTGGCATCTTGGACAAAGAAGTTTTGGGATAAAATTCAAACACCTCCTAAAGGTTCTCACCTTCCAAGAGGATTTTCATCAAAAAGTCCTTTTATCCCTAAAAATTCTTTCCCAACATGGCTTTTATCTAGAACTTCCCCATTTGAACTCCCCAAACTTAAGGAACATAAGTTTACTTCACACACCACACCTCGCAATATCTTATATGTGAACAAACTGACTATGTTATCTATAGGAGTTCTAAATTCGAGATCAAATTCTCTTCAACTTAAGGGGCATGATATAATCCAAGTAGCCAAGATGACCAAGGATTCAAGAGACAATTCACACTGTGAGTAGTCATCTCAGCAATCAAGTCAAGGCCCCACCAAATATCAGACAGACCTCACTAGAAGAAGAACTAGTCATAGACCAAAACATCAATTGTTCTTTCTTCTGATCTTCTTAAAAGACAAAAACATGTTTGTAAATAATTTGGGCTCACTTTGGGGGTCTAAATAGCAAAATAGGCTAGAGTAGCGAAATGGGCTTGTACCAAGCCCACTTTTTCATGACAAGGCACCTAGAATTAGGATTTTTTAACCTAACTTCTAGAAGTTATGCCTAAGGGATGGTTTTGACCATGGTCAACACCTTAGGCAACCCCTCTCCCTTGTCTTTTCTACCCTTCACCCATCTTGCCCACCAAGGCACCCCTTCCTATAAATAGGGTGCCTTGCCTCATGTATTTTCACCTAGATTTTGTATATAGTAAAGAAATTCTGCTTGAGTGAATAGTAAGCTTGTCTCCTATATGATTTTGGGTCTTATCTTGAGTGTGTGAGCATTTCAAGTGGCGGCTCTTCCTCACTTATCTTGAAGTTTCCCACCCTCCAAGTGGCGTGTTCATCCTTTCCAATCTCCATAAGTTTCCTTCATCTCATCTTTTCCATTCCTTTCCATTCCTTATTATGTTCTTGTTTATGTCTTTTTCCATTCAATCATCTTCTTCATGCCTTGCTTCATTTCATTCCCTTTACTTTCCGCAATCATCATCATAATCACCATATATTTGTGTTTTCCTTTTGGCCTCTAGAAGTGAACATTCACACTTACTTAACCACTTGGTTAAGTTCGTGTGCAGTGAGGATCTTCTTTGAATTCTCACCATAATTGTTAAAAATAAAAAATCATAAATGAGAGCAACCAATTAAAATGTGCAATCTTAAAATCAACTCACATTATTATATGTCACTACAAGAAAATCATTAAATAGAGATTAATTTTAGAGATAAAAAATAATTAGTTATTATATTAACTAAATTATATATTATTTTAGAGACTAAAAAATGTATTGGTATTTAAAATAGTTTTTATTATTAATAAATAGTTTATAAATTGGTATCTAATTAGCTTCCAACTATTTAGATTCTAAAGTTGGTAGCTAAAATTTTGGTAGCTAATTAGATACCAATTTAGAATCTATTTATTAATAATTTAAACTACTTTAAATACGAATAATTTTTTTAGTTTCTTAAATAATATGTAATTTAGTTAATATAGTAACTAATTATTATTTTTTATCTAAAATTAATCTCTATTTAATAATTTTATTGTAGTGTGCACTTCACTTTTCTTTCTTCTTTCCACTATTTTCTGATTTTCTTCAACAATTTTCCTGCATTTTTTCCATCAACAGTAGTGTATGAAGTGATTATATACTAGCATTTATAAACATGATTTTCATAGAAAAAATGTTGGAACCTACAATTGTAAAAGGATTTTCTTTTTCATTCTTCCATTCGTCTTCCAATCTTATGTTTTGTATTAAATTAATTATTTTATATATATATATATATATATATATATATATATATATATATATATATATCTATATATATATATATATATATATATATATATATATATCACTACAAGAAAATAACAATTTAGTCAACGAATTCAGCGACCGAAAATAAATGATCGCAGTTTGCAACCGAAATAGTCACCGAATACCCATAGTGTCAAATTTGTGACCGAAATAGCGATCGATTTAATTAGTAATGATGTTAGTTATTTTTGCGACTGAATCAGCGACCAAAGATGAGAGTGACAAAACCATTGTCGCTAAAGTGGTGGCTGTTTTGAATAAATTGGGAAAAATATCTCTGCGACCAAATTAGCAACCGAATATCTTTATTTTTTAGCCACCGATTTTATTTCGATCGCTAAATATTTTTGCATATTTTCTGCCACCGAATATGTTTATTCTTTAGCCACTGATTTTCTTTTGGTCTCTAAATATAATTGTTTATTTTTGTCACAGAATCAGCCACCAAATTTGTTTACTTTTTAGCCATCAATTTTCTTTTGGTCGCTAAATATTTTTGTTTATTTTCTGCCACCGAATATGTTTATTTTTTAGCCACCAATTTTTTTTTTTGGTCGCTAAATATAATTAGTTACTTTTGCCACTGAATCAACCATCAAATTTATTTAGTTTTTAGCCACTGATTTTTTTTTGTCGCTAAATATAATTATTTATTTTTGCCACCGAATCAGTCACCAAATACATTTACTTTTTAGCCATCAAATTTCTTTTGGTTGCTAAATGTAATTATTTATTTTAATGATAATAATAATTCTTTTTTATTTGAAAAAAACTATACAAGATCACATTCTTGATATTCATGAGTAGTCATCCCAAAAAATAATTAGTTGTGTTACTGATTTCTTTTTGTATTTATAAATATGTGTCAATAATATTTGTAATTTCTTAATTTTAAATAAAATTAATTATTGTTTTTAAAATATCAGCTCAAATAAAAATTAGAAATAAAATTACATACCAAAATATTATTATTAATAAAATTAATCATTTAAAAAAAATTACACGACATAATTAAATTTAAATGAAATTATCACTTTAATTTTATAAAAATAAATAAATTTTCAGAATTAAATTGTAAATAATTTTTTAATTATTAATATTTTTTTATTAGTAGCACTTTTATCACTTGTTTCTAAAAAGAAGTTATTTAAATAAAAATTATTAACACAGGTAATAAATAACTGCAAGTTAGAAACCATGAAATTAGATAATAGTTTTATTCATTCCTAATAATAAGCAATGTAATTAGATAAAACATTGGGATGTTAAAATCAATTTTGCGTATTGAAAAATTTGTGCGTCATCTCAGCTTAAATTTTATTACTATTGTTTCAAAAAAATTCTTTCACTTTACTCTTCTTTAAGCTTCAGAGTTATCAGGGCATTAAAGTGAGTAAGTTAAATTCTTTCACTTTGCTCTTCTTTAACCTTCAGAGTTAAAGTGGGTAAGCTTTCATAAAACACAGAGCCATTGGAGGAGGAGGAAGTTGCAGGTGGTGGTTGTGGTGGGAACAGAGGTGCGAGCGAAGGAGGAGGAAGCTATGGGAGGTGGTCGTGGTGCAAACGAAGCTGGGAACAGAGGCGATCGGAGGCGAATGGAGGTGCGAGCGGAGGTGCGAACAGAGACTGTGAGAGGGAGAATAGAGAGTTGAACGGTGGGGTCCTATGTGGGCAGGTCAGAGTGCTCGTTGTTGGTGATTCGGGTTCGTGTCTCTTTGAAATTCACCTTTTTCTGTTATCAGTTTTGTTTTCTTCTAATTTTGTAGAATAAAACTTGTTTATACTCTAAAGTACACTACTAGACTGTGTTCACTGATGTTGATTTCATTTACAATTGTATGTGGTAATCTTACTGCACTAGCATTTAAGATTTTAGGATTAGTGCTGCTTTTTTTGAAAAAAAAAAATTATGATGGGAGTTTTGTGATTGTGTGGTGTGGTGTGGTGTGGGCATGAGACAAGTTGATTGGGTGTGGAAGGGTGCATTGTTAGGATCTATTGGGATTTTGTGATATTTTTGTTGGAAACCTTGAATCAAGGGAGTGAGAAATGTTATCATGGTGATGGTGGCATAGTTATCATAACACTCAATGGGAGCTTCAAGAGTTATGTTAATGATTTTAGCTGTCAAGGTTTTAAGTTGTGACTATGGGTTCTTGTTTCATTGGATCTTTGATGTTGTAGTTGCAATCGTGGTCATGGAGACCTTGAATACCTTGAAGCTTTAACCAAAATTGTAGTTGTCAACAGTTTTCTGAAACCTTGTTAGGTCAGGTGTCTTAGGGTGTGCTATGCGCAAGGTTGTAGATGTTCAATTTATAATGGGCTAGATGATTGATATTTTGTTTTGGTATGTGGTTTAGAGAATCCATTTAGGTAGGACTACTTTAAGAGAATTGAGTTCTTAATGTAAGAGAGTCAACTTGGAAAAATAAAAACTTATTTATATATCAACTCTTGGCAAAAGGAAATAAAAATCTAATATTGCTTAATAGGTCGAGGAAATAATTCTGGCTTAGTGTTCTTTAAATCTGGTTCAGACTTAGAATCTAGAGGTAGAAATGGAAATTTTTATTGAAGGAGAAGAATATATTGTACGGTGGAAATCAATTGGAAGGAGAGTCCAAATTTTCCCCTTTTAATCAAACTAACTTCCCCAAAATGTGCCCTCTCCCCCTACCTTCTCTTTGTCGTTCTATTATTCAATTCCCTCTCCCTGTAACTAGATCAGTTAGGTAGTTATGCCTAATTGCTATACCTAGCAAGCCTAACATAGACTTTATTAATGGTGATATTGCTGACAAAAATCATTTCTACTCATTATGACCTTTATAAAAGTTACTTTCAATGAAATTTTATATAAAGATATTTATTTTAAATATATAAAAATTTATATTTATAAGATATTAAATTAGAATGAATAGCTTCAATTATAATTTATTATATAAGTTATTTTTAATTATTTTTGTAATAAAAGTTGTTTTGATGTGGACAATTAGTGACTTTCCAGCTTACGGTATGTTATCGGGTTGGATAACTTATGGTAGACTTGCTTGCCCTATATGTATGGAAAGAACAAAGGCATTCTATCTTAGTCATAGCCACAAGATATCCTTTTTCGATTATCATCGTCAGTTTCTTTCACCTGATCATCAATTTAGGAAGAATAAAAATGCATTCAAGAAGAAGTTTGTTGAGATTGATCCCCCTCCTCCACGTTTGTCTAGTCTTGACATTTGGAATAGGGTTGCACACTTACCAATTTGCACTGAATTAGAAGAACAACAAAATATTCTTGAATATGGTATTAAACATAATTGGAAGAAACAAAGTATATTTTGGAGGTTGCCATATTGGAAAACTCAACTTTTACGTCACAATATTGATGTTATGAACACAAAGAGAAATGTGTTCATGAATGTGTTTGACACTGTGATGGATATCAAAGGAAAAACTAAGGACACAAACAAGGCTCGATTGGATGTAGCACAAATATGCAATCGAAAAGAGCTAGAGTTGAAAGACATTGGTGGTGGTAAACTTACCAAACCAAAAGCAGCATATACATTTACGAAATCCCAAAGAGTCTTTATTTGTAAATGGGTTAAAGAACTGACGTTTCCAGATGGATATGCTTCCAATTTGGGTAGATGTGTTGACCTTAATCAAGGCAAGTTACATGGCATGAAAAGTCATGATTGTCATGTGTTCATGCAACGTTTGCTTCCAATTGCTTTGATGCATTACCAAAATCAATTTGGAAAGTTCTTATTGAGCTTAGTCTTTTCTTTAGAGAATTAAGTTCGACAACACTAAATGTTGAACACCTAAGAGTTATGGAAGAAAATATTCCTATGTTATTGTGTAAATTGGAACAAATATTTCCACCAAGCTTCTTTGATTCCAGGGAACATCTTCCAATTCATCTACCTTACGAGGCAAAAGTTGGTGGTCCAGTCCAATATCGTTGGATGTATCCATTTGAGAGGTATAAAATTACTAATCACTATTATAACATTTGTAGTTTATTTATTTAATATTTTAACTTTTAAATTATGTACATCCATATTCTTGTTTAGGTTCTTACACTCCCTAAAAAAGAAAGTAAAAAATAAAGTCGACGTGGAAGGCTCTATTTGTGAAGCTTACTTGGTGGAGGAAACATCTACATTTGCCTCATTTTATTATCCTGATCATGTTGAAACAAGAAGGACTAGGATCCCTCGTAATCTTGAAGTAAGTGAGGGTTCTTCACATGCTCCTCCAATTTCAATTTTCAATTATCTAGAAAGAGAAATTGGAAAATGCATGACATATTATCTAAATCAAAGAGACTTTGATGCTGCCCAATTTTACGTTCTTCAAAACTGTGAAGAGGTTCAACCATACTTTGAGTAAGACAATGTTCACTCATTTGAAAAGAAAGTTAATTATGTTGGATGAGGTTTGAATAATCAATTTCTTTGTTGCAGTATTTATGTTGAATACTTAAGAGAGATTAGTCCTACTACTTCAGAAGCTCAAATTGGCCAATACATTCATCCTATTTTGCTACATGGTTCAAAAAATATGTAGGTTTTTAATTTGCCTTTTATAAAAACTTTATTTTTAGATAGACATTGTGTAATTTACAACCTTTTGTGTAGGTTCTAAATCTAGAAAATAATATTGAAGATCCATTATTGGTTAATTTAGCATGGGGTCCTAAGAGAAAAGTTCAATCATAGCCTATCTATGTTATCAATGGCTACAAATTTCACACTGTTCTTTGGAGTGAAGGCATGAATTCCACTAACTATGGTGTTTATGTAAGAGGAACCAATGGTCAATTAGAGTCAGATTTTTATGGAATATTGTCTAATATTATTCAATTGGAGTATATTGGCTTTCCAATAATGAATGTAGTTCTCTTTCAGTGTGAATGGTTTGATAATACTCCTAATATAGGAACCAAAGTAGATAAGAACTATGGGATCGTTCAAGTAAAAGAATCACAGAGATATAATAGAGCATATGATCCATTCATATTTGCACAACAAGCAAAGCAAGTTTATTACACAAAATATCCAGAGGGACACCAAGGTTGGTTGGGAGTAATTAAAACAAAAGCTCGTATTAGAATCATTGATAACACAGTAAGTGAGGTTGAACATGACACTCCATACCAAGATGATGAGCTTCTACAACTTGAAGTAGTGCTACATGTTGATCCAGAATTCATTCATGATTCTCTTGCTGATGTTGATAGGGGGAGAAGAAGTAGATCTAAAATTACTAAATGAAACAAACATAGATGAACAATACGAGGAGGAATACATTTCAAGTGAGGATAACATTGAGAGTGATTTCAATGACATAGATACCTCTTCGGTAATTCATGCATTAAAATTGATTGTATACCTTGTCCAAATTATGCTTGTCATTAATTTTATTGTGGTTTCCCATAATTGTAGTGAATAACAAGCAAGATAGCTGACATATTTGGTTGTAGAAAACACAATCACATTTGAGTCTTTTGATCAGGATTACTTTATTTCTTTATTCAAAATTAATTGATCCACTTTGATTATTGTATTAATTACATCTTATATATGTAATATGTTTTACTTACAGATGCCACCAAGGGGTAGAGGTGGTGGTCGTAGACCACCTAATCGTGGTGGTCGAGGTGTTCGTGTTGATGATATATCTTTACCCAACACCAACATTCCTCCTTCGTTTGTTCTTCCAACAACTATGGAGTCTACACATCCTATCTATGAAGGACCCCTACTTCCTACACTTCACGAATAAGATATTGAACATCATGTAGGAGAATCAAATCCTACTACCTTTTCTACAGAGCCAACTATGAATCAACCTTCATCGATACAAGACTCTCTTACACCTGATAATGAGTTTGGCAATGTAGCTAATCAAAGACCCTAGCTTCATGTAGAAAGAAGAGAGTAAGTATATTTTAATCTAATTGTAATTCATCAATATGTTCATTTTCATATATCATTTTGACAATATATTTTGAACACAGTTTTTCACCAGTAAATGGACCTTCCAATGTAATCTCACAAATCATCAAGCAAAAATATGATGAACCTAGTCCCACTTGGAAGAAGGTTCGTCTTGGGCTCAGAGATAGATGATTTGGAGAGTTTAAGGTAATTTGAGTCATGATTACATTTAAAATGTTATTTTATTTTTCTACAATGTTTGTTTTCTAATTTATTTTTCATGTAGAAAGAGTATAGGTGGGATCTGGAACAAAACCAACTCATTAGATCCATTTTTGATACAAAAGCCTCTCGTATCTTTAAAAATGCTATGAGTAAAGTTAGGCATGGTCAAGATAAGGGGACCTGGATTCCATCACTTGTTCGAGCAACCTTGGACCAGCATTGGAGTTCTACAAAATTCCAAAACAAGAGTGTTATTGCCAAGGCGGATCAGGTTGTTGAGAAGGGAGCCTCAACCTACTGTGGTGGTTCCATATCTACCACGGCTCACTTTGAGAAAATGGTAATATTATTATATTTTTTTATCTTTCTATATTTAATTTAAATACAATCTATTGTATCTTCTTATTAAATTTATGTAGACTAAGGAGCTTGAACGACAACCAACTGCTTGGGAGGTTTTAGAGAGAACGAAGAAATTGAAGTCTGGACAATGGGTCAATGACAAGACTCGCGACCTTGCAGTATGTTTAAAATTTAAGTTATAATTTATTTTTACTATATGTTTTCTTCGCAATAATCAATTTGACTTAATTTTTTAGGAGAAATATAAGAAATGTCGAGAAGAAGCCCAACAACAGAAAATGCTTGAAAGCGCATCTTCGCAAAACTCTCACGTTGCATGTATTGATGACAATGAAATATACATTGATGTTGTTGGAGGTGGAAATAAGAAAGGGAATGTTTATGGTCTTGGTGTATTGGGCAAAAGGTTTAATATTTCCACAAGTGCTCATTTTGCTACAAGCCAAGCTCCAGTAGCCCATCTAATAGAAGAAATGCGTGAGATTATTCAAAAGCTAAATGATGAACTTATGACAAAACATGTCAAGGAGAGAACACTTGAAGAAAAGATGGAGCTATTGATGAAAACTCATGAAGAGCAAAGTGAACGCATGTGCAAACAAGATGAGTTGACGCGCAAACGAAATAAGCATATGTAACTCATCCTACAATACATTCAAATGAATACTCCCATATCAAGTTCTTTAGATCCTACAACTAGTGGACATCATAAAGGAGACCACATTAGAGATGAAAGTTCAGAAGAAGATTAGTTGTATGTTGATTAATAGATTTGACTCTTTTAACTAGTTTTCAATAGTTTTCGTTGTGTAATATGATTTACTTTTAATTTGAGTACAACTTCTTCTTAAACTATGCATTTGAAGTTCATTACTATCTAGCTTGATTGAATTTTGAGTATCTATAAGCAGGTTTGAATTTTTTTATAAAATGGTCAAAATACCATTTTAAATAGTTATTAATAATACTTATAAAAATAGCCACCGAAATCGATTTAGTGGTTGTAACTATCAAGTTGATGTTTAGCAACCGAAATAAAATCACTGTAAATTAAAAAAAAATACTTAGCCACCGAAATCAAATCAGTTGCTAAAGGGGTCTCCATTTAACCACCGAATTAGCCACCAAAAGTTTTTTTTTTTAAATTAATTACTTTAATCCATTAGCGATCGAAAATGGTGGTCGCTATCACCTTCTATTTTAGCCACCGATTTAGTCACCGATATTTTTATAAATGTTTGGTCACTAATTTGGTTGTTGGATTTTGGTAACCAAATTTTTGCGACCGATTTAGCCACCAAAATTTCGGTTGCTAATTTGGTTTCTAAATTTTTGGTGACCAAAATTTTCTACAACCAATTTAGCCATCGAAATTTCAGTTGCTAATTTGGTTTCTAAATTTTGTTACCAACTTTTCTACGACTAGTTTAGCCACCGAAATTTCAGTTGCTAATTTGGTTCCTAAATTTTGGTGACCAAATTTTCTGCGACTGATTTCGCCACTGAAATTTCGATTGCAAATTAGCAACTACTTTATAATATGGTCACTAAAGGATTTGCAACTAGGATTTTCGCTTCCATCTTAATTTGGTGGTTGTTTCGGTCGCAGATACGTTTAGTGATCAATTATAGTGCTTTTAGCGACTGAATTTGATGGTTGCTAAAAGTGATTTTTGTAGTGTATATATAACTTGTGAGTGTTATATTCATTTATTTATTTTTAAAAATTTATTAAATATAGATAAATAAATATAATAGATGTAAAGAATCGTGGTTGAAAAAACACATGAATACTTAAATGATAAATTAGTAAAAAAATAAATGTTTAGTTTTGAAATGTATGGTATTCAAAAGTTTTGAAACCTATGGTATTTTATGGAGGTTCTAAAACCTATGATATTTTATGAAGACTCTTAAAGTCATGGTGGTTAACGGGGGTTTTGAAACCTCTGTTAAATATTGAATTTTCCTAGGGTTTAAGAAAATCTCGGGAAACATGTTCCCAACGGATGATTTGACAAGGAAAACTACAACCTCAGGTAAATGACTTAACAAGTGTTTTAACCCCTTAGTAATGTAAAAATAAATCTTTGTTAAAATCATTTTTTCTTGTAGTAAATGTTAACAAATTTTAGAGCCCATTATTGATTAAAACCAAATATGATGTTATCTTTTTCTTTTTAAGACAAATTGACAGATAAAAAAAAATAAAGGAAATATATCAATATTTGTATCTTTTAACTTATTTACTTAAGAGAATAAAATATAAATTAAAAAAGTAATTAATCTTTTTAATAAATGAAATTGGAGAACATGCAAACGACATTCTTCAATTCTACATTCAACTAAAGAACATCAGGTCCAGATGCAACTAATGTTCTTCAAATTCCCCAAGTCATTAGAGAACATTAAATGCAAATGTAACTTATGTGTTCTTTAGTTTTCCGTTGAATAACTTTACTCTTACATGCAACCCTAGAATTACAGTCCCAACATGCAACTCGAGATATTTCAATCTTTGCATGCTAAGAAAGGTCATACTACAAGGATCCTTACAAAGAAAAAACATTATTTCGATCTTTCTAACTAAAACTTAACTACAATAGTTTCTCTTACCTAGATTTTTCTTCTTTTTCAAAAAACTTTTCTTCACGCAAGAGGTTGTTTGAAGTCTCTCTTGAAATTTTCTCCACTGAGAACGTTGTTCAACTCTTCAACTACAATGAAGAGTGATGAGATTATGAAAGAGAGATCAAGAAGAAGAGACGAGAATAAAAAGAAAATATTCAAAGAGAAGAAGAAAAGAGAAAGAAAGAAGAAAAAGAAATCTTAAATAATTCATGAATTTTGATTGTATGATATATTATATTTTGTTAGTTATATCTCTTATGAAAGGTATTACAACATAATATATAATATATGTACAGTCCGGTTATGATCGATTGAGTGTCCGATCTTATTGTTCAGATACCTAACCAACAAAGAGCATTCTAGCTCAGTGGATCACTGATGAACACGTAAGTTAATAATTTAAGTCGACATCTATAACTATGTCTTTATTACAGGAATTTCTAGTTATTTTTATTGACTAATGTAAGGGAAAGAAGAATATTTTCAAAACATCTCAGATAATTATATGACTCATTTTCTAGTTGTTATAAATATGTCATTATTTCCCAAAAAAAAAAAGGGAGGGGATCAAAAGATGTTATAAATTAGGGGAAAACCCTCAACACTTAGGGGGTATTATTCTATGCAATACAGACTATACATTGATATTTTATGTTTTTATTGACTTGATCGTTGAAATATTGTCGACGGATGTTGAGCTCCCCTCATATCATTGTAATCCTAGGACATTCAAAAATTGTAGTTACAAGGAAATCATCTCGAAAACCACCTCAAAATTCCCTACTTCCAGTTTGACAAGAATAATATAATATACAAAATTTAAGTTAAAAGATTTTGTTGGTTCAAATAAAATAAAAATTCATAAAGTTATTGTGTTTTTTTTACAACAATAAATTTATTGTCTTACAATTTTTTCTTTATTTTAGCCTTAATCAAGCATTCTGTATCAATTTAAATATAATATATTATTACTTAAAATAATATTAATTAGGATATTTTAAGTTTATTATGTGTTGAATTTAATATATAACGTTTATATAAATTTCTATAGCTCATCACAGTTTCCACTTCAATATTCAATGCATGATTTTAATGAATTTTTTTACTAACGATATCCGTTTGTTTACTTTTAATTCGAAATAATTCTTATGCTACTTTTTTCTTCTTCCAAATAATAAAGGTAAGATGAAATGTTTAATTTGTTCTCTTCAAACAATCGATATAATATAGTAAAAAAGTGCGTGATTATAAGATGATAAGGGGTTGTTTTAATTTAATATATAGTTTTCAGATTGAAATATTAAAATAAATGCTTGTTACTTATATCAATCAACTTCAACAATATCATTTCTTGTAAATATTGTATGCAGTTTTTAAACTGTTATATATAATCATAAAACCTATTTCTCAAACATTTTGTGCACTCGTGTTTGGGTTTAAGAAGTGAAGGAAAAATATTTTATGGAATAAATAATTTTGTTGTCATAAATAACATGACATTTTTATTAATAAAAAATTGTATTGTTGATCCTTTAACTTATGGCATTCACATATTGCATTTTATTATTAATATTATAATATCTAGTCAGAGAATTTTCATTAAGTAACTTTCTATAAAAATTCATACAATTTAAAATAATTTAATACTTTATTTATGTAATATAATTTTAAAATAGAAATAAATATTAATTACAATTTACATGCTTAATTTTTTAAAATGTAATATACTTAATCATCAAAAAAATAATATTGTATAGTCAATAATTAAATTAACGAAATAAAGTTTCTATATATTTAACATTTATATATTTAAGATATATGGAATTAAAATTTTTACAGGTTATAAATGTAAAATTATTATATTAGATTTCAAACAAATAAGAGATTATTAGTAAGATGGTTTGTAATCGTATGAAAATCTGGGGCAAGTGATATTTACTCTTTTTATATTTTTTTTGGACTCAAACTCTTTTACTATTAATTATAATTATTATTTTCAGCAAAGCAAAAGATTATATAAATAGGGGCGAGAGATAATGTGCTTTCATTGAGCATTGTTCTGCTTTGTGTTAGTGTGAGAAAGTTGTCTCTGTTTCTCTCTCTTTGACTCAAAACCCTATTGCGTGCTTTGCAATCGACCCTGATTATGGCCAACAGTAACCTCCCTCGAAGAATCATCAAGGTTTGTTTCCATTGTCTCCATTGTCTCCTTAAGATCCCCATTTCAATTTCATTGATCGATGCCAAATACCAAAAGAACCCGAAATCCGTTCATGCTACCTAGCTTTGTTCATTTTCTAGTATCGTGTGACCCATGAGCTTGATTGAACAAATAACTGCTGTTTCCATTTAGGGTCGATTTCAAAAAGGATTCCTTTTCACTTTAAATTCCTTAATTTCAGTGATCGTGACCCGAAAACACAAATGGGAAGTCTTTGGTGCTAATTCGGGGTTCGACCCCCCTTATTGTGTTTTCGTTCTGCAATTTGATTCGTTCTGTGTTTGAGTTTGATAATTGTGAATGTTTTGGTAACTTTTTTTGTTTGATCTCGACAGGAAACGCAGCGTTTGCTCAGTGAGCCAGGTAAGTTGAAATTTGTGGCAATTGTTTAGTGCTTTAGAATCTCGTCCTGAGCTAAATGATTAGTGCCTGTTGTGTCGTGTCTCTTATTTTTTGTTAAATTTTTAAGATGTCTTGAGTGTTACTTTGGGGGTTTATGCATGGTTTTCGTCCTTGGTGTGTTTTGTTCTGCTGACTTAACTGTTTCTGTATCTTGTGCTATGATCTGATGATGCAGCGCCTGGAATTAGTGCTTCCCCCTCGGAAGACAACATGAGATATTTCAATGTCATGATTCTTGGCCCGACTCAGTCACCTTATGAAGGTAGTAATGAACTTAACGGCTTGAAATTATACCTTGGAATTCTTAATGATTTGTGGAGTCGGAAAGAAATAAAAAATAATTCCCGGTTGATTTGGGTGCTTTGAAAGTATTGTATTGATGTTTTCTATGCACTTCAGACAATTGAATCTGTTTTGCAAACATTTCTGAAAGTATAACTATTTTTTTTACCAGAATAATTCCACTTTATTATATTTTATATCTGTCATCATATGTTAACAGTTATACTATGGCTAAATGGCCTGAATGTGTAAAAAAGTTGGCCTGTTAGATTCTTGTTGTCTGGCAATATAAATGATGGGGGTGGAAGAGTAGTATTAAGTGATATTGTTATAATTACTAATAACTATAGGTTTTTCTGCATCTTGAATTATTATGATGAACGTGCCCCATTCTACACCTGAAACTCTAGACAATTTTCAATGAAATATTATCTTGGTGCCCATTATTTTCCTTCATGTTTGTCACTGACCAGAGATATCTTTTAAATAGACATTGAACTTTCCAGACACCGTATGTATAATAAATTTTTATAGGTTGCTACCCTCACTGCATCAAGAAACTGCTTTAAGGCTCATTACTAGCATACTTCAGTAATCACTATTCTAGTATAATAACTAATAAAGCATTTTCTTGTGAACAAACTAGAGTTTAAACCTAATAGTTGCTTGTGGAGCTTTAACACTTGAATGGTTTACTTGAAAAAGAGAGAAAATAGGTTAAAAGATTGGGTTGAAGGAATGTTGTAGGGTCATTGCATGTATGGTGAGCTCTTTTATTTTATTTTAGTTCCCTCTTTTTTTGCTCCTTGTAGAAAGTGGTAGAGTGCTCTCCCCACTATAAAGAGTGGGATGGCTTTGGTTATGCATGGAAATTGAAACTAAAATACATAGCTAGTGTCATTATACAAGACTACGTTCTCTTTATTGTTTGTACATTTAAGAATTCAATTTATGAAGGCCTTCTTTGGATAAATTACTCCTTAGCCACTTATTGGAGAATATAATAAAATGTAAAATTACTCCTTCTATTAGTTATAAATCAACTTAACTTAACCTTTATAAAAGTTCTTTTCATATAACATTCAAAAGCTATTCTTAACACACAAAATAAAAAAATTCTTAAACAGGTAAGGCGCACTAGTTGATTTTATCTTGTGGAGAAACTCAATGCATTTTACCTTATTTTTTTCTTCTCTTGTAAGTGCTTATGGAGAGCTTTATTGAAATAAAGTTGGAACTTCTGGACTGTACACCTTTAAAAGCATAAAGTTTGGAATACGAAATCATCAATGAAGAAAATCAACTGCATATATTTGTATAGAATACATACACCTGTATCACTAATCACTGATATCATAGATCTTGTATTTCTGCGTTAATATTCTGCACTTTACTGTAGGACAGTAGTGTGCCCTGCAGTATAATGCAGGAGGGTTTCTTGTGTAAGCTGGATGAAATTTTGAACTCCCAATTGTAATACCTTATTTTTAGTTATGACGATATCCTATCTAGTTTGATGATACTGATGTTTTTATTTCCCCAAACCCAGAATAAAGTCTCACATATTTCTTAATGTAGAACTTTCTGGTTTGTAATACAGGTGGAGTTTTTAAACTAGAATTATTTTTGCCAGAAGAATATCCGATGGCTGCTCCTAAGGTAAATAATTTAATTTTTTTCCTATATACACTGTACATTTGGTGTTAAGTATGTGTTGAATTCTGCTCAACTTAAATTTATTTCATCTGACTTATTTTTAACTCTGAATTTTGGTAAATATTATGTTGACTGCCTGGGTTCTGTTAATGTCATGGGGTATATCTAAAAAATGTGTAATTAATTGAACAGCCAGTTTCTAAAGTCTAAATTTAGTCACATCTTTTGGGTCTTCCCTTATTGAAACTGAAACAATTGTAAACAGACTTAAATTTAATGTTATTTTTGTTTATTAGTATAATTGAAATATTTTCTCCATGACTTTGGTTGGCATAATGTTCAGCTGTCTTCTGTGATCTTAATATTAAGCCTTAGCATTTCATTTGGCAGATAGAACTAGGATGATACTAATTACCATACACTGGAACCCATTTAACTATTCCAGGAAAGGGTTTGGGGAAAGTGTGTACTTACAGCTCTTACTTCCATTTGATTGAGTTTTGTGTTGGCCAAGGGGGTACAGTGGGCTTTTCTTCCCCATCCCCCACCCCATCTTAAAGGGATAATTAATTATATATATCCAACCTATAATTGTGTGATTGTGCAGTTTTCTCATATTTGGCTGACTAGTTTAGGTTTACTTTTAATGATGATTATACCTTGTTGAACAATTTAATGGCTGCCTTTAAAAAACCATTTCTACTATTATTTCTAATGCAGCCATGCATTGCTTCTTTCAGGTTAGGTTTCTGACAAAAATATATCATCCAAACATTGATAAGGTAGGTACACTTAGCTTTCTCTACATTTCCATTTTTTTCTTCGGTAATGATTTATCTTAGACAAAGTTTATTGCAGCTTGGCAGGATATGTCTTGACATTCTGAAAGACAAGTGGAGTCCTGCCCTTCAGATTCGTACTGTACTTTTGAGGTATATTTAAGTTTAATTTTTTGCTAGTGGATGTATATTGACAGACCTATTAATTTCCTGAAGAAATGTAGTAAATATCAATCAATTTTTCAGTCTTGGCCCTTGTCTTCGTGACTGTCTGTAAGATGTGGTGATATACATGCAGAGAAATCAAGTATGAAAATAGAAGTTAATAAATTAAACTTTGGTATTTTAGTCACTTTGCTTGAAGATTTTCTTTTTCCATTTTGTGTGGTAAAACTTTTTTGCGCAAAAGACTGTTCTTAAAACTATTTATATTTTTTTCTAGCCCCCTTAAAGTACAAAGAAAATTGTAATAGTAAGTAGAAACCATGTGTTTCTGAGGCAGCAGTGTTTTATTTCTACTAATAAGAAAAAGGAATCCATAATAAGTAGATGAGATTTGATATCCTCTAATAACAAAGATATGATAGTAAATAAAAAAGTTCCTAATAGTACATATATAATCTAGTTCCTGATTATATAGGATCAATTCCTTATTTCTATAATTATAACACCCTCTGTCAAGCTGGAGCATATAGGTCTAGCTTGCTGCAAATATAATCAATTGGTTCTCTTAGAGATAAAACGAATATGCCAGTCAACTGTTCATTAAAATTGACAAAGCTAATGGTGATGTTTCTAGACTCCAGTCTTTCTTGTATGAAATAACAATCCATCTCAATATGTTTGGTCCTCATGAAAGATAGGATTAGAGTCAATGTGTAATGCTTTCGGGTTGTCACATACTGGCTGCATTTGTTAACTTCAAATTTTAGCTCTTTGAGGAGTTGTTTTAACCATATGAACTCACAAGTGCCTAATGTCATTGCCTTGAGTTTTGCTTTTGCACTTGACCTTGCCACAACATTTTGTTTTTACTTTTTTGTGATATTAAATTACCTCCAAGAAACAATACCCTGAAGTGGAGCCTCTATTGCTTGGTAACCCTGCCCAGTCAGCCTCAGAATATCCAACAATTTGAGTATTTTCCTTCTATAAATAAATGGGGCAGTTTGCAAGAGCCTTCTTAATATACTTTAGGATCCACATGATTGCATCCCAATGGTCTTGACAAAAGTGTTTGAAAGTTGACTTACTATGCTGGTAATTTAGCTTACCAACTAACCTTATGTACCTCCTAGGATTAGAATAAGGTTCTCCTTGGTTAGGTACAGGTTTGACACTTGGAACCATTGATGTGTCTATACGCTGCATTTATCATCCATATTTCTTCTAGAATGTTGAGGGCATATTTTCTTTGAGATATGACGAACTATCCTTGGATTGTGCCATTTCTATGCTAAGGATATACTCAGATGTCCAAGATCTTCTGTCTAGAACTTTTGAGCAAGATATTTTTTTAGTTGTACGATACCTTATCGCAACATGTGATAACAATGTCGGCCACATATACAATGAGATTGATACATCATTGGGGAGAATGACTATAGAACAAAGAATGGTGAAGATCGCTTCGTATCATTCCAAATTGTTGGATGATAGTTCAAAAAAGCCCAAACCATGCATGGGGTGATTGCTTGAGGCCATATAGGGACCTTTGGCTTGCTACAAATGGCTCACATTGTATGGCACCAAAGTCGTCTATCAAAACTAATGGTTTACATCTGTAACTACTCCAAGAGTTGTCATTTGGATTGTGAGAGTATGTTGAGCCCTTGCCCAGCTTCAGATGGCATTGAAAATCACGCAGTTTATTTATCACCAACTATTTGCCAGCATGTGGTTCTTCTTGTGCAAGTATTGTTGAGGGAATTATCCTATTGTCTGGCATAGTGTGCAGTAACCTCATGCAACAATTTTCTCAAGTCCTCACCTTTTGGAAAATATAGAAGCCCACAGAAGGCAAAACCTTCATGTAACTTTTGAAAGTTTTCCTACACAAATTTGCTCCCGTCTCTCGGACTCTGAATCTGTATTAGTTCATCTTGACTACAGTATGTCTTAACAAGAAAGCTTCCTGCATCTCAAATTCTTTCAGCCATCCATCAATATCCTCATATAAGAGAATAGTGGCGTCTTTCAAACACCATGATTTTGCTCCCATTAACTTGTATACAAAACTTGACAATGTAGAAAAATTTTCCTGCTATGCTCTTCAGTGAGCATAGACCAGAATCAGAATTTATTTGCATATTTAAAGATTTGCCTGTTTGCACCAAACCTTCAGTACTAAGATTTTCAAGAGAGCCTGCTATCGTTTCCAATGGTGTTATAGGTGCAAATTGTGGTTCAACGCCTTTCCTAAAACCAAAGGCTGGTCTCATCGTGCTGTCCACAGCTTCCACTATAATGTGAATGAGGGCCATAAAACCTGTTGCCTTATTATGAAGCGTATAAGCCACACAAAAGGCAGTGACTAAACTGGTACGCATAAATATGGATACAAGACCTACAAATTCAGAGGAGTCCAGTGCTAATATTTTTTCCACTACAAGAGCACAACATGATGCAAACCCCCTATGTAACCAGCGTTTCACAGGATTGAAAAAAACCATGACAATTGTTCAATGGCTTCTTGCACCCTCGTCTTAATAGTATCTCCCATACACATGTAACCCAATGACAAATTTGTACAGCAATGAGACAAAATTGCTACGTTGCAGCATCAAAGTGTTCCTTAAATGCTGATAGGACAGTAGTATCAACAGTCCAATCTACGCCACCCCTAATCACTGGAAACCATTGTGCAAGAATGCACGCAAATTGTCCATCTATCAGAAGCTTAATTTTTTTATTTCTGTAGAGTATATCTGGAGCTTAATTTTTATTTCTGTAGAGTATCTGGACCTGGGGCGACAATGTTATGTGACAAAAGAGTAAAAAAAATTAACCTGCCCTGTGATTGCATAGAGTACTGATATTGTGATTGTGTGACCCTCTTGTAGTATTCAAGCTCTTCTAAGTGCACCCAACCCAGATGACCCTCTCTCAGAGAACATTGCCAAGCATTGGAAAACTAACGAGGCTGAGGCTGTGGAAACAGGTATCCCTTTTCTGCTTGTACGATTACATAAAAGTTAGTTGTTATATGCATGATATTATCTTACTAAACGGTGGCATTGAAATGTGCAGCCAAGGAATGGACTCGGTTATATGCCATTGGCGCCTAATGCTGGGTGGAGTGGGAACTTCTGGCTTCAAATAACTATAGTGGAAGTGTATGCTGTATAACTGTCAAATCTAAACGCAAATTTGGAGTTATCTATTAAACTATTTTGGAGTTAATATTTCCCATAGCTTCAGGTTACCTGTTTATTACTTTCTTTCACCTGGAAGGCTTTTCTTGGAACTTGTATGAAAATATGTGATATTTTATCTGACAAATTTAAACACACTTCATCTCCCCACCCCAAGTAATTTGGGATCCTCAAACTTAAATAGTACAAAATTTTCGAATAAGTTTGTGTTGAATTCCATCATTTTCCGTGAGTCCGTACGTGTTCAATATGTTGGTTGTGCATTGGAGAGCTTAACGCATTGACATCTTTGTCGATCAGTGTTAGGTTCTTATGGATGTCAGACACAAAACATGAATAGCATTTTGAATTATCTGAGAATTTTTAAATAGGTCAAACACTGACGAATTTTAATTGTGTACTTTATATTTTACAATTTTTGAAATTATTTCTGGAATTGTTAAATTGTCAAATTGTTCATTCTCAAGAAAAGGGTATTTTTGAAGGTCTAGGAACCTAATTTTGTAAATTCACAAGAGTGAGGAGCCCATTGACGTGTAATTCTGCATCTATCCCTTTACAAGATAACTGAGAATTATAATTTTTGAGTGAATGTGACGTTTAAAAAGGTTGAAAGAGGAGACTAATGTAGGTTGTGTAGTTGGTGATTTAACCGGCCAAAAGAAAAGAGTAATTTGTTGATTGGATTAGTTATAAGAAAGAGTATTTGGAAGAAGAGTAAAGGAGCAGTAGGCAATAGCAGACATAGATAGGGTAGTCCTTTTACAGCGCACGTGTGGGCCACGTGAACCCAGGCTATGTGAATGGCGGTGGTTTGAACAGCTGGGCGCACCGACACAAGATTCCACACCACTTCTCATCCACTTCTCAAACATACACAGCTGCCCCCGTTTCAAAGAAAACTACTTCTTAAATGCCCACATGTGACCCTAACCACCAACCCCGCATTACCACCTTTATTTCTTTATTCTTCTCCTTTTTAATTACCTTACCAACATCCATCATTCATTTCAATCACTATTTCCTCTCAACATCCCTCTTCACTCTTCAATAACCATGTAACAAACCAAATACGCCATACACACAAAAATATATGCCAACTTTTTATTCATTCAGTGTCTAAGATAGGATAATAATAACATCTTCATCCTCCTTTTGCTAACTCACTACCTATCTCTCCCCTCGAACCCCTCCCCTCCACTCTCTTGTATATATCATCACATCACATATATACATCTTCCCCTTCATTCTATATCTCTCTATATTTCTCTATCTTAAGAGGTAATTTAAACTCATAATTAAATCAATTGTACATACATTTAAAACATTTTTTTTCTTTTCACCTTAAAGAAACTGGGGGTACAACAACAGCTGACCTACTGAACTCACAAGGAGTAGAGAAGAAAAATAAATTCGACAAAGGGCATTGGTAGGAACCAAAGAGCAATTGAGGAATGAATGAATAAATAAAAACTCCAAAAGGAACTACACTATCTCTGGGATCCAATGCCATTGGCTGCTAAACACATTATTATCTGGTTTTCACTATGTCACAGGTATGGGCGGTCGGTCATCACTTTATGGTGGGTGGGATCAAAAGGCTGGAGGAGCTGCAGAGACTACAGGGTTTAACCGGAGGAGGTTTGGGGAAACAACAACAACAACTGCAAAACACCACGGAGAAGCATTACAAGCCGTGACTTCTAAAAGCTGTAATGCCTCACAGAGTGTTCCAACATCTCACGACTGGGGCAAACAATTTCCTTCACTCGGCTGCCATTTTTGTATATCTTGAAGGTTGGTACAATTCTAACGTTCTCCGCAGTACCAACTGTTGGGCTTTCTTGAATGTCCACCTTCATTCAAAGACACAAAAACACAGTTGCATGCATTAGGAAATTCCCATGTGTTGCTCTTTTAAGTCTAAAAACAGCAGTTACAGAGTAAAAAAGACTTCATTTAATGTGTAAAGTGAGCTACCTTGAGGAAGTTAATAGATGGATATCGACCGCATAGTGTATCGACAAATGGTGATATTTGTTTGCATTGTGAGTTAGATCCAACTTCAAAATGCACAACAGATACACCTGCCAAGTTTATAGATATTATCAAGACACTTTAACAATCACCAAATTGAGTTGCAGAAGAAGACTCGTCTCTTCTTACCTGGTAAACATATTGCAGCTCTAAACTGCTCCAGACCTGATACTTCTTCCACTTCCCCACCAAATTTTAAATTATATACTTCTTCCCCACGTGATTTCTTTAGGGCAACTTGTGCATGGAAAAGAGATTCAGCAACTTCGTTATCATTTGGAAGTTCTCTCCGCAAGATCTCATAATCTTTGACGGCTTCCTCCCACCGTTCTAGCTGCATTTAATAACAAAAGAAAAGATCGCATCACAGACACTCAAGAAAAAAAAAACACAGAGTATCATGATGAACAAGCAATCAATTCACCTTGCTGTTTGATGCAGCCCTCCGAAGAAGGGCCTTGGTGTAATTTGGTTGGATGTGTAAAGCTTGGTTGGAGTCTTCAATTGATCTTTCCCACTGCCCAAGCTTAAACCAACAAGCTGCTCTGTTGCAATATAGTACAGAATTGGAAGGGTCCAGTCTCAAACCTTCCCCATACGCGGAGCAAGCTTCGGTGTACCTTTCAGATTTAAAGAGATCATTGCCACGTACTCGAGCCCTAGCCACCATCCTCACATTGTTGAGCAAAACAGCAACTTCAACACTCCGGGGATCAATCTGACTGGCTTTCTCAGCAGCTGTAACGGCATTCTCAAACCTACAATACACACCCATCATCCATTTTCAGTTTCCAACATAAACCTTTCACTATCTTAGGATTTCCCATCAAGGTTAGTAGTCTCTGAACTCACCTTCCCAATGCCATCTCAATCTGTGCTCTGACAAAATAGAAATAGGCCTCAGAAACCATCCCAAAAAATCTTGCCTGAGAAGTGGAACTAGTGTGCAATTCTGATTTAGGTATATGGAACAAAACTGTTTCTGCATCATCAATCTGGTGGAGCTTCAAAAACGCTTCTGCTCTACACATAAAGAGCTGTAAATTCAATTTCCAACCAGTTCAGCTATTCATCCACTCCTCCAAAACATATTCAACTCAGATATAGTAAAACAATGATAACAAAAAACCAAGGTTTTAAATAACGGTAATTTCAGCCGCATTCTCACCACTGCAATCGCGGCTGCATCAGCCACATTTGTCAGCAAGGATCGCGACAAAACTGAAACCACAATCACAATCTGAAACCATGAAAACAATAATCCATACCTGAGGAGAAGAATCCGCTCCAGCAGCAACGGCAGCATCAACCTCCCTGAGAACACTCTTCCAATCCCCTATCCTCCTCACATCCCCACATTTGCTGATATGCTTTTCCACCACTTGCAACCTCTGCATCTCTGATGGATCTGGCTGCATCCCTTGGTGGCAAAGGTGCTTCCTAGCATTCTCAACTTGTCCTAACCTGTCACATTACCACTTTCCATTCACATCAACACACTCTACCCTAATAACGCAACCAAAATCCTGTTAAACAAACTCCTCCAATAACGTGAAAAGCGATTAAGAATGTAAAACGAATTGAGCTTCTTCTACAAGTTAAAATCAACAAATGCACCAACTTCTTCAAAAGCTGAGATTCATGAGCTGATTTTAGCTTGTGGAAGAAGACCTCAAATCAACCATTACCATCAATCCTAACGAGCACCACCTTCAACAAAATTCAAACAACAAACAAAAAAAAACACGATCAGTGATCCGCACCTGAGGAAAAGAGAAGCTAAACGCTGATGAGCCCTTCCATAATTAGGATCCAACCTCACAGCCTCCTCACATTCCCTCACAGCCTCATCCAAACGTCCCAGCCCGGTCAGCGCCGCTGCGCGGTTGCTCCGGTAAGCGACACTTGCCGGCGATATCGCAATCGCGCGATCGTAAAGACTCAACGCATCAGTAAAGTTCCCTCTTTTATAACACTCATTCCCCAATCTCTTCAATTCCTCTGGATCCACACTCTGCACGTGCCCACCTCTCTTCACTGCCTCATTGCCACCGCCGCGTGAGCTCACCGGCTCCGCCTTTCCGCCGCCGCGCATTATGCTCCCGTGGCCGTAGTTCCCCATGCCGGACCCCAAAACATCGCTTCTACTACTCCGATTCGGTACCATCCCCATCCCCGCCTTCAAGATCTTCCCGGAGGGACAGATGTTCCCGGTGGGGAGAACATTCATCGCCGGCGAAGTAGCAGTCTGGCCGGAGTATAGCAGCGGCCCCGGCGTGGATCCAGAGTCGGATCTCGTATGACCCGGTTTGAAACCACGGGCGGTGGGGCTGTTCTCGCTCGAACCAGAAAGCTCGCCGGAGTTGTTGTTGTTGTTGGTACTACTGCTGTTGTTAGTGTTACTATTGGTGTGCGAAGATTCGGGCTTTCGGGAAACCTGGTTGGGCCCGGTTCGACCCGAGAAGGACCCAGATGAGCTTGAGCTGGTACTCGCGGCCGGGGCGCGCGTGGTACGCAATGGCGACACCGGGGAGCCCAGATCGAGTTCTCGGAAGTCGGGCTTGTTAATGTTGCCGGTGTCGTTGTTGCAGCTGAGCGAGTGGCGGAAGCGATCGGCGAAGGCATCCACGCCGGACGTATGCGACATCGTTTTGGAGCAAAAGGGTTGGCTCAAAATTGAAGCTTGGGATGAAAAAGAAGAAGAAGAAGAAGAAGAAGAAGAAGAAGAAAGAAAGAAGCAGCCTCTCCTCTCTCCGGGGTTGAGTGTTAGCAATGGATGGTGGTGGTGGTGAGCGTGGAAGAACGAGAATTGGGAAGTTCTGAAGGAGAAGACATGAGAGAGAGAGAGAGGAGAAGAAAGAAAGAAAGAAAGATAGGGATGGGGATCTCGTGATATAAAAGGAGCAAGCAAAGAATGAATGTGAGTGAGTTGTTTCTGAGTGTTGAGTGTTGTTGGTGGTGGAATTCTCTGTGTCTGTCAAGAAAGAGAGTAAGGGTATATCAAATAAAAATAAAGGTTTTTACTCTTTTTTTTTTAGCTAGAGATGGAAGAAGATGAAGAAGAATGGAGAAGAAAAAGAGAGAGCTTTTGTTTTTCTTTTCCTTCTCCTTCACCTGCTGCTTCACCACACAGCTTTTCTCTTCCTTTTATTTACCTCTTTTTCTCTTCTCATCTCAGTTATGCTACCAATTTAATTGCCATTGTTTTTATAATAATAATAATTATGACTACCATTAAATTTAATCTAAGTAGTATTCAACATTTATTTTAGCAAAAATGGCACATAATTAATTTAATTTGGTGTGTGTTTGATGGTGAGGGAGATGTGGGAAATGTGACCCACTCTCTTTTGGGAGGGAGTGAAAATCACTCTCACTCTCAGATCTCAAGCTTCTCATTCTCTGTCACTTCTCCTCTCCTTCTTAATTACTCTACCAAACTACATCACTTTCCCTCCTCTCTTTTTCTTCTTTTTTTATTTAATAAATTGCCAATTTGGAACAATTCATTTTCATTTCTTCTGCCCCATTAATGCTGCTTGCTTTTCATCTTAGCTCTTCAACATTCACTGCTTCTAATTCCTCCTAATTCTTCCAACCATTACTATTTCTTTTTGTTGCTGCAGTTCAAGAGTGTCATCATTTTTTAACCTACCCTAGAATGTTATGGGGTAATTGCTGCTTCAATTTTGACCTTGGGGTGTCCAAAAAACGGTTCCAATTAAATAGCATGCTTCAAACTAAGTTACATGCATGGTCACTGTGAAATCCTTTGCAAAACAACAGTGATTAAAACTAATCAATTCACTAATTCAAGCGTTCAATGGCAATTAAACTGTAATTAAGGCCCCAACATCCAAATAAACCACTTTTAGAAACCCACCTACATTGCTAAAATATCTGCGGGCATCAACATTCATTTAATAGCCAAAGGTAAAAACTTTCATGATGCATTATCTCTAACCATTTTATAAATCCTTGATGGACATTTTGTAACTGCATAATTACACTATTTTTGTTTCTTATTAAATACTAATTCTATAGTCTTCATAATATCGAATTACTTACAAAAGGATTTTGCATAAAAAGAATTGTTTTTATTTTAATAGACACATGATATAAAGGGAAAGTGAGGATTTAGAGGGTTTTAGAAGAAGTAGAAACAATTAATTTGAGTGTTGTTTTGCTAGTAATAATGTGAGGTATGTAGGTAATGTTTTGTTTTGAAAAGTTTATGGACTTTTACATTTTGGGTTGTTGAAAGAGGTCTCTCCCTCAAATTAGATATTGCTAATTCAATTAGCATAACCTTCTTTTGTTACAAATTTAGTCATTAAATGATTTCTATAACCCTTTTTAAGACTAATTTCCAATCATTTAATCTTTTAGTTGCTAAATTACGAAATCACTCACTAACCATTAAATTGGTCACTATCTGTGTTAGTGATTGCCATTTTTTTAACCACCCATTTTTGTTTCTCATTCATTTAAAACTTAAGTTACATGTTTAGTAACTAATTTGTTTTGTCACTATTTAACCTTTGATAGAGATTTAATTATTCAATCTAAAGAGCTATTGTGAAAATATTGAAAATTTCATGACTATAAAATTAAGTTGATGAAACAAACTTATGTAATACATAATTTTATAGAAAATTGAAGTGAAACAAAAGAAAATTAAAAGTGATGATGTCTGATTTAATTTGATGGCCGCATATAAACAAAGTTTAATTAATAAGGCTAATTAGTCTTTGGGTTGGCAAAAAATATTTATATTCTCTATAGGTAAATTCATAATGCATACTCAATCAATTTTTTTAATAGATATGATATTGTAATGAATAATGGGTATGATACTATCATGTTATTTAACTCGTGAATATTTGTTATTTTATCATTTGTTAATGAATTTTATTTGAATACTTTTAAAAAAATTAGATGATAAAAACAAAGTTATTAGTAAGAGAAATATTAATTCTTGAAGATTATATTTTATTTTATTTAAAACTGAAATTATTTTTAAAAAGGTTAATTTTTTAATATTTATATTTCGTGATACTTATTTAAATTTGTTTTTTTAAAGAACAAATTTATCTATAATAGTGTTTTATTATGTAACTCTATTTTAATTATATTCTAAGATTATTTTTTTTATGTGACCATATAATAGTAAAAAGTTTTTTTTTAGAGAAAAATAAAATTATAGTTTATAATTATTGAAGTTTAGTTTATCTTTTCAATGGTCATAATGAGAAATTTCTTTTTTTCTTTTTTTATAGTAATAAACTCTTGTAAATTAATTGAATTTATTATGAATATATTTTATTATTAAATTAATTGAATTTTTATTATGAATATATTAGAGTCTTTAAGACTTTATGTTAATTTGTTTATTTCACTTTAATGAAGTAGACCATAAAGTTGGAAAGATTAATCTAACATATATTTTCTGATAACAACAAAATCAAAATGTTTCATTTTTCATGTTTTTCTTTCTTTCAACTAACTAATTGAAATCTAGCATAAATTTCTTTGTTCCTAATCATGTTTGATAGATCCTAATTAAGACATCCTAAGTGATATTCTATTAGTTGATTTTTCATGAGTGTAGAAACTCAACAAGCTTACCTATGAATTGAAGTAATCCTGTAACGATGGTTTGACAAGTTTTAGCTACCAACTAATTAGATTTTATAGTTAATAGTTAAAATTTTGGTAGTTAATTAGATATTAATTTATAAATTATTTATTAAGAATAGAAATTTCTTCAATACTAAGATTTACAAGGTTGACACACTTATATCATACAAGAATGACAAATATGATGAGCAGTATAGGAGTTTTTATCTCTATTCAGCTTTAGCTTTTGGTCGTTCTCAGGTTTTGCAATGAATTTTTTATAGGTAGTAATAACTTTCCCTTCTGTGTGTTTGACTAGTTGTGAGAGAATTGTCATCTCAAGAATTCTCCCTGTTCTTTAGAAGGTTGGATTCATCAATCATTTCAGTCTTATAAAATAATTAATCATTCTGGTTGTTGAATAAGCATCTAAGTGGCATGTCATAGCAAATAAGGTTGCGGTCAAATACTTCATGCCAATATGTTGAGATGTTGAAATCTTTTTTAGTCCTTCCATGAAGTATTATGAGATAAATTTATTGATTTTGTCTATCTAAAATTAATTTTTATTTAATAATTTTCTTGTACTATATTATTTATTGTGATAATCAGAGTGCAATATCTTTTAGCTTAGAATTTTGTTTTCCACACAAAATCTAAATACATAGAAATTGATTTTTTCTTTATAAAGAGAAAATTCTATCAAAATGTCCATATGCTTAACATGTTTCAAATTTAGTGGGTCGGTGTTGTCTACAAACTCCTTTCTTCTACATATATTTCAAGTTTATAAAAAAAATTAATGTTAATTATTTTTTATAATCTTTCACTACAAGAAAATCATTAAATATAAATCAAGTTTAAAAAAAAAATAGTTATTATATTGACTAAATTATATATTATTTTAGAATTTGAAATTTTTTTATATCTAAATTAGTTTTTATTATTAATAAAATTTGTAAACTAATTTCTAAACTATTATTTGATTAACTATCCTAAATTTGATAGCTAAATCATTGATGCCTAACTAGATACAATTTAGTTATATGTTTTAGTGAACCCATTCTCTAAACTTTTTCTTTCTTCTATACAAGAAAAGTCTCTTGTAAATCAATTAAACTGAATACAAACCCATATTATTTTTCATTTTGGGTTCCTTTTCCACTCTTTATTAGGAACTCTACCACTCATAAATATTGTTATAAGTTTGATTTAATCCTTGTTTCATAAATTTTAATTTTTTTTACTACTGTTTATTAAGTATGTGGCATGCATTAGATATATCACATCCAATCTCCTCTCAAACTGATTATTTACATGACACAAATAAATTGATGTCGAACCACATTAAACAATAATGATAGCAACCATTTAAAAAATAATAATAAATTTTTCACATGCCAAAACCAACGATTATTTTATTGAGAGAGTAAGCTAGAATTAAATTGTATTTATTTAATGTTTCTTTCAATTTACAATAACAAAGTAAAAATAAAATCCACGGACATGACTAGTGGAAGTTGACTTGGCTTGTAAGATTTGATTGTTCCTTACAAAGGTCTTGAATTGAATTTTATAGATTTTCATTTAGTACACACTAATTATGCTTTAATTATGGAACAAACCTCTCAATAAAAAAAATCATAGTAAGCATCATATTACATGTGTGATACTAGTATATTATACTATATTATATATATATAAAAAAAATTTAGCCTATGCATCTCAAATTCTTTTCTCTAACTAAAGGATAAATAATTCAATAATCACTACAATACAATAAAACTATTAAATAGTAATTAATTTTAAAAATAAAAAAATAATGAATTACTAAATTACATATCATTTTAAAATTTTAAAAAAATTATTGATATTTAAAGTTATTTTTATTATTAATAAATAATTTATAAATTGATATTTAATTAGTTACCAAACTTTTAACTATCAACTTTAAAATTGTAGTTGGTAGATATAATCTTGATAACTAAATTATATAGTAATTTAAAATTATTTATTAATAATAGAAGTTATTTTAAATATCAATAACGTTTTAGTCTTTAAAATAATATAAAATTTAATAATTAATTATTTTTTATTTTTAAAATTAATTTTTATTTAATAATTTTTTTATAATCAACGTGTTTGCAAGTGAGAGTGCTTACTTGAACTAATAATAATTGTTGTTGCTTCAACTTCCTTTACTTAATGTAAATATGTGATATTTTGAAAGCAAAAGTAGTAATCTTAGTGTAGTGTTAGTTAAATGAGGGTATTTATCGAGAATTGTCCTTAAACAAGAAGCAATCTTTCCTAAGCAATAGACAACAAAATGGGATATGGTCTTCTAGGGATAGTTCAATGTACTAGACACTAAGAAAGCATCTACTTGGGGCACTGTATCATATTATAATATAACATTAATCTCTTGCTTTTACCCAACATTAATCAATAACTATTATCATTTCTTGGCTCCTTCAACAAACCTATTTTTAATCACATTGCTTCAATTATGATATTAATTTATTATATCAGAGCTTAGTCAAAGATTTTGATTAAATCATTTCCTAAGTTTACCAATTATTTAATCATTTTTAATTAGGTTTTCAAACTTTTTTTTAAGAAACTCATTGATTGGCCATTATTTGACAGAATTGATGAGAATTTATATAAGAATTGGAGAAGTTTATTATTATACTAAAGTTGAGATAATCTGAAATTTATAGAAGCTGGAAAAGGTAGCAATAAAGTATGGTACAAAATCTATAAATCCCAAATGGTTCCTTCCTTCCAAGTTCAACAACCCTAGCTAGCCCTTTGATTGGTGATTTTGCAATGTTTTCTTCAGTGTTTGTGTGGCAGATGGGTTAGGTTAGGTAGGTTTTATGATGTTGAAGAGTGTTTGGCAATTATGTTTCTCTGGAAAGAAACAAAATATAGTTATGATCTTCCTCCATTGGACTCTGGTAGATCTTCCTGTAACCACTTGCTTTTATTATATATTCATCACCTCAAAGGTGGAAGAGAACAATGAAACCCATATTCTATTTTTCAAACTCACAATGCTATCAATTAATTCAACTTGCTTTTTCTGCTTTTTTTAGATTATTCACTCAACAAAATCTAACAACTACTCATTCTAATCATTATTTTAAACATATACTTGTTAATAAAACATGAAATCAAAATTAATACAAAGTATTTTTATATATTAAAATTAAATTATTAATTATTTTCTTACTTTTGATAACCTACAGCTGGTGTTTTTAATTTTTATTAACATGCCATTGTTTAATTACACATTTAGTGATAAAAAAAAATATAAGTGATTTAAATTTCATCTACTTTTTAAATTGCAAGTGTTTATAAAATCTATATATCGCTTTATATAAAAGAAATAATCAATTTAATTTCTTTTAAAAAAATAGCCAATATAAAAAATATTTAATGAATTGCTCTACTTTTATGTCTTTTAAACAAAACCAAATAGTTTTATCTATTAAAATTATGATCTAATTACAATATTTGTCCCAATAATGTTTTATCTACAATTTTGGTCTTTCAATTATCATTTTTTTTAGATTTTAATCTCTAAACTTTAAAATATTCATAATTGTGATAAAAAAAAAAGTTATTTTATATATTGTTCCTACCAAAAACAAACTTGGGGAGTGCAATTCGTCGGGATTGAATATTTTTCAGGGAACAAATTTTCAATTGGTCTCAAATGAGAGAGGAATGTTCATTTGTAAAAGACTCTTCGATGCTTAAGTCAGTTAGAGTTTAAGGTTTAGGATACAAAAATAATGATAAATTCTTAACAGAGAGCTAATAATAGAGTTTAGTGTGTCTCATTACTAAGAGAGTCATCACTTATTTGTAGATCTTGTTGGATGACTATTAAGAAAAGCATTCAATGATTAATATGAGATATAAATAAATTTTATAATAGTAATTATAATCGCTAGTAACCTATAACCAATTTATGGTTTAATTTATGTGTTTTAAATATAATATTAAATGAGTAATTATTGGTCTGAATGTACTGATGATAATTGGAAGTATATATTAATCTGTGTTACAAAGAAACGAGAGGAGTAATAATAATAAATAAGGGTGATTGTTTTGATTAATGAATTTGAGAGTGAACGTGTGAAGGCGACAAAGTTTGTGGTTTCCAATTAAGAAAATCACATGGTGTTTGTATGTAGAAGAGGCCCTAAATACCACTATCTTTTTGTGATGTTAAAATATAGAATATACTACAAACTATTTTAACCTAAAAAAAACAAATGTATCAATCCATTAATTTTATTATTCACCATGTTTGTGTTGTCAAATAAATTCTCATTCTTTTCCTTGCTTTCTATTAATTACTTGGATCAAACAAGTACAATAGTACGTTTAGAAATATGGATAACTTTACTTTCAAAATTTATTTTCTAATTCCCTTTCAAACAAATACTCATACGTGTGTTGACCAAAACTATGCATAAGGTATTTCTTACAGTTTGAAATATTAGTTATTTTATAGGAAACACTTTATGTTTTCTTGTTTTAAATATTATAAGATATAATAATAATAATAATTATTATTATTTTATCTCTTAATATTTTATTATATAAAATGAGAAAATTGATAATGGTATGAAGTGATAATTATATTCTTTAAATTAAATTACTCGATAATTTTTTAATGTTTATGTAAAGTATTAAATAATTGATATTTTAAAATAAAAATTAGCAAATATGTAAGAAACCTATTGAAATAATCATGCGCCTTGAAATTTGTCTTAAAAAATAGTTGAAGAGAAAATAAATAAAACGAAGGGAAGTGGCTAGGAAAATTGCATTTTGAGGAAAAAATAATAATATGTGAGAGTTGTAAAAGCTTATCTCCTATAGTGGAGAGAAAATGATGATACGAGAGAAAGAAAAGTTAATGAAATAAAAATTTTATTCATTTGTTTACCCACTAGGTAAAATTTAGAAAAAAATTACGAAATAATTAACATTCTAATATTCATTTCTCTTATCAAATAAAAGGAAAGAATTTTGATAGTTTTTTTATTACCTTTTTTTCCAATTAAACTAAACAAATTTCCTTTTTTTAAGCATTTTTATTTTCTTCTCATGGAATCCAAACAAAAGTAAGGTTCTTAAACTTTAAAGTCAATAAGGTTTCTATGGGCCAAAAACATTTATAGTGGAAAAAAATAAAATAAAAAATGAAATTAACTTTTTCGTAATTTAAAATTAATTTACGCGTAATTTAAATTGTATAAGCTCCATTTTATATTTTTTAAGTTTTTAAAATTAGGAATAATTTAAATTTAATTGAATAAATAATTTTTTTTAAAAATTTTTTTCTTAAAGTTCTTCTAGAAAAATTGGTCAAAACATATTTTAATGGGTAGGAAATTTTCAAACACGAGTTTTATAGTAGGGTAGTGTTCACATGTTGATCTATAAAAGTAGGGTTTTAAGGCACCTTGACAAAAGTTTCTTCTATTCAATGCGTGCTAAGTGTTTATCCTTAGTCAACTCACAGCTTAGTAACGTTGAAGTTTTATTGCCGTCATCAAAAAAATATCTAAGGGCTTTTTCAACAATCAGAAACACTTGTTCATTATGGTTTTTTTCAGGAGATTTATTTTTATGTTTATTAGTTGTGAAGTGACATAGTCACTTGCTAGGTGTTTGGGTGAAAGACATATAAGGATTTTGGTTATTTATGTTTTATGTTTATTAGTTCTCAAAGGACATTTGAGTTGTTAGGTGTTTGAGTAATAGATACATCACTTTTGATGGATGTTTGATTTTTTTTTTAGAGTTATGCAAAAATTATAACTTCTGACTCGTATAGTAACGTTAGAATATTTTTAAAATATTTCATATTTATTTTTTAATATAAAATACGGTAGGACAACCAATATTGTAAGAAAAATAGGAAATTTACCATGTACATTACTAACTAGTTAAGTTGTATAAGATGAAGTCATAAATTAGCATGTGAGTGAAATTTTAATTTGATTATACTTCATAAAATTATTAAATTTATTTATGCTGAAATCATAACTTGTGCTTCCTAATAAAGTTGGAAGATCCCTAAAATATTTTATTTTTTTATTAATAAAAAAATATCTATTATTTTTTCCAACAATTTTACTTTTATTTATGATTCCTATTCTCTTATATATTTTTTTATTAAGATTGTTATAAACAACATATTAAGGCTTCCAATGAATTCATGTGATCTGACTTAAATATATTAAATGATGTATGTTTATATTCTTTTTAGGTTCTTATTCTCTGAAAAGAAATTAAAAAATAAAATTAGGGGATTCTATTTGTGAAGCTTATCGGCAGAGAAAACATCTACATTTGTCTCATTTTATTATCTTAATCATGTTGAAACAAGAAGAATTAGAATTCCTTATAATCTTGAAATAAGAGAGATTTCTTTATGTATTTTTTCTATTTTAATTTTCAAATAAAAATTAAAAAATGCATAACATATTATTTAAACTAAAGAGACTTTAGATGTTATCCAATTGTATGTTCTTCTTAATTGAGTTTTATTTTTTTTAAATAATAAATTTTATTTTAAAATTCCTAAAATAGACAAAAAAAATTATTCTCGAAATAGATAAATTGCCGCAATGTAAATTTTGATAAGACAAAATCACCAACACATTGGAAACTTTGAAAAAAAATTAGAAATAGTGTATAAGAAATACGATTTCCACATATATGACTTTAATATTAAAATATATTTCAACATATTAAATTTAGAAAAATAAAATAAAAAAATCTTATAGTTAGAAATCGTATTTCACAAATACGTTTTAAACATTATAATATATTATAATATATAATAATATATATAAAATTAAAAATATATATAATAAATACGTTTTAAATATTTTAATATATAATAATTTTAATATACGTTTTTTTAATAGAAATAAAAATTATAGAAAATTAGATAAATTTAATTTACTATTATAACTTTGTTTTATATATAATTAAAGAAAATTATATTATAGTGTTTAAAATAATAATAGAAAATTAGATAAATTTAATTTACTATTATAACTTATATATATATATATATAATTAAAGAAATTAGATTTTTATAAAAAAACAATTAACTAAATAAGTTTTTAGAAAATACCTTTTTATTATACATAAAAATTATTTTGAATTTTAATAAAATTAATGATGTAATACTTTAATAATGTAAAATAATATAAATTAATTATTTTGAAAATTTGATTAAATTAAATTTAATTCATAATAAAAAAATTAAGTTGATAAAACCCTAAATTCAAAATGCTAAAAATAAAGTAGAAACTTTAATCGAAAAAGGAAAATGGAGAAAGTTAACTGAAAACTTAATTGTCGCAGAAAAATAGTACAAGAGTCTACATTCTACAAGAGTCTTCATTCCTATAGTAAGAACATTTTTTTGGCTTGTTTGGAAGTGATTTATCCATTTCATTATATGTTCTTGGTTCGCCTGATTCCTTATGGCGCATGTGGGGGTCCGGGATGAAATTCGATCCCATATAAGTAGACCAATAATCTTCATTTCAAACTGAATGAAATTCAACTTTGTAAGCCTTCAAAATATACTGTAGACTATAAATAGGATCAACAAATATTGTTAGTTGTAAATGACATGCTGAACAAACAACAATAACATGAGCACAGGGATGTTGGAGAACTTGAAACTCCCCACAATCACACTGCCAACCATTCAGCCCTATTGTGTATGACATAGGTAGACGACATAGTTAGGCAGTGGGTAGCTCTTAAGCATCAAACTCTGAATTTTGTCTATTGTAGCTTTACACATGACACATAACAGATTGTTGTTCATTTTTTCGTAACAAGACAGTAATATCTTTCAGATATTGATGGCCAACTTGTAACATGCACTCTATCTTTGTCCCTCGTTCAACAAACCAATATTTAGTTCTCTCAAAAGTTGTCTCCACAAGAACACATATGAGTAACGATCGTGCTCCCTTTAATACTGAGTTCATGCACTCAGCAAAATTTGTTGTCATGTGACCATACCTCCTGCCTCCGTCATATGCTTGTGTCCATTTTTTCAAAGGCTTGCTGAAATTGTGATCTTAGAGCCAACATCTATGCCTAAAGAGTTAGTTGTTTCCTTTCATAACTTGTAAAAATGTAAAAAAATTAAATGATTTAAAGTGATTGTGTTGCAACAAGATCACATTTCATACCCATGTTTATCAATTTTCTCTTCACCTCGACATTCTTGAACTTCTTATTGAAGTTAGATGCAATGTGGCGTATGCAATATACTGATAGGAGACCATGTACTTCCCAAGCAATTTCTGGAGATTTTAATGCTGATAAAATGGTCTTTCCTCTATCAATTATCATGTAGATATTTTGGTGCGGTATGACATGTGATCGTAACATGCGGAAGAATTAGATCAATGTTTCTTTTGTTTCACCTTCAACTATTGCAAAAACTAAAGGGAATATGTTTTGATTGTCATCTTGACCAATTGCAATTAGCAAAGTCTCGTGGTATTTTTTGATCAAGAATGTTCTATCAACTTGGACTATTGGCTTGCAATAATTAAAGCCATCAATGCAAGGCTTGAAAGCCCAAACACGTTCGAAGATGTAACACGAGTTGTCTTGAACACTTAAACCCTAAACCCTAAGTTACATATTCGACAATTGTTCCAAGGAAACTTTCTTGAACCGCCTACAACCATCTTGGAAGATGATTATAGGATTCGTCCCAGTTGCCGAATTCCATGGCAAGCGCCTTTTGTTTTGCCATCCATGTTTTTTTATACGTTACAAAATAACCATAACAACTTTTAATTTCTGCAATTAAACTTTTCACAGGGATGAATGTGTTTGCTTTAATGGAATTTACCACTATAGTTACAATTTGCTTGGAGTCCAAATTTACATGATCATTAAAAAGAGTGGTCGACAAACATGTGTGGGGTGCTTCAATTTTTTTGATCTCCCATGTACCTCAGATTTTACTAAAGGATATTCTAAGCCACCATTGACATCCATTATTGTAGTCAATGCACCGAGCTACATATTGATTCGTCTTTGACTCCACGACAACAAATTTGTACCCTTCAGTTATATGATATTGTTTGATGGCAACCAAAGGAGCCTCTTTATTAGGAAAAGTCATCTGCTCAGAAAGGTCATATTGAACTTTTTATCTAGATCGATTATTGGAATCATTTTGCTGGAATGATGACATTGTGAAACCACCATCTTTGGGTAAATCATCAACATCATTGTCTTCACTAAACTCATTAATAATATCTCTGATTACGGGTTCGTCCTTGATGCCAATAGAACTATCTCCAATGTAAAAGGGATTCATCTACCACATGCAACATGTAAATAATATTGTTATTATAAAGTGTATGCAATGAGCATGAATACTTAGAAAATATTTCAATACAAAGTTTAAAGTATTACCTTGTGAAGAGAAATATATAAGACAAGTTCTGCTCCAACCGAAACTTCCCACAAAGATTTCTTTCCTAAACTATGAAATAAGTTTAATGATTTTGTGGTTCTAGGAAGAGTTCTTTTCATTGGTTGTTTGCTTTCAATATATATATATATATATATATATATATATATATATATATATATATATATATATATATATATATATATATATATATATAACATAGTTATGGGCAAATTTTAAATTATTAAAAGGAATTGAATAAGTTTTCCCATCTATTTTCACTAAAGTTATCTATGCTTGCAGTGAATTGTGCTTTCACTGAATTCATGCTTTCAATCAAGTGTGCTTTCACGTAACTCAACTCAGCGATCAAGTTGAACCATGCAATGCACCTTTGCCATTAAATTGAACAATGCAATTTAGCTATGCCATCAAATTTAACAATGCAATGTAGCTCTGCCATTAAATTCAATGAGTGAATGGAGGACCACGAGTTTAAGGTGAAATCTCCAATAGGGAAGGCGAGTTTCAAGTGAACTCGCCAATGTGGTGGACGAGGTTCACTTGAACTCGCCAATGGTGAATACGAGTTCAAAGTGAACTCACCAACATGGTATACAAGTTTCACTTGAACTCGTTTTGTCATTTTCCTCCATGTGTTTTCCTTTACTCGTTTTGGCTTTTTCTTTCATGTACAACCCTTCACGACATAACTTGGTTCACGTGAGAATCTTGGCTAAATTTGCAGGGAATCACTCCATTGCATAGTTGAGTCAAACACTCCATCATGTTTTATTTGAAAGTTTGGTGCTTTGGAAGAGATTCTCAATAAAATTTCCTATTCACTCGTGAAAGCATGGCACCGTGAATATGTTGCTTGAATGTCTTACATTGCATTCAAATACATATGAATTGGTGTGTTAGTTCACAGAAGCATCCCACCACTTCCTTCATTTTTGCTTCCTTCTTGTGATTCAAGAGATAAAGATTTTAGCTTGTGCCTTATACTACTTTCTCGGCATCCATATCATCGAGTAAGAATTCAATTTATTTTGTCAACATAGAAGTCCCGGTATTTAAGAAATTTAGAACTCTCATATTTTTATTCTTTCAGCTACCAATGGAAGTCAATGCACGACTACCATCTAATATGTTCCTTTTACAGCTGCAACATAAACATGTGACAAAGGCTTTATGGGAGAGGAACGAAAGACTGATAAGACCTACAAGACATTCTTATGTGAGTTGATTTTAGATTTATCCATTTTAAGGGTGACACTTTGCTTATGATTTGGATTTTACCAATTATAAGGTGACACCGAGGGAATATCCCCACTGGACACGAACTTAACCAATTGGTTAAGTAAGTGTGAATGTTCACTTCCAAAGGCAAAAGGAAAAACACATTATATGGTGAAGATGATGTGTGATGCGGAATTGAATGAACATGAAAGGAAACAATTGCAATGGAGGAAGCTGAAATGGAAAATTGGATGGAAAAAAAGAATTTACACTCAAAGATATGTGGCGTATGAAAAATGGAAGAAGAGATGAAGGAAAGAAAGCTTATGGTGACCGATAAGAGTGAATACATCACTTGGAGTGTGGATTCTCCAAGATAAGTGTGGAGGGCTGCCACTTGAAGAGCTATCACTCTCACAAGATAAGACCTAAGCTAAGAGAACACAATTCTCACACAATTTGTGCAGAGTTTTCATTCTATTTCAAATTTTAATGTAATAATACATGGAGTAAGTCTCCCTATTTATAGGAATAGATGTCTCGGAAAACAAGAAGAGCAAGGGCATGATTGTAAAAGTGTGAGGGGTGGCCTTTAGGTTTTGACTAACTTAAAACTGCACCCTAGGCTTGTTCTTCTAGAAGCTAGGTCAACTTTCCTTCCTAAAGGGCTAGGCACAAGCTAAAATGATAACTACACCCCACTATTATGTTAAAGGCACCTATTCTAGCCTATCTTGTTATTTAGACTCCTAAAGTGAACCCAAATTATTTACAACATGTTTTACTTTTAAGAAGACCAGAAGAAAGAACATTTGGTGTTCTGGTCTATGCCCACTTCTTCTTCTAGAAAGGTTTGCTAGATCTACACTCATAATTTCTAGATTGCTTATTGCACTACAAGTCAAAATAAATATTATTAAATGAATCATTGACACACATTGAAGTGAGTGAACAAATATACTTTAAATACCTTAAGGTGCATCCAAGTAAGCTTTTTTGCGTTTGCACTTCCCCTCCCACTCAACACGTTATATCTAGAATAACCACTGAAATAATAAGATTTCATGTTAGAACACATAACATTATGCAATGTATAAGTAATAATAAATGTTAAATGAAATTGTCTAACCTATCTATAATGTGTTTAAAATAGTTAGTATGTTTCTTATGCAAGGAGCAAAACCATGCAGCTGTATGATCTTGAACATATATGATTCGTAGTTGCCAATGATGCCTACATAAAAAAATTAGTTAATATATCTTATTTCAATATCCTTCCATTAAAACAATTCACATAAGGAAACCTCCGTCTTACTCCATTATGATTACTAACGAAATTACATTATGAAAATCGTTTGAATTCTTCCGCCTCTTTCTCGTATGCATTAGTTATATGTGGTGTATTAATCTAACTTTGATCCATAGAATTGGTAGACTAAGAAAATCAAAATCAAAATTTTTGAAAGTCGGACACCCCAGAATCAACATCAACACTTTTAATACATATAAATATAAATACTATCTAATTCATTATAAAACTAAATCAAAATTGTCGAAGGTCGGACACTCCCTGACTCAGAATTAACACATTCAATACATACAATTACAATCTAATTTATTATAAAACTAAATCAAAATTGTCAAAGGCCAGACACACTCGGACTCAAAATCAATGCATTCAATACATAAAAGTACTATCTAATTCATTATAAAACTAAATCAAAATTGCAAAAGGATGAACCGCCAGACTCAGAATCAACACATTCAACACATACACAAACACAGTAAATAAAACACTAACCTAAAATATGAGTTTTTAAGCTTTCGTGACAAGGAGGAAAGCTTGCGTAGGCAATGGTGCAGTGGTCATGGTGGCTCGAGGAGAAGCATTGGGTTGGCGGCAAAGGCACAATGGCTCTCAAAGAGGAGGTGCAGTAGAGGAGAATGAGTGAAAGTGAGAGAAGGCGCGAGTTATTTTTTTCTTCAGAAAGAGAACGACTTTCAATGATGATTGTATTATTGAACCATCGTTATATGTCTCTCAGAACCACTTTTAACAACGATCCATCACAAATTGTCATGATTTCACTCTCATAACCATTTTTAACGACGGTTCCTTTAGCAACTGTCGTTAAAAAGTTTAAAAAATTACAAAACTACCACCGCCTTTTTTTTCACAATGGTTTTCTAACAATTGTTGTTATATGGGTTGTGATTTTGATATTTTGTACTAGTGCAAGAATTCCACTAACTATGATGCTTATGTTTGAGGAACCAATGGTAAATTGGAGTCATACTTTTATGGAATATTGTCTAATATTATTCAATTGGAGTATACTGGCTTCCTAATAATGAATTTACTTCTCTTTCAATTTGAATGGTTTGATAATTCTCCTAATATAAGAACCAAAGTCGATAATAACTATGGAATAATTCAAGTAAAGGAATCACGGAGATATAATAAAGGGTATGATCCATTCATATTTGCACAACAAGCAAAGAAAGTTTATTACACCAAATAGCCAGAGGGACACCGAGGTTGGTTGGGAGTAATTAAAACAAAAGCTCATAGTAGAATCATTAATAACATAGTAAGTGAGGTTGAGCATGACACTCCATACCAAGATGATGAGCTTCTACAACTTGAATTAGTGTTACATGTTGATCCATACTTCATTCATGATTCTCTTGCTGATGTTGATGGGGGGAGAAGAAGTAAATATACAATTACTAAATGAAAAAAAAAAACATAGATGAATAATAGGAGGAGGAATACATTTCAAGTGAGGATAACATTGATAGTAATTTCAGTGACACGGATACCTCTTTGATAATTCATGCATTAAAATTGACTGTATACCTTTATAAATTATGTTTTACATTAATTTTATTGTTATTTCCTATAATTGTGGTGACTGATAGACAAGATAGCTGACATATTTGGCTCTAGAAAATACTATCAAGTTTGAGTCTTTTGATCATGATTACTTTATTTGTTTATTCAAAATTGATTGATCCACTTTGATTATTATATTACATCTTATATATGCAATAAGTTTCACTTGCAGATGATACCAAGGGGTAGAGGTGGTGGTCATAGACCACCTAACGTGGTTGAGGTGTTTATGTTGATGATAGATCTTCATCCAACACCAACTATGAATCAACATTCGTAGATATAAGACTCTCTTACACTCGAGTATGAGTCTGACAATGTAGTTGATAAAAGGCCCTGACTTCATGCAAAAAAAGAGAGAGTAAGTATATTTTAATCTAATTACTATTCATTAATATGTTCTTATTTTCATATATCATTTTGATAATATGCTTTGAACACATATTTACACTAACAAATGGACCTTCTAATGTAATCTCACGAATCATCAAACAAAAATATGATGAATCTAGTCCCATTTGGAGAGTTTAAGGTAATTTGAGTTATGATTACATTTAAATGTTATTTTATTATTTTGGAATGTTTTTTTCTAATTGATTTTTTCATGCAGAAAGAGTATGGGTGGGATCTGGAACAAGACTAAGTCATTAGATCCATTTTTGATACAAAAGGCTCTTGTTTCTTTAAAAATGCTATGAACAAAGTTAGTCTTGGTCAAGATAAGGGGACCAAGATTCCACTGTTTGAGCAACCTTAGACCAACATCGGAGTTCAACAGAATTCCAAAATAATAGTGCCATTGTCAAGGCAAATCGGGTTGTTGAGAAGGGAGCCTCAACCTACTATGGTGTTTTTATATCTATTGCAGCTCATAGTGAGAAAATGGTAATATTATTATATTTTTGTGTTTTTATATATTTAATTTAAGGTTTAATAGTTGCACAAGTGCTCACTCTGTCACAAGTCAAGCTCTAGTAGTCCATCAAATAGAAGAAATGTGTGAGACTATTCAAAAGTTAAATGCTGAACTTATGGCAAAAGATGCTAAAGAGCAGACACTAGAAGAAAAGATGGAGCAATTGATGAAACTCATCAAGAGCAAAGTGAACGCATCCGCCAACAAGATGAGCAGATGAAACTCATCTTACAACACATTCAAATGAACGATCCCATGTTAGGCCCTTCAGATCCTACTACTAGTGAAGATCATAAAGGAGACCACATTACAGATGATAGTGCAGAAGATTAGTTGTATGCTTAATTGTGTAATAGATTTGACTCTTTTAATTTGTATAGAACTATTTCCTAAATTATGTATTGGAGTTCATTTATATTTAGCTTGATTTAATTTTGAGTATATATAAGAATATTTGAAAATTCTTTATAAATAGGTCGAAATAACATTTAAAATGGGTATTAATAATACATTTAAAAATAGTCACTAAAAATGATTTAGTGACTAAATCTACAAAGCCACTCAACAACCGAAAGTGGCTTTAGTCGCTATTCATGACCAACCCAAACTTTAGCAACTGAAAAATGACTAGTCGCTGCAATTAGAAAAAACAATATAGCCATCGAAATGAGTTTGGTCGTTATAGGTCTCACATTTAGTCATCGAAATTTATTTTATTTTAATTAATAATTTCAACCCATTAGTAACCGAAAACAGTGATCGCTGTCTCCTTTTACTTTTCCAATTTTCCATTCAAAATTTGGTTGCTAATTTGATCTCCTAGAATTGTGGTGACCAAACTTTCTGCGACGGAATAATGATCGAAATTTTGTTTGCTAGATTGCAACCGACTGATAAATCGGTCGTGAAGTGCTTTACGACTAAGTTTTTCATTGCCATATTTATTTAGCGACTATTTCGGTTGCAAATATGTTTATAAACTGATTTGATGATAGTTATGACTATTTCGGTTGTAAATATGTTTATAAACTGATTTGATGATCGTTAAAAGTGATTTTTTTAGTGATTAGACAAATTTTACATTAATATTAATATATTATAATATAATTTTATTTCTTATTCAAATTTGAAACAAATTTTGCCTCTAAGTATATCTTTAATTATAACAAAAAATTTTGAAATGAAATAATTTCCTAAACTAATATATACTAAATTTAAGATAAATCTGATGAGCAATTTTTTAAATGTGATGTTTTCATTTTTCAATTATTAATAATCAATATCTTTTTCTTTTTAATTCTTTATGATAATCAATTAATTAATTTAATGTATCTTTGCAAATTTAATGTTAATTTTGGAAAACAAAATTTTCCTCCTAATTTTTTCTATGATATAAAATATAAGATATAACACGTCTTTTATTATAATTTAGTTCCGATGTGTAAAAGACGAAATATAAGTATATGAATAAAATAAGAATGTAATGTATCTATTAGAGTTAAATTTAGGAATATGTACTTAGATAACGATAATAGAAACTTAATGAATGGATATGAAATGATTTTATCTGTTCTTTCACTCACAACCATGCGCTCACAACCATGATCCAAACATGTAGGACAGAGAACAAAGTGGAAAGTTCTTTGTTTAAACCAAAACCTAGGCAGATTGAGAAGCTGACTATTGCTTTGTCTCATTCATTTGGATTTTCCAAAGTTAAAAACTGGAGTAATTTGAAAACAAACAAACAAACATATGTTGGAAAATTAAAGTATGCGAATAGAGAAAAGAAGGGAAATTGAAGGCACTGATACAATGATAACGAATGTATAAAAATGAGACTGCTATGCTATCCTAAACTGAGAATAAAAGTGAACCAAAATAGGTTTGGGAGAGTTTTTGTAGCTTTGTCCAAAGATTATGTGAAATATATTAGAGTTTGATTATCCCACTCCACCTATGGAGCAGCACGTGAGTGAAATGAATTGGAGAGTTTGGAAATTTAGAATGTCTAGGACTTTGAAAACTGAGTTTGAAAGATACGGTGAGTTGAGAGCATTTGAGGATTACACTGCACACCCAATAATCATGGGTGTCAGATCCATCAAGCACATCACATGAGAGAGAGGAAATTTTGGGTTTTGGGAAAAGGGAGAGGTGGTGATGCAATGCAATTTCGTCCTTCATTTGCTGTTCAATTTTTTTGTCCCTCATTGTGCTTCAGCCAGAGGTGCTAAATGCTGATATTATTATGGTTTTTAGCTTTTGTTCTCACTCGCCACAATGCAGATGCAAAGTACTACTACTGATGATGCAGATGCAAAATTCAGTGTTCGTAACTTTGTTTTGTGGACACAAATTAAGGGTCACTCTAGAATTATCAACATTACTCAATGTTGCACAAAGCTAGAGGTGGTGATCCATGAAGGGTATAATGATCAAGTCTCAAGAATTGGAGTGGATAAGGAGATTTTGTCATGGAGCAACAATGACACGTGATAGGCCATGTGGTGTAGTGGAAGGGAAATCATAAACCTTTAGGTGGACTTTGGCAGTGTAAATTCCTTTTCTTTAGCTTTTGTATATGTCTAAAGGAACACCATTTCTTATCCTACTCCATCCTTATCCCTCAACACACAAATCTTTCATTCTCATATCTTCATCTTCATCTTCAACTTCAACTTCCTTCAAACCATGACAAACCAACACAATCTTAACCACAAAGGTAGAAAAGGACAAATAAATAGAGAGAAAGTCTTGGGGGGATAACTGCATAAATAAACAAAGCCACCGAGCCTGCTGGTCCACAGAAGATTAGAAACCAAACCACCGATGATGACCTTAAAACTTTTGAAGGCATGTTTGAAGTTGGTAATTTCCAAGAGGATAAAATGGCATGTGAGTAGCTTGCAAGAAATGGTGCTGGAACATCGAATGTTGTCTGAAGTATCCTCGAATTATATCAGTACGGTTTATATAATTGAAGGAAATTCTGGGACACTGTAATCATGGGTTTCAGGAACATAACAGTGATCCTTTGGTATAGTTCTTTAATAGGTATAGACTAGACATACCTATCTTTAGCCTTTCATGTCTTGTTCTTTGTCAAAGAAAAAAAGAAAGGCAACTAAATGGCACGCTTTTCTTTAGGTCCCTTGTCCTTAGATGAATAATGAAATAAAAATATGAATCATGGTTCATGGTCCTAAACAACATATTGTACAACTGATACTGCATTCATGTGAAAGTGTAGAGTATTTCCTAATCAGTGGATGCAGTAGAAAATAATGTGATTTGCTTTAGACATGTTAAATGCTTATAAAACAGAAAATCCATCTAGGCATAAAGCTATGGAAATGAAAGGAGTAGAAGATGATGAGGAGTTGTAGATGTTCCTGAGGGGGCAGTTGTTGTGTGGAAATGGGTATAGGGCACATGGGCATTATAATTGGGAAGAGGTGGATGAACTTTACTGTCTGCTGAAATCAGGGCCATTCTACATAGGATTCTTTGAGTGCCAAATAATGGGGCTCATTAGTTTTCTTCAGGGAAGCTCTCTGTTGTCCTGTCCTGTTTTGTGTTCAGTCATTGTTTTTATTCTCTACTACATTATTATTTTTACATGCTTTGGATCTGCATTCTGTTATTATCTTCATAAAGATGCTATATGCTACATTAATTTCTGCTTAACTTAAGTATATAGTATTGATTAATGTGTCAGGACAGACCTATGATCATCATTCATCCTTGTTATATGGAAATGGGATAACCCACTTCTCTATCTCTCTCTCTGCTTACTTCATTCTCACCATTCTCTCTACTTCTTTGGTTTCTAATACACAGAGTTCAGGAACTGCAATTGCACGTGATGCCCCTTACCAAATATCAGCCAAATATCAGAGTACCGGTAAACTATGAAGTTTGTACTCTTAAATGATGTATCGGACACACTTATCAAATATTAAAGTCTATTATGATTTTAACACAAAAAATAAATATATTAATTTTTTAAAACTCAAATTTATTATTTAAATTTTTATTATAATTATAGAAATAAAAAATAAATTCTTTTAAACAAGATATAAGTTTCTGTTAAAAATAAATTTACTCATATTTATTTATATAAATTTTAATTTTCTATTTATATAATTTATAATGATATAATTTAGAGATGAGATCGAAATCTATATCTCATGTCTAGTATCGAGTGTCCATTCTTGCAGTACATAGTTGGCAAATGCAGCAAAGAGCATAAGAAAAGAAATTAATTATTTAATTGATGGAAGGGCTTCTTGTGACTGGAATTATTCCACCAAAGCAATTTGAAAGGAAAATTTTTTATGTACATGAAAAGTGGTTTGAAGATTCTTTCCCTTATGATTTTGATGCAATTCCATGATTTGTACTACAACCATTTGGTATAATTTTTATTACAACTTTTGATTAGGTTCCTTAGAGCAACATAATTAGATGGAACTAGGATTTTCTTCTTCCTTTTTCACACTTTATTAAACCACCACTCAAAACTAAACTACCCCAATCAATGAATATTTTTCTTATATAACAAAAAACAAAAAACAGAATTTCCTACTGTGACTAGCCATGTTTACTGTGTAGTTCACACTGTCCTTTCTCTTTCCTTTTTTCAAATGTATTTTTTTAAAATTAAATTATATTAATGTATAATGATTTAAATTATAATGATTTAATAAATTTATTGTATTTGAAATTGTACTAAAGTTATTAAATTATAACTATTTAATTAATAAATAACGTTACCTTTAATAATTGTTTAATTATTTAACTACTAAATTAAATGAAAATATTAGTTTTAATAATTATATAATTTAAAAATATTAATATCTTTATTGTAATTGAATTGGTATATATTAAATCAATAAATAAATTATAATTATAATAAAATAATATTTATTTTTAATTAATAATTATCAATAAAAAAAATTTTAAAAAAAGTTTATTCTATTAAAATAAGGTCATATTGATAAAAAAAAAATCAAGGATAAATGAAATAAAAAGTAAAACACACAAAATAAACATAAAATAAGTCACGAATAAAATTATGAAAAGCTAAAATACTCACCCATCAACCATCTAGCAGGATATAATAATTTTTTACAACTTTATTTTTTAATTTTAATTAAAAATATATTAATTAAAATTAAAATTATTTATTATATTATAATTTATTATTTAATATTTAAAAATTTTATTAAATAAATTTATTAAAAAATATTAATTAAATAATTAGTAAATTAATAGTCTTATTTAATTTAACTAATTATTAAAATATTTAATTATTTAATTATTATTAAATTAGTATTATTTATTAATTAAATTGTGATCATTTAAGAATTGTATATTACAATTTTAAACACAATAAGTTTATTGAATTATATATTTAATAATTATAACTTAAATAATCACAGATTATTATATTAAATATGGCTAAATTTGGAAAATTTGTTTCTTTTATGTTGTATAAGAAACAAATTCCTTATCTACGCCATCTTGTCTCTACTTCATTTTCTATTTTAATTATTATTTCTCTATTCACTAAATCTCACACCTTTATCTCTGTCAGTGTTAACCATTTTTATCATAAATTCATATCAACATTAAATATGAAAACATTTTGTAAGTTAGTAAAAATGGGAAGAAATAATAAAAGGAAAAAGGGAAAAGCTTAAAAGGCAAAATAATTGAATTTATTCATACAAATTATTTTCATCCAAATTGAACAGAAAGGGCTTCTGATTGGTTACCGACAATTGCAACCTGCCAAGTAAGTCAGTTTGTACCACCTACTTTTCTTCATCATGTATGTATCGTAAATAAATGCATTCCCTAAATTACAAAATAATTGTAAAGTATAAAAATAATATTAATTAATTTCATCTCCATAACTATATAAGTGTGTGACCCATTTGTTGTTTTTGTTATTATCTTCAAACAATTTGGTCCTTTCAATGACATAAATGAACCTGCTTTATTGGGATGTACAAATAGAACACTAGGTTTACAAAAATGAAAATAAAATATTTTTACTTTAACACAATTAACATCAATCATGAAAATGGTAGGTTTATAAATTTCACTTCTTTTTCAATTTTAAAATTTTATATTGCAATATTACTTCATCCTTAACACAACATGCATTATTTTATTTGATGTTACATGATTTTAAAAATCTCACTATAAGTTTTACTATTGCAGAAGAACTGATGTAAAAGACAGGGTATGAAATTATTGATCAGGAATCTAGGTTTATTTTAAAACGTAATATATTGTTGCATAATGATTGTTCCTTCTTTGACAAAATCTAATTTCTTCAAAACCTAGGTTGTTGTTTCTGCTTGTAGTGCTGTCCAATAAACGATAGACAATTGGCACAATAATCACATAACATTGTGATGATTAACATAATTATGCTTTGCTATGTGATTTTCCTCCACCATCCAAGTTTTCAAATTTAAAAGACAATAAAAAAATTAGTGAAGATGTCACAAAGTATATTTTTTTAGAAGGGGGTCTTAAAGATGTTTTTATGTCACTGACTATTTTGAAATTTTATTCTCCACACACTTTGAAATTTTATAGTGCAACTAAACAATCATGAATCGGGTCAGTAATATATATATATATATATATAATATGGTTATTATGAAATGGATTTTTAATTTTCATTTAAAATAAAATTAACTTATAAGTATATAGTATAAATTACTTTAATCTCTAGTAAATATGAGATATTGAACAATAAGAAAATACAAATATTACACCAAGAATGTCTCAATTATTATTACTTTCTCATGTCAAATCATATTAACATAGATTTAGTTTTGTATAAACAATTATGCCAATAATATTACTTCTCTCGTGAAAATTAGGGTGAATACACAAATTCTTGAAAAACTGTGAAAAGTTCTCATTTTAGTTTTTGGAAATAAGAAAATTTATAATTAGTATCATGAACAAATTTTTTTAAATTGTTACTTTAGTTTCTGAGAATGTATTTAGTTATCACTTAAGAATAAGTTTATAAAATTTATATTAAAATAAATAAGTTGAATTCAATTTAAGTATAGTTTTATTTTATTTTTGTTTTCTACAAGATAATGAAATCGTTATTTTTGTTTTATCTCTCATCGATCGAGTGTTTCTTCTCTTTTTAATGTCTTTCAATTTATTGGTTAACTCTTTTTTTTTTTTTCCTTTCTAAAAGTAAGCTAATTAGTAAATTGAAAAATATTAAAAAGGACAAGTACAAGTTGATCGATAAATTAGAAACTTAAAAAGAAAGTGGGAATAAATTAGAAAAATACTAAGAAAAAATAAAATATTTTAAATATATAATAGGATAAATGTTTTTAATAAAAATTGAATTAGATTATGCAAAACAAATAAATGATATTTTAATATAAGTTATTTTAAATTATTTGTTCCCATATATTAAAATAAATAATTTGATTTGGCTAATGGGTAGCCATAGAAGATAGGTTTAAGGCTAGAAATGTGTCAGGTCCACGTCAGCAGGAAGCATATTCACTATTTGTTTTTACTTATTGGAACACAAAGGTAGATGTTTGATGGGCCAGGTGGGTCCCTCTGTATCCTATTCCGTTGCAAACCATTCCAGAATTAGAAGAATGGCCCAGCATGATTGATTTTTGATGGCCCAATAATGGGTCCATGATTGGAGGCCCATATTTGCCACTATTTATTACGAATCTTGGCAAGTACTCTCAAACTTACTCTCACACAATTATTCATTGGAAGAATTGAAGAATGGTACCCAAATAAGATCACAATATTAATATTAAAATAAAATGAAGAAGCTTGAAAGGAAAACGGTGATTTATTTTGAAGTAATGGGGTCCAATTTCTTTTGATTTAGGTGCACCCATTCTTTCTGCCAATAATACTCATTCATAATGTTATTTCTCACTTCTTATTGCTTTTTTTTTTCTTTTTTATCCCAAAAACATTCACAAATCAAGCCACAAGAATTTCCTATCATATTTTGGGTTTTCCTTTTCTAATTAGGCTACTTTTCTAAAACATAATGATTTATCTTTATGCAAAATTGTTTAAGGAAAACAGTGTTGGTTGTTAAGAAAGTGGGCAAATTTGTAGGATCTAAATTTTGTTTCCATTTGAATAATAGGTAAAGAAAGAGTAGAAAAGTGCTTAATTTTGAAGTCTAAATCATGAGAGTGATAACAAAAAAAGTTGCTATAGCTCCAATACAAAAGTTGAAGCCATCTTTAACATTTTGTATTTTATGGTTGGAGAATGCTTAGAACCCTAGTTTTGAAATATTAGTTTAAAAAAATTATTAAATATAATTATTTTTTAATTTATTGATAATTTTATGGAAAAAAGAAATCATTTTATCATAAAAAAGCGTGAACAGCAGGATTCGAACCTGCGCGGGCAGAGCCCACATGATTTCTAGTCATGCCCGATAACCACTCCGGCATGTCCACTGTGGTGATAGTCGCAAACTATTAAATTTTAAGATTTATTACATTTTAAAAAATATAAATGATGCTTTCTTGCTATGGAAAAGGTTTTACACTTACTTCTAGATCTGTCAATTCCTTGGTGTTCTTATCATCTACATGTATTAGGGCCAAAGTTTTCAGAATGCACAAAAACTTTAATCTGAAATTTAGGGTTCTAAAGAAAGAATACTTTTTTTTTTTTATCAAATGTCCATGATAAACCTGTTACTTTCTATGTGGTAGTGCTGCCAATATGATTACTTAATTTATAATTACTCCTTACAAGTTATCTGTATTTAGGGGCATGAATACATTATCACAAGTCACTTTAGTAGTTTTTATAAATTAGTTTAACCAGTTTGTTAGATGATTTCATCAAAATGAGTTTATTTGGTATTTTAATAATTTGAAGCAACTAGTTATTTATGTTCTTTTTCATTAACATAACTTTTTTTTAAAAAGATTCGAAGTTGCATATATCTTACATTCTCATGAATTATGTCATTTTTATAATATAATATTATCAAAATCATTGCTAATGAGAATCTGGTTTGATTTAGCAATTGAAATGGTAAGAGGTTTTGTTAAATACCTAAAAAATATGCATAAAGAATATGGTTTTTCAAATCTTATTATCAGTGTAAAAAAATTGTAATTAAAATGGAGATTGAATGTGAGTTTATTTAAAAGTATCAAATTCTTAAAAAAAAAAAAAAACGAAAGTCTTTCTAAATACACACAGTCAAAGAGTTTGCTAAAAAAAGTATTTTACAATCTATTTATGTATAGTAGGTTTACAAAATTCATTCTCTTAAAAGAATATTTGAGCAATTTAAAATATATATGTCAAGATTTTTTAATTTTTATTTAGTATAGAAAGACTTAGATCACTATTTGATCATGCCTAATTAAGTTACAATTTTTTTAAAAATTTATCTAAAACATGATAATTTGGTTCAAGTTTAATTGATTTGGGAAAACTTTCAATCAAAAGTATTTAAGAACTCTAACTCAACATTCAGAATCATTTCTCTTTATCATGATAATTTATGATTTATTCATAAGAAAAAAGAAAAAAAAGTTACAGTCCAATAGTCTGTAATCAATAGAATTTGTTACCCATGTTGTGTAGGTTTCTATTATTAATTTTATACAATAGAAAATAAAGTTTGATTATGTGTTTGTTCTAAATATTGGAGATTATAATATTGAGAAAATTTGTGGTATCACTATATCTTATTTTTCTCATCAGGATTCATAATTTGATGCCACGTATAAATTTATTAATAAGTTCATGATATATTACAATGAATATGTACACCTGATTACCTAATCACTCTTAGGAGTGCATTAAGGTTGAGATAATTATTTTATTTTAGTATAAATACTTCGTTTTTCAATTTTATCATTTATAATATTAAAATATAATAAATTTATCAGTTATTTATTTTTAAACTGAAAGTTTGAATTTTAAAAAAGTTTAGAAAATTTTGAATTAAAAAAAAAAACCAATTTCTTACAACTTTACTCTTTAAATAACTATTTTTATTAAATTTAAATAAAATTTTTCAATAAAAAACCATCTACACAATAAAAAAGTTCATACATTAAAATTAAAAAAATTATTTATTTTTATAATTACTTTTAATGCAAAATTTATTATAATTTAAGAATATATTTTCATTTCAATAGTTATTATAATAATAGTAATTTTAAAAAAAAAATAAAAAAAATTACAATATTTAGATTATTCATCTTTTAATAATTTTATTTATTTATTTAATAAAATACACAACTAAATAATTTACCCTCTAAAAAAGAATATACTTATTTGTTCTTATAATTTAATAATACACATGGACGTCCTTAATTCAATATTACATAAAAAAAGATTAAAAGAAAAATAAAACTAATTTTTAGTGTAAATTAAAATTAACTTATGTATAAGTTAATTTGTAGAATGTCTCATTTAGTTAGTGGTGGATATAATCTTAAAAAAGAATGAAATTAAAATTAAGAAATTAGTGAAGTTAATGGTTTTTGTGTTGTATATAAAGTACAAAGCCTTGTTCCCTAAAGAAGGTAAGAAGAAAAAGGGAAGAGTGGTGCAGAGGTAAAGAAATATGAATGAGAAAGAGAAAAGGATTGCAATGAACACTTCTTCCTAATTATTGCCACAAAAACTATTCATCAGAGTCCAAAGTTGGAGTCTTGGCACAACTTTCCTGCTGATGGAGTTCCAACATTCTCTTTTCTGGATTACAGAGACCTGTACAACAATGTGGGGATGATTAGATGTTTGAAGTGCAACTTCGATCATCTTATATCTTATGTTATGTTTTGAAATGATGTTGAATATGAATCAAAAGGTTGTGAAAAAAGAGAGGAGAAATGGGAACCTGAACACTTGGGAATATCCCACACAGCAATTGATGTGGACGTACAGTGTGGAGCACAGAGTTCAGGACTATTCTCATACTTCACATTCATTGCAAGCATCCAAGCTCCAATTGTAACATCCTCATTGCTAAACATCCGGAAACTGTCATTCAAAAACTACAAACATTACATTCATTATAACACCAGATCACTATTCTAACTAAAAAACCATTAAATGTTAAAAAATTATAAGAAATAATAGTTGAACATCTAACATCGACTGACTACAAATAAGAACCTTCATAATATGAGTATAAACCTTATTTTAACTTATTTTATACATCAATTTTATAAGATTGAAATCTAAATAAGAAATTATACCCAGCTATAAGTATTGGCAAGGTATAAGTATTGGATGTTCTTTATATTTTAATGGAATGGAGAAATGAAACATACCTGTTATTCCTAAGTGCTACCAAGCTTGATACAACATCAGCAGAAAGTGCGTATATAGGACCATAAGCATGAAGAAAATATTCTTTTCCAAGCAAATTAGATAGTGGCTCATACCTGCAAGATGAAGGTAAAAAACAATTCAGTTCAAACATTCTCAATTTGATCTTTAAGGTTACATTTGCATGATTGGAAGAGGTAAGAGAAGAGAAGAGACCAAAAAAAAGTAAGAGAAAAGAAAAAATGATAAAACTATGAGAATTTGAATGATTATCCTTCACTCTAAGTGGATGTTTGAAGTTGTCATAAACTTAAGGGAAATAACAGAGAGCATATGAGAGGATAATCATTTAATTTCTCAAAATCATAGTATAAATGTTTAGTGCATACAAAATAACAAACTAAATAATGCTAGGATATAACATAAAAGTTAAAATGACAATTTTTACTAAAACTGCATATAATTTTCTAAAATTTTACTTTTAATTTATTATTTTATAAATTGTGAAAAATATTAAAAAATAAATTTTAACTAAAGTATACAAAATTATATATAACTATTTTTTATATTATAAAAAAGTATATAATATTTTAAAAAATATTTAAATTATTATTATTTAATTCAATATTCTAATAAATAATATACTTTGAATTTATGTATCACAATAACTATAAATGTTGTTAAATAAAAAAAATATGATATATATTATTGTATAAATTAATATTTAACAAAATTATACAGAATTTTATTTAATTACAGTTACTTTTTCTTAAAATTATAAATAAATTATGGAAAATAATTGAAACGCATCAATTACAACTATATGACCAATATAATTTTAAAATATTTACTATTCATAGTTTCAATAAAACTTTTCTCTATAAGTTTTATGGTGGATTGTTTGTGCAGTGAGTCCTTGTTAGAAGGAAACCCTGAGTGGATGTATGCAGAAGTGTAGAACTGATCAGGAGACAGTACTGACATAATTAGTAGAAATTATCCAAACTCTTCTCTTATCTATCTGCTTCAAGAAAAGTCATGTCCCCACAACAAAAATGAATGAAAGAAAACTACATCTAGAACTAGTAAGAATTTGATTTTTCAGAGTATCTCAGGATGATGCATATACTTTAAACTTAATTCTGCTTGCAAGGTGAAAGGTACAATGATAAAGTGATAAATTTAAAATGTGGAGATAAAATAGAGTTAATATAAACAGAACTAACCATTTGAGTTTGGGGTCAGTGAAAACAGGGCCTTTTTTCATGCATCCTATGTAAGTCTGAGGGTGAGATCGCTCTTTAGCCAGCAGTAATGAAAGACGGTCTGACATTAAAAATAAATGTTACACAAATCTTAGTTATAGAGAAATCATTAATCTCATAAACAAAGTTCATCACCATATTTAACCAAGTTAGGCACTGAAAGATATAGCACCTGGCCTTAAGTATATGTCATCATCTGCTTTGACATAAAAGTCTGCTTCAAAAAGTGCATAAGCAGCTTTGAAGAAAGCTAATCTGTAATAAATGACCAAATTCAACTCAACAACAAACTACTGACATAAATATAGCAGTTTACTAACCCTCAGCACACACGTTTTGTATGGGAGCTTACTGTACTCCTCTTCTATATCCAGTAAAATGAAATCATCATATTGTGCCACTTCCTTCTGAAGTGCAGACATCTTTGATCTATCACTCGTTCTACCAATCACAAACCTAAAAGCCAAGCCAGTGGCTTCTTCCAAGCTGCAAGAAACAAAACAAATTTGGCTTATCATAATGAGTGGAGATAATTCCATTATATCTCATCACTCTCGGACACAAACTCCTTCAAAATACCCAACAAAACATACAGCTAACCAGTGGCCTATGTACATTGCAGCTAAAATTCTAGAAATTAGAAATTCCAAAATAGAAATAAAAATTGACATTATTACAGATGCCCAAAAAGTATCATATTCATAAAGCAGAAACATAAACTCACCCATCTGGCCATGGAAAATATACCAGATTAGTATTAACCATTGGTCAATTTGAATGACAATTGTTGATATAATCTGAATAGAATTGATTTCTACAAAATTTAAATAATTCTGTAAAAATGGACTAGTTTCACCTTCAGCCGCATCTGTGCACAAATTTTGATATAGTAGATAAATTCAGGCCACACAAATACAGATAAGAACCTAGTATCTTCCATAGCTAAAACTGTAACAACTTATGAAGACATGGCAATGTCAACAACTCCAAGCAATCAAATAGTTAGAAACATATATTCATTTCTACCCATTTTTTTTATCTCTCTTTTCTTTTATCGTCACATCAATTATCACACTTCTCACTCTCTTTATCTTCATTTTCATTCTTTCTTTTTCCATTTTTTCTTCACATTGTACACCTCAAAGTACAGTGTAAGGAAAGGAGTGTATGTTTATCAGAACTCCCAAGCAACTCCTCTTCCAAAAGCAGATCAGTGATGACAGATTACTATAAGACTACGCAAATCATTCACTTTCTCTTCCATCTTATTTCTACCATATTTCATCTACGTCTTATTTCTTATTTTTCTACCTCATTCTATCTTCCACTTGTATACACCTCAAAATGGTGTGTTTATAAGAACATCCAAGCAATCTCATTTCCCAAAAAACTAAGCAGATCAGTAATAACAGATATGCAGTAAGATTATTTAACTCGTTCGCATTCCTCAACCTCTGTAAATAGATACCAAAAGCCACAAGACTCAGCCTAGTGGTGGGAGATGAGACAGACGCATAAGGTAAAAGGTCAAGTCTTTCTTGTCGTTATAGTACACACAAAATAACTTACATACAGGATCATAAGTGCTATGGAAATTTTGTTGCTAATCTCCAATTAGAATTGAAGTTTCACGTTTCGAGTGAAATTCTTTATTACCCAGATTAGCGAAGTGAATCTATACTTAAGTTTTGCCGAAAAACAAATATTGCATAGATCAGGAAATAAATAAAGAAAGGGTGTACCCTTGAAGTGCATGTGGATCGGAAGGAAACCAAGTGTTCCTGAGAGATTGGCGCCTGCCCACGGATCCGAACCCGGTTTGAATTCCCACAAAGGCCATGACTTTGTGTCTGTTATGAAGCGGAGGGTTGTGGTGGGTGGTGGGGCTGTGGTCCCAGAGGACTCGAACCGATGTGGGGGTGCGGTTGGTGCAGGGAGGGTCCCAAAGGGGTCTGAGGAAAAGGAAGAAGAAAGCGGAGAGGAAGAGGCATGCAAAGATGAGGAAGGAGGTTCTGCGAGGGGGAGGGGGAGGGTAGAAGGATTTGGGGGAAGAAGATGGCATGGTTTCAGGAAGGGATGCCCGGAACTGGAAGAAGCTCCGGTTGTGAGGGAATGGAGGTTTGGATCATGTGATGCGATGGGAATGGAGGTTAAAGGGTGTGTGGTGTGGTGTGGTGTGAGTGAAGATGAGAGCTGGTTCAGAGTGTGAAGGTGAAGTGAAAGAAAGGGATGGTTTGGTTTATGCTTAGCCAACAAGCATCTGTTATTGACAGTTATGCTGTTTCTTTCTCTTTCTCTCTTCGATCTCATCACCAAACAAACAACCATTTACTGCTGGACTTCTTTGTTTATCTTACCACACCAACAGTAGAACTTACACAATCTCACATGCAACTATTTTGATAAATGGAAGAAACATGTTATAGTGTGTAAGAGAAAAAATTTGTGGAGGACAATTAATTTCATAAAAATTTGAGAATATTGAAATTTGAGAATTTAAAAGAGTAATTTGATAATTTAAATTTAGAAAATTTTAAATTATATCTAAATAGCAAGAATTTGAATTTTGATATTTTTGAATTAAAATCATGTTATTATTTTGTCATTTCATTTAGGATTTTTTATTGACATGAGATTATTTTTTGAATGATGTAAGTCAAAGTTTTTTCGTCAACGTAAATGATCAATTATGTTTTAATATTATTAGAGTTATTAATTTGCCAATTGAGGGCAAAACTATTTTTAGTTGATATTTGTGAGTTTTCCAATCCAATATTGATGGGTTATTTTTTTGGTAGATGTCAACTAGATTAGTTGAAATCTGTAGTGATTATTTTTTATATTAATATCTAGATTTGAAGTAATAATCTTTGAACCGTTGATGATTTAAATTCTATTTAAAAAAAAACTCAAATGTATAAGTGTATTATTTAAGAGAGGAAGGGGATAAGGAAGATGCTAATAAGATTTTTTTCCTTTAAATGTAAAATGGAAATAAATGGGTAATGTATCGGTAGGGGTCGTATGGACAATTGTATGGTTTGCTCCGAAACCCTTCATTAATGTAGGTCACGTCATGCCTTCAAGCGTCCCTTGTCATCACGTCAGGCATCGAGAAGTCCAACCGACATGGTAGGCCCATCAACTCGATCGACACATTGTTCTCAAGACTCTTCGAATTAATCATCTTCAAGCTTGGGGGGGCAAGTGTACCGGTGGGGGCCGTATGGACAATTGTATGCTTCGGTCCTCACCACTGGGCTGATCGATATCAAGGTCCACTGCAACGAACCATCCAGCATCATGGTCCGCGTTAATATACCGATCGATATCAAGGTTTACCTTACAGGGCCGACTGATACCAAGATGCTTAAACAGAGTCAGCGAAGTTAATTAGCGATTAAGAGCTAAGCAATGCAACCCTAAACACAACCCAACTCTCTAATTTGGCCCAATAACGAAGGTTCACTAAGGTAATATAAATAGCGCAAATTCCAAGAACCAGTGACGTCATTATCTACAGTACCTTGACAATCGAGTAGCGAACACCTTTGTTGACTTGAGCGTCGGAGTTCCTTCTGTAGGTACCATCTGAGACCGGGAGACAAGAGTAAGGAGGGAGAAAGGAGAGCACAACTTCAATCTAAGGAAGGAAGGCGCATTGACCAACCGACCGAAGGAAGCATCAGTAATAGTTCTCCTGAAGGATGCCCATTGTGAAATTACCAAAAGGTAAGGAAATGTGTAAGTTTGAAAAGAGACATTAATACATATAGAAGAAAGGCAGGTCGATAAAAGATCGACCCATACTTATAGTCTCAGTCGGAAGACAGGGATGAACGGAGAAAAGGTCAAAACGAGCACCTGCCTTCAAAATCAGGACCTTATCCAAAAAATTGTCAACAAAGGTCCCGATCGTGAAAGCAGACATGATCCTAGTTACCTTATGATCAACCCAGTCAAGCTCCGGAGGGGAGGTTACCTGCTTAAGGGAATCTGACCGGTCGACAACACCGCTTGGGTCATCCCCCCTAACCACATCCTCCACATAATGCACCATTTGGATGGCACCAACCGATATAGGTTCGGTCATGGAGGAGTTGGAACCGGATGAAGAAGACGAGGGAGATGAAGATGAAGAGTTCACAGGGCGAGGGAAGGGGCGGTCGAAGAAGAAGAGGTAGGATGAGTCAAAGAAGACATGACTAATCTTGTGAGAGACGTCAGATAGCAGCGCATGAGGACGATAGATGCTTAGGTTTCAGAACAATTATCGAAACAGTAGTGCAGTGACTCGACACAGTTGGGACCACTATTTATAGTCCTCGAAGGTCCTGAGAGACGAAGCGTCGTGATCATCTCAATCGTTAGATATCTTTGATCCAACGATCCTCGTCGTTTGGCAGGGAAAAAACCCTTCATCAATGCGGGTCACGTCACGCCTTGATGTGAGTTGAATTTTAGATGTTTTCATTTAGGGTGAAACTTTACTTAGAGTTGGGATTTTAACAATTAATGTAAGGACCTAAGGAAGATTCCCACTGGACACAAACTTAACCAAGTGGTTAAGTAAGTATAAAGGTTCACTTCACAGAGGCAAAGATGAAAAAACAAGATATAGTGAGGATGAGATGCAATTGCGGAATTGAAATGGGCACAAAGTGAACATCAATGGTGGTTATGGCCTCCCAAATGATGCGCCATACTGATAATAATGAGCCAAAAACCAAGAACAACAATAAGAGAAAAAAGAGACAAAAACATAAAATGGAATGGAGAAATGGAAGGAAAATGGAATGAGAAAACTTATGGTGGTGGTGGTGGATGGTCATGCCACTTGGTGTGTGGATACCACCAAGATAAGTGTTAGGCTGCCACTTGAGAGTCTCATTCTCATCAAGATAAGACCAAAAGGAAGAGGAGATAACACTCACTCAAGCTCACACAATATTTGTACAGAGTAACTTTACTTCAATTTCAACTTGAAATATACAATGGGTAGGTCTCCTATTTATAGGTGAAGCAACCTTGGAAAACAAGCAAGAGGGGTAGGATGGGAAAAGGGAAAAAATGGACAGCCTTAGGATTTGACTAAGTCAAACCTGCATTCTAGGCTTGTCCTTCTAGAAACTAGGTCAAAATGTCTTCCTAAAGGGCTAAGAACAAGCTAAAATGCTAACTAGACCCCCTATTATGCTAAAGGCACCTTATTCTAGCCTATCTTTGCTATTTGGACCCTAAAGTGAGCCCAAATTATTTACACCTATTCTACTGAAATTACAAATAATGAAACCAACTAATGCTCACCACCCAAGGCCTGTGCTCTGCTCCTTGTGATCCTTTGGGGCAATCTAGGTGCTGAGGTAGTAGTTGGAGAATCCTGACCGGGCCCAATGTCTTCAGGCATGCTCTTGTCTTCCTCCTCAGAGGTTGGGCCTGGTCAGTAGGCGCACTCTCTCCTAGGTCCTTATCACGCCTGCAAGCGTCGCCTGCCGCCACGTCAGGCATCGAGAAGTCCAACTGTCATGGTAGGCCCATAAACCCGACCGACACATTGTTCTCAAGACTCTTCGGATTAATCATCCTCGAGTCTGGGGGACAAGTGTACTGGTGGGGGTCATACGGACAATTGTATAGTTCGGTCCTCACCACTGGACCGACCGATATCAAGGTCCACTACAACGAACCATCCACCATTAGGGCTGGCAAAGCGGGGCGGGCCGGGCGGGCCGGCCCGCGGTTAAAAACGCGGGGCGGGCTGACCTTTTTAGCCTGCTGACCCGCATTGGCCCGCCTCGCATAACCCGCGGGCCAGCAGGGGGGCGGGGCGGGCCAGCCCGCTGGCCAGCAAAAAAAAAAAAAAAAAAAAATAATTGACTTGGTAGCAAAGGTCCAGTGGAGGAGTGACAACTTTGAGAGAAAGAAAATTAGGTTTTTACTTAAAACACAACAAGTGGAAGAGTGATAACTTTGAGTAAAAGAAAATTAGGTTTTCACTCAAAGCACAAGGCAACTATGATGTTCCAAAAAACGCACACAACACACGACGCATTTTCCTTTGCAGTGCTGCCGCTCGCTTCGACTGTGACGCCACGCAGTTTCACCTGCAACTATTACGCGCTACTACCACACTGTTATTGCTCGTACCGCTCCACTACTCCTACATGTTAAAAAAAAAAAAAAAAAGCGGGCCAGCCCGCGGGCCAACCCGCATGCGGGGCGGGCCAACCCGGCCCGCATGTTGCGGGCCTAAACGGGGCGGGTTGGCCCGCTTTGCCACCCCTATCCACCATCCAGCGAAGTTAATCAGCGATTAAGAGCTAAGCAATGCAACCCTAAGCGCAACTCAACTCCCTAATCCTGCCCAATAACGAAGGCCCACTAGGACAATATAAATAGCGCAAAATCCAAGAACCAGGGACGTCGTTATCTACAGTACTCTAACAACCGAGTGTCAAACATCTTTGTTGACTTGAGCGTTGAAGTGCCTTTTACAGGTACCATCCGAGACCGAGAGACGAGAGTAAGGATGCAGAAAGGAGAGCACAACTTCACTCTAAGGAAGGAAGGCGCGTGGACCGACCGATCGAAGGAAGCATCAATAATAGTTCTCCATACCCCAACTCCCGTATAAGAACAGCTAAATATAGGGAAAATAAAGTTGTTTAATTGAATAAAAATATAAGGGGAAAAAATAAAGTCAAATATGAATATAAATATAAATAAGAAATAGTATTCTACATCTCACTAGTTTTTAAAAATTATTTTGTCCCTCTCTTTATTTTATCATATTAATATTATTTTCTTATTTGTTGATTTTCACTCTTCTTTTCAGTCAAATTCACTCTTATGTTGTGTTTGTATCTGAGTAACCAGACATATTTGAGAGAACCACTCGTATCTGGATCCATTTGTTTGTGAATAACTACGAGTGCAGATTTGAGGGGATTGATCATTTTTGCATCCTCGCTCACATGAGGTGAAACAAGAAGAAAGTCACATGGATTTAAGAAAATACAAAACACCCTCTTACTTTTAACCGTGTAGTGTAGAGATTCTCATGAATGCAGAATGTAGAGAATTTGATGTTTTGTTGATATTTGTGGCTGGTTGCGATGCTTGTCGAGGTGATATGGTATGGAGGTATTTTGTTAAGAAGAGATGCTACTAGAATGGGTTACACGTAGAGAGGTAAGACAAATTTAATTTTCTAAACGACATAATCGATTATATAGTCTTATATTGTAAACCATAATCGATTGTAATATTATATAATCAATTATTATATAATCGATTGTATCTGTTATTTTTAGTTTGTTTAATTTGCTTAGTTTAATAATATATATATATATATATATATATATGTTAAATTTTTGCGTAAAATTGTTGAGTGTATAATATATTCATGATGAAACAATGTGATAACAATATCAAGTGATATGCTTACAATTAAATACATGATAGAAAAAGTTCATTATACATTACTTATAATCGATTATATGTTAACATATAATCAATTATGTTATAATATAATTAATGATATGTTTAGGTATATTCGATTATATGGAATATATAATCGATTATATAATATAATAAAAAATAATATTAAAAATAAATTAAAATAATAATAATAATAAATATTAAATAAGTTTATATAATAATAAAATAATAAATAATATTAATATAATAGGGTCATGGTTAGAAGAATGGAAAAAGAATAAAGAGTTTGGAAAACTTTATTTTTATGAATTCCAACTTTCCTAGTCTTATAAAATTGTAAAGAATAATATAAGATTTTATTTGGGTCTTATTTAGACTTATTTTTGGGCCATGTATTAGGCCTATTAGAATAGGAAGTAGAGAGTCTAACTAGGGTTACAATTGGGCCTCTTTGAGCCCATTTGCAACCCTAGACCGTCTAGGATTTTTGGAGAGGATTCTAAATAGGCATAGATGAAATGTGAAGGGCCAGCTGGACAGCCAACATGGGAAGTGTGACTGCCACATGGCTGCACCTCAAAGAAGAGAAATCATCTCCAGTCACAAGCCATCACTTATCACTCCATGAATGGAGAGAATTTGCTCAAATTATAGAGTGACATTTGTCAAGCTATGAGCGGAGGGTATTTTCATATTTTTGGCACAATTTAGGCTATAAATAGAGGTGTTCATCTCATATATTTTTCAGCTTTGATTGACTAATGGGTTGCTACACAAATTCAACCTCAATTGTCTCTTAGCTCCTTCCTAGTTAGCACTTTTTTGAGTGTTTTAGCAAGGATTCTCTTAAAAGTTTGCCTCACATCTTCTAAGCATATTTTCCCTATTTCATTTCACCTTCATCCATGGTTCAATTTCAGCCATAGAAGTCATAAATTTGTCCCACCTTACGCAACAAAGAACTAAACCAAAAGAAAGAATGCAAATCAAGCTAGAATTGCACCAGTAATTCTATGTGTAATATTAATTAAGTGTTGAATTTTTACACAAATTTAGTTGATTTTATAGGATTTTACAAAATTTACAATTTTACTTAAATCTTTTACAATTATTTCTTTTATAATCTTATTTAATTTGATCAAATTCTATTTTTAACAATTTTTCATGTATTTACAATGTCAAGTAATTCGTATTTTTTATAATTAAGTTCATTGATGGTAACGGGAAAATTATTTTAATTACGAGCAAGTTGCATAAACAAATAATCAATAATATTTCATTTCAAATTAATTTTAATCCCAATGATAAAAACTTTTATCTTACCATTTAATCAATTAAAAAATGTTATAATCACACTCACAAATTTTTATAAATTTTCTTTTCACTTTTCATTCTTTTTCCCTTCATCCAAATAACTTGACTTTGACTACTTTTTCCCCTTAAATGCATCATTTTTCTCTATCTCAAATCAATCCTAATATCCAAACAAAGTCTTAAGAAGATAAAAATATGTTTATAGTTAGAACAGAAAAAAGTATGCTAAACTAAGAAAATGAAAAGTTAAAATTCTCCTTCTCACACTCATAAAATAATGGACTTAATTAGTTTTTCTTCATTTTATTTCATTGGAAAGAGTGTAATAAAATTTTATTGAATAATGATAAGTTGACACTTTTAGGTTACATCCACATTTACTTGAGAATCAAATATATTATTATTTTATTTTAAAATTTTTATATTTATTTTTATTAAAAAACATAATATTTTATTATTAAAAGGGATTGTAAAGTAAAAATGAGAGAAAAAAAATTCACTAAAAAAAATCATTAAATAAAAACTAATTTTAGAGACCATAATAATTATTTATTATTTAATTAAATTAGAGACAATTTTATAAATAAAAAAATTATTGGTGTCTAAATTAGTTTGTATTATTAATAAAAATTTATAAAACGGTTTTTAAATTGTTATCTAACCATTAGTTACCAATATTTTAATTACTAACTATTGTCTATTATAAAGTCTTTTAGAAATTAATTTAAAATTTAAAATATTTGTAGCTAAAATTTTAGTAGTTAATTTAGATATTAATTTTAAAATTATTGTATAAATTTTTATTAATAATAGAAATAACTTTAGATATATCAATAATTTTTTAATTTCTAAAATAATATTTAATTTAATAACTAATTATTTTTAATTTTTAAATTTAATTATTATTTAAGAATTTTATTGTAGTCACTACTATCAAATAAACTTTTTACCATGGTGAGAATACACATAACAAAAATGATAAAAGTGATCTGTTGTTTTCCCCTTCAATACTGTATAGCTCCTTTAGACCTCATAAGCCATTGTGTGATCCCATTATCATTCGTCTTCTTTATAGGACTTCAGTTTTTAGATTGGATGTTTTGCATTTATCCTAAAATCCTGAAAAATACTTTTTATAGTACCATTATCTAAGTGTTCTAATTTTCAATGTTACAATAACCTAGGAAAATTCATAATTTATTTATGAATTAAGTAATTTAAAATGCATTTTCAGATTACTTAATTTAAAATGTATTTTTAAATTATTTAATGTAAAATGTATTCCTTATTAATAAGAAAATAAATAAACCATCATGAATATTTTTTTTGTTATTTCTTGTTGTAATCAGGTTAGCATAGGAATTAGAAACAATACTTAATAAAAAATAATTAATTATTGATTAAATTTAATAATTTTATATTAAAAAATTAATATCTAAAATAATTTTTATTATTAATAAGAATTTATAAATTAATTTTGTAAATTTATATGTAATTAGTTATCAATATTTAGTTACTAATTAATTTAGATTCTAAAGTTGATACTTGGTAGTTAATTGATAAAATTTAAAAACTAATTTCTAATTTTTATTAATTATAAAAATCATTTTAGATATTAATAATTTTTTAATTTCTAAAATAATAATTAATTTATTTAATATAATAATTAATTATTTTTATTTTTAAAAAATAATTTTTATTTAATAAAATTTTTATTGTAATGTATAAATGTGTTTTTATTACATATAAAGTTCAGAGAAACATCAAAGACAATAAAAAAAACCAATTTATTCACATTCCTATCCCTCTCCTACTCATTCATATTTATATTCATAGTGTGTGTAAACTGTTATAACTAATATAAGGTAGTGATTCTCAACCTATAGAAAGTTAAAGAACTACTGCTCAATACTAGGTGTCAAAATTTTGTTTTTTTTGAATAATTTTTAAAAAAAAAAATGTTAGAAAAAATAGAGTCAAATTAATTTGAAAAAAGTACAAAAGTAAAAATTTAAAATTCTAACAAAGAATAAAAGGAGACGAGTGAAAGAAACAGGATTTATTTTCTAAAATATATTTTTTTTGATAAAAAACTATTTTTAAAAGAACATTTCAGTTTATTTTATATTAATTATGCTTTAAAGTTATAACTCATAATTCTTGATAATTACTTTAAAGGTAACAATACGATACTTTTATCTTTTGAAATATAGCATCATGAAAATAGAATTTTTGTCTTTAACACTTAAATGTAAGCATATGAATTTTTTAATTATCTAATTATATTATCTTTTGAAATATAACACATGAAAATATAATTTTTGTCTTTAACATTTAAATGTAAACAGATGATTTTTTTTATAAATTTTAATTGGGGACGAACTAGTCAAAACAATCATTCCAATTTAGATTTTACTTAGGAAAAAATATATTTTTCGAAAATTAGGGAGTGCATAAATAAGTAATTATGGGGTATAAGAACATTTCAACCCTTTCATAAAATTTGTATATTTTCATGATTTCCCATTACATATGCTTAATTTGCTTCTATTTCACCAAACCTTGATTAATGTGTAATGGAATTTCTTCATTTAAAATAAATAAATAGAGATTTGCTGAATTGTTCTCGACCTTATAAATAATTTAAACTTTTCTTCAATTGCAGGAAAAAAAATTATGGAAGTACTGAAACAAATAATCTAAAACTATTCACATAACATTATTTTTCTATCAGGTTTGTAACATCCACTGCTCTTAAAGTTATGTTGGGATTTCAATTTGGTTGTCCGTTTTTTATCATAGAAATTTACTTTCGTTAAAAAATAATGTAGAAGTTGTTGTAAAACTGAATCAGATCACGTCACAAAAGGAAAACAGATAGTGCAGAAGAACCTTGTGGAAATAAGTGTTTTTATAGGGTAAACTACAATAGCTACAACTAATGTGATTCCACTAGCCACAATAACATGATTCTTTGATATTCTATGGAATCAACTTGAGTTGGCAAAAATTATGTACTTTTATAGAAGAGGATCAATGTTCTATATTTCAAGAACTCACCAAATCTTGCACCACAAACCAAACTCACATGGAAGATCCATTTACTATCAATTGAACCGAAAAGAATTGAAGGAAAACAGAAATGAACCGATCAAAACAAATAAAAGAAAGAATAGTTGCTGGAAAACTGAAACAGAACCAAAAACTCAAGAAAACCAACTCAAAACATGAACAACTAAAGAGAAGAAAGGAAGGAGAATAGAAAACTTATGAAAATGGATGTAGATTGGTATGAACACGCCACTAGAAGTAATGGATGCTCCTAGATGAGTGTGTTGCCGCCACTTGAGGACACCATGGATCCTTCAAGATAAGATTAGAGAAGAAGGCTCAAAGCTCTCCAATGTTCTCTCAAAATTTTAGTAGAGTTTCTTTTCTATAAAATTCCAATCTGAAAAATACAAAGAGAGCACCTCTATTTATAGCCTAAGGTGCTGAAATGCAAGCTGCACAAATTCAAAAATCTGCCTCCTAAATTGGCGCTAAAAACAAAGCATGAGGAAGGTGTGATCCTTCTCTTACTTTGGCACCTCCTTATTTACTTCTACACCTATCTACTAATACACCCCCCCTAAGACTCCTAACTAAAGACTAAAAGATGCTATAACAATAGAGGTTTCTAATGTTTCCCTCTAAGCACCTTCAACCAAAGAAATTACAAAAAGAGAAAATACTTGTTCCCTAGCTCCTAAAGCTTTGAACATGCTTCTTGTAAGCCTTTGAGGTGGGTTTTGACCTCCATGGGCATCCTCTATTTGCGCCTCTACCTCTTCTTGATCTTGTTGATTGGCCTCCATGTCCACTAGAGCTTGATCTCCATCAACAACACTAACCAATATTTAAGGAAATAATATTAGGGTAAAAATTTCTCTCCGAATCTTAGGGTTGAGATCAAATATGAAACAGTTAAGGATGGTTTCAGAACTCAAGCCATGGGTGGTCTGAGTAAGTTGTAGTTTGGGTGGTCTGAGTTTTGGAAGAGGTGGGGAAACGTTGGTTGTGTGTTCATGTGAATTAGTAAAAGGTGATGACTGAGGATGAGGTAAAGTAGAAACCTGGTCCTGCAACATAGTGATGGAAGAATGGAGGAAATCATTTCGTGCCTCAAGATTGGTCTGGTGAGCTTCATTAGCCTCCATTTGAGATTGAATGGAAGTGAGGCGGTCCTGGATGGCCTGAAGAAGGTTTTCCAGTTCTTTGGATTGAGGTTTGGGATGCATGGAGGAAGATAATGAAAGCACCAACGATAGAGAACAACTACCTATACTCTACTAAAACTATGGCCTAAGGTATACTCTGAACTATTAGAACTAGGGTTTACTAAAAACTTTTCTTTTTCTTTCTCTATTTCCAGAATATCTCACTTATATATGTGAGTTTTAGGTTAACATAGATTGGGCCTATATGCTATTAGGCCTATCCTAACATTACTATCCACCCCAGAAAATACTCTGTCCCCAAAGTGGAGTCTTGAGTCCAATTGGGCTGTTGGAGAGTAATTGGGATGGGGTTGGACCGCTCGAGCATTTGCTTGGTTGTGGGGTAGAATGTATTGGCAGTAACGCGGGGGTGCAGCAGGAAATTGGGCTGCGGGAGGCATTTTGGGCTTGCTAGGGTTGGTTTAGTGCGCCGCTTACTCTTGCGCCTTAGGATTTTGGTGTGCCACTTGCTGATTAGGGTTTGCAGTGGATGGCACCGCTTGGGAATTAGGTTTAGGAGGGGAGGGTGCCGCTGTTGCTGCTTTTCTTTTCTTTTTTTTTTTTTTAAATGGGAGAAACCATCTATGGTGCTCTAAAGGAGATGAAGGAGGGGGATGCAAAAATTGGAGTGAATGTGACCGGTGTAGTTACAGACGACATTAGGCGGCGTGGCAACTAGGGTGTTGGCAGTTGAATGGATTTAGACATCGGTAGCGGTGTTTTGGAAGGAAGCCTAGTGTGCACGAAGGCTGGCAGCGCAAGCGGTGCTGCGACATGTGACTTGGTGTGCCCAGAGGCTAGCGGCACTGGGCGACGCGGCGGTTGGTGCACGGGCGGTGTTGCGGCATGTGGTATGGTATGCACGGAGTTTGTTCTAGGGCTTGGATGAAGCGGTGCAGCGCTGGTGGCGTGGTGCCGGTGTTTGCACTGCTAGTGTGGGTTTTTTAAGAGAGGTGTAGGGTTTCTTCCATAACAGAGAGACATTTTAGAATGGAGTTTAGTATTTTATTTAGGTCTTTTGTTTGGGTTTTGGGAAGCATGGTAAGAGTAATGAAAGTACCAATGATAGACAATAACTACCTATACTCTACTAAAACTATGGCCTAAGGTATACTCTGAACTATTAGAACTAGGGTTTACTAAAAAAATTTCTTTTCCTTTCTCTATTTCCAGAATATCTCACTTATATATGTGAGTTTTAGGTTAACATAGATTTGGCTTGTATGTTATTGGGCCTATCCTAACAGTTTTTTTTTTTTGGGTTCTCTGTTCAACTTTGAAACTGTTGGAGGAGGAGATTGGATCTACTCAGAGGATGACGTCCACGACGTTGCCCTCAAATGCATCCAGGTTCAGTGTCAACCCCGCCATCAGATGCACCTAACCTCAATGTCACCACAATCGGGAAGGTTCACGCCTTTCTCTGCTCCCTCTTCTCCTCCTTCTGTTGGTCTGGTTTCTCTTCTACATAATAAATATACGCCTCCACTTTGGTTCAAAAAACACAGATTCATATTCTCTCTTCTCTCCTCTCTAGATTACAATTTTATTTTATTATTTTCTTTTTCTAATATTTCCAGTATTCTAGGTTTTCTATTCTTTTAAGAGTTGCTTCCTAGTTTTAATACTAGAAGTTCCTATTGTATCCTAGGAACTTGTGCAATACACCGTGGATAAGTCTTTCAGATCCTCCACACCCGTCTCCAATTGTTTGACTTGATTGCACAAGTCAAACTTCTCTTGAGCCCACCGGGTAGATTCGAAACGTAGCCGTTCAACCTCAACATTCTCGGCATGGAGGCGGCTAACTTCTTTCTAAAGATCGGCTATCTATTGAGCTTTCTTATCTTCCATTTTCTTCCACTCTTTGGCCATCACATTGGCCAAGCACACTAATGTTGTGACTTGGCCAAGTAAGCTTTCAACATTACCACATAGGCAATCTTCATCATAGTCCTTCAGCCGAGCATACCATCCTCCAGAAGGTAGTGAGACTTGTTGTGGCTCAAGATGTCAAAGCTCAAGTCCCACAATCTTGCCTTCCTCTTTGAGCTTCTAGCAACATCACAATCTTGTATGGTTAAAACCTCTAACTCAGAGGTACGACCATTTGAGTTCGAGTATGCCGACGAGATCGAAACTTCCAACCGTTTCCTTTTAAAAACCAAACCTGAGACAATGCACTCGTCCTAATCAGACTGAATAAGCACACCATTAGGGGTGCCTTTGCTAGCCACTAGCATTGTCTTGTTCACCATCATCCACTTAAGCAGATCGATGAACTTAGCCTTGTTGAAGGAAGATAGCATTTTTTCTATAAAGAAGCAAAAACAAGGAAGCATAAGCAAGGCGAACCAACAAGTTCTAAACTAAGTAAATAAGACTAAAAAAAGGCGATATACTAATATAAGCTTTAAGGGAAACGACTCATAACTCTCTCTTCAAGATCGTCGACGTATCGAAAACAACCTAGAGGTTTTCCAAAAAAATCACACACTCCCTGTTCCCTTGGGTCTAAGTCTTCAAGTCGGCGAGTAATTTGGAAACGAGGGTTAGGTGACCAATACAGAGGGAAGCCATCTAATAAGGTCTGATCACCAACTGAAGGATGAACCTTTATAAATTGACCCTTAAATTTTTGTAAGAGGATTGGAAGAGGGAAAGCAATCCTCTTCCAAACACACTATTTAGAGAGGCTCAAAGTTGCCTATTGGAACTTTTAAATTCAAAAAATTAAAAGAATATGTTCAAGATCGGTGAAATGCCAAATTAAGAGCAAAAAATGTTGAAAGCTCAAATGAATTCACATTTGTTCAGATGTAGCTGGGCAGGGGCAATGTTTAGCTCGATCAGGAGCTTCTTTTAAAAAACAATTAAAGGCAGACATAACCTCAACTTAGTAAAGAAGTTATCATAAAAGAAATAGAAAGGCCCATTTGGATCGGATGACTCGTCACAACACACAGGCTCATCCTCCCCACATCCTATAACCTTAACTAAGTTCTCATCAGTCTTACTCAAACCTCTAGACTCTCTTAACTCTCTAATTTTTAAATGGGTTGTGTAAACAGAGATTTTCTTAATTAAATATTTTTTGATCCAAAGGTAAGTAGAAGCATTATCCATCTTTAAAAAACTAAAACATCCAAAAAACACAAAAGCTTCAGAAAAAGCCACGTAAATAGTTAGACAATACAAAAATAATAAAGCATAAGCACCAAATAAAACGATAAAAACAGTAAAGCCACCATTAATGGAGTGCAAAATGGGTAAACTAAAATGTTAAGGCATACTTTATGCACGACGGTGAAGGGTGGCGAAACGGTGGTGAAAAAGTTTTTCTCTAAGTTATTCGAAAGCAAGGAGATGGGGAAGTGAGGAGTGACGAAGAAGAAAGTTTTTTTTTTCATTTTGAAAAAAGGAGTTTGAAATGACGGTTTTCCTTAACCATTGATAGGGGACACGTGTATGCACAACAACACCTGATTGAACATTTCCTATCAAGAAGCGCTTCGAAGTTCGCACCCTAAACACCCTTTCACACAAGTGTCTTTTCATGTCAGGCACAGATGAACCTCTTTGCCTCGCCCTGCTTGGCTCGAGGCTAGGGGGTTGTGTACTGTTCAGTCACGATCGGATTAGAATCCGATCGTGCAAATCAGGTTTTTGGGTCGGTTAGATCTTGTCTAACAGATCTGGTCGAGTCACTAAAAGCCCAAAGGAGGAGCTTGATATTTAATGCATCCAAATTAGTTAATTATGATTTCTTTTTTCAGCACAAACTTAGCGAAAACATAACAAGAGACTATACTCTGAACATCATCACCTCTGAATAACAGGAAATATATTTGCAGTTTAAATGTTGTTACAATCTCCTGAAAAAAGATATATGATTTCTATATAAGGGCTCTGAGTCCCCAAACAAAAGTAAGTATTATTCTATGCAATACATACTACATTGATAATGCTCTCACTTATTTGATAGTCAGAGTCTTGTCAACAGGTGAAACTCCCCTCATCTTGTAGTGATCTTTAAGCATCCAAGGGTTTCAATTGCAAAGGACTGACCCAGAGACCACCCCCAAGATCTGACCCCACATTGTCGGTGAGAACAATTACAAAGGAGACTAGATCTACTCCAATGATGACACGCACAATGTTGCCTGATAAATGTCATATTTCAGTAATATTTCATATTAAAATACAGACACTTATGGATATTAATTGATAAAATAACTATAATATAACCCCTAATTTATGAATTTAAACATTTTTACATATTTTGTGATTATAAAATGAACAAGAATGATTTATTTCCAAATTGGAGTTAATTTCAGGATTCTAGAAAAAAATGGAGATGAAAAGGAAAAGGGAGAATATACAAGATATAAATAGAAAATTGAAACGCTCCAAACATTTGCCCAAACTCGCCTAAGGCAAAAGCTCCCAGAGGATCTCGCCTAAAGTCACGTCCAAGCGAGCCCAATCACGCCCAAGCGAAAAGTCACTTAGCCCAAACCCAACTAGGTTAAATATGAGGTGTGAGGCGCAACCCTAGACATCAATGGGGGAGAATAGAAGGTGTTAGAAAACCTTAAAGGAGACGAATGTCAAGGAGAAACATCCTGGATCTTCTTTTCTTACTTTCCATGCTTGTAATAGCCAACATGAGTGACTAATTCTACCCTATGGGATTGAGAGTAATTTGTTCAAACTCTTATGTATTTAGGTGATATTTAAATATAATATTTTGTTCTTGATAGATGATTGTTATTATCATTTTATTTGTAATGCTTGTTTATCATGATCTAGATCCTTAAATTTGATTGAAAAGTATCTTAAGTTTCTGTCCGAAATGATAATGTTTAACTATTTGAATGCTAGGAATAGATTTGAAATGTTAATTGCTATCAACATAATCATAATGCTAAAGAGTTTTTTATAAATATACGAGGAATCGATATTTAGGAGACTCTTTTAATAATTTTACATGTGAGAAATCGATATAAATGACTTTTATATGGGCATTAACATCAATCAAAGGATAGAATATTACTACGCTTTTCAAAATACAAAAGAGTAAGAAGAATGAACCCCAATCCCAATTTTCTCAATTAAACCAACAAACTCTTGTTTTATAATTCTTGCAATCATTATAATAAACTCTCAACAAAGTTTATTATTATGTTTTCTATTTAGTGAATCTTATACTTGATAATTCAATTGTTCCTTGTGGGTTCAATATTCGTCATTAGGGACAAATTATTACTTCTAACGTGGTACAGTTACCGTAAAAAAGTCATCATTATCTTCAAATGCGTCCAGGTTTAGTGTCAACCATCCCATCGAATGCGCCCAGGCTCAGTGCCACCATAATCGAGAAGGTTCACGCCTTTCTTTGCTCCTTTTTCTTCCTTCCCCCCTGGTTTGGTTTCTCTTTTACACTATAAATACGCCCCCACTTTGGTCCAAAAAAAAACATATTCACGTTCTCTCTTCTTTACTCCTCTCTAGATTACAATTCTTTTCCTTTTCTAATATTTCTGGTATCCTGGGTTTTTACGCTTTTAAGTGTTGCTTGCTAGTTCTAATATCCTTGATTTTTATCCGAGAAGTTCCTTTTGTATCTTGGGGGACTTGCATAATACACCGCAGATAATCTTTATGGACAATGAGCATCACGTCTCAAGAAATCATCTTTTTTCATTGTTTTAGCCTACAATTACTACAAAGATAAATAATGCATATTTTTTTAAAAATATATTCTCATAATTACTTTTCGAAAATGTTATATGCTACTCTAGAAAGTAATTTAACGTACTTTATGTATATTTTGTTATATGTATATTTTGTTAAAACATAACGTAAATTACTTCTAGAAAGTTTGTTGTTTCAAAAAATTCATGTGCATTAACTGTGTTTATTTTGTTAAAACATACTTTTGTTATTACATTTTATAATTAATATACGTTATTCGGAAAAAAAATTACAAAATCGTGTCAATATTATTTAAACATAATTTAATAATTTAAATGTCTTCTACAACTAATATAAGATTAAAGAAGTTAACTTTGTAGAATCATAGAATTAGTTTTCACATTATAGTAATCATTAGTTTAGTATCATCATTACATTAATGTAATAATTACTTTTGTGTTTACACTTAGGATTCATTAATCTTGTGTTATCATTGTTTTTACCCATTCTTCATAACTCTTGGATGAATTCTAAAGTCTGGAAGAAAATATTTTCTCTCATATAAAAATTACACTTGAATATTGAATACAAAGATATTTTGTGAGACTACTATAGTGTCTTAAGAGTATGAAACTCTTATATTTGATTCTTATCTTGAAAAACTTCTTTAAGTGACGAATATCCATTACACTTATCCTTGGATTTTAATCTAAAGGTGATGTACTCTAACTCTCTTATAGTCTTAATCTATTTTCTACTTTCATTTGCAACTTTGTTCTCTTTTTTTTTTTTTTTGTCCATTATGTCACAAGCTTCCATGACAATCATGGAGAAAAGTTCTTGAACACCTTATTAAGTTGATGAATTTATCCACCCTCTAAGAAACACAAATTATTCTTCTAATTCTGACAAATTACCTATTTCTTCTTCCATTTGAGATTTCCTTCCTGAGATTAAGTTAAGGGAAATATAGAACACTTGATATTAAAACCTTGTCTTTAATAAGTTTTTTCTAATATTGCTCTAAAAGCTACATGCATGACTTAAAATGTTTGTTGGGTAATTTTTTTTTGTCTTTTAGTTTAGATATTGATTTTTAAGATGTTTTGATGGTTAGGATTTTAGTATTTAAGTAATCCACAAATTACTTCTGCACTTTTGCTTATTTTTCTTGTTCAAACCCTCAATACCTTATAGAGCAAGGGAGTTAGTCATAGCTTAGATTCTAATTTAGGGTTTAAGATATACCTTAATTTTGAACTTGAATGATATTTTTGTTTGTGATTAAGCTATGGACCAAACTAAGTTTTTTTTTTTGGAAAACATAGATTTTGGGAAGGATTTTATTTCTTTAGTAATTTTGGCTTTGGTTAGCATATGATGTTTGAAATATTGAGAATGATATGAGAAATGTTATAAATGTATGGATAATGATAATTAAATGTAGTTTGATTTCAATATCTTTAGACTTTATCAAAGGATATATTAATTTCAAACTTTCATTATATAGTTAACATTTTTAAGCCTAAAATTTGTGTGAACTTGATACCTCAATGTAATATTTCTTAAAATTGTGATTTGGCATACATAACTTTGACTGAAAAGTATTTTGCTCTTAGTTTGACATATTAAAAGGTTCTTATTAGTGTTAATTTTTTATGCTTTATTTCATCAAGGTTATGTTATTAATGGATGTTATGGAATGAGATGAAATCAATGTAACGTGTCTTTGATTAAGGCTTTTAGAAAAGAATGAATGTTTGATATATTTATTTAAATGATATTTTTGTATAATACTCAATGAGTTCTTTTGAGATTACATGCTATGTTAAATTCCATTAGCTTCCTATTTTGTTTATGTATGTATTCAAATGCAATAACTATATTATGACATTGAAGCAAATAGTAATACAAGTACTCCTTCCACTATAAATTAGTTCTAAAGGTGTACTCCGTCATAGTATTCTAAAAAAGCTATGGATATAAATATATGTTAAATATTATTAAATTTCTATATTATATATATAATTTCTTACGAAATTTTTTATAAATTCCTAAAGAATTTCCCCTGTGCTCATCCAAAAACAACAACAACTCCTTATCATTTTCTTTCTCTAAATGAGAAAAGGCCTTCTCAACATAGCTGAACTCGCGTCCATACATATACGATGCACATGCTGCTTTGCATGTTAGTAACTGCAAATCACCTGACGCAATTTAGGAAAACTCATCAACATGACTAAAAATAAAACAATAACAATGAACGAACATGTAACAATATTTCTTGTGAAGTTTATATATACACTAAAATCGCAACTTCACTGTCACTTGACAACATTAGAAAAGTGACCTTGTGTTAGCACAGTTCAACCATTCCAATGATATGATTATACCTGATTCAATCTCTGATTCTAGCTTGCTATTGTTGAAATGTCTTGTTAACCACCACCTACAACGAAGATACCAAGATTTTCCTGATGTGCCATCCATAAATATTTTAGGAGGTTTGTCAAAGGAGCGATGTTGTTTGTGTCCATATTCAGTTTGAATGGGGCATGAAGACATACAGTCTTCTTCGTAGGAAAACAATCTTAAGAAACATGAAGAGAAGACCTTCCACGTATTGTGTTCTGAATCTGTAACATCTAAATGTAAAGCAATCATTTCCAGCAGAGACTCAAGACTGTACTCTCCTGCAAAGTACCAAGGAAACCAATCAACAACATACACATAATGTATTATTAAGCATAAAAGATATCTCTTAGTCTGTATCAGAAGAAAAAAATTATCACAGCAAATATTTCTAAATCTGTAATTAGAGGGGCGTGACATCCAATCAGAGACAACTGATTCAAATTTTAAGAGATTAATACAAAAGATAAGAACTTAGGAAAAACTGGAGGTTAGGAGTTCTTCAGTTTCCTAATCACTTGTTTTTCATTTCCTGCACCACCTCTTTTTCTTTCATTAACCTCTTTCTACATCCCTTTTCAAGTTGACATTTGGACTCAACTTGAGATAAATGGTGATATAAATTATTCTAATCACACAAAAGACATGATTCAGGATGAAGATACCATTTTGGTGCATCTTGATAAGTTTAGCTAAGGCATCACTACATGTTGGATCCTTCTTCAATATATTCTCAAAACAGCTGAGAAGCATGACAGAGTTGTTTCGATCAAAACGCTCCAAGAGAGCTGCCCTCACTCTACAAGGGTGTACACATCAGTAACTTAAATAATCATAACAAAAAGCATCTTATCAAAAATAAGGGATATACCTTAGTGGGAGTACAGAGGTTGTATTACAGCACTGCTTCTCAAGCATATTTAGAGCCTCATCAACTTGTCCTCCAATTAGCAAAAGCTGGCAATAAAAAGTAAAGTGAAGCCATTTTTTATATCTCAAACATGATCCTATGTAGAAAACAACTGCCAAATAATTTCTATAACAAATGCAAAATATGGACATGCATGCGCATGAAGAAAAAGGGAACATGATGTGAGATTGCAGAGCACAACATAATCAGTTGCTTTGTGCAATTTCAGATGGATGATTGATTTCATTTAATCCAAGCTACTGATGTTTCCACAAAGTGTGTAACAAAAAAAGCATATGGAAGGAGTGAGAACCAATTAGTAATAGCATGCAGTTGCACAAAGGACTTTCAAAAGCTCGGATGCAAGAAGAGAATTGAGTGGGGAATTGCATGGATTAAACCTCTAATCATTTGATAAATAGAGGGTCTAGCACAATGTTAAGGACATCGCAAGAGCTTCCAATATTAGATGGACGTAGATGCCTAGAAAACGGTTTCATATGTCTAACATTATCATATTTATAATCAAAATCTCATTTATCAATGTCAACATTATTGTCTTGCAAAAAATATTATTTCTGCCAAAAAGGGAAATGACAAAAGCCAAAGAAAGAAGAATGATATGTCAATTGCCACAGGAACAAACTACACAGCTAGTACGAAAAACAAAAAGCTCCTCTTAATTGAAGATGGTTTTGGTGTTCTGCCCCAAGTCAAAGAAATTATGAATAGAAGGTTGTTCCATCTGTTTCTGTAATACAACAATAATAATATGCTATAGGTGCATTTAAGAAGAGTTAGCATTTAGGTAAAAAGACGAAACATAGTATTAACATACATCATAAGAACATCCTTCTAAAGGAAAACACTAACACATCATTTTCCTAATACAACAGAATCAAGGGATGCAGTGTTAATATTTAGAATGAAAGGAAACCTGGGTGCACTCCATATATTATCATTCCTAAAGCATACAAGTAAAGGCATTACTTTCCCTTTCATTTCATCAATACCTTGAAGCGGGGTAATGGTTTCACATTTCACTAGTTTAAAAAAAAACAAATTACTTGAATAACAATAGAGCATCCTCAAAATATTTATGATGGTGCAGGCATGGTAGCAAAGCCATTAGAAAGGAAAATTATAACCAACAAATTGCAGAGCAATAAGCAAAAATATGAAAAGGCAGCAGGGACTGGTTGTTGACAACATCATGCATGGTTTATTACAGTGCCAGTTCTATAATTTTCAGGAATTATGCAATGATAATAAATGCAATGCACTGAGGCTTGCAATTTTTGGGCAACTCATACGGAACTTTTACAAAAATCAAAAGATTAGGTACAGACACAGCAGAATTAGTTCTTAATATTGTATGGTTCCTAAAATATAGAAAGATTTATGTTTAACAAAATTCTGTACGCAGTGGTTTTTCATCAAATAAGTTGTAGTTCGAACCATAATTTTCTTAATTCTCACCCTTCCCCTTTCAAAAATTATTTAAAATTTTGAAAATGGTTCACCAGACCATAATTGATGCTAAATTAGTTCAAAACTAAAAGTAATACAAAATTATTTATTTGAAATGACTTCGAATTTATCTTCACTTAAACAGAAGTTTTTAATTTATTTAGCTATTGGTGAAAGTAACAAATAATTGTAGAAAAAATTCATATCAACAGCAGGTCAAAATTAAACTGTTTAGGAGGTATACACCCCAAGACCTAGAGTTACCAGGCCTTGGCCGAGAACCATCCATTACATAATGCTTAGCCAATAGGTAACAAGTAATAAAATACACTTAACCATATAATCAAATGATAAGGTATAAATATGGTTTATCTCCATTTAACTATGGACCAAGGTGACACTATTCACCATCACCGCCCAGACCCATTCTATAAGTATAAATTTTGAAATATTTCATTTATGAGTATTTAATACTTGCATGCAACTTCCATCTCCGATTAAAGAAGGCACCCTCCGTTCAGTTATGAGGAAGAGTACTATGGCGCATGGAACACCAAAAGCAAAGATTAAGACAAAGTACTTTTGAACAAGTACTGGAGCTAATGTAACAAATTATTGCTTCAACGGTTCTGAACCTAATTTTTAGTTTAACAAACATGAACGAAATACAAAATGATGTTTAGTGGTTTCATCAAACTTCAAATGTATGATCCATACCTGTACCAATGGAAGTAATGCTGCTGAAGCAGAAGGTTCTGAGTTCAGAGCGAGTTGTAAATATTTCACTGAATTTTTGTAATAGTCATTAGGCTGATTTCTTTGCAAATACATGAACTCCTCGAAATTGCTCTCATCAGAAAAATGCAAGGGCAACAACCACAAATCAAGTCTCCCTAAGTAAATGCACAAAAAGACAATATTGAAGTTACTAGTGAACCAGAGACTAATCACTACCAAAACCAAGAAATGATGAGCAATAAGTTCTGAAACCAATTTGATAAAAACTGGTACCAGAATATAACAAACAAGAGAAAAAAAAAAGAGTAATAGAACAGGGAAGACAAGAGATGTTTATATTACTCACTGAATAATGAAAGAATTATAGAAAACAACAGGAATTTTGAGGAGCCTGGTTCCTCCCAACCAATGCACAAAAATCCCCAACTGTATAATACCCTTATCCTTTATATACCCTCATTTCAATTTTTCCTCACGAAAAATTAACTCTAACTAACAAACTGACTTACTAATTGTAATTTAGTTAGTTACATAAGATACCCTTGACTATTTCTCTTATTTCTCGTCTGAAACTCTTAGAATTTGGATTTGATCCTAACTCAACTCCAAAAAACTAGCTCACAGGGTAAGGCTTTACCCCCACCATATTTTAATACACTAGTTTGATGATTTCACCAGTGTGTGAAATTTACAAGACCTTCCCTTGCACCAAGGGCCTCAAGTGTTAAATTAGTAACTGGTGAGGGTTTTGCTCTAGAGCCTGGGGAATCAACTAAACTTTTGATATCATATTAAACCAATTTTTCTGCTGATGTGGCACATAGGGATCTTGACTTTGCCTTGGCTACAGGTATTTTTCCGTTACCCGTGAAAGCAAGTTTCCCTTACAGTATACTAAGTAACTGCAAGAGATCCATTTCTTGTATGTGAATGAAGATATCCCTTGTTGGGTTCCTAGTTGCCTCCTTCTACATTTTGTTTAATATTTCCTCAAATCACTCTGCATTGAGCTTCTTGGATTTCTCTGGGAAACATCTCTGCCACATCACAACCACAGAAAGAGTAAGCCCTCTATCTCGTAAAATGATTCATCTATAATGGAGGCCTAGAGACAGATATTCCTAAAGGGGAGCCCATCTGAAATGAAAATATCTAAGCATTTAACGCAACTTCTGAAAATCATAAACAGATTAGTCACACATGGAATATTCAAAGGGAAAGAAAATTGTCATCCACAGCAGTTTAGAGCTTTGAACCAGTGAAAGCATGCCAGTTGGATTATACCACACTCAAAACAGAAAAGGATAGAAGAAAAAACATATTGTGTATCAGTGCCCAATTAGTAGCATTGTCTGAAGTTTCAAGTCAAATGGGAACTCTACACCCTCATTTTCTTTATCTCCAACATAAACCACAGTAATAGGGTGAGGTGCTCTAACAAAACTAATCTTAGGTTGCTGCAAACAAGTTATCATTGGCAAGAGAAAAATTACAATCTAGCCTTATTGGAGTAATAAGAAAGACAAAATCAATATTTTCAGACCGGAAAAAAATTAAGTAGGAAAATCCATATACAATTATATAAGCAAATACACATTCTCATTCAAAGGTGTATATCCACAGAAAAGAGATATTTCGCCTGTTCAGTGAATAAATACCTTACCAAGACCATATAAGATATCCTCTGTAAGACCTCCATTGTTAGAAAAAGGATCTCCAAATCCATTTTGCTCTTCAGAATTTAAGTAAAAACCTTCTGGCTGAAAGTTCTGATGTGGTTTTTCTCTTTTATTAGTACCAACCTCCATGTCTTTACTGAATACAACATCCCTAGATATATGCTTATCATTCATGATAGAGGCATCTGAATCATGTTGTGAATGGGAGTCCACCATGTGGGATTCAACTGAATTATACCGTTCTGACTGTCCAGTTTTATTGGTAAATAAGGTCTCCATATGTACGTTCTCTAGCAAGTAAAAGTGGTCTGAGTTTCTCCACTGGAATTCTTTGGGGATAGAAGAAAACCACAGCTCATAGAATGTCAAACCCATCATCATCTTTGACACAGGATCAATATCAGCTTTGTCTTTCTCAATGCTAAAGGAGAAACCAAAAGGGAAAAAAAAATAAATGAAAAAGGATAGAAAAAGCAAGGGAATATAAAAAAAATAAAAATTAGAACCTGATGGTCCCCCTATAACATTATTTCTCAAACACTGACATGTATTTTAGTATTTTTGAAGTGAAAAGCATCATTAATGAAGGAAAATGATTTGTGAATGGAAAGTTCATATTTAAAGCCATTTCATAATATAATACACTTTGGTGCCAAAAGAATACCATTATAATTTGGTCTTATTCGAGTCAATTTGCTTTTATTTGAGCATGTATCTAGTACTTAACTATACCAGTAAGGTACTTACTAGGCAACCTAACCTATGTATATTGAATGTGATGGTAGAAAATAAATGAAATAAACTACGATTGTAACTGTCAGAGTTTTGAAACTGTTATATTCCGTCAATGCATCTCTTGGGTCACTTCTTGAATGGTGAGAACACTTACAGCTATGTATCTAGGAAAACAGACAATTTGCAGTATCTTTAAAATTCACCAAAGGACTAATCCATCCCCAAATTTCCACTGTGTACCAATCCCAAATTCATCCTCCTCAGTGGGGCAGTGTCAATCATTTGGAATATCGACTTTATGCAATTATGTTTGTTTTTCTATAATGATAAAACTTGTCTACTATAAATGCTAGTAAACAATGGCAATATTAAGTACCATAATTCATACTTAGCTTGCCTTTTATAACAGGCAGTCAAGTACCAAGGTCTCTAGAGTAATAGAATTAAGATAGTATTCCAAACTCTCTGGAGAAATTGAACACCAACGATAATTACCATTCAAACCTTATCAACCATTATGAGGAATTTAGGTTTTATTGAAAAATAAACAACTCTGGTAAAAATACAATAACAATGACAGGCAACCAGCTCCCGACATTTTATATAGTAATGAGAAGTTATGAAATCATCCACTCTTGGCATCATGGTGCAGCACATACATTCTACAAAGAACACATAAAAAATTAAATTACATACCATAAAGCAAGCTGGTATGCCTCCCCTGCATTGCCTTGCATAAGACAGAAAAAAATGAACTCCAAATGGACTGCATATCTGCTCTGCTCCAGAAACAAAATTCTACATTAAGAACTGAAGACTAAACAATCAAGCTAACAATTTAAATTCATAATAGATGCCTCAATTGAAAAATATAACTAATTTATCTAGTAGAATTAAATTCAGCGGATAGATTGATAAGACTATTTGCAATGGCAATGGTAGAGTTTCCCACCTAAAAGTTTAAACATAACATGGGAGCATGCATATTATCACAACCTGGTTGATCTCATACAGCTTGCGCATGCAAAAAGGTAACAAGTAAATAATTTTAAAATTACTAAGAAAGTCAAATCTAGAAACTTAGAAGCCTATTTGGTTTGAGAAAACATTTCTGTTTTCATCATTAATAATGAATAAACTGTCACCTTTTTTTTCATTCTGTTTCCTGTTTTGAATTATAGTTTTCATAATTCCCTATACCAATATTTCAAAACAAGAAACAAAGTGAAAACAAATAGACATTTTTGCAGATATTAATGAAAATAGGAAATGGAAACAATAATCTTTTTCTCAAACCAAGCATGCCTCTAAATAACTTCGAAAATGTACCTTCAACACTGAACAAAGAGAATTCTGCAGAAAAACTGGAATTGAATAATTGAGAATTGAGGCAAAGCTTTAGGAGAAACAAAGTTTAGAAAATGCTAAACATATTATGCTATAAAATTGGTGTGGTGATGAACAGTGAACAATAAACTCAGCACCTAGTTAGTATTGAATAGTAGTACAATTGCAACATTTACAAGTCAGGTATGCCCTGATTTCTTCAAATTAGTTCCAATTCTACCAAGGAGGAAAAGAAAAGTATTATTTGTTGAGTACTTGATGGCTAGTTATGGACTCACAGAAGTCACTGTCATCAGGATTACTTTTTTTCTCTTAGCTAGACTTGAACAGATGAGAGGACTAAAAAAAACGGTGTATTCAACCTACACTTTTGGACTTCTATTGATGTATATATAGGATACAAAGAAGAGGCAAGGCACTTTCCTAAAACCCTAACCCTAAAGCTGGGTACACACACAAGAAAAAAAAAAAAAAAAAAAAAATTACATTTCAACAGCTAGATCCCTCCCCCCTCTTTCAATTAGAGTATTCAGAATATAACACTTGCAGGACTTGCAATTGATTATTGAATCAGATAGCCTACCACCAACAACTTTGTTACATAACAGATTTTATCAGGCTTAAATACTATACTTTTTCTAAATAACCTTTAGGTACTTCAGAACAAGCTGTAAGTCAGAAACAGTTACTACCTTATAAAGCAAATTTATAAACATTTAACATAAAGGTAACCACTATAAAGCATTTAGTTGGGGAGTCTGAAACAGACCTGTAAAGGCCAAGTCTTCATTGATCCAATTTTCTTCGACCAAATATCATAGAGGTTCTTGATTCTTGTGGGATTAATAGAATTATTTCTCACATGCTTAAGAAGCTCCATTAAAACCTACACGCATATCAGCATAATGCCAGTGTTCAGAAACTAACTAGGATATCAAGAATAGAAGAAATTATAACAATAAAATATAAAATCATATTAATCAAATAGGCAGCAATAATCAAAGAAGTAAAAACACGACATTCCCAATTTCAGAAATAATAAGAGCAAAAAGGAGAGGAGGGTACCCAAAACTTAAGACGATTTCTGAAGGGAGAGGTGTCATTAACAGTGCCCTTCATGTAGGCACTGAGAACACCACTGGCTGCGACCCAGTGATGCTGGTTGACGAGCCTCCGGAGCAGGTAGCGCAACCTTGTACGATGTTCCTTCCTCAGAGGTTTGGGACCCAATCCCATGACATAGGAAGGCCTCGTAAGAGACAACAAGATTTTTTTTGCCAGCTTCTCTCGGGACCCCATTTGCCCTTCCTTGTCCACCATGAAATTCTTCCTCTTACGCTGCTTTGATTTCTTCGCCGTGGAACCGCCATTAATGGTCCCTGGTTCTGTGTCTGACAGATCAACTTCCATTGATACCAAACCAGAGACACTTTGCATTGTCCCAACACAAGCTTTGCTTGAAGAATTGAAGAAACACAATGTCAAGTCTACTGCTTTTCAATAGTCTAATGCTTTTCAATATATGATTCACAACTGATGCCTTAAATTTGAGAAACAATGAAGCACTTGTATCTTTGGTGTGAGGGTAAGATACGATAAATATGGGAATAGGTTGTCGTTTCGATCATACGATATAAAGAATATTATTATCTAAATAAAATATAACTTTTATAATTTATTTGCAATTATATGTTAAGTATTTTCTATAATTTACAAAAATATATAAAATGAAAGTTAATTTTCAAAACATTATATAAAGTTAATTTTTATATTAAATTATTTTTAAAAAATAATTTACAACTTACATTTTGATTATATTAATATAAAAAAAAACTATAATATTGTATCGAATAAATCTTCTACCATTTTTCCACTTATTTTTACTCACTTTTCTTCATTTAAAGAACCTCATTTTTTATTATCTTTCCCTTCACTTATTCTTCTTCCCACTCTCACCACAATCCAAAGAAAGCCTTAGGGGATTTCAATTTTCTCCCATCTTTTATAGTGTGTTTTTTGCACCTGCATAACTTTTATTTGCAGCCTCATGCTCAACAATGATCATAAACCCTAAATTTAGTATGAAAGTTAAAATTGTATTTTAAACTATAAAGTCAATTTTATCTTTTAGATTATATATTTAAGTTAGAAAGATTGTACAATCCATAATGAAAGTAAACACTTTTCATTTTTAAATTTTACAATGCAAAATGTCTAGAATCTAAATTGTACAATCCCGGATAAATTTCAACCCAACCCATGATTTGAAAGAAAAACTCACAACTCAAACTAGTTTAGTAGCGTTTTTGAATCAAATAGGCGATCGATTCAAAACCGCCGGAGAAGTCTCAATTTATTTTTAAGGAAGACGATCGCATTCGCACTTCCGCAGCAAACATGAGGAATTTTGAGTTAAGGCTGGAAGTGCTGCGCCAAGAATGAATAAAGAAAAAAGGAAAGGAGACCAAGATGGGCACACTCACTTCAGGTACGCAGTAACTTGCTCGGGAGCCCCGCTGCGTTGCATTCACCTTGCAACAAGTAAACTTCCTGTGAGCGAAGAAATCGAATTTCAGTTGCAGAATGAAGGCGTTAGCACAACACAGTCGCCATTGGAGAATCGAGGAACGTAGACTGGTCGAGGGCTGCTGCTTCTTCGGAACCTGATATTTCTTCTAGGATTTTCTGGACTTGCTTTTTGAATCTTCCTCTGTTAATCTGCCCCAAACACAGTCGTCACAATTGCGTCCCACCCCTGATTCATCTTTAACTACTCATCTTAAGTCTTTCACTTTAACTCAAATAGTGTGTCAAAATCTACCTCTCAATCTCCTCCTTAAGCTCTCCACACCAACTTCAACAAGAACCAACAATGGTGTGTCCACTCCAATGCCTTAAGTAGAAGAAGTGTAATCTAGGTCTTCTGAATTTTATGAGAGTTACTAATGAAAGTTATGGGGTGCAGGAACTAAACTACGACTTCTTCTATTTATATCTCTAAATTTACTTAGCACACTCCAATTACTTTTAATACATTTTTACTATCAAGTATACCCTTTTAAACCCTATTTTCACACATCCATATTTATTATACTTTAAAAATTCTACATTTATTTATTTAAATCATTTTATTGTAAAAAAAAATGGATAAATATTTGCAAGACATTAAAAACCATATTGACAATATTAAAAGAAGATATTCACAATATCTATTTCAAGAAATTTATTTAGGAAAAGATTGATTTAAAAGATTAAAAAAAAAAACAGAGATGAACACAATATTCCATAAATCCCGCTGATTTAATACTTTTGTTTTTTTTTTATAATTATGAATCTCTTTTACAAAATCAGATGCCAACTCCTGCAAAATCAAATTAACATCAATATTTTTCATGTGTTAAATGTTTTACGTTTTGAGAAAGAGAAAAGTAGAAGTTGTGCTTGGTGTACATGGTTGGCAAGTGTTGTTGTGTACATTTTTGGTAAATATCCAATTACTATGATATTAACACGTGTAAAAAGTTTTCCTGTGTCCCTCAGTTCTCTAGATTCATTATTCTTTAAAGCTTCTTTGTGTATTTTCCATCAAATTTATGTGTTGAGCACTTTTTCCCACGTAACATCACATTAGATGATCACATGTTGCTTCCTTTTATCCAACTAAGAAAATAAATTATAAACATAGATCAAAGCTTTTCACTCTTTTCTCCTCCACCTATGCAGCTTCAGAGGTGTTGAAAGAAGTTCAAATTATCCATAAATCAGATTTTTTAATTGTACAATAATATACTTAGATTATACATTCTATATTACATTTTAATTTTAAATTATATAAAACACTAGAATACAACAAAAGAAGTCACCTTAAAAATTGTAACCTTGAGAAAATCTTAGTTATTGAATTCACAAAATTGGTCCAAGCTGCAATAATGCTTAGTTGTTGAGACTAGCTTTAACAAGTATTGGACCATCTTATGAAATGTTAACTCTTTCTTGATGAAGCTGAATGATTGATTATGAGAAGAATTGAAGGTGCATTAATAAGTGATTTGAGCAAACTAACGAGATCTGTTTTAGAGTAGCACAACCTTCACTCACAACTTATCTTCCTTACCACCAACCGAGGCAAAAAACATTTTTATTTGCATCCATCTTATGCTTCACAGTAAGTCCCTAGCTACACACAATGGGCCACAACTTTATCTTAATCTAGCTGGTTGTCTTGAACCCATTTTACGTTTCCATATTTTGCAGTTAGTTGCGGTGAGATACCCTACAAGTTGGTTATGAACATCACAACATCTCTCTAAACAACTACTTTCTTTCAACTTCTGATTCAGCTTGCAGACTTTGCAAATGTTCCAAAAAAAGCTGTTTCATCATACATCACTGAGCATTCAATACTGGAATCCGTGTCAAAATTGCTGCCTAAAAATGTTTTGCAGGATAGATTTGAAAAAGGGCCCTGCAAAGCATTTTCCTGACCCTCACCTACTTTGATATTCTTGTCCTCAACAACCCTTATACTTGGTTCAGCACCATCTTTGATAGCACAAAAATTCTCACTAGATTGCTGCACTGAATCACTTTCCATTTCCACTTTGTTGCATGTTCCGAGTTCCTTCACACTATTCTCTTCAATAGATTTCTCTGAGCCAGCTGACACTGTCAACTGGATGATCTCTTCTGTAAAACAGCTACTACTTATTTCTGCTGATTCTTTGGCTTGTAATGCAGTGTCAACAGGTTGTGTATTGTCTTTTCTGAGGGTATCACTGCCAGCTTTATGGTCAGACGGACTTTTACCATCCACAGGTTCATGTTCTGACTTTGGTTCAATTTGATTGCCAGTAGTTATGTTTACAACATCTTGTAGCAATGAGTCAGTAATGGCCATTCCTTCAGAACTGATACCTACTTTGACGGATTCATCAGTCGCTTGAGTTGATTCATCACACATTCCTGTTTCATCTGAAAAGAAAATTAATTTTAGTTAAGTATTTAACAATAATAGTATACTAACAAAATACACCAAACAAAATTACCTTCATTTTTCATCTTTCCGTGTAACGGTTTCTCAAGAAACACTGTCCCGGGAAAGATCATCAAGTTAAACTTATTCAATCTTTTCCTTTCAACATCATCAACGGGTTTGAATCCAAAGCCCTTAGTCCATGTCTCAACCAAATCAGGAATGGCTGATATCACAAGCCTTTCCACCTTGAAAGATGTTAACATCTGCTAATGACAAATAAACTTAGAAACACAAAAGGCCAAAATGAAGCAAGTGTGGGATATTTTCAAACTTAACAGTTATATGAAAAAGAAGTCACTAAGTGCAAAATCACTACAATTTTTTGGGCAAGTACAAGAAACTAGCCAAATTATACCTCTTCGATAGCAGTCACAAGCAATCGGCACATTCCCTGGCGACGATACCGACTGCAAGTAGCAATAAGAGGCATCTCTGCTACTGCAGTTCCATGCACCCTGTAAAAATGTAAATGACTTGAGAACAATGCAATAAAACAAATATAGCATCTTGTATAAATCAAACAGATGTAATTATGAATCATCTGGAAGGGTAAGGTGAAAGACACTTAAATAATTGCCTCAATAGGTTAACTAGTAGTTAAAATACTACCATTCCACATATGGATCATAAAGATTTAAAAACATCAAATTCTACCATAAATTTCATAAGAAAAATATCTATATTTGAAAATTTACCTAATAGATGCCACAGATACTAAAACATCCTGTTTTTCCAATACCATGGTGTAAAACCCTTGAAAATTCAGACGAGCAAACTCAGACCTGAAAATCACATAAAATAAAGCCTTTCAAATCAAAAGGGAAAAAATTAAGGCTTTAAAAAGTACAAGGGGCAGGACATTATTTAGATAGGTATAAAACTATAAATAAGGAAGCACGGAAAATGAAGGGAGGAGGCACTAACCCCCAGTTGTATAAAACTTGAGGTATCATGTGGATGCCTGTTCTTGGATCAAGCATTGACACAAAACACTCCTCCATGATAGTAAGAGCAACTGCTAATTTCGTATTGCATACTGCCTTTAGGGCAAACCACTGTGCAGAATGAACTTTTTGGTCATCATGAATGCATCTAAGAAGCGTCCATGAGATGCCATCAGCAACTTGATTAACTAACCCCACCTGAGATTGAAGTCCAGAATACACCTGCACAAACCAGAGTCTCGAGTCCTTGAATAAAGTCTTGGGATATTAGTGTGATTCATTAGGTTATTTGAGTAGTGAGTACTTGACCTGATTATTAACATAAATAGGATAACTAGGTCCAAATACCACAACACATTATTACGTCACTAATTCCCATGAAAACTAAATGCATTTTATTATGTGATACATAAACATGCTATTTCCTAATTTTATAAACTATTACTATTACCAACACTCCCCTTCAGGCAGTCAAGTCAACGCTTACTAAGCTTTAAACTTATCACAGCAAACATTTTTTAACAGTAATAGATCTTTTAACCAAGAAATAGGCTTTTAACTAAGCTCAATGGTGGCATGTGATCCATGTAGCCAACCTCACCTATCAGATTTGTAATTAATTAGACTGTGAAGTAGGAGAGCCAATTGGCCAGGATAATTTACTGGGTATGTCACACAGCTAGACTACTTTTACAATTCTCCTGCTCTAGTACAGAAAGAGAAAAGCAAACCCAAAAAGAATGATGTTAACGCTTTGAAAAGTCACAGGGAATCAACGCTTCCCAGATTTATATACCCAAGTGATGACATTCTATTGGTGGATACAACTATGCCAACAAGTCTACATTACGTTACTTGGTAAGTCGCCAGGCTAGACTCTTCCACTTCTATATGGCTTTGAAAAGCAGTCCAATTTGTTCTGCTTTAGGCAAACACTACAGTCATGGAAGCTTCTGTATTATATTGCACTCAATTATTATAAGCACTAAAATTATATTTGGATACAAGAATTTGATGCAAATCACAATCACCTTATTAATTACCTCTTATTTTTCTTTAACTCGGACTAAATTTTAAATTTATTAATCCTAACCTTATTTGTCTGAAAAAAGCAACTTTTAGAACTATATTTACCACTGATATAAATTAATCATCATTTCATGTACCAAAAGTTGGCACACGGTTTGGAATATAAACCAAAGTTTCAAAAGGTTTTGAACATCTTCAAATTATAGATAGTAAAATGACCAACTCACATTACAACCCACTACATCATCGTCTAATATAACAAATAATTAGCCATTTCAAATGGAAGTCTAGAAATTTGAGAAACTGTAGTATAGTACCTCCTGACAACTCTGACCACAAAACCAAATGTCCGAGACTGAGACTGCTACTTCTCGTGTTTCTCTATCTTTAAGGCATGTCTCGTGATCTATTTAGTGCAAGGATCGCAATAGTCAGATGGAATCATTGAAGCATTGCAAAGGGAAAATAATGCATAGACTTCAAATCAAAGAAATCTTCATTCATGATCATCAAGCAATTGCTTATTATAATAATATATAAGGGCATGCATGAGATCATGAAGCTCCCACTATTGTGGCATTTAAGGAGACTCAGGCATAGTCATGACAATAATCAAACCAACAAATTGTTTAGCCATTAAACAAAGAAGAGTATTTCAATTATTCAAACAAGAACAAACTATATATGGCACAACTCAACTTGTTGTCTATCTACACTATACAGGCTCTACAACCGTAACACTGGTAATGTCATAATGCAGTATGATCATACAGGGATACTTACATTTATGTTCACACTGTGAACATTGTAACAAATCATGCAGATCGGAAGTGTCTTTATCAGTAACCAAATTTCCACATATCCTACAAGTGCAGTTTGCACAGTACCAGTCACCATCTGGGATCTCCTGATTTACATAGGCAAAAAAGATTGTATTATTCTTCTAAGGTAGGGTAAAAAAACCTTAACAATAATAATCACATCCTCAAAAATACAAAGTACAAAAGGACCTTATTTATTGTCAAATGCATCACATGAAAAGAAACAAGACTACAGGAACAACATAAATAAACAAATCTAAAGGCTAGTAACACACTTACACAAACATCCTTACCATCAATCTATCTACTATAATATATAAAATCTGAACCACGAGTCGTGGAGTTGACATGTTAGCATGTAAATTTCCTTTAAGTCACATTAGTTTTTTGTATGTTCTCATGTCTCTAGCTACAAAATGGAATCATTTTAAATGTGAGTGGAACGTACTAATACATTTAATAATAAATAATTATCTAATAAATGAATTTCTCTTGAAATGATCAATGAATAATTTTTTTTTTTTGTAATCCCCTGAGATGTTTCTACCAAGCTCTCGCTATTGATGTTATGTGTTCAAAAGCAACCTAATATGCTACCTTACAAACCCTTCGTAATTGCTACCATGCTTCTCCAAATTCTTCCAACAGTTACAAAGGATCCTCGACATACTGTTTGTTAGTAATGGATTTAGAGACAATAAGGGAATAGTACTTTTTAGGCCGTTGTTAAGTAGTGTCCATGAGTCTCCACAACTATTAAGGAGATAACAAGTACAACACAATCAACATAGCGAATTTGAAATTGTTTCAAACTTTTTATAGCATTTACTCATTTATTTTCAATCTATTTATAGTAAATATATTTTTATATGCTACCATAGCAACGATTTAGTTGACATTGCTTTGTAATGTCAACATTTTTTCTTAATTGTCATCTTTTACATAAGTCTAATCATTTTCAAAACAATCTTATCTCATGAGTCAACCAAAAGCTCATCTTTTTAACAATTGAATCTCATCCAATTTGCTTAAAGTTGTTTTATAATTAAATAAAATACTACTAAATGTTTTCTACGCAGTAAAAGATAAGATAACTTCTACTATTGGCACCAGTGCAATGCACAGGTGTATATCTAGTTGTCTATAAAAATAAGAGAGGATATACTCACTAAACCTCCTTATCAAACCACAGCTAAACTAAGCACAAAGTTTGTTAATTCTTGGCAACTGGGCTATAAAAGCAATTAAATTGCAGTGGACGCCCTTGATCATTTATTCATATTCACAGAAGTGAACTCACTCGTACACTATAAAAAGTTCTAATATTTACATTTTCAAGTAATCAGCTGAGTCAGAATAAACATTCCTAACAACAGACCAGAAAGATAATACTACAAGTATAGTTTAATGGAGGAGCATAACGACATGTTTATGCTAACGCACAGGAATGGCATAGGAGCCTGTTATATGAATCACTCATGTTTGGATTTCCAAAACAAATTAAAAGAAAGAAACTTGCATAGACCCAAGAGCAGACAGACCTGAGTAGACAAACAAGCTACGTGGAAAGTAGATGGACAATTATCACAACATATCAGCTCACCCCCTTCACCACACAACCCGCATGAATCATCATTTTTGTCATTATCATCAGCCTGCACAGCTTGATTCAGACTTTTCCTGGCTTTGTATTCAGCTGACCAAGCCTGAAGGAGGCACAATGTAAAGGGCTCACCAGACTCCATAAAAATATTTACGCAGGGGCGATTCAATGTAAACCCAGCATGCAACTTGAACTCAGATAATGTAAGCACCTTACCACAACACATACATATAATACCATCTTTGGTGATCCTGCCATCCTTAATGACAACATTATCCTTAGTATTTCGGTATTGAATCACATCATTTAAAGATATGACCCCGTTATCAATTAACCAGGACAATATTGTCCTTGAACCCAAATAAGACCTATTACAGTCCTTATTGTACTTCCCTGCATTACAGGGGTTCCTTGGCAGCAACCTGCAACGACCCTTTTGGCTTTTAAGCTTTCTCTGGCCCCTTGATTTGCAAGATTTAGCTCTAGAACTTCCCCGGATTGCCTTTGGGCCGAAGTCCTTATTCCTGAATATTGCAGACACCAATAAATCATCATCTTTAATATGGCATCTGTTAGACCTATCCGTTCCAGTTATGGAGCCGTTTGTTTTCCTGGTATTTCTCTGAATTGCACTGAAAGATGACAACTTTCTGCAGCTTCTTTTCTTTCCAGCATTGTCACCTATATAATTCTGGACCTCTTCCAAACCACATGCTTCACCATCTAGTGACTGCACCTGATCAGTGACAGTTGAGCCCAGCATGTCACCATGGCAGAACATGCTCATTTTAATTTCAGATACCCTTTTGCACTTCCTTCGCATTTTCTTTCTAAGAATAACATTAGAAACAGAATATGAGCTATCTTTCCCAAATGCAGAATCTACTAAGGTTTTCCCACCCTCTTCCTCACTACATTCAGACTGTTGCATGGTCCTTGAGCCGTGAGAATGAACCAGGCCATAGCTCACACCGGATGCGTTATTTTCTTCTGACGTGTCCATTGGCACGTGTCCATCAATAATATTATTTGTTTCCAGATAGTTTTCTGAACTCTGCTTATCAAGACTTCTAGAATTTCTAATTTTGGCTTGTTGACCAGCATTTACATTAGACCCTCCAGGTACCTGATTCGAATTTCCAGAGCTCGAATCAATGGGAGCACATGCCACCTTATACTTACTAGAAACTAAAGTCCAAGTTGCTTTCACTACCTCTCCCTTTTTCAGGGCACCAATCTTTCTATCAACAAATATAACAACTACAAACGGATCCAAAAGCCACCATCGATAAGCCAACATAGCAGCAGGGTCTTCTGACTGCATCTTTGTTTTTTCAACATTTATCAGTGCACTGGATAGATCAGACCAGAATTGACTAATATCAGTCCATTCCTTATAATCTCTGCACATAAAATTGCATTTTTCAACAGACAATAGCTCACCACATATTCTCCAAGCCTTTGTAAATTCCCGAATAGGCTTTCCCTCTGGTGTCCTGTAAACTGACTCTGGATAACGTCTGCTAGGCCGTTGTCGCTTCTCAATAGTCCACCCTGCCATCGTAAGCAACTGAACAATCTGAAACTGCAGAATAGTACGAGGGTCCTCTTCCTGTAGCATTGAGGGTGAATTTGAGATGTCCACATTAGTAGATTCCGGCATTTCCTCAGGATTTAAAGGAGACCCAGATTTCTTCACAACAGTGACTGACGGACTTGTAACTACAAGCCTGCTCGCAAAGCTTTCCTGGGAAACAGGAGAAGCAGCTGCTTTACTTATAGACACTTCTTTTGCAATATGTCTGTGTACTGTTGCTGTGTTAAAATTTGTAACATCTACATCATCCTTAACAGCTTGTTTATTTAGATTGTTATGGTTCAATAGATAACAACTAGATATCACACCATGTTTGGATGATTCAACCAACCGAAATGCAATTGGTTCACTATCACAGCCTGTAGCAGCAGAAGACAGGTTAGAAACTGCTACTTTTGAAAGTCGTGATGAACTCAAATTTTTTTCTGAATCAGATCTACTACAAGCAAGTTCATGCAGAGAAAATTTCATTCGTTTGACATTCACATCCTCGTCATTCTGGTCTTCACAAATCAAACTCTCTGGCACACATCCCGGAGCAGCCTCTTTGGAATGCTGAATTACATTAAAGTTCTCCTCTTCAGGGTGTGTAAGTCTAGAAGACGAGGGATGCAATGCAACTGAGTTTTCGTTACTAGAGCAGAATGATTTAAATGTGTTTTTAGCAGATTCATGTTCAAAGCTGATAACTCCAGGAACAAGACATTTTTGAGTAGACTGAAAAATGTCATTACCAGAAAAGACCTCTGAAAAAATCTGTCTTTCTTCGTTAGATCCTTCAAAGTTATCATCAAACAAATCCTCTACCTCGTTGCTGATCAACATCTCTGCTGACAGATGTGATTTCACTATGCAGTTTCTGTTGCTGGTTTACATGTTGACACCATTACAAAAGCTAAAGCAATATATGAAGAAAGCCTTTCTTCAGCCATAAATTACTGGTTGACATACTCCGTCACTATTGACCCCAGTTAATAGAGAAAAATAAATCTTCTGGTAAAGGATTTCGAATCTGCAGAAGAAATTGAGAAGTTATTATTTTGTCTTTGAAATTAAAAGATTCAACAAGCTTTAACTTCTTAATTAATTTTCTGAAAGAAAATTTGAAGATCTCATGCAACAATAAAAAAAAAATCATGTAAGTGTCATTTTCATTTATTGGTATCATTTTCCCTCACAGAGTCATAGTAGCATTAAATACAAAACTGAAATGTAAATAAGGTGAAAGATTATCAGACAAAAGCCACAGAATCAATTACGAGCATCCATACAAGGATGCATTAAAAGATTCTTTATCTCTCTTCACTAATATCTGAATATCCCATCCCATTAATAAAAAAACATAGAGTAAAAAAAGGTGTGGGTAAACTGTATTTATAAACAAACAAGAAGCCACAAAAGTAATTAAAGCATTTAAACACTTAAATAAGGAAGTTTAGTTTTGGAATAAGTTAAGTTCCATCTTATCTTCTAGATATGGAACTACAAGTACTGTTTTGGTTGCATCAGCATGCATTGCCTAGCTGCCAAAGAAGACCAAGCAAAGCAACAATATATTGTTTGCCCACAATTACATGTGTTATTCATTGTTGATCCATGGCATAGGATCAGAATATATATTCTTTCATGCAACAGTTTCTTCTAGACAAATATTCTCCTCGGACAAAAACAGCATATCAAACTAAGGGATAAGGAATCAGAATTCAGAAATAATACACTTTTCATGCAACAATGATTTTCGACAGAGGGAGTTTCATGTCTTCCAGTGCCGTTTGCAGATCTAGTATTAGTGCTTTAGTGTGTGGCTCCAAATTATTGACTAAAAAAGCCTTATTACAAACTCCTTAAAAATATTCATCATGGTTTCCCATGTTAGAAAATTCAAGCTCCACATAGAAGTGATAGAGAATGGTCTATAACGACAAAAAATGACTAAACAGTGTTTTCTGCTATTAGAAATCTTAGAAACTTCTGTAAATATTTCCAAATAAGCATCACATTCCCGAAACACATGACCAAATGCAAATGTAAAGGTTGGGTTGAATCAAAATGCACATGCAATCCTCCAGTAGTTTATGGCTAGCAAGAACACAGCTTCTTTTTCAAAAGAGAACGGTTAGGGAAACCAAAAGTTATCAAACTTTAAAAGCTAAAATTTTAAGATGCCAAATTTTAAACTAAATAACATTTAATGCACGCACCCCTTATATGCTTTCAATCTAATAAATATTCTCATTTTCATTAAATACTTAATATTCCCTTCAATTAAAGCAGCAAATCACTTGAAAGAGACGGGGAACCCAGAATTCCGAGACAAAAGTGAAGCATAAAATCGACATGCATGACTTCAGAAGCAGCATTGGAACACAGAACAAACACCGGGTCCAGAAATGGATGATAAAACCGAAAATCCAGAGCAAAAAACCCTCATTTTCAACACAGATCAGAACCTACCCTACCCATCTCAGATTCTCAAGAAAGAAATTCACAGTCCATCATCAGAAACCACACAAAAGACAAACTTTTCAACAAAAAGACACGACCCAGAAACTCCTATAAGCGTAACAATGCCCAGAGCCACCCACCAGAACGGCACAATCTCACCCATAATTAGGGTTCCTTAAAATCGCAGAAGCAATTGAACATTTCTGAGCAAAAAAACACAAATTGATATCTTCCTTGGCTTCATTCCTCACCTTGAACCCCACCAGAAATAAAAAGAGCTTTGAGAAACCCAACAATGCTAGCACAGTGTAAAAGATGGGAAACAGAAAGGAACAGCAGTTTCTCTCTCTAGAAGCCTGTTTCTCTCTCTAGGAGCATCTACCACAGCATGTGAGAGTTGTATCTATGTCATGGACTACTTACATGTACAGTTGTACCCTCTTCGATTGCCACTAGGCCTTGTCCATTTCTGCCTTTTTTTAAACCCCTTTTGAATGAAGCACCTACGCTCCCATTCTGATTCACTTCCTCTCTAAGCAAATGCCACAATGGGCCCATTAAGGGATTTTCCTTTTATTTTCCTAAACATAATTCTATTCAACATATATCCTTTCCACCAACACTTCAAATTCTAAATCAACAATAATAAACATCATATATTTCAAAATTTCAAGGTTTTGAATTAGGTGTCAAATTCATAACTCACCCTTTTCTCTTCTTTTTCCACTTCATATTATCACCAATATTATTATAAAAAATATATTGATGGTGTTTCCTTTCCACTTCATGTTAAGAAAAAATTATAGTAATAATATTTCAACTTTATCAAGATTAATAGTTTTCGAACTTATCAAGAATGGTAGTAATAATGTTTCATTTAAGATAAATAATAGTAATAATATTTCAACTTTAATTATGTTAAGATAAATAATAGTAATAATATTTCAACTTTAATTATGTTAAGATGATATCATTAAAATATTATATTTAAGTTATTATTCATTTTGGACTATCACAGTTTAATCTCCTTTAGAATTAATATGTGGAAGTATTATATTCGAATTATAATATTTTCATTGTCTTCAAAAAATATTTAAATTGTTTTTAAAAAATGTTTAGAAATTAATGTGTGTAAGTAGTATTGAGCATAAGAAACATAAATATATTAGAATGATTAAAAGTTGAAATTTAGATTGATTAAATGTGAATAACACCCTTTTGACAAGGTTCAATTTTGAGTTGATTTAACAGAGTATGTAAGATTAACATCTTCCTCTAGACATGCCAACCTCACCTAATGAAGCAACTATTATTGGTGACACAAGGTAGCTATTGTGCCTTTGTTCATTCCTCTTTCTCTTTGGCATTTCCCTATTTATGAGCATATTTTGTTTTATGCAGAATGTGTTGAAGGTACTTGTCCTGAGGAAGGGACACAGAAATACTCTCACCAAATCGGCTAGGGAGGACCTAGAAGATTTTTGTGCACCAAATAATACTATATATGATATGACTCATTCAAGCATGTTTTTCTTTTCCTTTTTTTTTTCATTCATTCCGTGGCTCCCTCACAAACAACCATGCACGTGTATCACTTCTCATCACCTTCTTTGAGAGACACGTATGATAAATGAGAAAGTAAAGTTTTCTAGTTTTTTCACCTTGAGTTATGGGTTAACATCATGTGTGGAAACTTTCACCTCAGATCCTCATTTTGGATTACGTGTCTTGTTATTGTCAAGTGATACATGCTAGGGTATTATCTTTCATGTCTCAACATGGAACATTCATGTTTAACTTGTTCAGTGTTTGGTTCATTTGAGCATAAAGCTTGTCACACTATGCCAAATTTATTTCATCTTCAAGAAAGAGGAGGATAGAACCAAGCAAACAGAAAAGGTGAAAACAAATCATGTAAAATGCATTTCTATTTTAAAATGTTTTAAAATGTGAGAAAGTAAGTATTACGGACTATTTAGCAGAAAGATTGATACTAAACAAACACCGACATAGATATAAAGTATATATAATTTCTAAAATATAAGATGTGGTATAATCTTTAAAATATAGGATAAAAAATATAAATTTATATATTATATAATTATAAATTATATAAATTGATAATAAAAATTTATGTATATAAAATATATTTTGAATTTTTAATAGATTTAAAAGAATTTATTTTTTATTTTATAATTATAATTAAAATTTATATAATAAATTTAAATTTTTAAAAAAATAATATATTTCTTTAAAATTATGTTAAAATTGTGTTAGAATTATAATTATAGGTTAATATAATTATATTTCAAGAGTTAACAAATGAAATTGTACAAAGTAATTCAATTTTAATTAAAATTTAATTACACCAAATTGTGTGTCACTTTAATAAGATTTCAACAAATTTGATATAACTAATCATTTTAAAAATTTATTGATAATTATTTATAAAATTTCCTATTTTAATAAAAAGAAGCAGTGTTTACCAAACATAACCTCATCTAAGTATATATTAGATTTATAAAGTTTATCTGTAACAAAACAAAGAAGCATAATCATTCCATAATTAATTATATGACCTAATATTGTAAACAATGAAACTTGTGCCTAAAGCAACGGAGATATAAAAATGTGAAAATTAAACTAATGAAAGAAACTTTTATCTATGAAATTGGTACTTATGCATGATTTGTTGTAAAGAAAAGCAGATAGTGGTCCAAACAAAAAGTGGGGTTAATGATTTTACTTGTTGAAATGGAAGCAGGAGTTGATATTATTATGGATTTGGTTGAAGAGACTGTGATGAGACCATTATATTATAGATTTTAACATTTTTCATCTCTTAAAATATCCATTCCTACCGATTATTCTATATTAATGCAATTTAAACAATAATAACTAAATTTTTATCTTGAAGTCACTATTAAAAATATAATTTATTAACTGTGCTCAAGATAAATACGCCTTAATTATAAAAATAAAAATACTTTACACATCATTCTGCCAGTGCATTTATTGCGTTGTGAATGTAATGATGTGTAAAACTGAACCTATACTAAGTTCTAAAGAAATTCAAGTCTTCATATTAAAAATTTCAAGATTTAATTTCTTATTGTAATTCTTGTTATCTTGAGTGGTGCAAGAACATCTTCACTGTACTGGAAAATCCTTTTTAATCATAACCTAATCTGCTAAACATTCAGGTTTGGAATCAGAAAATAAATCTATTCTTTTGAGAATCAATCTGTTCTTTTCTCAGGATTTGTGAAAACAGTTTTGTTTGCTGAAAATTTTATAAGTTCAATTCACCCCCCCCCCCCCCCCCCCCTCTTGAACTTAGGCATTGCTAAACCCAACAACGAGTAGCAAACTTTAAGATCATTCTAGATATCTAGTGCCTTATCCATCCATATGAAGCTTTTTCATATGGGAATAGAAATCAAATGTACAAGCAATGACACCACCATATTATTGTAGCGAATTTAGGACAAGAATGAAGGATCTGATTCTGAAGGTCGAGGTACTACACCATTGATAAACTCTACCTTATTCTTTGCACTTAGCACAGTGATGACCGAACGAGTCCAAAAATGATAATTCGCTGAATCAAGAACAGGGGAAACAAAGGGAGTCACATGATTTTCAGTAGGATGTAAATATAAGAAGTTGTGAACGAGATTGCCACCTTGAACCAGATTCTTATTCTAATTAGGGTTAGGGTTTTCGCTTCGATCAGAGTTTTGATCGGCCTGTTAGGGATTCTGTTGTAACGTCCTCCCTTGCCTTTATCATTTATTTGCATGGATCTCTCTCTATATATATTTTCATAGTGGCTTTGTACTCAATTGTGATATTTTTCAATAATAATTCTTTTAGTTTTTCTTCTCTCTCTCATGGCCCACTTCTCACTTTAACATGGTATCCAGAGCTTCTTTTTTTTCCTCCTCTCTCATTTTTTAATGTCGTCTTCTACCTCCACTCAGGGCACGTCCCCTGACTCCCTGCCATCTTCTACTCCCACTCTACATCACTTCACCACACCAATTTCCCTTAAACTTTTCGATGATAATTTCCTATTATGGAAGCAATAGGTACTGGCAACTACTGATGGTCTTCTGTTAACTGCATATCTTGATTGTTCTACATTACCCCCACGTTCTCTTGCTGCTGCGGATGGATCTCTTTCTTCCTCCAACCTAATCTGCGTATTCCTTCTACAAGCAACAAGACAGTCTCATCATTGCCCGGCTGTTAGCTTCTATGATTGTTCCCTTCTTGACAAAAATGGTAGGTCTTCAATCATCAACTCAAATATGGTCTACCCTAAACACATATTTTTCCTCCAACACTCGTGCCCAGATTAAGAAATACAAGTTACGCCTCAAGACTTCCAAGAATGATCGAACTGTAAGTGATTATCTTTTAGATATAAAGAAAACTGTTGATTCACTAGCAGCTATTGGTGCTCCGGTCACTGTCAAAGATCACGTGGAGGTTATTCTTGATGGTCTTTCTTAGGACTATGACCCTTTCGTGGCTTCTATAATGTCCAAATCTGAACCATACATTATCACTGAAATAGAGACTCTTTTGCTAGCACAAGAAGAACGGCTCGACAAACACCATCTTCTTGATCCTCTACCATCTCCTGTTACGGCTATTGTTGCTTCCTAGCATCCATTAAATTCCAGAAATGCAAAATCTAAGACCAAGTTTTCCAATTATTGTGGCCACCATGGCTCCTTTCGTTCTAGTTTCTTGCATGGGGCTCGTTCCTCCAGTTTTTGACCTCTACCCACAGACTCTTGGCACTCTGTTTCAACATCCTCACGCCCCACTTGTCATATCTGCAAGAAACTTGGGCATTCTGCTGAGCATTGTTGGCAACGGTACGATCCACATCCTTCCAATCAGGCTCACGCTAATTTCACTCATCTGTCTTTATAAGACAATGAGTCTCACGCTTCTTATCTGTTGGGTGTTCCTTCTTCTATAGAAGACCCTCTGTGGTACCCAGACAGCGGCGCCACACATCATATTACCAACAACTCCTCTACCTACACTACTAAGAACACCTCCAATGACACTGACACCGTGAAAATGGGTAATGGAACAGGTTTGAAAATTTCTGTTATTGGCTCTGCTAATCTTCACTCTTCTACTTCCAATCATGATCTTGTTTTAACTGACCTTCTTCATGTCCCTAACATCACTAAGAACCTTATCAGTGTTTCGAAATTCTGTTGCGATAATAACGTCATTTTTTAGTTTCATTCTAATGCATGCTATGTTGTTCATCAGGTCATGAAAAGAGTTCTTCTTCAAGGAATTCTTAAGGATGGATTGTATATTTTTCATGCATTAAAATCCGTTGATGACTGTTCTGTAAATACAATATCCTTTACTACTGACAAAATCACTGTAAACACTTGGCATGAACGCTTTGGCCACTGCAGTTTTAAAGTTCTTAAACAAATTCTTTCTCAATGTAATATTTGTGTTTGCAATGATGTTCAATTTTGCTCTGCCTATGTTCGTGGAAAATGTCATCAATTACCTTTTCATTTGTCTTTAAATGCTTACACTAAACCTCTTGAATTGATTTATATTGATGTATGGGGACTCTCTCCTGTCATGGCTTCCAATGGTGCGTGTTATTACGTTCTTTTTTAGATGCCTACACTAAATTCACTTGGATCTATGTCATGCATAAAAAATCTCAAGTAATCAATATTTTTAAAACCTTTAAAACGTTGGTTGAAAATCAAACGGGTCATGAGATTTGTGCTTTGCAAACTAATAATGCACGTGAATACCTCTCTCTAACTCCTTTTCTCCATCAACATGGGATACACCACCGTCTCATCTGTCCTTACACTCATGAGCAAAACAGTTCTGTTGAGCGCAAACATCGCCACATTGTTGATAAGGGGCTCACGTTGCTTGCTACTGCATCTCTCCCTCTTCATTATTGGGTTGAAGCTTTCATTACCTCCGTTCACATTATAAATGTTCTCCCCATAGAAGTGTTAAATGGTAATAATCCTTATCATCTCTTGTTTTAGAGACAACCAGATTATAACAAATTCAAAATTTTTGGTTGTGCTTGTTATCCTAGCCTAAGACCCTATAATAAACGTAAATTTGCTTTTCGTTCTTCTTGCTATTTGTTTTTGGGATATAGTATTCAACATGCATGTTATATTTGTCTTACTCCTAAAGGAAAAACCATCATCTCGCGGCATGTGCTATTCAACGAATCTGTGTTCCCCTACAATGATCACACCAACAGGTTTGAAATTGACTCTGCTTCTTCTCAGGTTTTTTCTGAATCGCTGCCCTCTATAACTGTTATGCAACCGTGCTTTATGTCTTCTCCTTCATTAGTAATAAACACTGATTCCCTCTCTCCCTCTCCCTCACCTCATAATCACTCTGCTCCACCCATTCTCCCCTCCCCACCCCCTGTTTCTACTGCTAACACTCACCCTATGGTCACTCATGCCAAGGTAGGCATTTTTAAACCAAAAGTTTATCATACTTCTCTGCCTTTTATCCCCTCTCCTCCACCTCAGTCAAAGATGTTATTGCCTCTCCCATTTGGTTCACTGCTATGCATGACGAATACAATGCCTTACTCTCAAATAACACTTGAACTTTAATCTCTCTTCCTCCAGGCGCACCCTTTGTTGGTTGCAAATGGGTTTATAAAACTAAACTTAATACAGATGGTTCTCTCCAACGATGCAAAGCACGTCTGGTGGCAAAAGGTTTCCATCAAACTGAAGGTGTTGACTATGCTGAGACCTTCAGTCCAGTTGTTTGTCACACTACCATTCATCTTGTTCTTTCTCATGTTGTTGCCTCTCATTGGCCTGTTTGACAAATCGACATCAACAATGCCTTTCTTAATGGAGATCTCACAGAGCGCGTCTACATGTAGCAGCCTCCTGGTTTCACCTCCACCGATCCCCACCTTGTATGCCATCTTCATAAAGCCATCTATGGCTTTAAGCAAGCACCTTGGTCTTGGTTTCTAAAGCTAAGTACTACCTTACAACAACTTGGTTTTCATTCCACTATAAGTGATACCTTGCTCTTTGTTAAGTTTGCCTCCTCATATACTATTTCTGTACTTGTGTATGTTGATGATATTCTCATCATAGGATCCTTTGCGACAGCAATCACCGATCTCATCACCCGTCTCAACTCCTTCTTTGCTCTAAAAGACTTAGGTCCTCTTCATCATTTCCTTGGGATTAAAGTCTTTCGCACCCCAACTGGCGCAATGCATCTTTCTCAGACTCAGTATATTCGTGACATTCTACACAAAACCAACATGCTAACTTCCAACCCGCAACCCACTCCTATGATTTCCTCTCTTCGTCTTCAACAATCCTCTTCCTCATCCGAAGTCTTCTATGATCTTACGTTGTACAGATCCGTGTGGGTGCGTTGCAATATCTTCTTGTCACTCGACCAAAGTTATCATACTCTGTCAACAAAGTTGCCCAGTTCATGCATGACCCTCATGTTCATCACTGGCAAGCTGTCAAACGCATCCTTCGCTATCTTACGAGTACTATTGATCATGGCATCATGCTTCATCCTCATTCCTCCTTGTTTATTCTAGCTTTCTCAAACGTTGATTGGGTTGTTGATGTTAGATGACCGAAAATCCACAACTGGCTATTGTGTCTACCTTGGTTCAAATCTCGTTTCATGGTCCACTCACAAGCAAAAACTGTGTCCCATAGCAGCACGGAGGCTGAGTATCGTGCCATGGCTACTGTTATGACTGAAATTCTTTGGCTTCAATTCCTTCTTTGTGAGTTACACATTCCTACTTCTACTCCGCAAATTTACTCCGACAACCTTGGTGCAGTTCTCCTTAGTGCTAATCCCATTATGCACTCCAAATCCAAACACTTTGAACTTGATTTGCATTTTGTTAGAGACCATATCCAGCAACAACATGTTACACTCCTCCACATCACTGCTCGCTATCAAGTCGCAGATCCCTTTACAAAACCCATCTCTGCCTCTCGTTTTCCCCAGCTCTGAACTAAACTCATTGTGACTAATAAACCACCATGAGTTTATGGGGGGGGGGGGGGTGTTAGGGATTCTGTTGTAACATCCTTCCTTGCCTTTATCAATTACTTGCATGGATCTCTCTCTCTATATATATATATGTGTATATATATATATATATATATATATATATATATATATATATATATATATATATATATATATATATATATTCATAGTGGCTCTGTACTCAATTGAGATATTTTGCAATAATAATTCTTTTAGTTTTTCTTCTCTCTCTCATGGTCCACTGCTCATTTTAACACGGTCATTGAAAAACAACTCAAAACTGCAAAAAAACAAGTTAACAAGAAAGGAAAAAGAGATTAGATAACACAAAAGAACAATATGTAAAAAAAAATACAAAACAAACAAGAAACTTGGAAAGAGGAAACCAAAATGCGTGCAACAGAGTTCTTCACGATGAAAAGCTCTAATACCATATTACAGAATAATACACAAGATTACCTTTATGTATCAAAGACATTTATAAAGGCAGAGATAGATCTTTGAAGATTTGAGAGAGGAAAAAAAAAAACAAAGAAGAATAAAAAAATGAGAGAGAACACTAGTGTAAGGAAAAAACTAAAAATTGAATATTATTATTGCAAGCAGTAGCTTTATATACATGAGGTAAAAAAAGGAAAAGATACAAAAGAAAACTAACAAAAAACTAACAAGGTCCAGGCCCAAAACAGAAAATAAATAAATAAGAAAACTAAAAATAATTTTATCACGAATTTTATATTTTAAATTTTAATTTTTTTTTAACTTGACGTAATGAAAATTTTTAAAATTTTAAATTGTATATGAAATATATGAGTTTTGTTTTTATTTAAATCGTAATTTAGGTTGGCGAGTTTACGTAAAGTAAATCGTATTTGCGATTCATTTCCCAAAAAAATTTCTTTTGCCTATTTTAGGAAATTCGTTTAAAAATAGCACCAGTTTAGAAAATAAAACCCACAATCTCACGTAAAACTATTGATAAATGGAAGAAACATGTTGTAGTGTGTCGGAAAATTCTTTTGGGGAAGACAATTAATTTCATTAAAGTTAAAATGTTTTATAATAAAATATACCATTTAAATAAAAATAAATTGAAAATATGGAAATTTTAGAATTTAAAAGAGTAATTTGATAATTTAAATTTAGAAAATTTTAAATTATATCTAAATAGCAAGAATTTGAATTTTGATATTTTTTAATTAAATTAATAATGTTTGTATTCTTTGAGTTTTCTCTCTCATTCCATTTGGGTTAGGATGTTGTTAGTTTGGTTAAAATTGAGATGGGTCGTCTTCTTTTTTTTAGTAATGTTAATGTAAGTAGATATTTTTCTGACGCTGTGATTTTTAAGTTGTTATTACCAATTTTTTTAATTTTTTTCAATAAAGACTAGTCTTATTTTTTCACTAACATTATTTGAGATCGTTTTCATCAACCTCAATCAACTGTGATTTGACTTATATTAAACGCAATTTTTTTGTTTAATATTAACATACGTAATATTTGAATTGATATTAATTGAGTTTTTTTTTTACCAATGATTTTTTTTTTTTACTCTTTTCTTCGTATAACACTATTTTTATTTCTTCATCTAGCATCTTTTTATTTTTATTTTTCTAACATTCTTTTGTTTTTATTTTTCTATCTAGCACCGTTTTAAAAATAAAATAAAATAAATAAATAAAAAAATTAATAATTTTAATTTTGAATGTATTAAAAAAATAAATATATTGGTTGTAAAAAAAATATTTTTAATGTTTAAAATAGTTAGAAATATAATTAGTGAATAAAGAAATGAGTTTTTACAAAAAAAAAAAAAAACTAAAAATGTGTAGTTTAAAATTCAATTTTTTTTTAAGAATGAAGAAAATAAAAAAATATACTCTAAACATAAATTAGTATTTATTTTATTTTTATTATTATAATTATGTAATCATGTTAATTTTAAGTAAAAAATACAATACATAATTAAAAAAAATCAAAGTCAATTAGTATTAATTAGATTTATTTTTATTTTTTTATATCTTTTATCTTTATCTTATTTTATTTTGCCTTTATTTTATATCTTTTCTGTTTTTAGTTATTATTATTTTCTCTGTCATTCTTAATTTATTTATGTTTCTGTTTTTATTTTTATTATTATTGTTTTTATTTTTTATATTTATTTTTATTTTATTTTTTTTTCTCATTTTTAAGTATTAAGTGTGACTCAATTTCTCATATTAAAAAATTGATAATTTTAATTTTGAATGCATTAAAAAATAAATATTTTTAATGTTTAAAATGGTTAGAAATATAATTAATGAATAAAGAGATGAGTTTTTTACAAAATAAAAATAAGAAAGTAGTAAATTAAAAATGTTTAGTTTAGTTTTTTTTTAAGAATGAAGAAAATAGAAAAGTAAATCCTAGAACAGCATAAAAGTTGAATCTATAAACATAAATTAGTATTTATTTTTATTATTATTTATGATGTAATCATATTAATTTCAAGTAAAAAATACAGGACATAATTATAAAAAAACCAAAGTCAATTAGTATTAATTAATAGTGGACACACAAATAATATTGAAGTGTACACCCTAAATGCAAAATCCTAAAACAAAAAAACTAATGCAAATGCTACACTTAATGCTTAAAAACGAGAAGAAAAAAATGTAAAAAAAATATATATAGAAAATAAAAACAGCAACAATAAAAATAAAAAAAAAACAAAAATATGTAAAGAGTGGCAGGAAAAATAATAAATAAAATAAGATAAAAGATATAAAATAAATAAAAATAAAAATAATTAATACTAATTGAGACTTTTTTTTCCTTAAATAGTACTATTTTCACTTTTATTTCCTCAGCTAGCAACCTTTAGTTTTTATTTCCCTATGTAACACCATTTTATTTTTATTTCCCTATCTAACACCGTTTTTTCCCATGGTTTCATTTTGTATTTTTGAAAAAAGAAATTCTCTTAGAATTTGGTTTCTAAGAATGGTGTTTTTAGAATTTTTTATTTCTTTGTCTAGAATGAATGAAAAAGAAAAAAATAAATATAAAATAGAATAAAAAAATTTAAGAACCAATAAAATCAAATAAAATAATTTTTAAAACTTTTATAACTAAAAAATATTTTGAAAATTTTAATTAAAATAGGGATAATAATTTTTAAATATTTATAGACTTGTAGTGAATTTAAATATTTATAAAATTAAAATAGAAGAAAATTTGAAATTTGTAATTTGAAAATTAAAAATTAAAAAAAAAAATTTATAGGTATTTTGATGTAAGTAAATATCGTGGGTAAAATAAATGTAAAACTGTAACATTATTTTGTTTGTTTTTTTTTTTACTTTTATAGTAAATTTGAATGGTAGAGAATAAATTATAATAAATTTATAAATATATTTTTATAATAAAATTTGGATGAAAAAATTATAATAAATTATAATGTTGGTACCAAATTAAATGTTGGTATTCTTTGTTTGTTAAAAGAATATCAAAATAAGTAATGGTAAAAATTAAATAAAATTATTTGAATATTTTATTAAAAAATATTATCTAAATGGTTTAAAAATTATAAATAAAAAATAAGTTATTCATTAATGATATGTATGTAATAATAAAAAAATTTAAGTGAATAATTGTTGAAAAATTATGTGACAATATACATTATTGTCCTGTGTATCAGTTTTCTCATACATTTTGTACCATTACTAACATTGTGAATTATTCTTAAATGTTTTCATGTTTATTAGATGTGAATTGTTAATTTCTCATTTTAATATTATCTTTATGATCATTACTAATTAATACTAATTGATTTTGATTTTTTTATAATTATGTATTATATTTTTTACTTAAAACTATCATAATTACATAATCAATAATAATAAAAACAAATACTAATTTAGGTTTATAGATTCAATTTCTATATTGTTGTAAGGTTTTAATTTTTTATTTTCTTCATTCTTTTAAAAAAAGTTAAACTAAATATTCTTAATTTATTATTTATTATTTATATTTTATAAAAGCTTATTTCTTTTTTTAATAATTATATTTCTAACTATTTTAAACATTAAAAATATTTTTTTACAACTAATACATTTAATTTTTTAATGCATCCAAAATTAAAATTATTAATTTTTTTTAATTTATTAATTTTTTTAATTTTTATTTTATTTTATTTTATTGGTTCTTAAATTTATTTTTATTCAATTTTTTTTTCTTTTCCATTCATTCTAGACAAAGAAATAAAATTTTTTAAAAACACCATCTCCAGAAATCAAATTCTAATTTTTAAAAAAAAAATAGAATACAAAATGAAATCATTAAAAAAAAATAGAATTAGATAAGAAAATAAAAAGAAAAGAATGTGTGATAAAAAAATTAAAAAAAAAATGGTAGATAGAAAAATAAAGTTGAAAAAAAATATCTGAAGGAAAAAAAAGGTTTGAAAAATCTTGACACTTTTTGACATGCAACTTACATTTGACAGTGTTGTGGTGGCGTCACCTGAACTTTTTATTTTTATTTTTATTTTTAATGTCGTGAGGTTCATAATTAATTTGTTTGTTTTTTGAAGAAGGGTTACGTTTTGAATTTATTCAGAACATGCTTCAAATATTAGTTCTCAGGAAATTGCCTCAAAATATACTAGGTAAATAAATCGTTAAAGGGCACAATCAATTTAGTTTTTAGAAGAATGAAAAAACTTTATTTTAAATAAAAATAGTCTCAATAGCTTGTAACTTGTTAATTAAATTATGAAAATTAGTTTAAAACTTTAAGTTAATTTATCTAACTATATAGTTGAGCATGATGAAATGGAAAAATATAATTTTTATAAATATCGATCAAACTGAATTTTACTAATTTAGTTTGGAGGTAGATTAATATAACCTACTAACTATAATATTTTATTATTATTTTCATAATTTATTTTTCTATTTTAATTTTATTTTTTTAATATTATGCATCTTGATATTTTAGTTTTTTTAATACTAAAATATTTAACAATTTTTTAATGATTTGAGTATTTAACTAATTTGTTTAATAATGTAACTTATTATTTTAATTCTTTTATATAAATAATTAGGTTAATTTTATTAAAATGAAATATAAATTTATGAAGAGAATATAACAATCAAAATTAGTGAGTTTATGGTGATTATACACATGAATTATAATAATTGTTAAAAATCTCTATTCTGTATCCACATAATTGGACGAGGATAACTATTAATTTCTTGCTGTAAGAAAATTCAAAATATTCTTAAGTTTATGATTTTTCTTCCATAATCTTAGTAAAAAATTCAATATTTTTTACCATGATTATATTGTTCCAGTCTATTGTTAAAAACAGTGACTATATAAGACTAGTATGTGTGTTTTTTTTAAATGTTTTCAGTTAAATATTTTATTTTTTTGACTGATTTGTTTTGTTTGTGTTTATTTTAACTTTCTTATAACGAAACAAACAAATTTAAATTTTTGTTATCCAATTCGATTATTTTTAAAACAAGTATTTTTTTAGTTTTTTTTAATAAGTAAATATTTTTTAAATAAGAGATTTTTTCTTAAAATTTCGTATAATCAAAAGCCCTTATTTTAATTTTAAACAAATTGGCTATATATATTTCTCATATTTCTCACATATTTTCCAGTTTTAAAAAATTAAATAATTATTATCATAAATACCAAATTATAATTAGGTTCACTGAGTTTTTTCTTCTTCTGAGTGTATCATCGTAATTTGGCAGTGATGGAACAGAATATTTAATGAAATTCATTGATTGTGTTGTTTTGCATTGACATCTTATTAGTGTACCAAAGCATACCTCTGCTAAATTTACAGTGTGAATTGCTGGAAACTCTGTTGCAAATCATTGTTCTTTTTTCCTTTGCTATCGTCATCTTTTACTTAAAATCTTAAAATAACTATTTTCTATCTAAATATTTTAAAGTTTAAAATGGAATTACAATAGAAAAGTTATTTTAAGATTTAAAATAATAAATTTAGTGAGAAAATAGAAAGTAGGATTTACAGAGGAAAAAGTTTAATTTTCTTTCAACTTTCATAGAATTTAATATTTTGTTATGTGTTGAGTTGAAGATAGTTTAAAACAATTGAATCAATTTAATTTGTTCAATTTGTAAGTAAAAATGATGGAAATTTGAGGGTTATTTTTTTTCATAGGAAAATAACAACAAAACTAAGTCTCAACTATCATATGGAAGCATAATATGAAGTTGAGAAGGAATATTACGTAAGAAAAAAATTCACATTTTAGTGTTAATTTATTAGTTAAGTTTTATTAATTATATTATCAATTGTTATATATATATATATATATATATATATATATATATATATATATATATATATATTTATTTGTGGAAGTTTTATAGACTCGATTTGTAGACTTGACTTGTAAACTCGATTCGTAGACTCGAATTATAAACTTATTCTTAAACTCAACTCGTAAACTCGACTCATAAACTTGACTCGTAAGAATTTATTTTATATAATTTTTTTAATAATATAATTATTATCAAAGTAATTAAAAGAAATAACTCAACTATAAATATATAACTTTAAAATACTTTAAATAGAGAAGTTCATATAAATACTACTAAAATTAAATTGTTAAAATCATAAAAATTAAATAATTAAAAATAAATAAATATAAGGTTCTATATTGAATCCTCTAATTATGTCATTTATATTTATTTCATATTTTCATTCAATATCTCATCTATTTTTTAGAGTATTTTTATTTTATTAACAATAAAAGATACTTTTTCATTGAACTCGGTTGAATTTGATCACCAAACATTAATACACTGTTCAATTTCTGACAAAACAAATAAAATTTGCACCAAATTTTCCCAATTAAAAAAAAAAAATCAGGAAGCATTCCCAAAAAAAAACTGCGCCTCAATTAAATAAAAAAAATCCAATTTGGAGCTTATCGTGCATTCTTCAGCCCAATAAAAAAAAAACCCCTAAGAACCTAAATCACGAACGCACGAACCGCAACCTGCGACCACCGCACGAACCGCCACCACCGCGCGACGTCCTCTGCCCAATCGCCACCACCGTGCGACCTGCTCCGCTCGATCGTCACCACCGCCGCACTCGTTCAGAGAAGACGCACCACCTCCGCACCAGAGAAGACGCAACGAATGTGACTGAAACCAAAACGCAACGCGAAACCCTAAAGTGAGTTTATTCGATTTAATTTTCCCAATTCAGAACGATACCGTTTTAGGTTAAAACGAAAACCCAGCTGAACTTGCTAACATGGAGCAGACTCGTGAGTTTGAACGAGTTCACCTAGTTCATTCCGAGTCTGTCGAGTTTACTTAAAAACTCGGACACGTAAACTCGGACAAGTCAAAGTTGACTCGCGAGTTTGATAACCATATTATATATATATATATATATATATATATATATATATATATATATATATATATATATATGTATGTATGTATTTATTTATTTTTCTTTACAGGATATGCTATTGAACAGAGCTATATTGTCAATTACATATGTAGTTAAGTTTTTTTTCACTGACAAGAGGGAATATTGCAATCCTTGATACTTGATTGTAATGCCATGCCAGTCAATTAATTTTTTTACGTGAGTTTTAGAATTGATCATGATCAATATATAATACTTATGTAGTTGTCATTTGTATTAAATTTGGTTAGTTATGATGCATTAGAACGAGTAAAGTTATGGAACTAAAGATGCGGAGAAAGAGAAACGTAGTCCAGGTTTTCAATCTATCTACTGAAACAACCTTTGTAATTACATAAGCCTAAAAGAATGAATTGGCTATGTCAAATGTAGTTTTATTTTCTTAAGAAAAAATCACAGTTTAAAAGAAAAAGAAAATGTTAAGTATTGTGTGGGCCTTTTCATATAATCCTGTCTTACTCTGTAGTTTACCTTAAAATTATGATCTGTTATTAAAAGGATCACAACTTGCACATTCATTAAAAACTGGACAATTGTTGTGGCGCTATTTTAGCTATGTTGCAGCTGAGGTAAGTTCTGTTTTGGTGGGAATAGTGGTCAACCCTTTAGCATACGGTGACTAGTATAGTGTTTTGATTGTGAATCATAGTTTCTTTTAGCTTTAGATTTTCCTGCTAGGATGATGATTGTAACATAACTAGTTAAGTAGAATGCAGTAGCTTCAAGGTTTAATATCCTAAAAATGACCTTAACTTTCCAATTTGCCTTTTGGAAATTGACATAGGTAACATTCTTTGTGTGCAATGCAATTATGTCGGGTTTAAGTGCTAGTTGTGAAACATGCATGCGTGAGTTAATTGATAAGCTGAAAAGGGTACAAAGATCTCGTGTACTTTCTATTTGTTTGTTATTAGTACAGGTGACTCTATCTTGTGGTCAAAATTAAAATTGCTTTTAACTATGTTATGGTACTTATGAAGTAGTAGTTGTTTAACTCTTTCAATACTTTGTTTGCAAAAGTATAGTCACTCAACCAGATTTACATACTTTGTCTGCAAATGTATAGTCACTCAACCAGATTTTAGTTAATTAGGGTTACTTGTAGTCATATATATCTTTTTCCATAACTTTTAGTGACAGATACACGTGGATTAATTGTGAAATTGTATTAAAGAAGGAAAACAACTTTATAAGTAGTAATAAATTATTACTTTTCCATAACTAGTCCTAAATTTCAATGACATTATACTTGTGCTGTGTTTGGCTGATTATTTATTATTATTATTATTGGTGGGAGCTTGTGAAATTGGAATTATAAATAAGTAACCAACAAGACTAACTGAACTTGAATGATCATGATCTGAGTTATTCATTGTCGACAGAGAATGACGTGTAAGGATTAGAAGTAAAATGTTTTATTAGCTCTCTGCATGTGACCTATCTTAACACATCCCTTTAGGTGAAACCTACTAGACTTGAAATGCAGATAAAATACAAACTTCTATCTTCTAAAAAAGCTACACAGTAGTCAACCATGTGATTAGAAAAGTTGGGGCAATAGTACAAGCAATAGTAAATCTATATGGTTATCCAATGATGAAGACACGGTTGAGGAATCAACCACCTAACACAGAAAAAAACAATGAAAGTGGTGGGAATAGTGGCAGTGTGAAGACTTTATCACTCTCTGAGTACTAACTAATTCACAATCTAGCACTTCATTTACCATTCTCTCTGCAAGTGTGGAAAATGGACAGTGTTCTTCAGATAACAAACAACCACTACTTAAGTTATTTGTCCCAAATCTTTCATCACTGCTTCAAATCTCAGTTAAAAGGTTCTTTTAGTCAGTTTCATTGTTGTTGGCACAAGGTCTTTCTTTTATCATTTTTTGTATGCTTTTTATTTTGAAATGATGATCCCATGATGAAGAGTTCTCTGAACTTTTTTTTTTTTATATGTTAAAGAGTGTTATTGTGTGCAGATTATTTAAGGAGAAACTTTTTGGTTAGTTTTGGGATATAAAATAGAAGTTCTTCTCTTCTAGTTATATTGGTTTTTGACTTTTTTTATTTCATGTTCTGTATTTAGAAATTATGTAGGATCTTTACTGTAATTAATTTAAATTAAGTTGCTGATAAATAAATTGAATTAAATTGGATGAAGAAACTTAAAAGGCAAAATTCCCCCATAACTTTTTTTTTAATTCAAAACATAAAATAAAGACCTCAACAGCTTGTAGGGGACTAAATAAATTGCTAACTTAGCTTTTAGTGATTACGTTGGTTATTTGAATACTTGTATAGGATTCGAGCCTTGGTTTGTAGTGTGAACATCTTGATAAAAATGGGGAACGATGAACTAGTGGAGGGTTGAACCTCCGACTTAGAGAGACTGCAAGCTGGTCTCAATTGAGCTACAAGCTTGTTGGCTGGATGATTTTTTTCTAGAGATTGTGAGCGTCTTGTGAATGATATGATGGTGTTAGTGAATTAAAGCAGTTTCTTGGTGCCATTTAGACTACACACACTATTTTTTTTACTCAGGTTTGTGTCCAACTAACAGTCATAAATGCTTTTATATATATATATATATATATATATATATATATATATATATATTTTTTTTTTTTTTGTCAGTTTAGCGTGGATCTGACCCCCGCAAAGTTTTTTTTTTTTTAAAAAACATTAGCGTCCCCTGCACCCACTCTATAATTTTTATTATTAAATATTATCCGCTGCTTTGCATCCGTGATGCCAACGCTATTAGTGTCTCCATGCGCTACCCACACTACGTACATAGCTTCCAGCCTTTTTGCGTACTTTCTTGATCGACGCTGGTCTGATGCAAATAATCTATTATCATCCGTTTTCTCTATCTTGTGTCCATTTTTTGGGGAATATAATTGATTACTTTCTTGTAGTGGTGGTGTTTATAGATTATACTTTTTCAGCAAGTTCTATTAGCTGTTCTTTTTCAAAATTACAATTTATATAGCTTATATATTGACCAATTAACATGATAAAGCTATGTGAAATTGCATTTAATTAACTGTCATGTTTTTCTTGCATGCTCAAATGATAAATAGTTATTGTATCAGCTTTTGAGAATTATTTGGCTCCATTTTTGAGGTACGAAAGCTGTATATATATATATATATATATATATATATATATATATATATATATATATATTCTAAATCCACTTATCATTCTTGTTTGGAGTTGGCATTGGAAGGTTTGAAAACCCTCAATTTTCAAAACCCTAGGTTGGGTTGTTTACTTTTGTTGAAGTCTCTCTATTGTTTTCAGTTGAGTCTTTGTTTTGAGTCTTTAATTTCCATTTGTTTTTCTGTTTTCTTCATTTTTGTAGTTTTGCCGAAGTTTCTCTATTTCATTTGAGTCTTTGTTTAGTTGTTAGTTGAGTGTATAATCTCTATTTCCTTTTCAGGGAACACATTTTCACACGGGCCACATTTAAAACAAAGAAAGACACAGTATATACAAGTTGAGCTAAAGTTCAGTGAAATACCAGGTTTGTTCCCAAATGAGGTGCTGGATTATATGTAATCCAGGGTACAATTTCAACAGGCGTGCAATTTTTTAAATAGAAATTCAAATACAAATGTTTAGTGTATAAGTAGGATTAAACCAAATGTATCATAAAAATTCATAATGCTGTGTGAATCTTCAATTGTGTGCATGTGTTTTCGTCTTTGTTGGGAAATGGCATCTCTCTTTATTTTGTTCCTTTTTTGTTTTAAAAATGGAGATCTAGGATAGTGGAAATGAAGGAAGACTGATGTAGAAAGAAGTAGAAGTAAGGTCAGCAGTTGTTTGTTTGATTGTTCAATTGGGGTGACTAACCAAAAACAAAAATGATTAAATGAATTAATTGTGGTATGTGACCAATGATGGGCATAGATGGTAGGAGTATTTTAAAATAGGGTAGTCGAGGAGAAAACCATAGTTGAAAGCAGTTGTCATATATTAAATTTCAAAATGATAGAGGTTCTTGTGATGTGGCTTTTGGAGAAGGCATCCATATTATGTATAAAATATATTCCATACTGTTTTGGTCCAGGAATAATGAGATCCTAAGCTAGAGTATTCAATCTGTCCATCTCTTTTTCAAATTGTTCCTTTTAATATAATATCTACTTATTTCTCACTCCTCATCATAATTCGTATAAAGCCCTGTTTTTAGTCTCTATTCAGGATATTTATTACTAATTATACCTCTTTAATATCATTATTCGTATTAAAATGGTTTAAATGTCTTATCAGTCTTATGGGGATTCACTTATCCAACCCATTAGGCCCATTTACAAAAATCGGGTTAAAGCATATCTAGCTGTCTTGCCCACTCTCCACGTCCAGTCCTTTTTAGATAATTTTGTATCACCATCTGTCTTAAAATCTGTTTTATCAAGAATGATCAGGTTATTGTCAAATTCCTTAATTGTTAATATTACCTTAAATTGATACGCTTATGAGATTTTTGAATTTATTATAAAGAAATGTCAAATTTCAAGTCTGTTTGTTTGCGCTATTTATTTAAAAATTAATAAAGCATTTTTAATTATAAATACAATAATCACTTAATTAAATTAGTTTTTGGGAGTAAAGAAACAATTTACTAAAACAATATTTGTTTTTTTGCTTATACCAAAGGCATTTGCTGTTGCCAGAAAAGAAGGTTGTATAAGGGGCTCAAAGCTGGTCTAGTTGTAAAAGTTAAGGACTTTATGTAGACTAAGGTATGTCATTTCATATTTTATTAGTTATATTTCGTTTTAATGTTTTGATTGCTTGCTTGCTTAATTTGTAGTTATATATTTTATCATTTTTCAGCTATTTTCTATCCATTGGACAAGGTATAAATAATTATATATGATACTTGCTTAGATTCTGTTGATTGGGTTTGCACTTCTACCAAATTGGTCTTTATACATGGTATATGCTTAGTATTTGTTGATTGGGTAGGATTACTTAGATTACATAGAGTTGTGATTATGTGTTGAGCTGTTATTCTCTTGTATATATTTTTTAATAGAAATGACTAGAGGGCATTGGCAATTTGTGTTACTTGCATGTTTTCTTTGGGGTGACTAATGTTGGAGAGTTATATAAACCCTATGCTTGGACAGGACGGAAGCAAAGGATTAGTATAAATGAGCAGCCTAGTTTTTGTTGCCAAAGTACCATGTTTTGTGGACATGTGAGGAGAAACATGTTAGATTGATTGGGTATATATTGGGTGTGGTTTAATGAATGGGACTCATAATCTTTGCTTAGTTGTTTCTAGCTGGCCAGTGGCATAAATTACCTTTCTCCTTTAGTCATTTCACAGTATTTGTTTGATATGTGTCCTGGATCATAAATGCAAAGATCCAAAGAGTCATGTGGGGGTAATTTGTTTAGGTTTGGCAGGGCTTGTGTTGTGGGGCTGGCCTAATATTGGGATCATGGAATGGGAATGGAGTTTTTAGTTTATGTTTGATTGTCTATCTCACTCTCCCATGCTTGTCTGTAACATCTGTTACATGTCGTATTCCTTCTAAATTTGTAACTGTAGCTGTGATCCAATTGGTTGAAGCTGTTATGTAGTAAAAGTTCACTCCAATTTGTTTGATATTTTAGCTGGGTCAGTTTAGGCGATGCTGCCATCTCTGTGAGGCCATATGCATAACACATGGAACCAATTTTTGCACTAAGTGGCAGAATAATTTGTTTTGGAAAGCATATATCTTCATTGTCATTGTTTTAGTCAGAAAATGGATGATGGGAGAGTTTACACAATATCTGGGCAAATACGGGACCTCTCAGTTTCATCACCAGCTCTTGAACATAGTATGCAATTCCCGAACTAACTACTCCCTAAAAAGTTAAAGAAATTAAATTATTCACATTTTTCTGAATACCTATATTATCCTCTTATTAAACTGATATAAGTTTTCACTGAAGAGGTGCAATTTGCATTACAAGGCAATACGTATAAGAGTAGGAAAGCACTGAGATAGTTAATATATAGTTAACCGAATTGAACACACAAAAACTCAAACTCAAGTAGTTTTGTCCCTTAACAAGTCTGATCTGATGCTTCCATAACCGATACACTCTCGCCCCTCTTGGAGTCTTGCAACCATCATACCCAACCTTGTTTACGACCACCAGATTATGAGCCCCAGGGTTATAATTGAACACTACATCCATACACAAAAATGCATACATGCTTTAACAAAGTTGGATAAAACCAAAACTTTTGTTTTCCATATGTTATAATTTATTTTAAACTATAAAAACTAAATACATCTTACCTAAAATTGACTAGACCCCGCACCCAGTGGCGACTGCCCATATTCCAATCGCGTTGTGCTGTGCACCTAGACTGGTGTTGCCCTGAGCCACCCTGGGTTGGCTCATTGTTGTCGTCGAGAAGGTACAAATATTCTTTCATTTGTGTTGTTATATATATATATATATATTACATTGTGTAACTAGATTGTTTTTTAATTACATAATTCATAGAATAATATTGCAAATCTCAAATTTAAGGCATTAGTTGCGAATCATATATTGAAAAGCAGTTGACTTGACATTGTGTTTCTTTAATTCTTCAGGCAAAGCTTGTGTTGGGATAATGCAAAGTGTCTATAGTTTGTTATCAATGGAAGTTGATCTGTTACACACAGAACCCAAGACCATTAGTGGAGGTTCCATAGTGAAGGAATCAAAGCAGCATAAGAGGAAGAATTTCATTGTGGATGAGGAAGGGCAAATGGGGTCGTGAGAGAAGCTGGCAAAAAGAATCTTATTGTCTGATACAATTCAAGTCAGCAAGGAGATGACCAAGGACCCCTAAGAGACCATTCACATTCATCTCCACAATCCCTATCAAAGATCTAGCAGACCTCAACAAAAGAAGTAGGCGTAGAATACCAATTGTTCTTTTTTCTGGTATACTTAAAAATAAAATATGTTTGTAAATAATTAGGATTCACTTTAGGGTTCAAATAGCATAAATAGGCTAGAATAAAGTGTCTTTTGCAAATAGAGGGTGTAGTTACATTTTAGTTTGTTCCTAGCTCTTTAGAAAGACTTTTTGACCTAGTTTCTAGAAGGACAAGCCTAGGATGCGGGTTTAACTTAAGTCAAACTCTAAGACTGTCCATTTTTTCCCTTTTCCCTTTCTACCCATCTTGCTGGTTTTCCAAGGTTCCTTCACCTATAAATAGGAGGCTTACCTATTATATTTAGCAAGTTGAAATTGAAGTAAAGTTACTGTGCACAAATATTATGTGAGCTTGAGTGAGTGTTATCTTCTCTTCCTTTGGTCTTATCTTGATGAGAATGAAGCTCTCAAATGACGGTCTAATACTTATCTTGGTGGTTTCCACACACCAAGTGGCGTGACCATCCACCACCACATCCATAAGTTCCTTCTTTCATTTTCTTTCATGTTTCCTTTCCATTTTCTATTTTCACATTTTTCAATTATTGTTTTTATCTTTGTTTTCTTGTCATGATTTTGGCTCTCTTATTTGAGTATGGTTCATCAATTATCATTTTTTCTTGTCACCATAAGGATGAACCAATTCAAATAAGAGAGCCAAAACCGTGACAAGAAAACAAAGATAAAGACAATAATTAAAAAGGTAGAAATGGAAAATGGAAAGGAAACATTACAGGAAAATGGAAGAAGAAACTTATGGATGTGGTGGTGGATGGTCACGCCACTTATGTATGGAAACCACCAAGATAAGTGTTAGGTCATGATAACACTCACTCAAGCTCACACAATATTTGTACAGACTAACTTTACTTCAATTTCAACTTGTCAAATACAATGGGGTAGGCCTTCTATTTATAGGTGAAGGTGCTTAGGAAAACAAGTAAGAGGGGTAGAATGGAAAAAGGGAAAAAAATGGGCAGTCTTAGGGTTTGACTTAGTCAAACCTGCATCCTAGGCTTGTTCTTCTAGAAACTAGGTTAAAAAGTGTTCTTAAAGGATTAAGAACAAGCTAAAATGATAACTACACCCTCTATTATGCTAAAAACACCTTATTCTAGCCTATCTATGTTATTTGAACTCCTAAAGTGAGTCCAAATTATTTACAAATATTTTATTTTGATTTAATTACCTTTTTGGTCCTTACTTTTGGAGTCAATATTCATTTTAATATAGTGGTTTTTAAAAAAATCAATTTGGTCTCGAGGTTTGTTAAAAATGTTCAATTTGATCCTTCCGTTAAGTTTTCATTAACGGTGTTAATGATGGATGACGTGACGCACATATTGTACATATGGAATGTCTCTGTTATCCTTTTTTTTGTTTGTTTTACTCTCTCATCAAGAGTATTAATGTTTTTGCTCTCTATGTAGTAATTTGAAGAAAGAAATCTTTTAATATTTTTTTATTTTTCATTTAAAATTAACAAAGAGAGAGAAAACTAAGAAAAAGTATAAATTTAAAAATTAAATAATTTAACAAAATAAAAACTTAATAACAGTGTAGAAATATAAAAATGTTTTTAAATTAAAAATGAGAAATGTAATTATATTGGATAAAAATATTTTAGGAACGAAATAAAGTAAAGAATAATAATTTCTAAAAGTAAATCTAGTAAGAAAAATAATATAGAAATAAGGTAAAAATAGTAATTATTGTTTAGCAATTTTAAATTTGATTTACGGTGCAGTTTTGAATTTGATTGAATGGAAATATTATTTATTTATTTTTGTGTGTAGGATTAAGTGAAGGTACCAATTATACCATGAATTGGAAATTTGTGAATCATTTTCTCTTTTGTTGATGCATATGTGTATTGTTTTGGTTATTCTAATTGCTATTTTTTTCATCTCTTTTCTCTGCGTTTCTTTATAATATACCCGAATTGTTTTCCCCCATTCTTTTGAATCCCAATTTCCTAAACTTTTATTTTTTTAATATTGAATACGTTTATTTTTCTACTGATATTCTTTTAGTTAATACCAGTTATTGTTCTTTTTCATTTGTTGTTCTTGGAGTTTCTTTCTAACAATCAACTTTTTACATATTCCCACATACTCCAATTTCCTAAAGATTTTTTTTTTAAATATTGAATGCATTTTGATTTTCGAATTTTATTCATGAGCGTAAAGATCTAAAAGAATATGAACTTTTCTTTAATTTGATTTTTTTTTGCTAATGTCGTTTTCCTTACTCTTTTAATTGAATTTTAAAAGAATTATTTTCCATTATTTGGGTATTTTTCTTAATAGAGTTACTACTGTGAATTTAAATAAGGGTATATCACTGTGTTTTATTTAAGAAATCTGAAAGATTTAATTTGAATGTTATAAGAAAAGTTGATTTAAAAACTATAATGGTTTAAGATACTTCTAATATTTTTTTTATTTATATTATTTATTGCTGATAAAAAATTAAAAACTATAATAAATTTTAAATTAAATATTTAATTATGATTGCACACCGCAAAAGAAAGTAAAATATTCAAAATTGAATAATTAAAAAAATAATTATTTTAAAACCATTTAAATACTCATAAATCAATTAAAATTGAATTTTTGATGAATTTTGTATTTTATTCGTTTCTTAATTAATTAATTAGTTTAGTTCAAATTCTATATTAAAATTTTCTGAATCAAACCAAATTAAACTATTTATTATATACATTTAGAGTTAGTTAACAACTAAAAAATATATTTATTAGAAGGTAAAATTGTTTACTTAAAAATAAATATATTCACGACAAATACAGATACATACACTTCATTTATTAAATTAATTAAAGTGATAGTGATATTTATGTTTATACTAAATAATCTAATAAACTTATGTCATTTTTTACCGCTTAAAGCATAAATTTTTAATTAGAATACACGTTGTTGGCAAAATGATTATAATGACAATTAATGTAAAAAAACATGGTATGGTCCATACTTTGCACCACTTTAAACGAAAGATGATGAATTTAAGTGGTATAAAACACATATTAATTTGATAAATAATAAATGAATATGAACATTTATAATTTTTTTTAGTTTTTTCTCTCTTTGTTAATTTTAAATGAAAAAGAAAAGAATATTAAAAAATTTCTCTCCCCAAACTATTACACAAAGACTAAAAACATTAATATTCTTCATTGATGAGAGAGAGAAAAGTAAAAAAAGGATGAGAGAGACATTCCATGTGTGCAGTGCGTGCGCCACGTCATCCATCATTAACACCATTAGTGAAAACTTAACGGAAGGGATCAAATTGAACATTTTTAAAAAACCTTAGGACCAAATTGATTTTTTTAAAAACCACTATATTGAATTGAATATTGACCCCAAAAGTAGGGACTAAAAAGGTAATTAAATATTTTATTTTTAAGTAGACCAGAAGAAAAAAAACTGGTGTTCTAGTCTACGCCTACTTCTTCTTTCGGTTAGGTTCGCTAGATGATGGGGTCTTGACTTGATTGTGGAGATGAATGTGAATGGTCTCTTGGGTCCTTGGTCATCTCCTTGCTGACTTGGATTGTATCATGCTCCCAAGTTTGAGAGAATTCGACCTCAAATTTAGAATTCCTGCAGATAACATAGTTAGTTTGTTCACATATAAAAGAGTGCAAGGTGTGGAAAATGAAACAAACTTATGTTCTTTAAGCTTGGGGAGTTCAAAAGAAGAAGCTCTACATACAAGCCATGTTGGGAAAAAATATTTGGGAATGAAAGAACTTTTTGATGAAAATCCTCTTAGAAGGTGAAAACCTTTAAGAGGTGTTTGAATTTCATCCCAAAACTTCTTTGTCCAAGATATCAAGTATTTAGATTTATTGAGTAATGAAAAAGACAAGGAAGAAGAACACCTTGGAGGTGCAGTTTGAAGTCCAGCATGGGTTAACATGATTGTTTTTGTAGTGTAAGGTGATATATTGTGATCCGATTTGTCTGTTCTTTCTTTATCTTTTTCATTTTCTCTTTTGTTTTTCATTTTTATTTGGTCCTCATGAACTTCTTTGGGAGAGAGGGGTTTTAAGATAACCTTGTGCCCTTGGAAGTTAAAAGACATCTTGTTGGTTTGGCCATCATGTACAACTTGTCTATCATATTGCCAAGGCCCTTCCAAAAGAATATGTGTTGCTTCCATTAGCACAACATCACATAAAACCTCATCTTGATACCTTTTTATAGCAAAAGTTATGATGACTTGTTTATTAACCATGATTTCTCCTTTGGCACTAAGCCATTGAAGTTTATAGTGCTTTGTATGAGAGATAATGGGTAATCCAAGCTTCTCCACTACTCTTGTACTCGCCACATTAGCACAACTACCCCCATCTATTATCATGGAACATAACTTTTTGTTGATAAGGTAGCGGGTGTGAAAAATATTCTCTTTGGGTGTCATTCAAATGTTTTGGAATTGTTCCCAGCATTCGCTTTATCACCAATAAGTCACCTTCACAAGCTATTTCACATTCATTTTCACTAGGAGATTTTGAAGGACAAGGGGAGTTAGACCTAGAAGATTGATCACTGTGGTCACTTATGACTATTCCTCCCTTAACCATCATGGTTCTTTTTGTTGGACAGTTGGCAGCTATGTGCCCAAAACCTAAACATTTAAAACATTTTGTTCTTGAGATTTTGATTGGCGATTTTGTCCTAGAAGGAGAAGGATGTTCTTTTTGTGGAATGGATTCTGTAGAGAACTTGGAAGGATTATCTTGTTTTGAAATTTGATTTTTCCCTTTCCAAGTTGAGTTATAGAAGCCATCATTATGAGTATTTTTGGAAGACGTTTTCTTTAAAAGTTATGATTCAACCTTGATGGCTAGGTGAACCACTTTTTCCAAAGAAGTATACTCATAAAGTTCTACTACATTTTGAATCTCTCTTCTTAATCCACTCACAAAACAAGCCATTTTTGACTCCTCACATTCATGCATGTCAATTTTAGTTAAAATCGTTTCAAGCTCTTTAAAATATTCAACAACACTTTGTGGTCCTTGTTGAAGCCGTTGGAGCTTCAACAAGAGTTCCTTCCTATAGTGAGGAGAAACAAACCTAGTGCACATGCATAATTTCAAATCATCCCAAGAGACCACGACTGACCTCTTGTTAAGTCCAATGTCCATTACAGTCTTATGTCACCACTGCATGACATAGTCTACGAATTCTAAGGAGGCTAATTTGACTTTCTAATCTTCCTAGACCTCATACACATTAAACATTTGTTCAACCTTAGCCTCCCATCCTAGATAAACATTGGGATCGCAGTCCCAATTAAAACTAGGCAATTGCATAAAAGGAAAAGAAATTTTTGAAGCATGTTGGCACCGATCTTCAAAATTGTTCAATCTCCATTCTTCCTCTTCTTCTTGGTTGCCATATTGATTATAGCTCCTTGAAGCACGTCTTTGATTCCATCTTCTTCCTCTTAGGGGTCTATCATGTGCCGATTCTAGTCTTTGGAGTTTCTTTTCCAAATGTCTCGTTTCTTCGTCTTTTTTGGGCAATTGTTCTCTTTGCCCCTGCCAATTCACCCATAAGGAAAGCCTTTTGGGGAGATTGAGGCATAGCCAATTCTCCTGAAGAAAGATGAGTCATAATTCACAGTGAACAAACAATTAGTGAAATAAAAGTTAGTAAACAAAGTTTGTGTCACTTTTGGTGAAATTTAAGAAGAGAACACTCAAAGCACTCAAAGAAAATTCTTCCACTTCACAAAAGGTCTTTCTTGAGGTTGTAAACTCTCAAATGAAAAAGGTCAAAGCTTTAAACATTTGATCTTAATGGAACCCACAACAAAACTTAAGAAGAAAAAAAAAAAGACAATCAAGAAAAACTAAACCAAATTTGAGAAAGAGATTAAGACAAAACTTTGCAGAAAGACAAACAAGAAAAAAAAAGACAAACAAAAAGACTCTAAGATACTTACTTAACCCTTAATTATGAAGTTTTACTTTTGCTAAAAATTGTAAAAACAAAAGAATCAAATTGCACAAAGATGAAATCAATTTGCCAAATAAAATAAATCCTCTTTTAAGAATATAAAGCTTGACAACAAAAGAAAGTGATATTTGTGTAAACCTTTTTTTTTTTATCTTTGTTTTTTGGTCTATGGAGTAAAGACATCCATAATTCTTATCATGCATATTTTCATTCACTTCCAATTGTCATAAAAAAGAAAGTTTGGGATTCAATTTAAATGAACACTTGAAATCTATGTTTGGAACTCAATCAACTTTTACTCAAAACAAATTTCTAGTTACTTTTATATCTTCACAATTAAAAACAAAATAAGTAGAAGCAAAATAAGGACTCTTAGAACACTAAGAACATATGACTCAAAGCAAAAAGAGGTAATAACAAAAGACACAAAATAACAATCCCAAAAGCTATGGAAATTAAAAGGCCGAATGAAATTGCAAGAAAGAATAAAGGGCTGAAATTAAATTGCAAGAATGTAAAGACAAGAAATTAAAGGTGCAAGAAAGTAAAGTGCCAAATAAACTCAAAGCAAAATAAAGCTCAAAGAACCAAAGCTCAAAGAACCAAAGCTCTGATAACTACATGATGTGAGTTGATTTTTAGATGTTTTCATTTAAGTTGACACTTTACTTTAAGATTGAGATTTTAGGAATTAAAGGTGATGACCTTAGGAAAATTCTCACTGGACACTAACTTAACCACTGGTTAAGTAGGTGTGAAGGTGCCTTTTACAAAAGCAAAGATAAAAGACATGGTAAGATGAGAATGTATGCAATTGCGGAAAAAAAAAAAAAAGAAAGCTAGGAAGCATCAATGGTGGTCACGACCAACCAAAGGATGAACCATATTCAAATAAGAGAGCCAAAGCTGTGACAAGAAAACAAAGATAAAGACAATAATTGAAAGGTGAAAATGGAAAATGGAAAGGAAACATGAAGGAAAATGGAAGAAGGAACTTATGGATGTGGTGGTTGATGGTCACGCCACTTGGTTTGTGGAAACCACCAAGATAAGTGTTAGGCCGCCATTTAAGAGCTTCATTCTCATCAAAATAAGACCAAAGGAAGAGGAAATAACACTCACTCAAGCTCACACAATATTTGTACAGAGTAACTTTACTTCAATTTCAACTTGTCAAATACAATGGGTAGGCCTCCTATTTATAGGTGAAGGAGCCTGGGAAAACAAGCAAGAGGGGTAGGAAGGGAAAAGGGAAAAAATGGGCAGCTTTAGGGTTTGACTAAGTCAAATCCCCATCCTAGGCTTGTTCTTCTAGAAACTAGGTAAAAAAGTCTTCTTAAAGGGCTAGGAACAAGCTAAAATGATAACTACACCCCCTATTATGCTAAAGACACCTTATTCTAGCTTATCTTTGCTATTTTTGACCCCTAAAGTGAGCCTAAATTATTTACAAACATATTATATTTTTAAGTAGACCAGAAGAAAGAACAATCAGTTTTCTGGTCTACGCCTACTTCTTCTTTCAGTGAGGTCTGCAAGATCTTTGATGGGATCTTGACTTGATTGTGGAGATGAATGTGGATGGTCTCTTGGATCTTTGGTTATCTCCTTGCTGACTTAGATTGTATCATTGTCTCTTACGAGGCCTTCCTATGTCATGCGATTGAGTCCCAAACCTCTAAGAAGGAACATCGTACAAGGTTGTGCTACCTGCTGTGGAGGCTTGTCAACCAGCATCACTGGGTTGCAGCCAGTGGTGTTCTCATTGCCTACATGAAGGGCACACTTAATGACACCTCTCCTGTAACATCCCGCCAAAATACTATTCATATTTATATAATGAAAATAAAGGTAAACAAATATATTGAAGTGAACAAAATTATATATATGTAATGAAGTTTTCTCCTCACAGGGAGTTTAATACATAATCGGTCAGTTCTCCAAAAACTTAAACGAAATACAGTAGAATAGAAAGACAGGCGATCATCTAACAGAAAGGGCGATCTCCTATCAGAAAACGGTGATCTCCTATCAGAAAACAGAAAAAGGGTGATCGCCTAACAGAAACAGAAACAGGCGATCTCCTTCCGGCGACCACTCACTAAGGAGCTCTACTTCCTGCAACATCATCTGCTCCCGTGTAAATTTTACACGATCATCACAGGTTTAAGAAAAAGCCAAACACAACACCAAAAACACAGGGTAAGCTAGATATTTGAAAGAGAGTTTAGATATGAACTTTAAAATCAAGATAAAACAAATTTTAAGACACCCACGTAAAAACCATCAACTTTCTCATTCCCTTCACATGACCATCAAGTAATCACATATTACACAATTCCTCAAGAGTCGTTCAATTCACATAATTCATCAAGTGTCTATCAATTTCAATGTTTCTCATTTCTCACGTCAGACTTCCACTGACTCATCACACAAGACACTTGACACTACTTCCGGAAGACTCGTGCGTTGAACTTAGCATCCAGAGACCTGCACCTGTCATACTTCACCACTGTGAAATCACACACATTCACAGGGTCGCTGTGAAATCACACACATTCACAAGCGTATAAATGAATCTCAATATCATCACTATCCTAGCATGACAGGGTTAATCCATACAACGGGTCAAGCTCGTTCTCTTTCAAACAACTCACCCATACGTATGAACCTCCATCGACTCTCAACGCCTGAATAACTTCATCTATATGATTCCATTATATCAGGAGAGTCAGGATCGTCTCATTCACAGGATACTCACTGATCAATACACCTCATAACCAATCTCAACACGGTATTTCCTTTCCTGAAAATACTATGTCTTGATCCCACATTCACAACATTCAACACATCATATAACGCTTAAATGAACGATTCTAGTCACAGCAACATTCATTCCGCGGTTCAGATTTTCGAATATCACATGCATTTCACATTTAAATATCAAACAATTTCAAACAACACAAAAACAGGGGAGTTCGAAAAACAACGCCAAAACCGGCGATCTGGTCCAAAAGCAGGCGATTATGCAATAACAGTTGAAAACCGGCGACCACGTCGCCCCATCATCAAAATCATCTAATATAAGGTTTTCGTTGGAAATAAGGCTAGCTTCCCTTACCTGGACTTGCGCAAAACACCAAGAACTCCAAAACCCACCGAAGCTTAAAGATGCCTTAGCTCTGTTTTTGCGTCTGGTCTGTAGAACTTGTAGAGAACCTCCCAGGTGCTCTAAGGGCAGTCGTCGCTCGTCGTACTGGTGCTTGAGGATGCCTGAATCGCAGCGCGAAGGAGAGAAAAGAGAAGGATGAAGGTGAGCTCACTCTTTCACTCTTGAACCACTGCAACGTTCTTTGCCTCTCAGAAGTGGGTTTTTGAATCTTAAACCAACTTGTCCACAAAAGCCGCTGCCACCACCCACTCTGCAGGGAAGTTTGCGTGTACGCTTCCCTGAACAGTACGACTATGCGTGCCTCTGCGCAGGCCAACACTCTGATGTCACTATTCTGAACCACCCTTTTTGTTTACGTGTTGCGCGTGCAATACGTCTCATGCTGAGAGCCTGGGTCCCACCTTATCTGTGTGAAACTCGACATCGCGCGATAACCTTCCACCGATGACCGCTCGCGCGATGACTATCCACCGATGTCTCATCCTGGCGGACGACCGATGTCTCTCTCTGGAAAACGACCGATGTGTCCCTCATCCTGGCGATGACCGTCTGTCTCCCATACCGGCGATGATTGATTGCCTCATCCCGGTGATGACTGATTCCTCATCCTGGCAGACAACCGATGTCTCACCCTGGAGGACCACCGATGTCTCACCCTGGAGGACCACCGATGTGTCTCCCATCCTGGTTGATGACCGATGTTCCTCTCATCATGTTGGCGACCTCTTATCGTCCTTGTGTGTGACGAGAACACATCGCCTTACTCTGCTCACCGATGTCACCTCGTCACACCTTGCTGAAGGTTCTTCATCCCACTATGTTACGTCCAAGGTATCACCTCTACATGGCTTGGTGACGTCGGTAGCTTCACATTTCCCAGAATAGATCAGCACTACTCCTCGTGCGCCCATGCATGCAACACTAAGGACGATTTCTTATACTCCAGCATAGAGCTTCGTATGCACAGTGTATCTAAAGCTTAACCCACACCTTGATACGCGTGGTTTTTGGAACCCACTATGGTTGATCCAGCATCTTGACCACATACTACATGCACTCCCGCCGATCACGTACACCCTAGGCGATTGGCGACCATGTCTCCTCTAGGCGACAGGCGATTATGTGCCAGAGAAGTCGGAGATCGCCCCCGTCTTCACTAACGGCGATCTCGTAGAAGACTTCTTAGCTACACTTTTCTTCCTTTACTCTTCTTGATCCACATGTCAGCCGACCGACCTCTACCAGCTTACCCCAGACCTTGGGCGACGTCCGATGTCCGACTACTACGAAACTTCATTTACCAACTCTTTGTATTTTAAATAATAACATCTTCTGAAATTATTTAAATATAACACTTTTATTCCAATTAAAGTTTCTAGGTCCTTACATCTCCCTTAAAAAATCGTCTTAAGTTTTGGGTACCCTTCTCCCCTTTTTGGTCTTATTATCTGTGAAAATGGGAATGTCATGAGGTGTCAAGTTTTGTTTGCTTCCCAAATTTTTCTATGTTTTACTTGTTTGATTATTGCTGTCTATTTGATTAATATGATTTTATATTTATTGTTATAATTTCTTCTATATTTGATATCCTAGTTAGTTTCTGAACACTGTCATTATGTTGTTATGTGTGTAGGTTTTAATGGAGCTTCTTAAGCATGTGAAAAATAATTCTATTAATCCCACAAGAATCGAGAATCTCTATGATATTTGGTGGAAGAAAATTGGATCAATGAAGACTTGGCCTTTACAGGTGTTTTTCAGACTCCCCAACTAAATGCTTTATAGTGGTTACCTTTATGTTACATGTTTATAAATTTGATTTGTCAGGTAGTAACTATTTCCAACTTACAACTTGTTCTGAAGTACCTAAAGGTTATTTATGACCTTAATTATTTTTAGTAAAACAGGAAGTGTTCTATTTAAGCTTGATAAAATATGTTATTTAACAAAGTTGATGGTGGTAAGTCACAAGAGAGAGGTAGACTATCCGATTCAATAAGCAATTGCAAGTCATGTTAGGCATTACTATAAATTTTGACATCTCAGCTAGGCTGACACCTCAAAATTCACCAATCATTTGTCATCACATGAAATATAACATAAAAGTGAAAAGAAAGGAATACAAAACATGGGGGACCAAACTATCTAAAGTTTCTTTATCAGTGGAAACCTTTTCAGGAGAACCTTCATCATTATGCAGAAGTTTAGAATCCTCTACAAGACTAGGCATTGCCTCCACAAGATAAGACAAAACAATCATTTTACAAAAAGACTGAAAAGGTGGCAATTTTTCATATTCGACTTCAGCCACAAAGGCAAACCCAAGCCTTTCCACCAATAGCTGGTGTGGCAGATATGAAAGAAAGTCAACATCCACAAGAGCCATGGCAAAGAAACCCCGAGTCTTCTTCATGGAGCAGTCATCCAAGGCTAAAGGTGTTCAAATGCCTCTGGCCATAGAAAAGATGGACTTTGGTTGCCAATATTCCATTGGGATGCCATGTATCTGAACCCAAGACTAGGTCTTAGTCATCTTCATAGAAGCAGGAACAAGGTCCTTTGTTCGAGCAAAATTCCTAAGAACACTAGGAGATAGCTTCCAAGATACATTAGCTAAGACTCTCCACATGTCTTCAAGGGAAGAGAAAGCAAATTCAAAAAAACCCTTTAGCTTTCCATTTAGCCAAAGAACTACACATAGCGCTGAGCTTTTTGTAAAGTTCAAGGTGCGTGAGGGGTTTATCCCCCTATTCAGGATCAACCTCCCATGCAAATGGTTCTTGCAATCTTCCAAACCGGCCAAATACACTTCTTCTGGAATTTGAACTAAAACCATGTCACCCTTGATGCATGGTGAAGGCAATTGGGGCAAAGGGATGTTACATGCATAATTAGGCTTGCGCAAAGGTTTTGCATTGAACCCATGCATATTGTTGAATCGGTTTATAGACACCATGATCTTGTAAACATTCCCAAGATATTTGGAACCCTGCAAAATAAGAGTCCACATTGCAAAGAAAGGAAAAAAGAACAACCAAGAACCCATAGAAAAAAAACCTAGGAAAAATAGAAAAATAAACCAAAACAACAGGAATAACCAAACCACAAGGACCCTAGCACCGTATAAGGAGAAAGAATAAGATCAAACTCCCCTATGAACAACCCAAAGAAAGGGAGAGTTCTTAGAGATAATCTTGAAAACTTTTCAGATTTTTTCAACGCATGATTGACAATATAGATTTAGAATTTCAGTTTATCTAATGATTCCAGTTCAATAATTTATCATTAAAGCTTTAAAGTATGAATGAAATTATTAAGTCCTCTTGATCTTGAGTTGCATGTATTTTGAGTAGTGGAAATTGAGAATCTTCAAAAATGTCAATTTGTTTTCACTTTGTTTCTTGTTTTGAAAGATTAGTATAGAGAATTATGCAAACTATAATTCAAAACAGGAAACATAATGAAAAAATAAAGGTGACAGTTCATTCATTATTAATGATGAAAACAAAAATGATTTCTCAAAACAAATAGGCTTATAAGTTTCTAGATTTGGCTGTCTTATTAATTTTAAAATTATTTACTTATTATCTTTTTGTATGTGCAAGCTGTGTGAGATCAATCAGGTTGTAATAATATGCATGCTCCCATGTTATGTTTAAACTTTCTGGTGGGAAATTCTACCATTGGCATTATTGCAAACAATCTTATCAATCTATTTGTTGACTTTAATTACTTGATAAATAAATTATATTTTGCAATTGAGGCCTCAATTATGAATTTAAATTGTTAGCTTGACTGTCTTGTTAATTTTAAAATTATTTACTTATTATTTTTTTGTATGTGCAAGCTGTGTGAGATCAATCAGGTTGTGATAATATGCATGCTCCCATGTTATGTTTAACTTTCTGGTGGGAAACTCTACCATTGGCATTATTGCAAACAATCTTACCAATCTATCTGTTGACTTTAATTCTACTTGATAAATAAATTATATTTTGCAATTGAGGTGTCAATTATGAATTTAAATTGTTAGCTTGATTGTTTAGTCTTCAATTCTTAATGTAGAATTTTGTTTGTGGAGAATAGCAGATATGCAGTCCATTTGGAGTTCATTTTTTTGTCTTATGCAAGGGAATGCAGGGGATGCAAACCAACTTGCTTTATGGTATGTAATTTAAATTTTAATGTGTTCTTTGTAGAATGATATAGCAAATTGTCTGCCGTCCTAGATAGATACATAGCTAAGTGTTCTCACCATTCAAGAAAAAGAGATGCATCGAGGGAATCTAACAGCTTCAATACTCTGACAGTTACAATCGTAGTTTATTTCATTTATATTCTACCATCACATTCAATATACATAGGTTAGGTTGCCTAGGAAGTACCCTACTAGTATAGTTAAGTACTAGATACATGCTCAAATATATGCACATTGACTCAAATAAGACCAAATTATCATGGTATATTTTTGGCACCAAAGTGTATTACGAAATGGCTTCAAATATGAACTTTCCATTCACAAATAATTTTCCTTCATTAATGGTGGTTTTCACTTCAAAAATACTAAAATACATGTCAGTGTTAGAGAAATAGTGTTATAGGAGAACCATGGGGTTCTAATTATTTTCTTTGTATTCACTTTCTTTATGTTTGTGTATATGCTTTATTGTCTGTTGTGGATTTTGTTAAATATGTATTACCGGTGCATGCTTTCATGGTTATGGAATCGAGATTTGAATCGTGAATCGTTGCTGAAGATGACATGTGATTAGTGAGATAACATGCACTAAGAACAACATCATCCAAAAAACACTAAGGAGCCTCACCATGAATTAAAATAGTACGAGTTGTTTCAACCAAATGTCTATTTTTTACGTTAAGCTACCCCATTTTGTTGAGGTGTATAAGCACATGAAATTTGACGAAGAATACCATGAGAAACCATAAATTTTTTAAAAGAATGAGAAAGATACACATGTCCATTATCATTGCGCAAAATTCGAATAGAAATTCTAAATTAATTTTTAATTTCCTTGTAAAAGATTTTAAATATAAAAAACAACTCAGAATAATTTTTCATTAAAAACATCTAAGTACATCTTGAATAATCACCAACAATAGTAATAAAATACTAAATTCCTAAATTAGACCTAATACGACTTGGTCCCCAAATGTCAGAGTGAACTAAGGCAAAAAGGAATGAAACACATTGTGAGATACTACTAAGAAAAAGACTATGAATGTGTTTCCCTAACTGACATGACTCACATGATAAACTTGATAAATTAGACAAACCTGGAACAAGCTGTTGGATCTTGGCAAGACTAGGATGACCCAATTGAACATGAATGAGAGATGGAGAATCCATAATCGTGCCAACATGTGCAAAGATTTGTTATAAATAAACAAAATCTTTGGTAAAAGAAATAATACAATCAAGGGAACAAATTAGACGACTAATGGATAATAAGTTGAAGGGAGACCCAATAACATAAAGAACATTTTCAATAGATAAAGAAGGAAGGAGATGAATAGTACTAAAACCATGGGATGAGACCCTAGAGCCATTGGTCATGGTAACATGTGGTAAATAACAGGAGGTAGACAGAGAAAAGAAAAATATTTATTACCAGTAATGGGATCTGTGGCACCTGAGTTGAGAACTTAAGGACCAATAGAATTAGAGTGAGTGAGGCCAGCAAAAGGTGTACCTAAATCTGCAACAAAAGCATTAGAACCAAAGTTTTAATGATCCTCATATCATTTAAGAAATTCATTGAAAATTACATGTTGGCCTGGGGTATCAGATGAAGTAGGGTCCACATTAGAAGGTTGGACATGAGTAGTCTGGGAAATCGCAATAGATCTTGGAGGACGACCATGCAAGGCATATCACCTGTAAATTTTATGGCCAAGTTTACCACAATGATCACACTTGTGACGCCCTTTGCTCGACCTATGAGGACGAGTGTGATCATTACACTAAGAGACTAAAGCAGAAGAGTCATCAACAAGATGAGGTATATTAGTGGTGCGTTTACCTAGCACACGCAGAAGGGTAGAACAAGTGGAAGTAACATTGAGCACAATAGGAGATTCCAACATTTGTTCATGGACATGAGAATAATCATTAGAAAGACCATGTAAGCCCAATAACATGAAGAATTTTTGGACCTTTGCTCTAGTTCTTAAGAAGGACTGGCGCAAGGAGGCAATAACTCATTAAAATCATGGAGAAGATTATGAAGTTTACCTAGATATTCAACCATTGTACCATCAAGACGTTTGTGAGCAACAACAGTGAGGGGATTTTGACACACACCATAAAGACATTGAGTATTATTGGTGTATAATAATTTTGCCTATTTCCAAACTTTTAAACATGTCTCATAAGTATGAAAAATTTGTTTTAAAGATTAGTGAATAGTAAAAGTAAATTTGATAACAATGCATAATTGAACATCAATTTTCAACCAACAGAAAAGCTCACTTTCAGCAACATTGGACGGGGTGAGATGATCAACATAACCTTGACTCTTAAGCCATAATTCAATAGGTGAGGTCCAAGTGTCTTTATTAGTTCTATCAAATTTGTCAATGGAGTGATGAACATTGACATAATAATATAAGTAGATGGATTAGGCATAGTGGCAGCGAAAAAAGCCATAGATGACAAGGGCATGTCCAGTCGCCAGGCAATTGGCGGCAACAGCGACGATGACGACGGTTGGTGGAAAACACTGGTGAACAACAGGTTCAGTAGAAAAAAAATTGAATCCTAACCCTATGCTCTAAATACTATATAAAGAAGTGGGCTTTAAGCCTAACTCAACCTTACAAATCGCCTCATAAGATAAGATTTGCATCCACTTATATACTATGAAATGTCCTTATCTCTAGTCGATGTAAGATCTCCAACAATATGAAACTAGATATCTTCTTTGTTCGTGAAAAATCTCAACCAATCCTTAATTGTTACTCATATTCCTCCTACTAATCAAGTTGTGGATATTCTTACTAAACCACTCTCACACGCTCGATTTTCTCTATTGTGTGACAAATTCATTGTTATCATTTTCTGTTAGTGGTGCATACAATGCATATTTTCAACATCGCTTAGACTGTCTATATAATCAATGTATTGGTTGTTTTTGAGCAATAAGAATATACACTATTTCTCAAAAATTATTTTCTTCTCTAAATTCTATCACTTCTTGTATTCTTTTTCATTATTTTTTGTCTTTTGGTTTCTCATTTAGCATTGAGCAAGAAAGGGTTGATATTCATCCCGTGTTAAAGATGATGATGGGTTTGACATTCTATGAGTTGTGGTATTCTTCTATTCCCAAAGAATTCCAGTGAAGAAACTCAGACTAGTTTGACTTGCAAGAGAACTCACATATGGAGGAGACCTTATCTACCAATAAAACTGGACAGCTAGAGCAGTATAATTCAGTTGAATCACATATGGCTAAATCCCGTTGTCAACGTGATTCAGACGCCTCTATAATGAATGATAACCATATATCTAGGGATGTTGTATTCAATGCTGACATGTAGGTTGGTACTAATAAAAGAGAAAATCCACATCAGAACTTTCAGCCAGAAGGTTTTTACTTAAATTCTGAAGAGAAAAAAGGATTTAGAGACCCTTTTTCTAACAGTGGAGGTCTTATACATGATATCTTATATGGTCTTGGTAAGGTATTTATTCACTGAACATGTGAAATATCTATTTTCTATGGATTTACATCTGAGTGAGAATGTCTATGTGCTTATATGATTGTATATGGATTTTCCTACTCTTTTATTTTTCGAAAGGATAGATTGTAATTTTTCTCTTGCCAATGATAACTTGTTTGCAGCAACCTAAGATTAGTTTTGTTAGACCACCTCACTCTATTACTGTTGTTTATGTTGGAAATGAGGGTGTATAGTTCCCATTTGACTTCTTGAAACTTCAGACAATGCTACTAATTGAGCACTGAGACCCTTCATGTTCTTTCTTCTATCCTTTTCTGTTTGAGTGTGAGATAATCCAACTGGCATGCTTTCATTGGTTCAAAGCTATAAACTACTGTGAATGACAATTTTGGTTTAATTACCTTTTTCGTCCCTACATTTTGGGTCAATAGTCAATTTAGTATAGTGGTTTTTTAAAAAAATCAATTTGGTCTCTATATTTTTTAAAATGTATTTAAATTGATCATTTTTGTTAAATTTCACCTGACGGCGTCAGCGGTTGCTGATATGGCAGAAAGAGAATGCTTATGTGGTAGAAAGAGTGTTTATGTGGGAGAGAGAGAATGCTTATGTGGAAGAGAGATAATTTTTATGTGAAGAGAGAGGTATGATTGAGATTTATTATTATAATTATTATTGTTATTATTATTATTATTATTTATTATAATTATTACTATTGTTACTATTATTATTATTAATATTATTATTAGTGTTATTATTGTTATTATTTTATTATTATTGTTATCATTATTATTATTATTACTATTATTATTAATATTATTATTACTATTATTATTATTACTATTACTATTATTCTTATTATTATTATTATTGTAAGGACCTATAAATTATTTGGAATAGAAGTGATAGATTTTAAATAATTTCTGAGTATGTTATTATTTAAAATAAAAAGGACATAAAAATAGAAAATATCATAGTGGTCAGACCTCGGACGTCGCCCAAGGTCTGGGGTCAGCTGGTGGAGGGCGGTCGGTTGACCATTGTACTAACCAAGTAGTCAGGTGCGATGACTTTATCGTGAGGTAATCACGTGGGCGTGCTTGAAGGGGGGTGGCACGTGAATCAAGAAGGGTAAGAGAAAGGAAGGTGTAGCTTAGAAGTCGATGAGATCGCTGTTTGTTGAAGAAGGCGGAGGCCTCCGACTTCACCTGTATGAAATCAGAAATCGCCTATTTTGCGCATGATCGCCGTGTGCGAAGATTTCACATGATCGCCAATCGCCTATGGTGTACATGATCGCCGAAAAGAGCACATCGCCGAGTATTCGAGAAGACTTGGTAAGCACTTAGTATGTGGTCTAAATACAAAAGATGAGTGATATAGAAGATAGGTGGCATATCTGGCACCATGAGTAGTGTGAGTCGTGATACCCAGAGTTGACCCCCACACCATGTTAATGTTGTGCCCAGAGTAGCATGTGCATTAAGCAACTCCCTGTGTGGATAACTTAGTCGCAGGAGCTACACCGGCCGCAGAGGCGCCATGCTGTTTTTTCAGGTCTCTTTGAGGAATTGAAGGTGGAAGTCTTTGGTGTCCTTGGATGTAGCATAGTGGGTTAATGAACCTTCAGCAAGGTGTGGCGATGTGACATCAGTCATCGCTGGGATGAGAGGCACATCAGTCATCGCCGGAATGAGAGGCACATCAGTCGTCTGCCAGGGTAAGAGACACGTTGTTCATCGGCGGATAATCATCGCGCGGTTAGTCATCGGTGGATGGTCATCGCGCGAGGTAGTGTTTCACACAGATAAGGTGGGACCCAGGCTCCAGCATGAACGTTTTGCATGCGCGACACGTAGACATTAGAAGTGCTTCAGAACAGTTGGCGCCAGAGAGTTGGTAAGGCAGGTAACCCAAAGTTGGTACGCGCAGAGACATCACGTGGCAGTTCTGTCAGAGGAAACGTGCACGCAAGCTTCCCAGAGAGTGGGTAATGGCAGCTGCATGGCGGGTCTACGTTTCTTAGTCTCAGAACACACCTCCTCTTAGTTGGAGTTCGAACGCTGTTGGAGTAGCGAGAGATAGAGTGAGTTTAGTCTTCATCCTTTTTTTTCCTTCCTCTCCTTCACTCTGCGATTCAGGCCTTCTCACGTCCCAGCTTGGCTACCGGCGACTGCCATAGAGGACCTGGGAAGGTTCTCAGCAAGTTTCCAATCAAGCCTTAAAATAGAGTTCGGGTATCCTTAAGTTCGGTGGGTTAGAGCTTGTAGTGAGATTTTACGCAAGTCCAGGTAAGGGAAGCTAGCATTCGTTCAATAAAAACCTTAGGCTAGAAGATTCTGAAATTTGGGTGACGTGATCGCCGGTTCTAATGTTTGTTTCGAAATCCCCTGTTTTAGTGACGAATTGAAGTTGTCTGATATTGAAATGTGAACTGTATATGATTTTCGAAATTCTGAACTTGGTTTTGATTGTTGTTGTGATTTGGAACCGTCCATTACGTGTTGTATGATGCATTGTATGTTGTGAATGTGGGATCAAGGCATAGTATTTTCAGGAAAGAAAATACCGTGTAAGATCGTGTGTAATGTGCATTGACTAGGGACTTGTCTAGAAGGAGATATCCTGACTCTCCTGAGATAATGGAATCACATAGATGAAGTTATTCAGGTGTTGAGAGTCGAAGGAGGTTCATATGAATGGGTAAGTTGTTTGAAAGATAACTAACTTGACCTGTTCTATGAATTAACCCTGTCATACTAGGAGAGTGATGATATTGAGATTTATTTATGCGCATGGCTGTGTGGATTCACAGCGACCCTGTGTGGATTCACAGTGGTGTAGTATGACATGTGCAGATCTCTGAGTCTGAGTCAACGCACGGGTCTTCCGGAAGTAGAGTCAAGTGTCTATGTGTTGTGAGTCAGTGGGAATTCTGACGTGAGAAAGATGAATATTGAAAATTGTTGATAGACACTTGATGGTTGTGTGATATGAATGAGAAAGTGATGGATTTTATGTGGGTGTGTAAAAGCTGATTTATGTTGATTTTAAAGTTTCGTATTTCAAGTTTTTTTTTGAATAGCTAGCTTACCCTGTGTTTTGTGTTGTGCTTCGTGTTCTTAAAACTGTGATGATCGTGTGTAATTTACACGGGAGCAGATGATGTTGCAGGTAGTAGAGCTCCTCAGTGAGTGGTTGGACAAGGAGATCGCCTGTTCTTATGTTGTATTTTGTTTTATTTTGAAACACTGGATGGTTATGTATTAAAATTCCCTAGAGAAGGGATATTATTTTGAAATACAATGTACGAGATGGATGTATTTTATTATATATACATATGCTAATTTTGATATTATTGTTTTATGTTTATTTTATGATATAAATATGAATAAGATTTTAGGGGCGTTACAATTATTATTATATTTACTGTTATAATATTATTAATAATAAAAAAACAAAAATAATAATAATAATAAAAATCATAATAATAATAATAATAACAATAATAAGAATAATAATAATAACAATAATAATAACAATAATAATATTAATAATAACAACAACAATAATAAATAATAATTATAATAATAATAATATTAATAATAATAACAACAATAACAATAATAATATTAATAATAATTATTATTATAATAATAATAAGAGTAATAATAGTATTAATAATAAAAATAACAATAATAACAGTAATAATTATAATAAAATTAACAGTAATAATAATATTAATAACAATAATAATAACAGTCATAATAATAATAATAATATTAATAATAATAATAATAAATAATAATAATTATAATAATAAAAATATTTACTGTTATAATAATAATAATAACAAAAATAATAATAAGAATAATAGTAATAATAATAATAATAGTAATAATAATGATAATAATAAGAATAAATATAGTAATATATAATAATAATAATAGTAATAATAATAACAATAATAAAAAAAATAAAAATAAATAATAATTCTAAATAAAAATAATAACAATAATAATATTATTATATTATTATTTTTATTGTTATTATTATTATTAATATTATTATTATTTTTATTATTATTTTTGTTAATAATAATAATAATATAATATTATTATTAATATTATTTTTATTTATTACTCTTGTTGTTAATATTTTTATTATTATTATTGTTATTATTATTATTATTATAATAATAAAAATAATTCTTATTACTATTATTATTATTATTGTTATTCTTCTTATTATAATAATCCTAATTCTTTTTCTTCTTCTTCTTGTTTTATTCTTATTCCTCCTATTCTCCCGTCCCTCTCCTCCTCCTCCTCGGCCTCCTCCTCTTAATAATAATAATCGTCCTAATCCTCCTCCTAATGATAATAATAATCCTAGTAAAAATCCTCCTCCTAGCCTAGCAATAATCTTCCTAATAATAGTCCCCCTCGTCCTAATAATAATAATAAATAATAATAATAACAATCCTAATAATAACTACTCTCAATCCTACTTCTCTCTTTACATAAACATTCTCTGTCTTCTACATAAACACTCTCTCTTTCTCCCACATAAATACTCTTTCTTCCACATAAACATTCTCTCTCTGCCACATAAGAACCACTGATGCCGTCAGGTGAAATTTAACGGAAAAGACCAATTTGAATACATTTTAAAAAATATAGGGACCAAATTGATTTTTTTAAAAATCACTATACTAAATTCACTATTGACCCAAAATGTAGGGATGAATAAGGTTATTAAACCGACAATTTTCTTTTGCTTTGAATATTCCATACGTGACTAATCTTTTTATAATTTTCAGAAGTCTGTGTTTAATGATTAGATATTTAGTTCAGATGGGCTCCTTTAGAAATATCTATCTCTATAGGCCTCCACTAGATGAATCATTTTACGAGATAGAGGGCTTACTCTTTTTGTGGTTATGATGTAGCATAGAGGTTTCCCAGAGAAATCCAAGAAGCCCAATGTAGAGTGATTTGAGGACATATGAAACAAAATGTAGAAGGAGGCAACTAGGAACCCAAGAAATGGATGTCTTACAGTTACTTAGTATATTGTAAGGGAAACTTGCTTTCATGGGTAATGGAAAAATACTAGTAGCCAAGGCAAAGTCAAGATCCCTATATGCCACATTTGCAAAAAAATTGGTTTTATATGATATCAAAAGTTTAGTTGATTCCCCAGGCTCTAGAGCAAAACTGTCACCAGTTACTAATTTCGCACTTGAAATGTTTGGTGCAAGGGAGGATGCTGGAAATTTCACACACTGGTGATATCAATTGTTTGAAGTTGAGTTAGCATCAAATCCAAATTCTAAGAGTTTCAGAGGTGAGAAATAGTATAGGTTATCTTATGTAACTAACTAAATGACAATTAGTAACTCAGTTTGGTAGTTACAGTTAGTTTTCCATGAGGAAAAATTGTAATGAGTGTATATAAAAGATAAGGGCAAACAGTAGGGGGTTTTTGTGGATTAGTTGGGAGGAACCAGGTTCCTCAAAATTTCTAGGTATACTGTTTTCTATATATTGCATAATTAGGAGATAATTATTCCGTAATTAAGTGCAGATTCCATTCTCTATTTAATAACACATATTTGATATTTTTTAGCGATTTGATTTATATAGCTTTAATTATCTACAATTTCTTTTCTTAATTAGGTTATAAATAATCTATAAGTTTAGATTGTAATCAGATTTGTAAACACATATCAGAAATAAATTCTATCTATTTCTTTCAACTCTATAATTATTTTATTATTCAGTGAGTAATATAAATAGTCTTTTGTCTTCCATGTTCTATTACGCTTTCTTTTCTTTCTTTTGTTATATTCGTGTACCAGTTTTTATCAAATTGGTTTAAGATGCTCATTGTTTCTTGGTTTTGATAGCGAGTACTCTCTGGTTCACTAGTAACTTCAATATTGTATTTTTGTGCATTTACTTAGGGGGACTTGATTTGTGGTTGTTGCCTTTTCATTTTTCTGATGAGAGAAATTTCGAGGAGTTCATGTATGTGCAAAGAAATCAGCCTAATGCCTATTACGAAAATTCAGTGAAATATTTATAACTAGCTCTCAACTTAGAACCTTCTGCTTCAACAACATCACTTCCATTGGTACAGGTATGTATCATGCATTTGAAGTAAGTTTGAAGGAACCACTAAACATCATTTTGTATTTGGTTCTTGATGTTTGTTAAACTGAAAATTAGGTTCAGAACTGTTCAAGCAATAATTTGTTATATTACATCATGTACTTCCTTAGAAGTACTTTTCTTGATCTTTGCTTTGGGTGCTCCATGGGCCGAAGTGCTCTTCCTCAGAACTGAATGGAGGGTGCCTTCAATAATCGGATATGGAAGTTGCAAGTATTAAATAGTCATAAATGAAATGATTCAAAATTTATACTTATTTAATGGGTCTGGGCCATGATGGTGAACAATGTCACCTTGGCCCATAGTTAAGTGGGGATAAACCATATTTATACCTTAATCATTTGATTATATGGTTAAGTGTATTTTCATTACTTGTTACCCATTGGCTAAGCGTTATGGAAAAGGATGGTTCTCAACCAAGGTTTTGGGGTGTACACCTCCTAAAAGGTTTAATTGTGATCTGCTGTTAATATGAATCTTTTCTACAATCATTTGGTTTTTTTCCCCAATAGCTAAATATATTAGAAACTTCTTTTTAAGTGAAGATAAATTTGAAATCATTTAAAATAAATGATTTTGTATTACTTTTAGTTTTGAACTAATTAGCATCAATTATGGTCTGGTGAACCATTTTCAACTTTTTTTTTTTATTTTGAAAGGACAAAGGTGAGAAATAAGGAAATTTTGATTCAAACTAAATATTATTTGATGAAAAACCAACTGTGTGCAAAATTTTGTTAAACTCAAAATTGGACTAGACTAAAGAACTAATTCTTTCAAATTTTAGGAATTGCTAAACAAAATTAATAACTAATTCTGCTTTGTTTGTACCTAATCTTTTGATTTTTGTAAAAGTTTCGTATGAGTTGCCCAAAAATTGCAGATCTTATTATGGCATTGATCAGTGAAATGCATTTACTATCATTGCATAATTCCTGAAAATTATAGCACTCACACTGTATAAACCATGCATGATGTTTTTCCTTTCTAATGACTTTGCTAGCATACCTGCATCATCGTAGATATTTTAGTATGCTCTATTGTTATTCAAGTAATTTGTTTTTGTTAAACTAGTGAAGTGTGAGACCACTTCAAGGAGTTGATGAAATGAAAGAGAAAATAATGTCTTTACTTGTATCCTTTAGGAATGTTAATGTATGGAGTGCACCCACCCAGGTTTCAATTCATTCTAAACATTAACATTGCATTCCTTGATTCTGTTGTATTAGGAAAATGATGTGTTAGTGCTTTCCTTTCAAAGAATATCTTTACGATGTAGGTGAATACTATATTTCGTCTTTTTACCTAAATGTTAACTCTTCTTAAATGCACCTACAACATATAATTTCTGACTTGCTATAACTCCAAAACCATCTTCAATAGTAAGAGGAGCTCTTAGTTTTTCATACTAGTTGTTTATTGTTCCTGTGGCAATTGACACATCATTCTGCTTTCTTTGGCTCCCAATACAGCACATGAAGCTAATAGCTTTTGTCATTTCCCTCTTTGGTAGAAATAATATTTTTTGCAAGATAATAATATTGACATTAATGTATGAGATTTTGGTCATAAATATGGTACAGTTAAAGATATAGAACTCATTCTAGGCATATACCTCCACCTAATATTGGAAGCTTTTGGGATGTCCTTAACATTGTGCCAGAGCCTCTATTTGTCAAATGATTAGAGGTTCAATCCTTGCAATTCCCATAGTTTGACCTGACCATGAAATTTCTTCTTGCATTGGAGCTTTTGAAAGTTCTTTGTGCAACTGCATGCTATTACTAGTTGGTTCTCACTCCTTCCATATGCTTATTTTGTTACACACTTTGTAGAAACATAAGTAGCTTGGATTAAATGAAATCAATCATCCATATGAAATTGCACAAAGCAACTGATTATGTTGTGCTCTACAATCTCATAGCATGTTCCCTTTTTCTGGATGCACATGCACGTCCCTATTTTGCATTTGTTATAGACATTGTTTGGCAGTTGTTTTCTGCATAGGATCATGTTTGAGATATAAAAAATGGCTTCACTTTACTTTTTATTGCCAGCTGTTGCTAATTGGAGGACAAGTTGATGAGGCTCTATATATGCTTGAGAAGCAGTGCTGTAATACAGCCTTGTACTTCCACTAAGGTTATATCCCTTATCTTTGATAAGATGCTTTTTGTTATGATTATTTAAAGTACTGATGTGTACACCCTAGTATTGTAGAGTGAGGGCAGCTCTCTTGGAGCATTTTGATCGAAACAATTGTTATGCTTCTTAGCTGTTTTGAGAATATATTGAAGAAGGATCCAACATGTAGTGATGCCTTAGCTAAACTTATCAAGATGCACCAAAATGGTACCTTCATTCTGAATCATGTCTTTTGTGTGATTTGAATAATTTATGTTTTATGCTTAATAATACATTATGTGTATGTTGTTGATTGGTTTCCTTGGTACTTTGCCGGAGAGTATAGTCTTGAGTTTCTGCTGGAAATGATTGCTTTACATTTAGATGTTACAGATTCATAACACAATACGTGGAAGGTCTTCTCTTCATGTTTCTTAAGACTGTTTTACTATGAAGAAGACTGTATGTCTTCATGCCCCATTCAAACTGAATATGGACACAAGCAACATCGTTCCTTTAACAAAACCCTTAAAATGTTTACAGATGGCACATCAGGAAAATCTTGGTATCTTCGTTGTAGGTGATGGATAACAAGACATTTTAGCAATAGCAAGCTTGAATCAGATATTGAATCAGGTATAATCATATCATTAGAATGGTAGAACTATGGTAACACGAGGTCAAAATTTTCTAATGTTGTCAAGTGACAGTGAAGTTACGATAATAATGTATATATAAACTTCACTAGAAATATTGTTGCATGTCCATTCACTGTTATTGTTTTGTTTTTAGCCATGTTGATGAGTTTTCCTAAATTGTATAAGGTGATTTGCAGTTACTGACATGCAAAGCAACATGTGCATCGTATATGTATGGACGCCAGTTCAGCTATGTTGAGAAGGCTTTTTCTCATTCAGAGAAAGAAAATGATAAGGAGTTGTTGTTCTTGGATGAGCACAGGGGAAATTCTTTAGAAATTTATAAAGAATTTCATAAGAAATTATACATGTAATATAGAAATTTAATAATATTTAACATATATTTATATCCATAGAAATTCTATGTTGGAGTACACCTTTAGAACTAATTTCTAGTGGAATGAGTACTTGTATTACTATTTGCTTCTATGACATAATATAATTACTGCATTCGAATACATACATAAACAAAATAGTAAGCTAATAGGATTTAACATAGCATGTAATCTCAAAAGGAACTCATTTAGTATTATACAAAAATATCATTTAAATAAATATATCAAACATTCATTCCTTTTTAAAAGCCTCAAAACACATTACATTGATTTCATCTCATTCCATAACATCCATTAACAACATAACCCAGATAAAATAAAGCATCATAATTATATATATATATATATATATATATATATATATATATATATATATAAATGAGAAAAATCATCAAAATTGAAAAAGTTAAAGTTTTTCAAAGACCAATATACATTATACACTTCTATGTAACTCAAAACAATATTGCATCACTTTATACTAAATTATTGTTGGTACCAAACTTGTGAGCTCAAGTGAAATTAACACTAATAAGAACCTTTTAATCTATCAAACTAAGAGCAAAATACTTTCATTCAAAGTTATGTATACAAAATTACAATTTTAAGAAATATTGCATTGAGACACCAAGTTAACAAAATTACAATTTTAAGAAATATTGCATTGAGACACCAAGTTAACAAAATTTTATGCTTGAAAATGTCAATTATATAATGAAAGTTTGAAATTAGTATATTTTTGGATAAAGTCTAAACATATTGAAATCAAACCACATTTGATTATCATTATCCATACATTTATAAATTTCTCATATTATTCTCAATATTTTAAACATCTTATACTAACTAAAACCAAAATTACTCAATAAATAAAATTCCTAAATTTAAATTTAAACCTTCTCAAAATCTATGCTTCTAAAAAACTTAGTTTGATCCATAGCTTAATCACATACATAAGTACTATTCAAGTTCAAAAATTAAGGTATATCTTAAAACCTAAATTAGTATCTAAGCTATGACTAACTTCCTTGTTCTCTAAGGTATTGAGGGTTTGAAGAAGAAAAATAAGCAAAAGTGCACAAGTAACTTGTGGATTATTTAAGGAGTAAAATCCCAACCATCAAAACATCTTAAAAATCAATATCTAAACTAAAAGAAAAAAATTTTTACCCAACAAACATTTTAACTCATGCATGTAGCCTTTAGAGGAATATAGAAAAAGCTTATTAAAGACAAGGTTTTGGGGTTGACTCTCGGGTGGCGTGTTGTACTGTTGAAAACACAATTGTTAATTTAGTGTTTAATAAAATAACAATATTAAATGGGTTGCAAAATTAACTTACATCATCGTTGGACATGGCATGTATATGTGAGACATACTAGATGGTATGATTGATGTATCATTGCATGTAAGTTGAACTATTACGCAAATGGTCATTTCTGTGGAATAGAATTCCCTAAATTAAATGGTTTTTTCAGTCATTCCACATTGTTATTCACCATTCATGATATTGTGGCCACATGTCCTCTTTGTGAACCTAATTGAGGTTGTGTGAGTTGGCTAGAAAACTTTATTGATATCCAAACTAACACATCACACGATCCGCTTGATGAAATTCGACAATTACAAAAGATATGAGAGGTATAATCACCCAACTTATAATTGACACATCAATTGTAATGAGCGCACTAACTTGAGGTTACCGATATGGAGTCCACAACAATTGCCAAGAATACCAATAAGATTAATAATTTTTTGGATTATTGGGAAAGAATAAGGTTGTCAAAGCATGAATGCAGTACCTATTTCAACTGCAGTTGATCAAACATCTTTTGGATTTGACTAACTGTAATCATAGTTCTATTTGTTCATTGCAATGTTTGAGACCACCTAAGAAAAACATTTTTGATATCATAATTAGTATGAAATTTTTTAACAATAAAAATTGACATCAATAAAGTAACTATTAAAGTTAGTATTTATTAGTGTTATAAATGATTATTAATTCCTCAGGGTTTGGTAGGATAGTTGAGTCAATTTTCATTAAAAAATTTAAAATATATTATATATATAATAAATCTAACTAAATTTGTCTTTTTTATACAATAAAGTACTAATTTATTGCATTGATGACTTCATTTATTGCAAACCAATAATACAAGTTGACGAGAGATTTTTTACCGGAAAATACCATGACATGAGGAGGTATGACCACATAACAACAAGTTTAACTGAGTACATGAACTCATTATGAAGGGAGCACGATCTTTACCCATTTGTTCTCTTTTCAAGACAACTTTTGAAAGAATCAAATTTTAGTTTGTTGAATGAGGAACCAAGACAAAGTGCATTTTACGAGTTGATCATCAATATCCTGAAGATATTACTGCTTTACTACGAATAAATCAACAACAATTTGTTATGTGTCATGTGCAAATCTATAATAGAAAAAAATTCAAAGTTTGACATTCAAGAGCTACCCACTCCCCCAGCTTCGATTCCAACCTATGTCATATACAGTTAGGCTAAATGACTGATGGTGTGATTGTTAAGAGTTTCAAGCTCTTCACCTTTTATGTGCTCATGTTATCATTGTTTGTTCGGCATGTCATTTACGACTAACGACATTCATTGACCCTATATGCAATATATTTACAAGGCTTACGAAGTTCAATTTTATCCAATTTAAAATGAGGATAATTGATCAACTTATATGAGATCGAATTTTATCATAGACTCCACATGCGACGTAAGAAATCTAGAAGACCAACCACCACTCGTATACATAATGAAATGGATGAACCCATTTCGAATAAGCCAGAGAAATATTCGTACTCTAAGAATGAAGGTTACAATAGGACAAATTATCCATACAAACAATACTAGGATGTCAACTGTTATAATATTTATGTACTCTCTATATGACAATTTATTTACTTCACTTCACAATTTATTTTTTAATTTTATGTCTTAATTGAACATAATTTAAATATACTTTACACATATATTAAAAACAAATCACTTAAAATAAATATAAATAATAACTTATTACATATTATACAATTTGTCACAATATTTCATTACATATTGTTGAATAATACAGTATTATTTCATTCATTTCTATAATAATTTTATGTTTTAGATTTACTGATTAAGGTTTTAGGATTTCAAAAATAATAATTTGCAATTTATGATTTCAAGATTAAGGCTTTACAATTTAAGTTTAACTGTTTATGATTTACAGTTGATTATGGTTACATTTGGGTTTATAGTTTAGATTTTTCCAATTTTAAGATTTAGGTTTATTGTTTATATTTTTTTATAATAAATGTTTTTAAAGTTTAAGATTTTTGTTTAGAATTTTCGAATTAAGATTTAGGTATAAATGTTTTTTTTGTTAAGGTTTACTTTTTTACAGTTTATAATTTTTAATTAAAAAATATTAAATTTATTCAAATTGTATAAACTATTTTTTTTTTTTAAAAATTATTCATTTAAAAAAAGATAAACAAATTTATTTTAAAAAAATTTAACAAAATTAAAATCATGTTTACTTAATACGAAATTAAATAATTTTAATAATTGAACAATTTTAGTTATATTAAAATTATAATAAATTATTTCAAAAGGATTTCATTACCTAATCAGAATCAGAATAGTGTACATTATGGACAAATTCATGTCTAATAAAAATAGCGTTCATGATTCACGATTTTCGTGCCACATAACTTCTTTTGATAATTTTCTTCCGGATGATGAAGTCGGAGAATTCCAGCAAGAGTTCTATTCTTGGATTTGGAGTCAAAAAATTAGACAGCATATTAGCAGACAAAAACCATAGTAGTGTGTGGACTTAGTAGCATGTGATAGTAGAGGATATATAAAAGGCAACATGAAGGAGACACGTAGACGAAGGGACATCTGAAGAAGAAGGGCAAAAAGAAGGCACAAATGGCATTGCGTCAGATACCATTCTTCCCTCACACACTTTCTCTCACTCTCATTTCCAAACCCAAACCCAAACTCAACAACAATAACAACAATCGTTTCTCCTTCTTCACTCCCTCACTCTCTTCCACTGCTCTCATGGCCACTTCTCACAACGTCTTGCTTCCAATCGCCCCCGGCTCCGAGCCCATGGAGGCCGTCATCATAGTCGACGTCCTCCGCCGCGCCGGCGCCGACGTCACAGTCGCCTCTGACTCCGCCAACCTCTCCATCCTTGCTCGCCACGATGTCAAGATCCTCGCAGACGCCTCCGTCTCCGATGTCGCCGGCACCTCCTTTGACCTCGTCGCAATCCCTGTACCTCTCCCTCTGTCTTTCGAGAGACTGTGTTTAACTTTGATAATCGAATTTAAGACGTTTTCCATTTATTGATTAGTTATTAGTTCTAAATTGTTATTTAACATCATGGATTGATTGACTGGTTAATTTTTCTTCATCATTGTTAGATTTAATCCAAATTAGTCCATCGTTGAGTTCATGAAGAGTGTCATGCATGTGTGTGTGATTCAATCACAAAGTATGATAATAATTTCTCATTAATTGACAGGGTAAAAATGTTTACACTGCCAAAGCATCTCTGTTAAACACTTTTTAGAAGGTAGGAGATAAACACTGACGATTACTGATTATTGTTGTTATTCGTGTGTGTAGGGAGGGATACCGGGTGTTGAAAATCTGAGGGACTGTAAGGTTTTGGAAGGATTGGTGAAGAAGCATGTGGAGGAAGGACGGCTTTATGCTGCGGTGTGTGCTGCTCCTGCGGTAGTGCTTGGACCTTGGGGTTTGCTGAATGGATTGAAGGTAAAGTTTGCTTTGCAATCCACTTTGTTATGTTATGTTGCTGGTGGTGATGGTTTTTGTGACTCTGTGTGTGTGTGCGATTGTTGGACAGGCAACTGGTTTTCCTGCATTGATGGAGAAATTGGCCTCTTACGCAGCCACTACTGTCGAATCTAGGGTGCAGGTGGATGGCAGAGCAGTGACCAGCCGAGCTCCGGGAACTACCATGGAGTTTGCTCTTGCGCTGATTGAGCAGTTACTTGGAAAAGAGAAAGCAGATGAAGTTGCTGGCCCACTGGTGAGGATTTAATTCGTGCCTTGACAATTCTACTTGTTTTCTAAATGCAAAGAAATGTAGTATACCACCAACATGTTGCATTTCAGGTACTGGTGGGAGGAATTAATCTAATATATTATTATATGTGGGTGATCAGTTTAGATTGAAATGAAATTGATCATCATCATTGTAAAATTAAATGGTCATGGTTAGTTCCTCTCTCCTCTCGTGCTATATCGCCTGATAACTTGATACCCTTTTTATATCTACAACCTTGGTGTCTACTTATAACTGATAATATGCTTAATCTGTCAGTATCCGGGGGAATAATCTGGGAATTAATATGGTTGGAAAACCCTCTCTGGCATGTTCTGTGATATCTGGAAATCAAAATAGGTATGTGGTAGGTCTGGGAATTGGGATTTGATGATAATAATTCCAGGAAAAGATTTCCATTTATGAACATATTGGGAACATATTTACTGCTTAAACCAGGCAGAGAAAAATATACTCAAAAAAAGTTGTTGTGGTTTATAATTAAGGTCTTATTTGGATAAACTTCTCCATGACTATTAATAGAAGAGAAAAATTAGGTGGTTAAATGAATTGAGTTTCTCCCAAAAGCTAAAACCAACTCGTGCATTTCAGCTTTGGGAAAATTTTAAAAAGAGAGCTTCTTTGAAAGTTAAGTGCTCGATTTTATCCAAAGGTCTAATGCTGTAACTTTTCCGAGCTGTTTGTGGTTAATTACAAAAGGTGGACAGCCCTGGAATTGAAACATTGAGTATTCGTAATTGGATGAAGCTAGATGTGCTCTGCTCTGCTCTACTAATGTCAACATGCAGACATGTATATCCACAGAAACAGGGATGGGGAACTGAGTGTTTGACAGCACTGAAAAACGCAACACATGTTTGTGCTACATTGTTGAAGTCTAACAGTAAAGACTTTGTAAGAGAGCTCACCCTCTGGGCCCTCTTCCTTCCCTGGGGTGGAACCAAATAAAGAAAAAACAAATTTTATCACATGTAAGATAAGTTTATTGGTAATGTATGAGTGAAGTGTTGCACATGGGTGCATTGAGCCTTCTACTGCTGAATTTTTGACAATAAAAGTGCTATTTTTTAAAGCTTTATTATATCAGATCCTTGCTATGATGTATATTATTTTCCTTTCTCTCATCAGGTTTGTGTGTAATTGAACGTTCAGGTCATGCGTTCCAATCATGATGATGAACATACTTTCAAGGAGTTTAACCCAGTGCAGTGGACATTTGACAATCCACCCCGGGTGAGGTTTTGACTTTTTTGGTGCAGAATTTCTGTCCATTAAAAAGATATCTCTGAAAGGAAGCTGGACTATCATTATTTAGAATTTCTTTGGAAGGAGTGTGTGTCACCGTTCAAAGATAAATTTTGTCATTGGATTTGTAACTTTTACGTGCATTGTTATTTGCACTTGTCTTCTTTTCAGATTCTTGTACCAATTGCTAATGGTTCAGAGGAAATGGAAGCTGTGATCATCATTGATATGCTGCGAAGAGCAAAGGCAAATGTTGTGGTTGCTTCTGTTGAGGATAAACTAGAGATTGTGGCATCACGCAAAGTTAAACTGGAGGCAGACATGCTCCTTGACGAAGCAGCCAAACTTTCATATGACCTTATTGTGTTACCTGTAAGGTGGCTTCTTATTTTTGTCGAAGTATTGAATTAGTACATAACATTTAGTTTGCGTATATATTCAATTTTCTACAGGGTGGACTTGGTGGTGCCCAAACATTTGCAAACTCAGAAACCTTGGTGAATTTGCTGAAAAAACAAAGAGAATCAAACAAATATTATGGAGCAATTTGTGCATCCCCGGCCTTAGTCTTGGAGCCCCATGGTTTGCTTAAGGTATTTGTTTTCTGGGTCAATCTGTGATCATAAGCATGATTCAGTAAAATGACAATAATATACGTCCAATTCTCTTAGTTGCATTTGGTTTGGTTTTCCGTAATCAACTTGGCCACTTGGCCTGCAACAATCAGCAAGGTTTAGAAAGGCATGCATGACAAGCTGCACATAATGTTCAAGTGCATTGAGACACTCTGTGTTGCTAATTCCACTATGGAGTCTTCATTCTAATTATTTTGTGGTGTTATAAAATGCTTGCTTGGGCTAAATATTTCTTTAAACTTTATTTTCAATCTATGCTTTTCCGATTGCACCATGGTGTTAATTTGAGACAAGGTTCTTTATTTTCTTCAATACAGGGTAAAAAGGCCACTGCCTTTCCTGCAATGTGCAACAAGTTATCTGATCAGAGTGAAGTAGACAACAGGGTGGTAGTTGATGGGAATCTCATTACCAGTAGAGGCCCAGGAACCTCCATTGAGTTTGCATTAGCTATTGTGGAGAAGCTGTTTGGACGCAAGTTAGCCCTAGAACTTGCAAAGGCAGTAGTGTTCGGGCGCCCGTAGGATTTTTGAATGCGAAGTTTTGTACCGATGCATTATTATATATTTGTGTATGAACAATTGAGTATTTGTCGTTGGCTTGTACCTTGTGTTGTGAAAACGCAAGATAAGTGTTTGTTGGAAACTTTGATTTCTCTTTGATAGTTGCTTTTCATATGTTGTGGAATCTAAATTACTTAAAAGAAAAAATATATTTTGACAACCCTTAGATAACCTTATTATGATAATAATATTTTAATTATAAAAATATTAATATATATGTCATGTTAGACTTGTCAAGATAGGATAGTTAATATATCACTGTTCTTACTTAAATTGGAGGGGAGAGTTCCACTGGATCTATGCCGTGGTTATAATGCTGGTTTAGACAGGGCGATGTTGGTTTTTATTTATTGTTTTCGGTTGAATCTACGTTTTTACCTTATAAATTTATAAAAGCTAGGCTCGAGATATGCTACATTTCCCTTTTTTTTACTTTGCAAATCCAAAATTACCATCATGACACCGGTATTCTATCTGTTTCTAAAGATTTGTACTAGAGTCTGAAATAAGTGTTTTCAGTTTTTTCTGAACAAATATTTTGAAACCAGGAAATAAAAATGCATAGTTTTAATAAGACGGCTGGACTAACACACCCGAGAGGGGAAAATTGCCGATTCAGTTGATGGATGTTCACTCCGATAATCTTAAAAAGAATAGTTGTCCTTTTAGTAACTGAAATTTTGAGGTAGCAAAGGTGAGTTTGTGACTTATAATTGTGTCACCAGATTTACCCCACCCTTAATTTGAACTAACATTGAATATCCAATCCCTCCATGATGTTGAATATTCAATGCATATGCCCTTGTTATGTTCTGTTTACAATTGTCTGCAACTACATTTTCGTAATGCATCGGTTACTTTCCGGTTGTTGAGTGAACTCGTTTCTGCAGTGAAGAAAAGAAACTGAATAATCATTTTTAGTTTCTATCATTGCCGTTCTTGAGTTAATAGTTAAAGTATACACTATTTGGCTTCGAATAGAAAGCACTGTAAGTATTGCGTGCAAATAGTTTGCATTATACATGAGGAGGTCGTTAAGGAGCTCATAGCAGTATGGAAAATTCAGAAGAATCAGAAAAAATATTGATAGCCTTTTTTTTATTGGGACAAATAGTGATAGATTTTGCTTCATATAAATATGAACTATGCACTATCATTGGTTAAAAAACAATGAAAATCCGTGGAAGGACTGTAACGAGTACCTAATAATACTGTTTGTAAATCTGATCTATTTTCTTGTCCTGTAGCATCTGAACCAAAGAATAAAAAAGTTAAGCATTCTATATCCCACTATGAAACTCAACATTACAGGCAAATTGCTCCATTTTTGTGAATCTTTCAGACCCTGTTGTCTTAAGAATTCAACTCCATGTAGTATGCATTTTCCGTTGCTAATTTCTAAGCACCACGTTTTCCCTCTCTCTCCCCCATACTCATTTATCATAAGGCACTCAAATGGATACTTGAATAGGCTCAAATAGTGCATATAAATCCAGTAACTTGGTATTTTTTCCTCAGATATGAAATACCCTGAAAATAGAAAGAAAGACCCCATTAGACCTGCAATCACTGAGCTCCCCAGGATGAAATTTGGGACCAGAGCGCTGAAACAAGCCACAAGAGAATTCGACATGAGTAGAACCAACCAAACCACTAAGGAGAAGTAAAGGAAACCATCGATGTCTTTCCTTAATCCTACAAGCCAATAAACTGGAGTAGAGTACAGAAGACCAACCAATAGAAGGAAGGGAAGGAACACAAGGGCATTAGCTAAAACATAGGAAGAAACTCTATAAGCTCCTCCAGAGGTCTCTCTCATAAAACCTCTTCTCTCATCCAAGAAAATAGGCAAGCCTTCTGTTGTTGACGATAACAAAAAGGTAAGGCTGAAAGCAAAGAAGCCACTTCTTGTTTGCAATGCTGCATGACTCTGTTGATTGCCAACATTGAAAAATATGCTCCCTAGAACAAAACCAGCTACTATGGCCTGTATGATTCTGGTGACAAATAGTTGCTTGGTTCTGAATATGTTGCAGCAAAATCTTTGTCCCAGGATTGCAATCTCTTCCATAGGAGAATTTGAATACGCAATTGCCTTTACTTTGGCCACCTTAGAGTACTGCATTCTCATTTTATGATCTTGGTTCTCTTTGAGCAGAAACTGGTTGTCCCCAGATTCTGAAGTATGTATAACCAAGCTTTCCATGACATCAAGAGCAAACTCAAGGACATTCACATGGTCTGGAATGTGGTGCCCAGCTAACTTGAGCCTAGCCTCAAGAAGATTCAATGATCCATTATGCATCACAAATCCATCGGACAGCAAAATGAGGCCATCAAACAGCTCTAAGATTCGGAAACCAGGTTGGTGGATTGTTAAGATAATTGTCTTACCTTGATTAAACGCCACAAGTCTAAGCAATGAGACTACATTAAGAGCTGATGCTGAATCCAACCCTGAAGTTGGTTCATCAATCAAAATAACTGCAGGGTCATGAACCAAGTCCACACCAATGGAAACTCTACGCCTTTCCCCTCCGGATATACCATGGTCTGATGCACCTCCAATTCTTGAATCTGCAATATGGTCCAACCCAAGCTCCTTCATCAACTCTTCAACTCTGACGGCAGCAACTTTTCTTCCCCCAGGAAGCCTCAGCATGGCACTATACATGAGTGTCTCTCTAACTGTCAGTGAAGGGAACAAAGCATCATCTTGTGTCACATACCCTGATGTTCTTCTAAACTGGTTCACATCCATGGGCCTATGATTGACAAGCACATGACCAGACACTTTATTACACGGAGATATTCTCCCAGCAAGAATCTCAAGCAGTGTGGTTTTTCCAGCTCCACTAGGACCAGCAATAGCAGTCAGCTCCCCTGGCCTTGCCTCACAATTCACATTCTTCAAAATGAACTTGGCACCTCTCCCTGGACTAGAACCAAAACAAAGACTTCTATACTCATCAAGTTGGCTGCACAACTTGTATGACAAGTTCCTGGTTTCTATTCTGTACGGAGTTTTTCTGGTGCATGAGATTGGCCTGAATGGTGACCCCATTGTGCGTTTGTATGCATGCAAAGTGAGAGAAGAAATGCATGTATTGGCTATGTTATGTGAAGAATAGGAGATAGAGAGTAAGATAGGAAGATGAACTAACACACCAAACTGTGTGCCAGTTATAGGTTTTGTAATGCAAATGGGGTTTGACTGTTTGGACAAAGGGCTTGACTTGGTGTACTCTTGTACTTCAATTGGTGTGTGGCATTTGGAAATAGTTTGGTTGAGTTACAGTGCTTCAAGAAAGCCAAAGAAAGATAGAAAGTAAGCGTAGAAAGGTTTTTGCTGGTGACCTGAACATTGACTGTTCAGTGTGAGTGTTTGGTTGCCCCACCATCTGCCCCACATGCTGAGGCAAGCAGCTCAGAGTTTAGTTGGTGGAAGATCAAAGTTATCAAATTCAGCTTTACAAGTTAACTGCAATTCTCTTCACATATGATTCAGCATTTTCTGTTTGAATTTGCTTGTTTCTCAGTTTAATGTATTCACAATTCTGCTATGTCCATGAATGGGTAAACTTTACTTCTTTTTACGAACTTTTGTCTTTCACTTCTAAACTTTATTTTTATCTCAATTAATATATAAACTTTATCTTTTTGCATATTAATTTATCTACCTCGGAAAAATGTACTCCCGTTGACCATCAACACCTGATTAACTACGTACATAAATATAATTATATATAAATATTGAAACGTAAATAATATTATAAAATTGGTAAGATATTTAATAATGAGAAAATAATATTATAAAAATATTTAATTAAATATTCTTTACTATGAATAATGGATAAAAAACTGGTATAGATAAACTCTGATTGAATATATTGAGTTGGGACGGAATCACTATTCTAATATTTGTTTAGTTAATTACTCAAATTCTCGTTTCGATCGTAAACTCAATTAAATGCGCCTTTCTTGTGCGCGTAATGTAGTAAACGACTTCGTTTTGGTCAAACCCTAGATTTTTATAGTTTAGATCTCTCGAAGCATAGAAAGATATTATAACGTGTACAAGGAAGACAGTGACAATTGATCCAACAATGGTAGGGGTGAGGTGTAGCACTCATGAAAAGAAGCCTAATCATAAATGGAAGGATATTGAATTGATTTAGAGATATGAAAACAATGGATTTTGTATAGAACAAATCCATACTTCATTGGCTTTTGCACTTAAAAGTGGATGAGTGCGATGATGAATATGTTATATAACTCTTTTTAAAATAGAGTTAGTAGTTAGGTTTGGTTTTGTTTTTAAACAGAATAGTTGTGTTGTAATAGAAAGTATGTTTAAAAGTCCTTCAAGGTACTATGAATGAAGAATAAACAATTTTACTTCTATCCTACTAACACTTGTGTTATGAGAGCATACTTTTGTGTGTGGAGAGTGAATGTCGGAGTGAGAACATTGAGAGTTAGAGTGATCCAAAGGAGAGGTGAGATTAGGGTTGGAATCAACTTTAACAAGTGGTATCAGTTTGTTAAGTGAGATGGTGACCAATAAGAAATTAGAAACAATGGTGGAATCTTTGGAGGAACTAGTGGTTGAAGGTTTACAACAAGTTGTTGAAGGTTTAATTTCTTTCATGTCTACCGTGGGCACTGTACAACAGTTTTCGTCTCCTTCTTGCACAAATCAAGAAATTGTTAAGAATTCTTCTACAATGCTTGATAGAACCCAATTGTATTTCCTATCATGTGATGAAACCAATTTTCGGGATTGGAGGGCAAAAGTTGAGCAATTTTTCGAATAAGAGGACACCCTAATGCAACAAACAGCAAGATTACTGTTGCTTTCAATGGAGGGCAAGGCTTTTGCATGGCAACATCATTACATTAAGATTTTTGATTTCCAACGACAATCTTGGACACAAATCTTGAAGGATGCGGCTCAGAGATTTGATGATGGCACCTTTGTGTTAAACAAGGTGCTTTGATGCCTCCAAATCTGATTTAAAGACTTGAAGAACCAGTTGCAGTGTTTGTGTGTGTTGTTTAGTAGATTTTGTATTGTCAATTCACATATAGTATTGATCTAAGCTCACTTGACTCTTTATCTCTTTTAAAAGAAGTGTTTTCTAAAAAACTGTGAAATTTTAGTCAATTGTTTTTCAAATCAATCGGTTGAAAAAAGTTGTTGTTCAAAGTCTTGTGACTACAACAAGTTTTTATCCAGTTTATTTGTTGAAACAACCGGTTGTTTAGTACTTAATGTTTTTCAAAGGTTTTGAAAAAGCTTTGCTTTGTTTTTTCTTTTCTGTTAGGCAGAAACAGTCAGTTATTTTGATAAAACAATTGGCTGTTTTACATGAAATTCTTAACAGAAAAATAAATCAATCAGTTGTTTCTCAAAACAATCAGTTGTTTTTCTAACAAAATTCTGTTATGAATTCCAAACTATTTTTAAATGTTTCTAACTGCTTTTGATTAATGATCTAATAGTTTTAACCACTTCTTTGAGTCTATATAAAGACTGTTATGTGATCTTTTCAAATGTGTAAGAAAGAGTGTTTATTAAAAATGTTTTCAAGAGAAGATCAAGAGCTTTTGGATCATTGCTTGTGTGTGAAATAGGTTCTGAGTTTTCTATTAATTTGTACTAATGCTTTGTAAGGTCCAGGTGTATTCTATTTCCTTATTTGAATATTGTGATTGTGTGTTAGTCAGTTTCAAAAAAGGTTTCTAGAAGCTGTGTTGTTGATAAAGAGTGTTGTGTGTTCTTGAGAGGTTCAAGGCCAACATTCTTAGTGTGTTTTGTAATCTAGTTTTGATTTTATAGTGAATTCTCAATGGTTAGATGAGGACTGGATGTAGCTTTTGGTTAAGAGTGAACGAATGTAGATCTCTTTGTGTGAATCTCTCTTTCCTTACTGTTATACACTGCTTTTTAATTTGTTCTTTGTTTTCTAGTATAAACAATCAGTTGTTTGATAAAACTAGTTGATTTTTCATAAAGAACTGTAAATCTGAAATTTTATCCAGTTGAACAGAAAATCAATTGATTGATTTTTCAGAATGGCCAGACATTCAAACACTTTGATGATCCAGTGGCTGAATTGGCTCGTTTAATATAGGGACGTTTTTTAGTTGAATATTTGGAAAATTTTGATACTTTATTGGCCAGAGTTATGGTTTATGAAGAAATTGCTTTGAGTTTTTTTATTGTCAGGTTTAATATTGAGATTGGATAAATTAGTCATTTATACAGACCTTCTAGACTTCAAGAAGCAATGTAGTTAGCCCATCTCAAGAAGATGTATTGTACGAATTGACTAAGGAAATTCATGGGGTTTTAATGGACAGTTTAAAGGAGCAACATAGGAATTTTAAGACAGGAAACCAATCCCATTTTTACAATAAATTTGCACCTATTACTACTTTACCATCTCATGTTGCACCAAGTTCCTTTAAAATGATGTTAGGATTGGACAACAAGACTTCTACTCCAGGTTCTATTTCAAGGAAATAGGTTAGTGAATATATCTTTGAGAGGTTGTACAGGTTCTGTGGTGAAAAATGGGATAAGAACCATCAAACTAAATGTAAGGTTTTGGGAAAATTAAATCTAATTTTTGTTTACCTAGATCAGATGGGGGAGGAGGATTATTCAGACAAAGATGTTGAGATGGATTTAATAACACAAAGTCTGAATTTGTTGCCTGATTCGCAAGTACATGTTTCTTTACATGCACTTCAAGGAGTGACTGGTGGAAGCACTTTACAATTAATTGGTATGATTAAAAAACAAAGGATTCCATTTTTCTGGATACAGGTAGCACCCACAACTTTATTTGTGAGAAGTGGATGAAATCATTGGGTTTAAAGACAATTTTCATCAATGATTTTTCAGTAATTGTGGCTTTGGATAGACACTCAGAATCACTAAACAATGTCTTGGTGTTGAATGGCAGTTTCATAATTAGACATTTCAAGCTGATTTTTTTAGTATTACCCAGTACTAATTTGGAGTTATTTTGGGCATGCAATGGTTTCAAACATTAGAGAAGATTGTATGGAATTTTGCGCAACTAACTATGAACTTCAATCACAATGGAGATAAGGTGACTTTAGTAGGAGAAAAACAAAAAAATGATAATGTTCAGATTTCCAGTAAAGTTAAGCCTTAAAAGGGTCAACCAATTTTATTGGCCATACAAGGTGCAACTACTTTTCATATTGCATCACATTCTCAGCTTTTGCGTTTGAGTGAAGAAGAACAACATCAGCTGGACAATTTATTAAATCAGTTTGAAGATGTTTTTCAAGAACCTACCCAACTTCCATTGCCTAGAAGGTATGTCCATAAAATCATTTTAAATAGTGATGTTCCTATTACTTTGAAACCCTATAAGTATCCTCATAATCAGAAAAGTGAAATTGAAAGACAAATAAAAGAATTGTTATAGATTGAATTTATTAGGAAAATTTATAGTTGTTAGGCTTCTCCCTTGGTTTTAGTTAAAAAGAAAGATGATTTTAGAAAACTTAATAGCATGACTATTAAAAATAAATTTCCTATAACCTTGATTGAAGATCATTTGGATAAATTATATGGGGCCACTTATTTTTCAAAAGTAGACCTAAGAAGTGGATATAATTAGGTTAGAATGCATGCATCAGATATTTACAAAACAACTTTTAGGACTCATAGTGGGTTGTATGAGTGGGTAGTTTTGCCTTTTGGTCTTAGTAATGCTCCTACTATATTTCAAAATCTTATGAATGATATTTTTTGCCCTTATTTAAAGAAATTCATATTGGTTTTCTTTGATGATATATTAATCTATACTAAGACTTGGGTAGACCATATTACGAAATCATGTTTTATTTTTTAATAAAAAGAAATGTAGTTTTGGAAAGACACAGGTAATTATTTGGGACATCAAATTTCTATGCAAGAAGTCTAACTTGATCCATAAAAAATTTGGGTTGTTCAAGAATGGCCACAACCTACAAATTTAAAGGAGTTGCGTAGATTCATGGATTGTGTAGCTACTATAGACGCTTTATCTTGGGGTATGATAAGATTGCAGCACCTTTGACATCTTTACTGGAGAAAAATACTCCTTATGTGTGGAGTGTTTGAAGCTAATACAACCTTCCATAGGTTAAAAAAGGAATTAACTACTGCTCCAATTTTAATATTACCATATTTTTCTCAATCTTTTACTATTGAAATCGATGCTTCGGGAATAGGGATTGGAGTGGTGCTTAAGCAATCTAACCACCCTATTGCCTACATAAGTAAGACAATGTGACCTAAATATCAATTTTTATGTGCATATGAAGAAGAATTTTTTGCTATTCTATTTGCAGTAAAAAAAGTCGCAACATTATTTTTTAGATCAATATGTGGTAATAAAAACATATCAAAGGCTTTGAAGCATTTGTTGGAGCAACCATCTACAATAATGTTACAAAATTTGGGTTTGGAAAAGCTAATGGGTATGGATTTTCGCATTGAATACAAAAAAGGTAAAGACAATGCAGTAGCATATGTGTTGTCACAAAACCCTATCCAAGGTAAGTTAGCTTCAATGTTTGTAATAACTTATGAATTAATTCAAAGAGTTAAGGATTCTTGGACAGTGGATCATAAATTACAAAAACTTTTTGATATTATTCGCTTGACTCAAAATCCCCATAAACATTATACTTTTGAGAATGATTTATTGAGGAGAAAAGGTAAGTTGGTGGTGGGAGACAATGCATAATTGCAAACACATATTCTCCAACACTTTCATGAATCAGCAATCAAAGGCCATTTAGGATATGAGATGACTTATAGAAGGATTAAAGATCACTTCTATTGGAAGGGTATGCAGAAAAAGGTCAAAAAGTGGGTCCATAATTGTCATATATATAAAAAATGTAAGCCTTTACTTCAATTTCCTGATAGACCTTGGAATTCTATATCCATGGACTTTATTATTGGTCTCCCTAAATGTTGTTCTATGACTGTGAATTTTGTTGTTATGGACCGTTTAACTAAGTATGCTCATTTTTTGTTGCTTGCACATCCTTTTGGAGCGGCTAAGGTTGTTGAAAATGAAGCTTTGATGTCTCCAAATCCATGAAGATTGCTTGAAGACTTTGTTCTTGTGTATGGGCTTTAGTTCTGGGTAGTTTAGAATTTTGTTAAATCTACTCTCAATCAATTCAAACTTGGATCAAACTGTGCTTTAAAAGGAAAAGTGTTTTTCAAAAAAAAGTGAAAAACAACCTGTTGATTTCTCGATTTAATCGGTTGTTTTTTCTTAGCTTGTTTAAAAGGTTTGTAAACTAATTTGATTTTGGTTGACTTAATTGTCAAACCAATTCAATCAGTTGATTCGATAAATCAACCAGTTGATATTTGAAAATCCTTAACAACTTTTCTTAAAACTGTTAAATTTGTTTTCTATGTGTTTAATCTGTTTTGGCTCATGTTTAACTGCCTTAAACGACTATTTTTAAGAGCTATAAAAATGGGATTACCTCCCTATTTCAAATACAGAAAGAGAGATTCAGAAACACTTGTGTGAAAGATTGGATTCAAGATTGCAAGATTGCTTTGGCTTTGTATTGGTTTAAGAGTGGATTAGGATCAGCTGTGATTTACTGTAACATGTGTAATCTGTTCTATTCACTCTTGTAATTGTTTTTCAATTTGCATATTTGTAACCTATTGAATTTTTAAGGTCAAAGGGTGTTCTAACTGTGCGTATGTGTGATAAATCAAAGAGGGTGTGTGTTCTTGAGTGTTCAAGATCACCTCTTTGAGGTTGTGGTGTTTGTAATCTGTTGTTGGTTACATAGTGGAATACCCAGAGGTTTCTGGGGACTGGATGTAGCTCTGGTAAGGAGTGAACCAGTATAATTGATTGTGTGATGTTCTCTCTCTCTTTCAGTAATTTACAACTGTTTGATTTGTGATTTTAAACTCTGCTGGTATAAACAATCGATTGATTCATATAAACTATCGATTGATTTTCTGAAATCAATTAAAAATAGTTTTATTTCTTGGCTGATCTGATTGCTTCTTCTGTGATTCTTCAATTCTCTTCATTCTAATCCATGATTTGCGAAAATCTTCCCTCAAACAATTCACCCCCCCTTTTGTTTAAGCCATTAAATTTCTAACAAAGGTGGTAGCCCTTTTCACGGACAATATCGTCAAGCTTCATGGCTAGCCACATGACACTATATCAGATAGGGACTCCATTTTCATGAGTCACTTTTGGTCTAAGTTGATGCACAAGAATGGTGTGAAGTTGTTGCGATAAAAAAAATTTCATCCACAAATAGACGGTCTAACAGAGGTTGTAAACAAAATCCATTGAGGCTTATCTACGTTGTGTTTCTGGCACTTCTTCCAAGTGGACTGAGTATTTACCTCTTGCGAATTGTGGTACAACACCAAATTTCATACAGCTATACAATTGACTACATTTGAAGCTTTTTATGGTTATCCTCCTTTTATTCCCACTGCTATACAAAATACAGATTCCTTAATAGAAGTGGTAGCCTATACTATAAAGACACGGGATGAAATTAATCAGCTATTAATTACAAGCAAATATGGTTAAGGAACGACAACGCATGAAGTTTTATGTGGATTTAAAGAGGACTGATAAGCAGTACAAGGTTGGAGATTCATTTTATTTAAAGATTCAACCATACGGGCAGAAAACTTTATCCAATACAAATTTTCACAAGTTAGCTGCCCGATATTTTTGCCCCTACAAAGTTTTGGAAAGGATTGGCAATGTGGCTTATAAACTAGATTTACCTATTGACTCTAAGATTCATAATGTTTTCCATGTTTCCTTACTCAAACCATCACATGGAAATAAACCAGTATGTACAACTTTACCATTTGTTGATAGTGACGGTCATTTTGTTCCACAACCATTAGCGATTCAAGCTCGTACAATGAAGGAAATAAACAATAAATTTGTAACTAAAGTGTTTGTGCAGTGGACTAAGGAAAAATCTAGAAGATGCAGTATGGAGAAACCTCTATGAAATACAACAGAAATTTCCAAACTTTCAATGAGTGTAAGAGTTAGGCCTTGGGCTCAAGTCCTTGTTGATGGGGGCATATTTGTTATATAACTCTTTTAAAATACAATTATTAGTTACGTTTAGTTTTGTTTTCAAACTGAACAATTGTGTTGTAACATAAAGTGTGTTTATAAGCCCTTCAAGGGTGCTTTGAATGAAGAATAAACAATTTTACTTCTATCCTACCAACATTTGTGTTGTGAGAACATACCTCGTGTGTGAAGAGTGAATACCAAAGTGAGAAAAGTGAGAATTATAGTGATCCAGAGGAGAGGTGAAATTAGAGTTGGAATCAACTTTAATAGAATCAGAAAACTTAATAGTCGATTCAAGACATGATGTAAGGACCTGTAAAATTAAATTGGAATAAAAGGGTATATTTTAAATGAATTCTAAGTATGTTTTTATTTAAAATAAAAAGGAAGGAAAGTGTAGCTTAGAAGACTATAAGATCGCCTGGTTAGTACATAATCGCCGGTCGCCTACTACACATGATCGCCAGGGCGCGAGGCGCGTGGCATACGGGCATCGCCAGGGCGCGAGGGATGCCGACATCGCCAGGGCGCGAGGCGCGTGGCATGCGGGCATCGCCAGGGCGCGAGGCATGTGGACGTCGCCAGGGCGCGAGAGACATGCGGACATCGCCAGGGCGCGAGGCATGTGGACGTCGCCAGGGCGCGAGAGACATGCGGACATCGCCAGGGCGCGAGGCATGCGGGCATCGCCAGGACGCGAGAGACATGCGGGCGTCGCCGGGGCGCGAGAGACATGCGGGCGTCGCCAGGGATAGACATCGGTCGTCTTCCAGGACGAGACATCGGTCGTTCGCCAGGATGAGTCAGCGGTGGAAAGTTGTCGCGCGATGTCGAGCTTCACACAGATAAAGTGGGATCCAGACTCCCAGCATGAAACGTCCTGCACGCGCGCCACGTAGACAAAAAGGGTGGTTCAGAATAGTGACATCAGAAAGTTGGCATGCGCAAGAGACACTCGCGGTCGTACTGTTCAGGGAAGTGGTTGGCATGCGCAAGAGACAACCGTGGCCGTACTGTTCAGTGAAACGTACACTCAGGCTTTCCTGCAGAGGGGGTGGTGGCAGCAGCATGCGTGGACAGGTAGGCTTGGATTCAAAAACCCACTGCGGGGAGGCAAAGAACGTTACAGTGGCTCGAGAGTGAAAGAGTGAGTGCATCTTCATCCCTCTCTTTTCTCTCCTTCGCGCTGCGATTCAGGCAACCTCAAGCACCAGTGCGACGAGCGACGACTGCCCTTAGAGCACCTGGGAGGTTCTCTGCAAGTTCTACAAACCAGACGCTAAAACAGAGCTAAGGCATCTTTAAGCTTCGGTGGGTTTTGGAGCTCTTGGTGTTTTGCGCAAGTCCAGGTAAGGGAAGCTAGCCTTATTTCCAACGAAAACCTTATATTCGATGATTGAGATGATGGGGGCGACGTGGTCGCCGGTTTTCAACTGTTATTGTACAATCCCCTGTTTTTGGACGAGATCGCCGGTTTTGGCGTTGTTTTTCGAACTCCCCTGTTTTTGTGTATGTTTGAAGTTGTTTGAGATTTAAATGTGAAATGCATGTGATATTCGAAAATCTGAACCGTGGAATGAATGTTGTTGTGACTGAATCGTTCTTTAAGTGTTAGATGAGGTGATGAATGTTTGAATGTGGGATCAAGACCTAGTATTTTCAGGAAAGGAAATACCGTGTTGAGATTAGTTATGAAGTGTATTGATCAGTGAGTATCCTGTGAATGAAACGATCCTGACTCTGCTGATATGATGGAGTCACATAGATGAAGTCATTCAGTTGGTGAGAGTCGAAGGAGGTCCATATGTATGGGTAAGTCGTTTGAAAGATAACTGACTTGACCTGTTATATGGATTAACCCTGTCATACTGTGAGAGTGATGAAATTGAGATCGAGATTGTGTTGATGCGCATGGCTGTGGAAACATTACAGCAATGAAGTATGACAGGTGCAGGTCTCTGGATGCTAAGTTCAACGCACGAGTCTTCCAGAAGTAGTGTCAAGTGTCTTGTGTGATGAGTCAGTGGAAGTCTAACGTGAGAAATGAGAAACATTGAAATTGATAGACACTTGATGAATTATGTGAATTGAATCTAATTTCTCTTTAAAATATCTAGCTTACCCTGTGTTCTTGTGTTGTGGATGTTTTCTTAAACTTGTGATGATCGTGTATGACTTTACACGGGAGCAGATGATGTTGCAGGAAGTAGAGCTCCTGAGTGAGTGGTTGCCGGAAGGAGATTGCCTGTTTTCTATTCCTGTTAGGCGATCACCCTTTTGCTGCTTTCTGATAGGAGATCGCCCTTTTCTGATAGGAGATCGCCCTTTCTGTTAGGAGATCGCCTGTCTTTCTATTTTACTGTATTTTGTTTAAGTTTTTGGAAAATTGACCGATTATGTATTAAACTCCCTGTGAGGAGAAAACTTCATTACATATATATTATTATGTTCATTTCAATATATTTGTTTACCTTTATTTCGTTTTATAATTATTCCAAAGTATTTGGCGGGATGTTACACATGACCTATTCTTAATTTATGTACTCGACCTTGCTCGAGCCTTTTATCTTTGTAGGAACAAGATTTTTGTTTTGAAGAACTTTTAAAAGGAATGCTCAAAGATCTCATTTTCTATATTCATTATGAGATATAGATTTACCTCATTTGCGTTTAACTGCACGATTTGATCTTGACTTTGAATGATTTTATGTATAGTTTAGACGTTTCTTCATTATCCCTTGGACAACTTGACTTCATGCGTCCTGATTTTCTTTGATTTTAGCAGATGATCTTCTTTCGTTTATCTTCAATTGTTTTGAGCTTGTTGTGTTGAATATTTTCCTTTATCCACTTGTTAGGTGTGCAACCTTTTGTGAGAAACAAGAGAATCACAAGAAAGAAAAGTTGAATTTTGACTTAATTGATTTATAAAAACTTTTCGCAAGCATAATCTTAGTGTTAGTCTTCAGACAAAATTTTCAGTTACGATATCATATAGTAAGTGTTTCGTCTAATAATCTTATGCAAATGAAAGATTGATATGAGCATATTTATAGCTACAAATTAACATGGTAAAGCATACTTTCATAAAAATGAAGGTACAATTGGTTTTAGAAGGGGTTGAATAGAGCCTAAACTCAATTCGAGTACCTGAAAAATTATCACAGTAAATACAATATCTAAAGGATAAAAGACATAGAGAGAAGTACACACAAAATTTATACTGGTTCACCCAATCACAGGGCTATATCAAATCCTCTTTAGTAAACCACTTAAGAGTCTTCACTAACACAAGCATTCTACACCTATCCAAGTAACAATTATTCTACACCTCTTCAAGTAACAAGTGTTCTACACCTCTACAGGTAACAAGTATTCTACACATCTCTAAGTAAAAAGTATTCTACACCTCTTCAGGTAACCAATATTAATCTTCCCCTAACACTAAGACCTCTTAATAGGTGAGAAACACTCTCAATCAGAGAGCAACAAAGGAAGCACACATGGTTATCTTCACACAATGAAGTATTTACAATGTATGACTCACTCCCCAAAGTAAAATACTATAAACAAAAACATGAAATATAAACAGAGTAATACTAGGAATATTAAAGATTTTGGTCGCGTTCTCTATTCGTGGTCTCTTATGTGTTTTGTGTTATTCTTCTTCATCTTCAAGGTCTTTATATAACTTTCAGATAGTGACTGTTGAAGCTTTGAATTATTCTCTTGCTTGTATAGCCATTAGACGCTGGATATGGAAGTTCTTTAATTTGATTCATCCTTTTACGTCTTGCACATTAAATGTAATTTGAATTGTTTCTTTCCTTTGCCCATTTGAACGTTGATACTTCAATGCTGTAATCTTGAGTATCTTCAATCATATCCTTCAATGATGTGTATTATTCATCATCTTCTTCTCATCAGACATTGAATATGGTAAATTTTGCTTTTGATTTGGTTCTGCGCGTCTTTAAGCGTGTGAAAAAACTTGAATTGTTTCCTTTCATATCTCTGATGTGAATGTTAACCCTTAAATGCTTTGTGACTAATTCTTCAATTGAATCTCTATCACGCTGTGTCTCCATAAATGTAATAGACGCTTGATAAGAAACTTTAGCTTTGTTGATATCTATGTGCATTTGCACTTGTGAATTTCTTTCTATACTTGTGGTTGTGCGAACGTTGATAGATATATCTGGAAATTCTTGAATCACATTCTTCACTTTTTCATCACGTACTCATTCTTTCAAATAGTTTTCTTAACCAACTGAATAAGAAAGTTGTACTGAATCTTTATGTATCAGACGTTGAATTAGGAATGTTCTGATATGAACTCTGAATTCGTCTATCATATGATTACTCTTGGAATTTATCCGTTGCATGTACTTCACCTAAGCAATGACAGAATGACACTTTAATACTTGATTTGCTTAAATCTCGTTTATTAATCTTCATGATTTCTTTAGTCAGACGCTGCGTATGAAAACTCTAGATATTGACTTGTGTGCGTCTTGATGTTCTTAAAACACATTTAGAAACCTTTTGTGAATTTCAACAATCAATAAAATCTCAATATTAAAGCATGGGTATTATTGAAAAACAATATCTTTCTAATTCAAAACATATTATCAAGACTTTCCAAATTAACTTAAATTAAACATTTAAGTGCAAATAGATTTAATCTGGTTTATATATAATTCGAAAAACTCTTTAATGTATTATTAATATATACTCTATTTTTTGAAATCTTTCTTATACATAATTGAATTTGTTTAATCAAGCACAATTGTATTCGAAACCGGTTTATAATGAGTAAGGAATCTATTTCTTCCTTGAAACATTTAAGCATATGAATAGAAACATTTGTTGAGACAATTGTCTAGCATATATATTTATTGGATCGTTTGATGTGTTTTGGTAACTTCTGCATAACATTAGAGATAATTTTTTTTATAGATTTATGTTATCATCAAAATAAACTTGGAGTCTCTTATCATGAGATCATCTAAGGCTCACTGTATCGTCTAGAGTCTTAATAAAAAGTTCTTTAACTCATTACGTTTGATGTCATACAGATGATGTAACCTTAAGAAATAATAACAAATTTTGTCAGATGGAGATGTTTCAAACCTTATTTTGATTGCAACCTGTTTGTCTAAAAGATCATAACAAACACAACTTTTGAAACTCAACTGAATTACTTGATTGACTCTTTGTTTATTTTGACAACTAATAAGATCATAGTTCTTGTATCTGACCATGCACTAGTTTTGAATACTTAATTTTAGAAATACATTGATAAATTTTTTTTCATACTTAATCTCACAATAAATCTCTTCTTAGGTTAGTGCAAATGATAAAAAACATATAATGTAAATGAGATATGAAAGAAATAGAGTATACACAACAATTTATATGGTTTGTCTGTGACAAGAAATTACATCTAGTTCTTGCCTAATAATAAATGTCATAATTCAGTAATATTTCAAACAAAAAGATAGACACTTATGGACTTTAATTGATAAAATAACTAAAATAATTATAATTAACCTCTAATTTAGGATTTTTAACCTTTTTATATATTTTTGGATTATGAAATGAATAAGGATGATTTATTCTCAATTTTGTTTACTTTCAGGAATTTAAGAAAAGATGAAACATATAAATATATTATGAATAAAGATGTCAATGAGCCCAACCCAATTAGGTTAAATAGAAGGCATGAGGCATAACCCTAATTCATTGGGAGAATAAAAGGTAATAGAAAATCCTAGAGAAGGCAGCCGTTAAGGAGAAACATCTTGGATCTTCTTTTCTTGCTTTCCATGCTTGTAATGGCCAACATGAGTGACTGATTTTACCCTTTGAGATTGAGAGTAATCTATTCAAACTCTTATGTATTGAGTATCAACATCTAATTATAATGACAAAGAGTTTTTATAAATATGTGAGGAATCGATATTTAGGAGACTCTCTTAATAATTTTATATGCGAGGAATCAATATAAATTAATTTTATATGGACATCAACATCAATCAAAGGATAAAATATTACTATGCTTTTCAAAATACAAAAGAGTAAGAAGGATGAACCACAATCCCAATTTTTGCAATTGAATCAACAACTCTTTACTTTGCTTTTATTTAATTTTCATGCAAACTATTGTCAATATCAAATCAGACTATCGCACATATTCTTATACTTAGTGAATGTTACTATTAGGATTTTCAATAACCATTCCTTATGGGTTCGATATCCGTTCCTAGGGACAAATTATTATTTCTAATGTGGTACACTTACCGTAAAATAGTCATCAACTAATAGGCCAAGTTCAACTAGAAAAACTATTGTTGCGAAGTACATTTGAGTTTTCTTTAGGCATCTAGCTATTATTGGCTACTCCTTGTATTCTTTACTCATGTCACTCATGACTGACATTAAGTATTCTTTGGACTTATAGTCACTCATGGCTAGGCCCTTGAGTATTCTTTACTCAAGTCATTCCTAGCTGAACAAATATTCTTTACCCTTTAGCCATTCTTGACTAGCATAATAAAGGTTAAAGGTTTGCATGATTGTTTGATCATTGTGTTTGACAACTAGAGGGATTGTTTTTTACAATGAGTACAAGGTTTAACCTTTTTTTCCCTAGTTCAAATCTTCTTGCACTCACAGTAGGGATTACGTCTTTTGAATAATGTAAGGGTAAACACTTTCTCCTAGGTTTGTATGAACACTTTCAATGTTATCTTTTATACTCTGATGGATCTATATATTTGGTTGTGTTCTTACTCTAAGCTCTAAGATCCTTTTTCTGAAGCTTCGAGGATTGCTCTAGCATTTGGGCAACATTTTGGTACAATGCAATCTCAACTCTCTTTCTCTTCTTCTTGATAATAGACTTTTTATAAGCATTGGAAGAAAATAGTCGTTGAGAGATTATTTCTATCTGTTGAATAGCTTCAGTTCTTCTAATGTCCTTTCTTTGTTAGTCGAGATTGAATATGATTGTTGCATTAAATGCACTCTATGAAGCTTTAGATTTGCTTCTTCTTTATTGCTAAAAATGCTCATCTCCTTAGGTAGCATAACCTTTTGCACCAATTCATGATAAAAATGCACACCATACATGACATGCTGTTGGGTTGGAGTTGAAAAGCTCTTTGTGTCAAAAAGTTGATTGAGAAGGAAGCTTTAACTCATGTCTCAAGAGATCTCGATATTGGTTTGTATTTTGTCTTGAATGGATCTCTTTGGAAAAAAATATTTCTTATAACATAGAATAAACATATGAATATTTATTGAAGTACGAAGTTAACTTAGTCTAACCGCGTAACGTCTGATGTTTTGTGCTTATCTGTTCTTTTAAGAGCCTTATCAAACTTACGAAAAGGCAACATAATGTTGTATCATTTGTCAGACGAAATATTTGGGTTTTATATAATTTGTTGTTTTCATAGAACTATTGTCTTATAGACAAAGTATGACCATGTTTTATACTTAGCTATTTTTAGTACTTAATAAAAATCTTAGGGTATTGGACTTTTGCCTTAACATACACTACCATGGGCTCAATTATCATATATTACTTCCTTTAATCATAGTTTAGGAATGACTCCCTTTCAAGCACTATTTGACAAATGTCCTTCATCTGTTGTTCATTGTGAGTCTCAAACATCAAACCTTGTAGCACTAAAAGTCAGGGATCAATTGCTTACTCTACTAAGACAAAAAAATGTTGAAATCTTAAAAATATGAAACAATAGGCTGATAAAAAAAGGTGTGAGGAATAATTACGCTAAGGTGACTTGGAATTGGTTAAATTGCAACCCTACATATAACATTTTATATCACTAAGAAAGCATGCTAAGCTTGGACTAATGTTCTCTGAACCTTTTGAAGTTGTGCAAAAAGTCAGTTTAATAGCCTACAAACTCCAACTTCCTAATTTAACACGAATACATCCTCTATTTCATATGTCATTACTTAAGAAATTTCTTGACAATACTTCTAAACAATATTTGTTGTTGAACCAAGTGGTGTTCAAGGTTTTGAAGAATCCAAATCCTTTGAAGGATGATGAAGCTTTTGCTGTGCTTGCTGTTGCTGTGCTGTGCTGGTTTAGTTAGGGTCTGGGTAGTTTGAGTTGTGTAACTCAACCTTTGATTGAATCTAAAGCTCAAGCATCTCAACTTTCAAACAAAGTAAAGTGTTTTTTTCAAACTGAGTTAAAACAACCGATTGTTTTATTGAAACAACCGATTGTTTAAGCTTAGGTGTTTTGAAAACTGTTTTGAAGTGTGAAAATTGGTTAAGTAACAAAACAACCGATTGATTCGAGGAAACAATCGATTGTTTGTTATGTTTTTATAACAGAAAATAGTTTTGACGTTGACTGAGCTTTAAATGCTTTTAATTCATACGCTCCAGTCATTAAATGCTTTGACCAATCTTTCTAAAGCAATTAAGAGTTTGTTAAGATTTGATTACAAACATCTTCTTTGAATATATACAGAAAAACAGATTCTGAGTTTTAAGAATCTAAGTGAATTGAGAAAGTTTTTCTAAGAGTTGGAGATTGCTTAGAGTTTTGGTTGATAAAAGTGTTGAGATAGGATTCTCTTGTACTGATTTCAGATTGCTTCTGTAACAAGTGTAATCCTTGTAATTCTGTGAACATTCGTTTGTGCTGTTGCTAAGAAGAGCTGTGTGTTCTTGAGGGGATCAAGATCAGCTTTCTTAGTGTGGTGTGCTGACCAAGGAAAGTGTGTTTCTTGAGGGTGTTCAAGGTCACTTTCTTGGTTGTGTGTAAGTAATCTAGTGTTGATTGCTTAGTGGATTTCCTCAGGGTTTCTGAGAAGACTGGATGTAGCTCTGGGTTGGAGTGAACCAGTATAAATATCTGTGTACAATCTCTCTATCCCTAACTCTTTAATTTCAGTTTGTTTGTTGTTTGCTGGTATAAACAACCGATTGTTTCGAAGAAACAATCGATTGTTTTCCTGGCAGTGCTGTTTTGCTTGCTGTTTTGGCAAATTGAATTGCTTAATCTTTTGATTTCTGAAACATATTCATTCTAGCTTGGAAAAGTTTGCGAAAACCTCTTTAAACAATTCACCCCCCTCTAGTTTAAAGCCATAATTCCTAACAATTGGCATCAAGAGCTTGGTTCTTGAAAGTTATTCAAGTTGATCTAAAATCTTTTTTTATGGCTGGAAAACTATCTTTTGAGGAAGGTGCTTCAATCTACAAACCACCTTTATTCTGTGGATTGAATTATAAGTTTTGGGAAGCAAAAATGAAAATCTTTATTGAATCAATTGATCAAAGAATTTGGGACTCAATTGAGAATGGTCCTTACATTCCAAAGTTCAAAAAGAATAATTCCTTTACTATAAAACCTTTGTCCAAATGGACAGATGATGAATGTAAGATGGCTCAGCTTGATAGGTCTGCTCAAAACATTATAGCTTCTGCACTAGATACTAATGAATTTTTCAGGATATCAAAGTGCAAAACTGCTAAGGAAATGTGGGAGACTCTCAAGGCTGCTCATGAACCAAAGGAAGCAATGACAAAGAGTCAAGCAAGAAGGAAGAGAAGACAAAATAAGAAAAGCCTCAATCTTTGCTTAATGGCCAGAAGGGAGGATGACTCATGTAGTGTAAGTTCATCAAACTCTTCAAACTCTGAAAATTATTGTGAATTGCTTCAAGCCTTTCAAGAAACACATGAAGAAGCAAACCGATTGGCTCTCTTAAACAATCGATTGAAAGAAAAGAATAGTTGGCTTGAAAACAGGGTAAAAGCACTGGAGGAGGATTTAGAAAATTCAAAAATGGATTTTGAAAATCTGGAAATCATTTACAAAAACTCCTCTTGCAAGTGTGACACTCTAGTTTGTGAAAATTGCGAAAATCTTGAAAAGAAGGTCCACTATCTTGTTAAAACAGTGGATAAGCTTTCTAAAGGCCAATCCAACTTTGAAAGTGTGCTAGCTTCTCAAAAGTGTGTTTTTGGAAAATCAGGATTGGGTTTTAATCCACAAAACCAGCAAGATAGATTTTCAAAAACTTTTTCAAAAAGGCCAGAAAAACAATCGATTGGACCATCGAAACAATCGATTGTTACATGCTTCTATTGCATGAAAAGAGGTTATTCTGTGCAATTCTGTAAAATCAGAAAACATGTTGTTCCTAAAGGGCTTATGAAGTGGATTCCCAAGAAAAATAAAGCTTGTGTTGATGAGTATACACCAGATGGACCCTCATTCATAAGGGGACCAAACCTATGTACTTGAGAATTTTCTTTGTAGGAAATCTTGGAGGAGAGAAAGCAGCTTTGGTACTTGGACAGTGGATGCTCCAAGCATATGACAGGGGACAAATCAAAGTTCCTGAGAATATCCTTCAAGCAAGAGGGTCATGTCACCTATGGAGATAACAACAAAGGAAGAATACTTGGAAGAGGATCCATAGGAGATGAGAGCATCTTGGTGATTCATGATGTGCTCTTTGTTGAAGGCCTAAAGCATAATCTGCTGAGTATTAGCCAACTGTGTGACAAGGGGTATCAAGTAATGTTCAAGGCAAACACATGTGAAATCTGTCTACCCAACACTAAAGAGGTACACTTGGACCTTGTTCTTGGAGTCAAAGAGTGATGCCCTTGCTGCATTCAAAAAGCTAGCAAGAAGACTTCAAAACACAAAGGGCAGTAACATAGGCTCAATAAGGAGTGACCATGGAGGAGAATTCCAAAATGAGAAGTTTGTCAAGTTCTGTGAGAAGTTGGGAATTCTACACAATTTCTCTGCTCCAAGAACACCACAGCAAAATGGAGTTGTAGAGAGGAAGAACAGGTCTCTTGAAGAGCTTGCAAGGACAATGCTTAGTGAATCTTCACTTCTTAAGTATTTTTGGGCAGATGCAGTGAGTACCTCCTGTTATGTGATGAATAGGGTGCTTATAAGGCCCATTTTGAAGAAAACTCCATATGAACTTTTCAATGGAAGAAAGCCTAACATCAGTCACCTCAAAGTCTTTGGCTGTAACTGTTTTGTTCTCAACAATGGAAAGGAAAGCTTGGGAAAATTTGATGAGAAAGCTGACCTTGGCATTTTCATTGGTTATTCCCTCACAAGCCATGCTTATAGAGTCTACAACAAAAGGTTAATGACTGTAGAAGAATCAGTTCATGTAGTCTTTGATGAGGTAGATCGCAGAATCAGTGAGAACCCAAAGATCAGTGCTGAGGAAGACGAATAGAGCATCAGTTTGGAGAAGCTGGAAATCTGTACAGAAAAACAACCGGTTGATTCGCAGAAACAACCGATTGAAATTCTGCAACAGAGTGAGCTGCCCAAAGAGTGGAGAATTCCCAGAGATCTGTCAGTGGATAACATCATAGGGCAGATAAAGGAAGGTGTCTCCACACGTAGCTCCATCTCAAACTTCTGCAGACACATAGCTTTTGTCTCTCAAATTGAACCAAAGTCAATTGAAGAAGCTCTCAAGGATGAGAAGTGGGTTAAAGCTATGCAAGAAGAGCTAAATCAATTCGAAAGAAATGAGGTATGGTTTCTTGTTCCTAGAACTAATGAAATGAATATTATTGGTGCAAAATGGGTTTTCAGGAACAAGCTAGATGAGGAAGGAGTGATCACAAGAAATAAAGCAAGGCTAGTTGCCAAGGGCTACAATCAAGAAGAGGGCTTAGACTATGGTGAAACCTTTGCTCCTGTGGCTAGATTGGAGGTTGTGAGGCTGCTGCTGGCTTTTGCATGTATGAGTGGTTTTAAACTCTTCCAAATGGATGTAAAAAGTGTTAGAGTTAAGCAGGGTCTGAAGATCAAGAGGGGAGGGGTGAATTGATCTTTTAAAAATTTTTGCAACAGGAACTGACTTCTGAAAAGAAGATGCAAGAACTCAAACCAGTAGTTCAATCTGCTGCAAAAACTGCACCAGCACCTTCACAAAGCACAAGGTTTTCCTAGAACAAGCACACTTGAAATTCCTTTTGAAAACCTTTCACAAAAGCCTTTGAATTCTTCTTCTCACTCAGAAACTGATTGAAACGTGATTGCACTGTGTATTTTTGTGTGAGAGAAGTCTTCTATATTTAAAGAAACCAGTTTCTAACCACTTTTCAAAAAACAGTTTGAAAAACAGTTAAGAATAACAGAACCAAAATAAATCTATTTATTATCCAGGAAACAGATTTATTTTTGTCCAGTATTCAGACTTTTTGAGAAAACTTTAAACAGCATTTTTGAAAACTTTAAACACTCCTTGTGTTTGGTTTAAGCTTGCTTTAGGCAACTAGAACAGAATGACCGATGACCGACCGGTGCCACATTACATTCCAAATGACCGATGACCGATCGTACAACATTACTTTCTCAAAGACCGATGACCGATCGTGCCTCATTACTTCCTCCAATGACCAACGACCGATTGGTTCCTCATACTTCCCCAATGACCGACGACCGATTGGTTCCTCATTGCTTCCTTCAATGACCGACGACCGATTGGTTCCTCATTACTTCCTTCAATGACCGACGACCGATTGGTTCCTCATACTTCCCCAATGACCGACGACCGATTGATTCCTCATTACTTCCCGCAATGACCGATTACAGATCGGTGCCTCATCACTTCCTTACCTCCTAAGCCTAAACCAAAATTCACTTAAATCCTTTTACAAAACTATAAAGTACCGAAGCAATTTTCTTCATCAAACACACTTTAAGCCAAGGTTGGGAAGAAGCTTCCTTCAGCTTCAACAATCTCCCCCTGTTTGATGGAGACAAATCCCCATAGCTCGATTGCTTTGAAGAAAGATCAATACCTGTACAAAGCTTGATTCCACAATACACAGATTTAAAGTGAATGTTGAATAAGAGAAGAGTAGAGAATATATATACCTCCCTATACCACTGCAGCTTATACCTCCCTATACCACTGCAGCTTATAAGATCAGCTATTTTTATCCCCCTTTGGATTCATCAAACAGCATGGAAGCAAATAAAAACAGAAGCATATAATAGCCATACATGATAGTTCATAAAGTCCTTAAGAGGGGAATACATTCCAGAATAGAGATGAAAATATAATGTCCAGAAACAGGCACCAAAACACAGAAATAAAAGGATAATGTTCAACAGACATAAGAAGACAATATTGGGAAGAAAGAAAACTATTCCCTGTAGTAAAGCTCAGCCAGTTGTTCCTGTACTCCCTCGAGTTGATAATCTAGATGCTGGAACCTGGCTTGAGTCATCTCAAAGTAGGCTTTCTGGTCTTCTGAAAGATTGTCAAGTCGATGCAGTACTTGCCTTTCAAAACTAGACAAAGGTTCACCTCTGAATTCGGGAGAATGATATGCAACCAGTGCATTGTGTGCTGTAGCATCCAAGTCATCATGATTCGGTTGATGATCAGCATGAACATTGTCATCTTCCATAGGAATAGCAGCTTCTTCATCATCATTGTTGTTGTGGTTGGACGTACCATGTTCCATTCTAGGACCTGTTGTCCTTTTAAAAACCCACTCTTCACCTTCCTTGAGGAATCCCATCTTCATGAGCGTAGAGTTGTCGATTTCACTAATTGCTTTGATTGGCTCGTTTCTCTCATTAGTAGTGTCAATCTCAAAACAATCGATTAATTTTGAAATGAAAATTGCATAGGGAAATCTGTAATCAGATAGCCTCTTGGATTTGAGCATATGCTCTGTCATTACACAAACCCAATTTATTTTTATGCGATGCATGAGACAGTAGAGTAAAATGAGGTCTTCCTCATGTAATGTAGCATGATTACTTCCCCTAGGTGTCAGTTGCCATGCAATAACATAGGCTAGAAACCTAGGAGTTAGGTTCAGATTACCTGCATGAAACCTGTTTATGTGTTGATTCTTATCTCTCATGCAGCTTGTGTAGAACTGAATTTTATTGAATTCTTGAATCATGGTTGTGTTCCCCTTTCCCACCTTGAGGCCTGAATACTTGATTCCAGCGATGTTGCTCCAAACTTCACTTGTTATTTTTATTTGGACACCTTTTACGTGGGAAATTAAATTTTTCCCATCAAGGATCAGATTGGTATAGAATACCTTCACTAGATCTGGATAGATGTTGCCAGTCATTTCAAGAAATGGCTTCAATCTCTGATGCTTGAGAAGTGCTTTGGGTTCAGTCAGCTTTTCACTCTTCATCCATGAAAACTCGAGGATCTTTGGCACATTTACCTGTTTTCTACTTATCTCATGTAAGTAAGTGGTCATGGCTTCAGCATCACCATCGAACCATTTCTCTAAAATACCTTGAGTGTTATTCTTCTGCTCACGGGATTTCTTCCTTTTGTATATCAATGATGCCATTTCTGAAACCTGTTCCTCTTTATCAAAAGAAAACTGAGAGATTGCAAGCAGAAGTTGAATGTGTGAACTACAGGTTTTGAATACCATTATTTATAGAATCAAACAGATTGTATTAATGCTTAGCAGAGTTGGAGTGTTAAGAAGAAACAAATCAAAAACACAGAGTCAGTACAGATTTTATTCCTGCAGCAGTTTCAGTTTTTGGAAAGAGGCAAAATCATTTTGAAAAAGTGTTTTAGCTTTTAGTGAGAAATAGCTTTCCATACAGTTAGTCAAACCAGTTTGAATATCCAGACAGAACAGCCATAAACCTGCTGGTCAAAGCAATAAAGCAGTTAAGGTGCATGTATAATTTCTCTTTCCTAGTTATGTATATTTTAGGCACAGAAATAAACAGATTAACCAGAGAAATAACATGTTATAGATTTAAAATATCACTGCAGTGAACAGTTTAAGCTGATAATGCCCAATTCGTTTAACAAGAAATAAAACCTATCTTTAGCCAGAGGTTTTGTAAACAGATCAGCCAATTGAAACTCAGTACTAATGAATTTAATATCACAAATACCATTAGCTATATTTTCTCTTAAGAAATGATGTCTAATCTCTATGTGCTTTGTTCTTGAATGTAACACAGGATTTTTAGACAGGTTTATGGCACTGGTATTATCACAATTAATAGGTATCTTGTTTAACAGTATTCCATAGTCACTTAGCTGTTGCCTTAGCCATAATGTTTGAGCACAGCAGCTTCCAGCAGCAATGTATTCTGCTTCTGCTGTAGAGAGGGCAACACAAGCTTGTTTCTTGCAATGCCAAGAAATCAGGCTTGATCCTAGCATGTGACATGTTCCACTAGTGCTCTTTCTGTCAACCTTGCACCCTGCAAAATCAGAATCTGAAAAACAGTTTAAGTATAAGGAAACATGGTTAGGATACCATAGTCCAACAGATTTTGTCCCTTGCAAGTATTTCAGAATTCTCTTGACTGCATTGTAGTGAGATTCCCTTGGATCAGATTGATATCTGGCACATAGGCATACAGCAAACATAATATCAGGTCTGCTGGCAGTTAAGTACAGCAGGGATCCAATTAAGCTTCTGAACTTGGATTGGTCAACAGGTTTTCCTGCACAGTCTTGGTCTAGTTGACAGCTTGTTGAAATAGGAGTGCTAATTGCCTTACATTGATCCATATCAAATTTTTTCAGCAGCTCTTTGCAGTATTTTTCTTGACTAATGAAGACTCCATCCTTGAGCTGTTTCACTTGCAGGCCAAGGAAGAAGTTCATTTCTCCCAACATTGACATCTCAAACTCTCTCATCATTGTATTGACAAAAGCTTCACACATTTCCTCATTGGTTGACCCAAAGATTATATCATCTACATACACTTGTACCAGGATAATATCTTCCCTTTTCTTCTTAATGAATAGAGTCTTGTCAGAATTCCCACGGTTATAGCCTTGAGAAAGCAAAAATTCACTTAACCTTTCATACCATTGCCTTGGTGCTTGTTTTAGTCCATACAAGGCCTTCTTAAGCTTGTACACATGTTCTGGATTTTTGTAATCTTCAAAGCCTGGGGGCTGGGAAACAAACACCTCCTCATTTATGTATCCATTTAGGAATGCACTTTTAACATCCATTTGAAACAATTTGAAGCCTTTGATGCTGGAAAATGCTAGAAGTAATCTGACAGCTTCAAGGCGTGCTACTGGTGCATAGGTTTCACCAAAATCAATACCTTCTTCTTGGTTGTATCCTTTAGCAACCAGCCTTGCTTTGTTTCTAGTGATAGCTCCATGTTCATCCAGCTTGTTCCTGTACACCCACTTGGTTCCTATGATATTCATCTCATGCTTTCTTGGAACTAAGGTCCACACTTCATTGTATTCAAACTGGTTCAGTTCTTCCTGCATTGCTGTTATCCAATTGCTGTCTTGCAGTGCTTCTTCCAGGCTTTTAGGCTCAATCTGTGACACAAAAGCTACTGTTCTGCAGAAATTGTTGAGAGAATTTCTGGTTGAGACTCCTTTCTCTAGTTTTCCAATTACATTGTCAAGAGTAAGATTCTTGGGAGTCTTCCATTCCTTAGGCAACCCTGCATTCACAACAGGCTCTTTGACAGCATTTGGATTAGTTGTATCAAATTCAGTTGATTGATTTTTCTGCAGAATTATTCTTAAATCATCCACACCAGATTCATCCAAAACAGATTTCGGTATAGAACAATCTGTTTCATCAAACACCACATGCATAGACTCTTCTACAGCAAGCAATCTTTTGTTATAGACTCTATAAGCATGTCCATTTATAGCATAACCAAGGTGTATACCTTCATCAGATTTAGGGTCAAATTTCCCAAGATTATCTTTACCATTATTTAGAATAAAACATTTGCACCCAAATACTCTAAGATGGCTAATGCTAGGTTTTCTTCCTTTGTACAGTTCATATGGGGTTTTCTTAAGAATAGGTCTTATCAATGTTCTGTTAAGCACATAGCAAGCAGTATAAACAGCATCAGCCCAGAAATACTTTGGTAAATTTGATTCATTTAACATAGTTCTTGCTAATTCTTCCAAAGATCTATTCTTTCTTTCAACCACACCGTTTTGTTGAGGTGTCCTAGGAGCAGAATAGCTATGTGTTATGCCATGCTTTTCACAAAACTTATCAAATTTTGCATTTTGAAATTCTCCCCCATGATCACTACGAATCTGTTTTATGCAGTTCTCATTTTCATTGTTCAAAACCTTTGCCAATTTCTTGAAAGCTTTGTATGTATCATTTTTAGAAGCAATGAATAGAGTCCAAGTATATCTAGAAAAGTCATCAACAATCACCAAAGCATAATAATTTCCAGCAAGGCTAGCAGTCCTAGATGGTCCAAATAAATCCATATGCAATACATCCAGAATTTTATTTGTAGAAACTATATCTTTAGATTTAAAAGAGGTTCTAATCTGTTTTCCTTTTACACATGCATCACACAACCTGTTATTTTTAAAACATATTTTTGGTAGACCAGAAACAAGGTCCTTAGACAACAATTTATTCAAGTGATCTGTATGGATATGAGCCAACCTCCTGTGCCATAGCCAAGACTCATCACTTTTTGACAACAAGCATTCATTTTTAGAATTGTTATTAACAATGTCTAGGAGATAGATGTTGTTTACCCTTTTCCCTGTGAACAGCACCTTACCAGAGTTCTGATTTGAAATTGTACATGTGTTGGCTTCAAAATTAACCAAGTATCCCTTATCACAAAGCTGACTAATACTGAGAAGATTATGCTTTAAGCCTTCAACATATAGGACATTCTCAATTATAGTTGAGTTTTTAGTGCCAACATCTCCTCTTCCAAGAATTTTTCCTCTATTGTTGTCCCCATATGTGACATAACCTTCAGCTTTGAGTTTCAAACTTATGAACTGGGCCAAATCACCTGTCATATGTTTTGAGCAGCCGCTATCAAGGTACCACTTATTTTTCCTGCTGTTTTTCTGCAAAACAGATTACATATATGGTACCCCTCTTAGTATAGGGTCCAACATGATTAATACCTTTCCTTAGGAAGCCATTTGGCTAAGCCTTTAGGAACAAGATATTTTCTAGCCCTACATGTTCTTGATGTATGACCAGATTTCATGCAGTAGAAACAGGATGCAGTATATACTGTATTTAATCTGTTAAAAGAAGAAAAACCTGTTTTGGCAGGAACAAAAAAACTGGACAGCTTTTTAACATTTTGCTTTATTCCAGGATTATATCCTAAACCATTTTTATTAAAGACAGCATTTTGTGAACCCAATAATATTTCAAGATTTTCTCTTCCTTTTGTGAAATTTGATAAAGTCTTTAGAAGATATTCAACCTGTTTTTCCAATTTCTTACAATTTTCACATGTTTTGATGGATGCATGCAGGCAGGTTAATTCAAGACTAATTAACTCAGTTTTAGCTTTGTTTAGTTCTTCCTCAAGAGCCTTTACCTTAGGTTCAAGAACTTTATTCATTCTGGTCAGCTTATTACACATGACAGCAAGTCTATTGGCTTCATCATGAGTTTCCTTAAACGCAATTAAAAGCTGATCATAATTTTCAGAATCAGTTGAGTAATTACTTACTGAGTCTGAAGTTGAACCTTCATCATTTGCCATGAAGCACAGATTTGCTTCTTCACTCTCATTTGAGGATTCACTTGTTGAAGATACATCATTATCCTCCCAAGATATGTAAGCCCTTTTTCCCTTGCTTTTTTCATTCTTCTTGCTTGCTGATTTTTCTTTATGTGGATTGTTTGGACAATCAGCTTTTATATGACCTGGTTTGCCACATCCAAAACAGGTGTAAGTAGAAGAATTAGAATCACTCTGTTTTGAATACCTTTTTCTTTGCTGTGTTCTGTCTCTAGTCTTCCTTTTAAGGAATTTGCTGAATTTTCTAGTGAGCAAGCTTAAGGTTTCATCTTGTTCAGGATTCTCTTCTTCTTCTTCACTTGTGTCATGCTCCATGGTGGTCTTTAAGGCAATTCCTTTGACTTTCTTCTCCACAGTTTCTTGGTCTTTCAATCTTTTCAGCTCCAATTCATGTTCCATCAGCTTTCCAAAGAGTGCTGCAGTGGACATCTTGGAAAGATCCCTTGATTCTGAAATTGCTGTTACCTTTGGCTGCCAACTCCTATCAAGGCATTTCAATACCTTTATGTTGAGCTCTTCCTTATCAAAAACCTTGCCAAGACCCGTGAGGTGATTTACAATGTGTGTAAATCGTTTCTGTACATCTGCAATGCTCTCACCAGATTGCATTCTGAACAACTCATATTCCTGGATCAATGAGTGCTTCCTAGCCCGTTTAACATCTTCTGTGCCTTCATGAGTTACCTCCAGTATCTCCCACATTTCCTTAGCTGATTGACATTGAGACACCCTAAAGAACTCATCCATATTCAGTGCAGAGGTGATGATGTTCTTGGCCAGAGAATCATATTGAGCCTTCTTCCTTTCAGCTTCACTCCATTCGGACCATGGTTTCTTCACAGTTTCATCTTTCACAGTCTGCATAGGTATGAAAGGTCCGCTCACCACAGCATCCCAGATGCCCATATCAATGGACTCCATGAAAATCTTCATCCTGATTTTCCAGAAAGCATAGTTGACTCCACCGAACATAGGAGGCCTATTGATGGATGCTCCCTCAGCAAAAGGCATCTTGAATTCAGACATTTCTGCACAACTTGAGTAACCTACAAGCCCTTACTCTGATACCAATTGTTAGAGTTAAGCAGGGTCTGAAGATCAAGAGGGGAGGGGTGAATTGATCTTTTAAAAATTTTTGCAACAGGAACTGACTTCTGAAAAGAAGATGCAAGAACTCAAACCAGTAGTTCAATCTGCTGCAAAAACTGCACCAGCACCTTCACAAAGCACAAGGTTTTCCTAGAACAAGCACACTTGAAATTCCTTTTGAAAACCTTTCACAAAAGCCTTTGAATTCTTCTTCTCACTCAGAAACTGATTGAAACGTGATTGCACTGTGTATTTTTGTGTGAGAGAAGTCTTCTATATTTAAAGAAACCAGTTTCTAACCACTTTTCAAAAAACAGTTTGAAAAACAGTTAAGAATAACAGAACCAAAATAAATCTATTTATTATCCAGGAAACAGATTTATTTTTGTCCAGTATTCAGACTTTTTGAGAAAACTTTAAACAGCATTTTTGAAAACTTTAAACACTCCTTGTGTTTGGTTTAAGCTTGCTTTAGGCAACTAGAACAGAATGACCGATGACCGACCGGTGCCACATTACATTCCAAATGACCGATGACCGATCGTACAACATTACTTTCTCAAAGACCGATGACCGATCGTGCCTCATTACTTCCTCCAATGACCAACGACCGATTGGTTCCTCATACTTCCCCAATGACCGACGACCGATTGGTTCCTCATTGCTTCCTTCAATGACCGACGACCGATTGGTTCCTCATTACTTCCTTCAATGACCGACGACCGATTGGTTCCTCATACTTCCCCAATGACCGACGACCGATTGATTCCTCATTACTTCCCGCAATGACCGATTACAGATCGGTGCCTCATCACTTCCTTACCTCCTAAGCCTAAACCAAAATTCACTTAAATCCTTTTACAAAACTATAAAGTACCGAAGCAATTTTCTTCATCAAACACACTTTAAGCCAAGGTTGGGAAGAAGCTTCCTTCAGCTTCAACAATGTGCCTTCTTGAATGGCTACATCAATGAGGAAATCTATGTAGATCAACCACCGGGTTTTGAAGACCATAAGTATCCCAACCATGTCTTCAAGTTGAAGAAAGCTTTGTATGGTCTGAAACAAGCTCCAAGGCAGTGGTATGAGAGGCTTAGCAACTTTCTGCTATCTCTTGGCTATGAAAGAGGAATGATAGACAAGACTCTCTTCATCAAGAAGTCACATGCAGAAATAATTCTTGTGCAAATATATGTTGATGACATCATCTTTGGTGCTACACAAGATAGGTTGTGTGAAGAATTTGTGGCTGCTATGAAAGGTTGCAAACTAGATAGAAAAAGCACAAGTGGCACTTGTCACCTTCTTGGCTCTAGCCTAATCTCATGGCATAGCAAGAAACAAGCATGTGTTGCTCTCTCTACTGCTGAGGCAGAATATATAGCTGCTGGTAGCTGCTGTGCACAGATCTTATGGCTCAAACAACAACTTGCAGATTTTGGTGTACAAATCAGCAAAGTTCCTTTGATGTGTGATAACACAAGTGCAATCAATCTTACCAAAAATCAAATCCAGCACTCAAGGACCAAACATATTGAAATAAGACATCATTTCATCAGAGATCATGTGCAAAATGGGAACTGTGAAGTAAAGTTTGTGGAGACCAAACTGCAGCTAGCTGACATCTTCACAAAGCCCTTGCCAAAAGAGAGGTTTTTCTTCTTAAGAAATGAGTTAGGTATTCTTGATCTAAATAATCTCTCTTAAAATCTGTGTTTGGTACATGTTAAAATTTATTTGTGAAGACAAATAGGGGGAGATTTATTGGTACTTGTATATCTGTATCTTATTTGCATAAAAATGTTTAAATCTATGAGTATAAAAGTGTTTTTCTGCTGCTGCTGATAGAAACAATCGATTGTTTCGTGTAAACAACCGATTGAATTTTATGTTAAAAGAGGTATAATCTAACTGGCTGTTGTAAGAAGCTTTGGATGGTACAAATGTTTTCTTTGCAGGAACTGCTTCAGATTTAATCAGTACAACACAAGCACCAGGGATTTGTCTTCATCAAATAGGGGGAGATTGTTGAACCAAGTGGTATTCAAGGTTTTGAAGAATCCAAATCCTTTGAAGGATGATGAAGCTTTTGCTGTGCTTGCTGTTGTTGTGCTGGTTTAGTTAGGATCTGGGTAGTTTGAGTTGTGTAACTCAACCTTTGATTGAATCTAAAGCTCAAGCATCTCAACTTTCAAACAAAGTAAAGTGTTTTTTTCAAACTGAGTTAAAACAACCGATTGTTTTATCGAAACAACCGATTGTTTAAGCTTAGGTGTTTTGAAAACTGTTTTGAAGTGTGAAAATTGGTTAAGTAACAAAACAACCGATTGATTCGAGGAAACAATCGATTGTTTGTTATGTTTTTATAACAGAAAACAGTTTTGACGTTGACTGAGCTTTAAATGCTTTTAATTCATACGCTCCAGTCATTAAATGCTTTGACCAATCTTTCTAAAGCAATTAAGAGTTTGTTAAGATTTGATTACAAACATCTTCTTTGAATATATACAGAAAAACAGATTCTGAGTTTTAAGAATCTAAGTGAATTGAGAAAGTTTTTCTAAGAGTTGGAGATTGCTTAGAGTTTTGGTTGATAAAAGTGCTGAGATAGGATTCTCTTGTACTGATTTCAGATTGCTTCTGTAACAAGTGTAATCCTTGTAATTCTGTGAACATTCGTTTGTGTTGTTGCTAAGAAGAGCTGTGTGTTCTTGAGGGGATCAAGATCAGCTTTCTTAGTGTGGTGTGCTGACCAAGGAAAGTGTGTTTCTTAAGGGTGTTCAAGGTCACTTTCTTGGTTGTGTGTAAGTAATCTAGTGTTGATTGCTTAGTGGATTTCCTCAGGGTTTCTGAGAAGACTGGATGTAGCTCTGGGTTGGAGTGAACCAGTATAAACATCTGTGTACAATCTCTCTATCCCTAACTCTTTAATTTCAGTTTGTTTGTTGTTTGCTGGTATAAACAACCGATTGTTTCGAAGAAACAACCGATTGTTTTCCTGGCAGTGCTGTTTTGCTTGTTGTTTTGGCAAACTGAATTGCTTAATCTTTTGATTTCTGAAAGATATTCATTCTAGCTTGGAAAAGTTTGCGAAAACCTCTTTAAACAATTCACCCCCCTCTAGTTTAAAGCCATAATTCCTAACATTTGTCTCTTCCAATAACTTCTAGTGAGTTTGGACCAATAATTTAACATGTAATATGTTGGATGATCATATGATACAATAAGATAATAGTTTAGTTCTTCATGTATTAGTTCATTGAAATGTCTCATATTCTTCTATACTACTTTGAACAATTTGTGTGATATACAAAGTTCTTATTCTCATTTCAACTTTGAAGACAAAATTATTGTAGAGAAAAGGAATAAATTGTGGGAAAGTTAGTTGTCACAAAAAATATGGCAATTCATCTAGCAATTGTAAGGGTAAGACAGAACACTTTGGAAAAGAAGTATAACCATAAATGAAAGATTTTGAGTTAAATTAGAGATATAAAAATGGTTCCAATTGGTGATTATGTTAGGAAGTCTAACTTCTTATTGTTTCATTGTAATCAATCGTTAAATATGAACAATTTAAGTATATTTAATAATTGCTGATAAAAAAAAAGTATATTCAATAAGAATCGTATACATTTCATATAATTTATAAGAAATAAATGTTCACTGTACATTAAAAAGTTTGAGGATTCGAAAATAAAATAAACTGAAAAACATATATACATGCCTTGAAATAACTTCTCTATTTCCATAAGATTACTTCATGAGATGATATTAATTGTATAAGAAGATTTTTAGAAGGAAATGAATTGAGAAATACTTTTTATTATTTTAAATTATGGGAATTAAATGTTATTTTCAAAAGTAAAACGAAGTATGTAACGCCCCTCAAATTCTTTTCATATTTATATAATAAAATAACAGTAAAACAATAATGTCAAGATTAACATATGTATAAATCATAAAATACGTCCATTTCATACATTGTGTCTCAAAAGGACATCCCTCATCTAGGGGTTTTAATACATAACCATCAATTGTTTCAAAATAAAATAAAATACAGCATAAAACAGGCGATCTCCTTGTCCAACCACTTACTGAGGAGCTCTACTACCTGCAACATCATCTGCTCCCGTGTAAATTTCACACGATCATCACAGTTTTAAGAACACGAAACACAACACAAAACACAGGGTAAGCTAGCTATTTTAAAACTTTAAATATGAAACTTGACATCATCATAAACCATCATTTTTTTTTCTTTTTCTTTTCACACACTTCACAATTTCATCAATTTCTCATTCATTTCCCATTGCCATCAAGTGTCTATCATATTCAATGTTCCACTTTACTCGTGTCAGAAATCCACTGACTCACAACAACATAGACACTTGACTCTACTTCCGGAAGACTTGTGCGTTGACTCAGACTCGGAGATCGGCACCCGTCATACTACACCACTGTGAATCCACACAGGGCCGCTGTGAATCCACACAGCTATGCGCATCACGTAAATCTCAATATCATGTCTCTCTCAGTATGACGGGATTAATTCATATAACAGGTCAAGCTCGTTCTCTTTCAAACAACTTGCCCATACATATGAACCTCCTTCGACTCTCAACAACTGAATAACTTCATCTATATGATTCCATTATCTCAGTAGAGTCAGGATATCTCCTTGTTACAAATCCTTAGTCAATACACATTATAAACAATCTCCATACGGTATTTCCTTTCCTGAAAATACTATGCTTTGATCTCACATTTTCACATTCATCCATTACATCATACCACACGTAAAAGAACAATTCCATCACATCATACTTTGAGTTATTTCTCAAACACTCCCAATCACAGAAACAAACGTGCCAAAGTTCAGATTTTCGAATATCATATGCATTTCACATTTTCATTCTCAAACAATTTCAAAGCAATACTAAAACAGGGGATTTCGAAATAAGCATTAAAACCGGCGATCGCGTCACCCAGATTCAAAATCTTCTAGCCTAAGGTTTTTCATTGAAATAAAGGCTAGCTTCCCTTACCTGGACTAGCGTAAAATCTCACTAAGAGCTCCAAACCCACGGAGACTTAAGGATACCTTAACCTGCACCATGGAGCCTTAGTCATAAAACTAACGACATTACCCATATTCTGCGTTAACAGAGACTAATTCTGAAGCTAAAAGAGTTGAATGCAAAGCCCATGCGGAAGCAACTCTCTCAAGTTCAGAAACGACTCCAAAAACAGAGCACGAAGAACTTACTCTGTTTCACGGCTTTGATCAGAAAACTTGCAGGGCACAACGTCAGGAATCCAGGGGCAGTCGCCGATCTTCAACTGGTACGCTAGGACGTCTGAACGCAGGGAGAAGGAGAGGAAAGAAACAGGGAACCAAAGCTAACTCACTCAATCACTCTCGAACCACAGCAAAGTCCACTGCCTCTCAGGAGTGAGTTTTGAATCTAAACCAACTTGTCCAGAAATGCCGCTGCCACCACCCACTCTGCAGGAAAGCTTGCGTGCACACTTCCTTGAACAGTATTACCACGTGGGTCTCTGCGCATACCAACTCACTGATGCTAACTATTCTGAAACACCCTTTTTGTCTACGTGTCGCGCATGCAGGACGTTCTCGCGGGGAGCCTGGGTCCCACTTTAACACGCGTAGCAGGGAACCGCGCGATGCCCTTCCACCGATGACTGACCGCGGATGTCCATCCACTGATGTCTGATGTGTTTCTCATACCGGCGATGACTGATGTGCCTCTCATCCCGGCGATGACTGATGACACATCGCCCCTCCCCTAGCTGAGGGTTCATCAACCTACTACTCCAAGTCCAAGGTGTCACCCCCTCATGGCTTGGTGACATCGGTAGCTTCTCATTCCCGAGGACAGATCGGTACTAACTCGTGCGACCATGCATGCAACACTAAGGACGATCTCTTAGGCTCAAGCATAGAGTTTCACATGCATAGCGTATCTGCGGTTCAAATCACACCTTGATATGTGTGATTTCTGGAACCCACTATGGTTGATCCAGTATCTTGACCATAGTGTCAAAGCTCCTCCTCTCCAGCTTCACGCTAAGCACACCAAAGACTTCCACCTTAAATTCCTCAAAGAGACCTGAAAGAACAGCATGGCGCCTCTGCGGCCGGTGTAGCTCCTGTGACTAAGTTATCCACACAGGGAGTTGCTTAATGCACAGGCTACTCTGGGCACCACATTAACATGGTGTGCTGGTCAACCCTGAGTATCACGGCTCACACTACTCATGGTGGCAGATATGCCACCTATCTTCTATATCACTCATCTTCTGTATTTAGACCACATACTAAGTGCTTCCCAAGTCTTCTCGAATACTCGGCGATGTGCTCTTTTCGGCGATCATGTACACCATAGGCGATCGGCGATCATGTGTAATCTAGGCGATTACTGATTTCATACGGGAGAAGTCGGAGGCCGCCGTCTTCTTCAACAACCGGCGATCTCATCGACTTCTAAGCTGCACCTTCCTTTCTCTTACCCTTCTTGATCCACGTGCCCCTCCCTCAAACACGCCCACGTGATTACCTCACGATAAAGCCATCGCACCTGACTACTTGGTTAGTACAATGGTCAACCGATCGACCTCTACCAGCTGACCCCAGACCCTGGGCAACGTCCGAGGTCTGACCTATGAGATTTTTTTCTATTTTTATATCCTTTTTATTTCAAATAATAACATACTTAGAAATCATTTAAAATATATCACTTTTATTCCAATAAATTTATAGGTCCTTACAAAGTATCTTTTAATTTATTATTTTATTTCTTATATCATTAAAAAATAAATTAAAAATATTTATCTAAAATGAAATTCTTCCTCAATTCTTTTTTTCATCTGAACATACTTTCAAGTGTTTATTTTAAATTTCCTTTATTGTGACTGAAAATGCTTTTTTATGTGATCATGCAAATTTTTTATTTTCTTAAAAAATATTAAATAGTAAATTTTGAAAAAAAGAAAGGGTAAATAAGAGAAACCCTTATGTTATAAAATAAGTAAAAAAAAAATCAATATATGTACTTGAAACTTGGTGTTTACTTAACAAATGACAACTACACAGGACATTGGTTACAAGTTTGAATTACCTCTTGTGGCTAGCCATTATCCAATCAACAATCCATGACATGAGAAATCAAAGGGAATAAATAATCACAATTATAGGTTAAACTTATGAGTATCATATTAAAAATGCATAAATGATACACAATCAAAGAAACTGAAAAGTAATCTTAACACGTGTAAGAGCCAATTAAATAATTTTTTACATATAATTTAAATAACGACCTATAAAAACTAAATTATGTGTTTAACTACTTCAATTAACCTTGTAACACATAATTTTATTACATACGCATAAGATCCCTATATTTTTTAAAGATCACGATAATGAAAAAATTACCAAACCTTGTTAAGGTTGCCTCATTTTTTTTTTACAATAATAATAATTACAGAATTTTATATGTTTTTTAAACTGAAAAATAACATGATTAGTTTTTTTTTTCAATTATATCTAAGTTTTTTTATACAAATTTTTAATTATTTAGATATATGTATTTACTATGAGATGGTCATTGATGGATGAGACATTAGTTAATAAAAATGAAAAAAGAAGAAGAAGAAGAAAGATAGAGAGATAAGATATTTTACAGTCTTTTGTTGTGCAACACATTCTAGAACCATCCTCTATAAGTCTGAAAGAAACAAAGAAAACCCTAAACCCTTTTCATTTCTCTTCTCTTCTTCTCAAACCCACCAATTTTTCCAACCATGGCCACTCAGATCCTCTATCGCGTCTTCCCCAAAACCCTAACCCTAGCGCCCTTCCTCTCCCGCTCCCTCCCCTCTCCTCCTCCCTCCTCTCTCTCCGCCATCTCCTTCCTCCGCCGCATCTCCGTCGCCGCCAATCCCTCTCTCTGCCGCCTCCTCCTTCCCACCACCCCCTCCCTCCGCGCCCTATCCACACGCGCCACCACCTCTTCCCTCAACGACCCCAACCCTAACTGGTCCAACCGCCCCCCCAAAGAAACCATATTGCTCGATGGCTGCGACTTCGAACACTGGCTCGTCGTCATGGAGAAGCCCGAAGGTGACCCCACTCGTGACGAAATCATCGATAGTTACATCAAAACTTTGTCCAAGGTTGTCGGAAGGTAACAACAACAACAACACCAATAATCGCTCTTGTTCCTTATTCCTGTTTTATCTGTATTTTATGTGTTTAATTACTCGGTGCAAATTTTTATTACATTGGATCTTCCTCATATAATAGGAAGAAAAAAAGGTACCTCTTTGCTTGGTGGGTATGATAAATAGCTTGATTTAAATTTTTATTTTTTTATAATTAACAGAATGAGTATTTTTTATGATAATATGAATATTTTCTTAATATTCATAAGGTGTTGAGGTTGAAGATATGCATTTCGTACGTCGTTTCTTGTTTTTGGGCTGATTATTTCCAGTGTTTAATTTTGATATTTATAGTGAAGAGGAAGCTAGGATGAAGATATATTCGGTTTCCACTAGGCATTATTTTGCGTTTGGGGCGCTTGTATCAGAAGAGCTTTCTTACAAGATTAAAGGTATACGTGGTTCTGAACCTTCAGGGTTTTGTTTGTATCTTATGCTGGTGGGGATTTCTTATACAGGGTTTTGTTGTTGGTATTGCAGAATTGCCTGGAGTTCGGTGGGTGCTTCCTGATTCGTATTTGAATGTTAAGGAAAAGGATTATGGAGGTAAACTCTGTTGTTCTGTTGTCTGCCTCTTTGTGTGCATTTGATGTTTGAATTATGGTTGTTGTGCCTTTAGTTCCATGAACGTTTTTTGGATAACATAAGCGTAGCGTGGCATGTTATGATTGTTAGGATGTTTCATAGTGGTTTATGATTTAAATTCCTGCCTCGGAGCCAAAAATGCAATAACCATGTACTCTGCCAACTTTTTTCTTTTCCTGATCAGGTGAGCCCTTTATTAATGGGCAAGCAGTTCCTTATGATCCCAAGTATCATGAAGAGTGGGTTAGAAACAATGCCAGGGCAAATGAGAGAAACAGGCGCAATGACAGGCCTCGCAATGCTGACAGGTCAAGGAACTTTGAGAGGAGAAGGGAGAATGTTGTCAACAGAGACATGCAGGGTAGGCCTCCTATGCCAAATCCTGGTCCTATTTCCAGTGGTGCTCCACCAAGCAATGCAGGTGGATATGCTCCTCCTGGTAACCAGGGGGGATATGCTCCTCCCAGCAACCAGGGAGGATATGCTCCTCCCAGCAACCAGGGAGGTTATGCTCCTCCCAGCAACCAGGGAGGATATGCTCCTCCCAGCAACCAGGGTGGATATGCTCCTCCCGGCAACCAAGGTGGATACGCCCCACCAAATGTAGGTGGATATGCTCCTCCCAATGCTGGACGTGGTTACCCTCCTCCTCCTCCTCCTAACATGGGTGGTGGCTATGGTCCTGGAGGTGGTGTGCCTCAGAATAACTACACTGGTAACATGGGAGGGGTACCCCCGAACCAGAACACGGGAGGGTTTCAACCAAATGCAGGATGGTCAAACAATGCTCCCAGTAGAGACGTGCCAAGCAGGGATATGGGAGGAGCACCTGGTGGGAACCCATACACAGCGTGAGATCACTGCTTATTTTTCTAGCCTATGTAGATAATGAAGAATGTGCCAAGACAACATGGAGTTTGTGCCATGTTTCTCAACGAATTAAATCTTATTTTTCTTACTTGTTAGTCCTATTTCCTAATGAACCTTGCATGTTGTGTATCTGAAGTTCACAATTTTTTGATGGCTAGATTCGATCTATTGGCTTATGACGATCTAATTTTTTTATATGATTGATGTTGCTCTACAAACCTTTGTAACTGTTGGTAAATAATATATCTTTAGAGTCTTGGTTTCTCAAGAAACTTGACTCCTGTTAGAAGCACTACTAGTTAAAAATATTTAAGTTGAATAACTTTAAGACGATATGAAGATTTGTCTACAAGGAGGCTTTTGAACAATAATACCCAAACATGAAGGCTGTCTGATGATATATCTAAAACCACCGAACGAACAATAAACGGATATGCACTTAAGGTCTTCGTGTACTATGACATTCTAAAGGAATGTATTTTTTTATTTATAATGGTTAGTTTTGGTATTTTCATGATTATTTTTAACAATTAAAATAGTTTTGGCATAACCTCTGTTAAAAGTAATTATATAATTTCTCTATTTAGAAGTTTTCATATATTTTCGTGAGATTATTTGTTTTTGATATTGTGGTACTTTAGGATTACAAAGATGCATATTCATATATATGCATATGACCACTTTTTTATAATAATAAAAATATGTAAATTACAAAATTGATTATTAAAATATGTTAGCAACATAAAAAAGTAATTATTAAATAAAAATAGTTATAATGTTTTATTATATTATAATATATTATAATTACACATTTATTTTTAATATAGTTTTTACTATTAACTGTAGTAGTTTCATACATATCTTAAATTCCTTGTATTTATAAGAATAATAACTGTAAATGAATGCTTAAACTGCGATTAAAAAGCATGAGCGTCTGAACCTGCAGTGCATTATCCTCCTGTGACAAATCCTCCACACCCGATTAATTTGAATATGCACCTAATAAAATTTTAAAATATCATAATTCGCTTCTACGTTTTATTTGATGACAAAACTATAAGGCTTTGTTTAGATTGGAGAGTGAAAAGTTGAGGGTGTGGAAAAGTGAGAGTATGAGAATTTGAGAAGAAAATGTGGAAAAAGTTGAGGATGTTTGGATTAAGATATGTAAGAGTGAATGTGTAAAAAAAATTTATTGAAATTTGTGAGTGATGTGATGGTTATTAAAGTATTTTAAATTATTTTTAAAAGTATAAATCATAGATTTACAAATTTATCTTTATCTTTAAAAATATTTTTAAGTAAATTTGATTAAATTAAAATTTTATATATTATTCTCTTTGAATAATTATTTTAAAAAAGAAAAAAAATACAAGTTTCTTATGATTTTTACAAATTCATTCTTATATTTTAAAATATTAATCAATTTATTTTAAATTTTTTATAATTAATAATATTATTATATAAAAAATTTATTTATATAAATAATTCTATTATTTTTATTATAAATAATTTTTTTAATAATATTAATAATATTTGATATAAATAAAATAAAATAACATAATTAATAATAATATTATTATATAATAAATTTATTTCATTATTATTAATTTATTTAATTTTATATTTATTATTATTATTTCAAAAATTTGTTTTAATTAATATTATTATTTTATAAATTAATTCTAAATATTATTATTATTTTAATATTTAAATATTCACATTATCAATATTAATATACTTTTTATTATTATAATTAATTATTTTAATAATTATTATAAAATTTATATATCATAATAACACATATATAATGTATGTAATCGATTATGTTATAAAATTTATATATATAATCGATTAAGTTAACATATATAAAGTATGCAATCGATTTATATACATAATCGATTATAGGTTATAGATAATCCATTATATATAAATTTTTAATATAATTAATTTTTTTCTTATAAATATATATATATATATAATATTTTTATTTTATTATAATTGTATTTATATTTTCATAAATAATTTTTTTATAATTTAATTATATATTTTTTTGTTTTATTATATATGTAATATAATTTTGAAAAAAATATAAATATTGAATGTGAATAATTCATAGTAAATTTGTGAATAAAATTGAGGATATATAAGTCATTTTACATATTTTGTGTAACTTTCTCTCTTCTCCTCCTCCATTTCTCTACAATTCTGAGAAGAAACATTTCACCCATCTTCTACACTCGCTCGCCCTCTCACCTTCTTTTATTTGCTAATCCAAATGGGGGGTGCACCCTCACTTCCGTCTGCAGGAACAGTGCACCCCCTAATCCAAAAAGGCACTAAGGGTATGTTTGGATTGGGAAGGGGATGTGTGGGGATTTGAGGGAATGAATGTGTAGAGATGTGAGAGGAAAGTGTAAAGAAAATGAGAATGTTTGGATTGAGGTATGTTAGAGTGGATGTGTTAAGAAAATTTATGAAAGTTTGTGAGTGATGTGATGGTTGTGAGAGAATTTTAATTTTTTTTAAATTGTTAAATATTACTTTACTAATTTATTTTTGTTTATTAAAAATTTATAATAATAAAATGAGTTATTTTTATTTAAAAATAAATAACTTTCACATATAGTAGATTTAAAAATAAAAAATAAAAAATATATATATATTAATTATAAATAGATATAATTTAAAAATTATAATTAGAAAAAAATGTATTCAACAAATTAAATAAAAAAAAATTTCAAAGTAATTTATAAATATAAAATATACATTATAAAATTAGAAAATAAATTAGATCTTATATAAATAAAAAATAATATTTTTTATTAGTAATGAAAAATAAAAAAAATACTAAAAAAAAATATAACGTAATTCATAATAGAAAATAATTTCATAAAAAACTATTATAAAAAAAATACTAACTCATAAACATAATAATTATAAAAAAATATATATTAATATAAACGTAGCAATAAATTAAATAAAAAGAGAACTTCAAATAATTTCTTAAAATATTAAATATATATTATAAAATTAAAAAATAAATCACATCGTATATAAATAAAAAAAAATTCTATTTTTTAATATTAAAAATTTTAGTAGATGAATGAGGGTAAATTCAGAAATAACACATGCTGATGTGGCTTTCCCTCTACATCTTTTCATTTTGAGGGGAGAGGATTTTACTGTTCACAGGTGTATCCTCTCCTCCTCTTCCCTGCAAAATTTTGGATCTAAACCACTGATATCCTCTTACTTCTTTCCTTGTGAATAGTACATCCATAGAAGCAAACAGAGCCTAAGAGTGAGGTGTTCAGCATTGGTGGTTTCCAGTGGTGTTGGAGGTAACATTTAGTTGCAACAAGGTGCGGTGGAGGTCATGTGGTGTTTCCGATAAGAAGGGGTGATTAAATAAGGGTTTGGGGTGAAATAGTAGAAGATAAGTTTTTAGATATCGAGGTTCATAAAGGAATTTTGGATCCAGATATCCGATAGATTGTTTATTATAATTATTGTGAAGTCTGAAGATTGCAATATGGAACTGACATGTATTTTGGCTAAGAATGTGAGATCTGGAAAATAAAGTTTGAAATTGTTTGTACTCACCCGTCATAAAGTCGGAAATGTTTACAATTCTATTGTGTAAGTAGTTGTCATAAAGTTGGGAATGCTTACAATCTGAAGACGTCAACCAAACTCTAATTACCATCAATGATAATTATGAGTAAAACGATAACTGAATAAGTTTTTATTGTTAAGTGGTTATTTTTGAGTCATAAATGACTATCATGAGGTCAGTCTAAGGACCACTTACCAAATGATCTATAAATATAAACTCTCAAGGGAGTACATTTTTATCATATTCAATACAAATATACTCTTATAGTTAATGCACATACTACAATCATTGTGCTCTTACTAACTTAAGTATTATAGAATTTTTTTCAGGTGGACCTCCCCGTCTGGAGACCAACTGAAAGAATATTTGTAGAGGAGTAACAATATCCTCACCAAGATGTCCTCCAAGCACATCTTTTGTAAGAACATTTGACACTCACCATGGTGTCCTGGTAAATATTATCTTAGGACCACCATAACGTTGAACATCGAACATCTCACGAAATGAGCTCCTCACAAAACAACCTAAATGCCCAGCTCGATGCCATCCTCCAGAGGAATGAGGAGAACGTCCACCAAAACAATGGAAAGCCACCTCAATCAAATACAAGACAAAATGGAAAAAGACATGGCGTCCTTGAAAGAACAACACAGGACAGAGATGCAAGCATTACAAGATCAGATAACCCAAAGAAACAATGAATATACCAAGATGGTAGGAACATCACCGAATATCGACGGAATCCCAGCCAATATCTCTTGAGTGTTTCGTCTATCGAGAGAAGACACCTTTTCATGCCTACGTGGCCAGGTCATCATGGAAGGAAGCTAGACCTACTCCATGCCAAGGTCCTCGTGGAGGGAAAGTCCGGGGTACGAATAAAAATCCTTCAAGATAATACCCAATCCTTTACTCATTGAAACCATGAAGGCCAACCTTGAAGGTTTCCACCCCTTCACTATCGGGGTAATGAGAATCCAACTGCCATGAAAATGGATATGACCTAGTCTGAAGAAATATAATGGAATCTCGGATCCCAAGACTCATGTCAAGGCGTACATGATCGATGTAGGTCAATTTGTTCTCGGAGAATATGGTCGTCCCAACCACGCTGGTTAGGGTGGCTTTGGAATGGTACTACTCTTTGTCTAAGAACTCGATCAACTCCTCCAACACCCTCTATGCGCAATACCTAGCCAGGTTCGCTGATTACAAGCCAATAGTTGCAATGTTGGCATCTTTGCACAATGTTGTGTAGGGGGAGAATGATTGAGGCAATACATGACTCAGTTCGCCAAAGCCATGTTGAATATCCAGATCTATACTCGATGATCGCTATGCATGCCTTTCTTGTAGGGTTGCATGTAGGAAAATTATTGGAAACCTTGTATTCGGACCTTTCAATTGATATGGACTAGCTACGGGCAAGGGCGACAAGGTACATCAGCATCGAGAAAAATGTTGATGTTTGTCGAAAGGCAATGAAAGCCCCAACCTCCATAACTCTCTTGTCCTTTAAAAGAAAATAGTTGGAAAAGTTCGAGAACTACGCCCCTTCAACGTGGTAAGAGAGGTAGTTCTTTGGTAGGCCTGCAACTTGGAACTTGTCCGGTTACCTCTCCAGCTCCCAATAATTCTTCAGGAGATCTAATCAAACACTGCAACTATCATCGGAACCAATTGAGGTGAAAGACCTCCTGGAGGAGTTGGTAAGGTCAAGAGTGCTAAGCCCATTCATACATCAAGTCTACCATGATCACAGTAGGAAACTGTTTAGGGGTCGTGGTCGGAGACGGAGATATGGACGTGATGGATGAGGTCGAGGTTTGTACCTAGACACCTAAATGAAGCAGGATAGGGACCGCTCAGCCCAAGGTCGAAGAGTCTGGCTAGGAGCAAGAAAACTTGGGTATGCCCGAAGTAAGTATAGGGCAAGGTGATATCAACACCACAACTGGAGGGTTCGCAAGCAGAAGTCATACAAGCTTGGCAAGGAGAGGCATTTTAAGAGCATTAACTCGGTTAGCCTTTTACCACTACTCCCTACCTAACATCCTTTTCATCAATGAGGATTTTTCCATACGGGATCTCAAGCAAGATGATGCAGTGGTAATCACAATCACCATAGCAAACTAGAGGGTCAAAAGGATCCTAATCGATCAGGGAAGCTCGACAAATATCATATACTAGTCATTGTTCAAAAAGTTGGACATCCCCGAATCACAGATACAATCCTACCCCGATCCATTGTTCGGATTTGTTGGGGAAAGGGTCCACACAAGAGGGTACATTGACGTCGATACTTCTTACAACGTCATCATTGGCTGAAGCATTGGGGGCCATTGTATTAACGTCACACTGACAATGAAATTCCTAAGGGAGCAGGATGAGATCAACACGGTCAAAACCGAACCAAAGGTAGCATAGGAATGCTACGCCTAGAACTTGAAAGTTGCTCCCTATTTAGTGAAGAAGCCCACTAAACTAGGAACGACCCAAGACCTAGCCTACCAGAGGAAGTAAGGAAACCAACAGACGAAAACAAGGAAAAATCCAGAGGATCTACAATGTGAAAATCTCTAATAACTCTGAAAGGCCCATGGAGTCGACTCTCCAGTTGCCAGAACTCAGGAAAATGGATCTCGACCCCAAAGCAGAGTTTGATGAAAATCGCCCAACCTTTGATACGCCCATGGTGGAGGTACAGCTTGAGGCCGGCATGGGCCAGTGCACCAAGGTGGGACGACTGATAAGTAACTTGTTGAGGAAGGAAAGGGAGGAGGTACTCGTGGATCTATTCATGTGGAGTGTTTCAGACATGACGGGACTAGACCCAAACTTCATATGTCACAACATCCTTCCCCAAGAAAAACTAATCTCGCAAAGGAAGAGAAAACTCGCGGATGAGAGAAGGTTGGCTATAGATCATGAAGTCGACCAACTTCTCAACGCTAATTTTATCCGAGAGGTCAGGTATACCACATGGTTAGCCAACATTGTTATGGTGAAAAAAACCAGTGGAAAGTGGAGAATGTGTGTAGATTACTCTGACCTAAACAAAACTTGCCCCAAGGACACATATCCCTTCCCCAGCATAGATCGTTTGGTAGACAACACAACAGGTTACGAACTCCTTAGCTTCCTAGATGCATACTGATGTGAGTTGATTTTAGGTTCATTATATTTGTGACACTTTCTTAGAATTAGGATCAAGATTCTTAGCAATTTAGAGTGAGTCACCTAAGAAAAATCCCCACTGGACATTAACTTAACAAGTGTTAAGTAGATGTGAAGGTTCATTTCCAAAGGTCCAAGGTTAAAACACAATTAATGGTGATGAATGAATGAAGAACAAGGTGCTGAACTCAAAAAAAGAATAGGTGCAGAATTTAAACACAAAAAAACAGAATGGAAACTCAAATTGAAACAAAAGAACCGATTGAAATTCAAGAACAAGACATAGAATCAAAACTACCGATTGAAATGACTATGGAAGATGAAGAAAGATGAAACTTATGTGGTTGTAGCCATGGATTGGGAATGGACACGCCACTTGGAGGTGATAATCTAAGATAAGTGCAGATTTGCCGCCACTTGAGAGCTCCCAAAGCTTCACAAGATGAGACAAGGAAGAGGAGAACAAGTCTCACAAAATTCACTCACAATTTGAGTATAGTAACTTTTCTTCTAATTTCGATGTTGAATTTACAATGACCAAGCACCTCTATTTATAGGTTTAGAGGGCTGAAATGAAAGTGAAACAAATTCAAAATTCCCTCTTAATTCTAATTCAAATTTGGAGCTAATCTTGAGTCACATGGGAGGTGTGACCTTTTTTCTACTTTGGCACCTCCTAAAAACTACACCTACACCTACTCTTTATGTCACATGGAAGGTGTGACCTATCTTTATACATTGACACCCCTTATTTTAATATCTACACCTTCCTTTAAAGTTCTACTAAAAACTATACACAAGTAATTACAAAAAGAGACATCCATTGATGCTCTTCTCCCAAAGCTTTAGCCTTGCTCCTAGTCATCCTTTGAGGCATGAAGGATGTTGAGCTATTTGGTTGGGCTTGGGCTCCAACTTGGGCTTGGGCTTCATGGGCTTGGGCCTCAGGCGCCTCCTTTACTTGGTCTTCATCACATACCCAGAGTACAATTAGATAAGAATGTACCCATCATATGAGGAGAAAACAACCTTCATGACGGACAAGGCTAACTTTTGCTTCAAGGTTATGCACTGGGGTCACTTACCAACGCCTCAGGGAGGACCATGAAAAATTGGTGGGGGACATCATGGAGGTATATGTCGACGATATAATTGTCAAGTCAACCAACTCAAAAGATCATTTGGGACATTTGAAACGGGTACTAGACAGAGTCCAAGAACATAACATGCGCTTAGATCCTGATAAGTGCTTCTTCGTCGTGGCGGGAGATAATGATATAAACCACCTTGAAAAGTAGATGACTAAGGACACAACAGACACTTCACAATTAGGTTAGTCATTTCAGCATACAAGACTAGGCCCCACCAAACCCCAAGAGAGCCTCAACAGAAGAAGAACCAGACATAAACTAGAATATCAGATGTTCTTCCTTCTAGTCTTTTCACAAGACAAGTTTATGTAAATAAATTGGGTTCATTTTGGGGGTCCAAATAGAAGAATAAGCTAGAGTAGGTTCACTTAGCGTAAATTGGGGTGTACTTGTCATAAATTAGGCTTGTGTCAAGCCCACATTTCATGACAAGTGCACTTAGGTTTAGGGTTTTTTGAGCTACCTTCTAAAAGGTTTCTCACAAATGATGTCCCTACCCCTCTCATTCTTGTTTCCCAAGTCACTCTCTCCTATATAAAGGGTGTTTTGCCTCATGCAATTTAAACTTGAATTTGAATTAAGAAGAGAAACTCTGCTTGAGTGATTACTGAGCTTTGTCTCCTAAATTGTTCTTGGATCTTATCTTGAGAGTAATGCACCTCAACTTACTTAATTTGAAAATCTAATTGGGTAGAAATAGTTCTTGACTCTTTAACTACTGTGAGGTGTGATTAAATTTTGAAATAAATGAAATATTGATGAAGAAAATTAAAAAGAAGAAAGAGAAGAGACTTGAGAGAGAGAAGAAAGAATGAAAGAAGTGAGAGTTGGAGAGTTAAGAGGTTAAATAATTGATAATTGAAATCCTTACTAGACTTAGTGTAAGATATTAAACTTGAAATGAATAAACAAAAATTCAATTACACGTATGTATTTTTATTTTTTAATATTAATCATAATTTTGTATTTTAAATGGAAAACTATGTTTTTTTCAATGTTCTACACAAAATTTTCAAAATGATTAAACCTTAACTAATATTTTCAAAGTAAAAAGTTAAAACAAAATTAGAAAACAAGAAATAAGAATGTAATGCTAAGTGAATGCTTTAAACACTAAATGGATTTATAATTAGTAACCAAAGTCTGACTAAGAAAAGAAAAAGGGCAAAAGTCCTTCATAATCCTCATATATTTTATGTATTCCTATAATAACTTACAACCCATTTATTTTATTTTATTAATTTCTCAATTAACATCTTTATTAAAAAACACATACAACCTACCTCTTCTTTTAATTTTTGTTTTTTCTTTCTTTCTGTGGCGGTTTCTTTGTTTCCCTGCATACAAGTAGATGTAAAAGAAATACCAAATGCCACTTTTTTGAGTGTGCAATAAAATATCAGAGAATTTATTACCTTTTAAAATTTAATCTTGCTTAAATTAATAGTAATAATAGAGATAAACAATATCTGTTATCTAATACAAATGTTCCAATATTCATAAACCTTGGTTTGAACTTGGCACGCCTCACTCACACTGCAACTTCGACCATGATTAACAATGGAGTCTGCACTCTCCGCACCTGCTTCCGTTTTCCAGAGAGGTCGCTATTCCGACCACGGCAGTGCTCGTTCACTTCCCGGCGACGGTTTCTGGTGACTGCATCCGAAAGGAAGAAGAAAGAGAAGGTGATTGTGATTTCTGGACCCACCGGTTCGGGCAAGAGCCGCCTGGCATTGGAACTAGCTAAGCGCCTAAACGGCGAAATCGTCAGTGCTGACTCCGTTCAGGTAATATTATATTCAAACACAAACAACCATTTTCCTCAATCGTGTTTTTGCATTGCGTATGAGGTGGTAGTAGTGATACCCGTAGGGTTTTGGGATTTTAAGTTCAAAGGCTTGCAATCTCCATGCAAATTGCTATTCAGCCAAATCATTGATAATAAGTTTGTTTAGCTGCTGAATTATTATTATTATTGTTATTATTATTATTATAATTTCCTGAGATAAAATATTATTGTTTTTAATTGTTGCAGTTCGGTATTTTGTAAAACGAGAAGTAATGACTCTAGGACAAACTTGATTTTTCATGAAGATGATATGGATTTGGAGACAATATTTATTTATGAATTAGGAAATATATATGTGTGTATTGTAATTGAACAAGTTAGTTGTTTTTGTTGAGTTTAATTGGAATAAATCAGCAGATAAATTTTACATTGTCTTTTCCTTTAAAGAATGTTGATTTCTGGAATAATTACTTTAAAAGTTATATCAAAGGTGGTATGTAATTGATTTTATGGTGTATGAAATAATGCTCTTTCTTGATTCGAGTGGCTTCATTGGCTTGTATTGTACCACAGGTGTATCGGGGGCTTGATGTTGGATCTGCAAAGCCTTCCCCAGATGAAAGAAAGGTGTGCGATTGTGACATAACGCATGGTTTACTTTGTCTGTTATAGGTCTTATTTGCTTGAACAATCATTTTTGGAACCTTTGATTTTAGTTTATTTACTTTTGTTTTGTTTGCTTCTCTTGTTAGGAGGTACCGCATCATCTGGTTGACATACTGCACCCATCTGAAGGTGTGTTTTATGTTGGACTTAGTTATAGCTTTTTCTGTGTATCTTCTATGAAGCATGTTCTTTGATCCGGACGCCAAATACTCCTGCTATTGTCTAAAATATTGCACACTCTGATGCTACATAACAAATGACATGAAATATGGGAAACATAAGAGCATAACGAAATATCTGTATTAATAAATAATATTTATTTATTATGGTATGTTCACCTTGTCTGTGATGATGAGTCTCACAAGAGATTACTGGGAGACATTATTTTATTTTTTACAACGTAAGCACTTGATCTCTTTACAAAAAATGTCCCAAAGTTAGATGGATTACATCTTTCAGCCAAGGTATATTCAAGTTCTCAAACCAGCATGTTAAGTCTTACAATTTTTCTATGATAAAAGAAGTTGAGAATTTTTGTAATAATTTATTATATTTTAAGTTGACTATTCTAAAATTTAAAAAGTGATTTTTCTAAACACTTTTATCTCCATTCATACTGAGGTGTCGGCTCAAGTGTTTGAGATGACAAAATACATTTTTAATTGGAGATCTATTGAGAATTGTCTGAAAATGTGTTCAACACTGACACTTCATATACGGGAGGTGTTTGTGCTGCATAGCTTCGTGTTGATTTTTCTGTTATTGAAACTTTGAAGAACTTCTATTTTCACTAATTAAATTTTTATTTATCAGACTATTCTGTTGGGCAGTTTTTCGAGGATGCAAGGCATGCTACAAGATGTATTCTTGACAATGGCCGTGTTCCCATAGTTGTTGGAGGCACTGGATTGTATTTAAGATGGTATGTCTTTTACAATTACCTATTTTGACGTTGTTAACTACTTTTTATTTCGAACTGAACTCCGTAGTTGCATAGTGGTTGTATTATATATTTGTAATAACTTAACAAGAAAACATAAATAGGAAATGAAATCTACTTGTCTTTTTTTGTTTCCACAACCTGCTATGGAAGTCATTCATTTCATTAGTAATCTCACAGCTATTTATATCCTTAACAAAGAAAATAAATAGGGGTGTGGAAGTGCATGATTGGGCATTAAGATAATGAAAATAATCAAATATCAGGAAACAAGTGATGCAGACTTGGTTTTCTAAGTGTTTCGCTGTTTCATCATTTCTTGAAGAATGTGATAAATACTAGTATGTTATGGTAATTTTCTAGTTATTTTTAGTGTTCATTTCTTACACTAGCATAATCTAACTACAAGTCCTATTTTTTTTAGCTTTGTTGGATATTATAAACTTCTGTCAAATGAAGGAAACTGTATGGGTGTCGGCTGTATGGATTATGGATGTTATATCTCACGTTGTTATTGAGTTTATTTTCTTTATGTAGCTATTGATGTGCTAATGCGGGACACTATACCTGTGAGTTATGTTTGAATTTTTAAATATAAGGTTCATATATGGAAAGCCAGATGTACCTAAAGCTTCTCCAGATATTATATCTGAAGTAAATCAAGAATTAGCTGAACTACAGAGGAGAGATGACTGGGATACAGCTGTACAGTTGGTGGTAAAAGCAGGTGATCCAAAGGCTCAATTTCTAGCAGTGAATGATTGGTATCGATTACGGCGTAGCCTAGAGATTATTAAGGTATGCTTGCCAAGTTACTGATAGTCTCATGCAACTCTAAATTCTATCCTGGCTACTAACCTTATTGAAAGATTGAAGAAAACTCTTATTCATTTGTTGCACATTGGTGCTAATACGAATACTCACCATAATGAAAATATCCATTGTAATTGATTATGTCTTTCAAATGTGCAATTATCTCTTTTTGGGGTAATATGGTTGTGGCAATTATCTCTTTTAAATGAACTTCATTGTAATCGACTGATTATTTACATACCTGTATTCTTCTGAGGATATACAAGTCAAATTCATGATTTCCATGGTTTGCTGAATCGTCTGAAATATGTTTATAAATTCACCATTTATGTATATTTCTTTGGAATCGCAGTCTAGTGGATCACCTCCTTCTGCGTTTCGGGTACCATATGATTCTTTCAGGGAACATAGTGAATGTAGCGTTGCTGAGGTTTCGGAGTCATCTGATATGAACACTGGAATGGAAGAAACCAGCTCATCAGAGTTAGACTATGAGTTTATGTGCTTTTTCCTTTCTAGTCATAGACTTGACCTCTATAAATCAATTGATTATCGGTGTGAAGATATGCTTTTAGGTATATCCTGAACAGGAAAACACTCAATTTGTAAATGAATCCCCTACATTTTGTAGAGCATTCTTCTCTACCTGTATGCATGGGCACATCGTATACCTTGCTGTTATAACAATACATGCCAAGCTTTCTGTCAATAATACATGAATATTTGATTGCAATAAGTCTCTTAGCTCTCTTCAACAACAGGAAGGGATGGGATTTTGTCCGAGGCTCACTGGCTTCTTGATACGGGTCTTCATCCAAACTCCAATTCTGCAACTAAAGCAATTGGTTACAGACAAGTATATCTTACATCTTCTACATTTTAATGTTACCATCTATAGTTTCAAATGATGAAATGAAATACTTCTTGTATATTGTGTACCGCAAGAAGTTCTTTATGCTATAAGAAACAGTGTTGGTTGAAATTGTAGTAGAATATAACTCCAAATTTCCCATTTTTAATATTTAGTATAATATAAAGTTAGAGTACTATATTAAGCATTAGGGATGTAAAGTAGTTGCCCATAGAACGTGTCTAATGAGTTGATCATTATATTTTCTATTGAAATAGTTGTAATGAATTTACTCATATTTTGTATGCGTGATTCACTAATTTCAGGCCATGGAGTACTTACAAAGATGCAGAGAGCACGGGGGTCAGAGTTCTGTTGCAGAATTTTACAAATTCTTGTTTGAATTTCAAAAAGCATCGCGGTAATGCATTTTGTTGTTTTATAAGATAAAAGTAGCAGAGTACTTTTACTTTTCTTTTTCAGTTAAAATATTCTGTATATATTAAAAATTAATCTTTTTTCCTTTAAATGATTTTGGTTTAAGTAAATCTTTGTTCACTGAATGTTTCTACTGTTAAAAAATTATGCTATAAATTTTTCTTATTTTTCTTAGTGGCTGTTCTCTGGTATGGTTTGTTGATTACTGCTTTGTTGTAAAGTTGAATTAAATGAGAAATTTAGAACACAAAGCATGTTCTTTCATTGTTTTTGAGAACTTTTAAGACCATGAGAGGATCCTCTATCTCTTTCTCGTTTCTAATAACCATTTGAGATCACCTGGACCAACAAGTGAAATGTGGAAGAGGAAGCACTGCTTCAATTCTAAATGCTTCGTCTTCTAGGAATTTTTCCATGCCATTTCATTCCAAATCTTTTAATATAGGTAAAATTATCCAAAACTTTGTTTGGGCTTTTCTGTGAATTTTCTGAATATTGGTGTTGTCGTCATTCTTTTCTTAAAGGGTATCGATATACTTTAGATTGCCTTCATCATTTATACACCTGCATGACTACAAGCTTGTAATTGATTTTTCTCCTTCACAAACTAAAATAGGACTTCTAGAGAAAGAAGAAAAGAAAAGTGCAACTATGATTCTCCAGCTACTATGAAAACTGCTACTGTGTTTTATCTTGCCAATGAATTAAAGGGTAATGTTTCCATTTATGGTGTAGTGATAAGGTGCTAAATTAATCGCATAGAATAGATCATATCCCTCTCCCAGGTTGATCTCTTTTATGTTTTAATTCTAAAGTGAGCACTAGAGTGGGTTTGTATAATTAAATGTCAAGTTCAACAACATGCACGGTGGAAGTTATACCATAGTACCATGATATTAACTAAAAAGATGTTCACCTTATAATATGTTCAGTAACGAAACCCAATAATGATTCATGAATTTTCAATTTCTCGTAGTATGATAACAATTTTTGAGCAAGTTTTTTGTTTGCTTGTTTTGATGTTCTACTTGCTTGTCCAGTTTCAAAAACTGGTGTATGCTGTTAATTAGTATTCTGCACACGTGGCTGTTTAAAAAAGCTTTCCTTGGTTGGCTTGGCTTCAATCTATCATATGTCTAGAATGGTGGCTTGTGCTTTTCCATCCTGTTTATGTCGAAAATCTTTCTATATCTTAGCTATTACTCTGATGTGATTCAGGTAGATTATTACCATCATTTATACCCACCCAGAAAATACATGCTGGTATGTTGAAATTATTTCATCAGGGAAAAAGCCTACAGTACTTAAGTGCTATCTCACCAATGCATCACATCACAATGTTATCCTCTGCTGTTGTTTGGTATTTTGTTTCCACTGAATTTCATATTTATTTGATCTTTAGATGCTTGCCATGTTTTGTTGATATAGAGCAGCAGCGTAATTCAGTTATTTAACAAGTTATTTCTTATACTTTCTGTAGGAATTTCGCAAAAAGGCAGTTGACATGGTTTCGTAATGAAAACATATACCAGTGGCTTGATGCTTCTAAACCTCTGGTATAACTTGTGAACATATGTTTCTCTTGTCATTTCACACGAATACTACTCTAAAGTCAACAACCTCGTGTTCTCATCAATTTAGAATTTATAAAAATCTAATAAAGTTATCTCAAACTACGAATGAAGATGTCATTGCTAGTAGTACTTTTTTCAAGTTTTAAGGGGTTGGAAGCAGCCGTTAACTGAAGTACTTTTATTAAACCTAAATAATGGTTTCCTTCTGTTTTTTTATTTTTTATTTTTAAACTTAAGGAAAATGTTTGCTTTTTCTGTTGGGCAATCCATTCTTTTGTTTATTTCTCTCATGTATGCTTTATCTTGAAATGAACTATTCATGTCAGGAAACCATTCTCAGTTTCATTAATGGCGCATACCATGACTGGAATGGAAGTCTTCTTGTGCCTGAACACCTAAGAATGTCGAGAGATATTTCTAATCGCCGAGAAGCTACACAACTAAAGTCTTATCGCACCAAAAATAGGTACTTTTTTGTTTTGGGGCAAGTAATGTATTATTAACTCGTACTAAATTATATTCCTTGCTGCAAAGAGATTAATTTAAGTGTTTTCTTGTGAAGGCATTTTGTGAAGGGAGAAGATTGTTCTCATATTCTTAACTGGATAAGCAAGACACAAAGGTGAAGTGATGGATATTTTCCTTTTGCATTCCCTTGAACTGACATTAAATTTGAAATTATATAGGCTCCTATCTACAGTTTTCAGGTTAGAGAGAAAGTTTTGTTTTCATTAATTTTTCTTCATTACATATTTTTGTCAACTGTAATGTAATATTGTTTTCTGGAATATTATAATGACAGCTGAACTTGGAAGTTAAGTTCCTTCCATCCTTTCACTTGTGAGCCAATATGTGTGTGTGTGTGAGAGAGATAGAGAGAGAAGAATAAAGTTTTACCTTAACAATGACATCATTAATAATTTAGTATAAATAGCGAATTTTATTTATTCCATCTACCAATATAACTTACATAAACTATTACTGTATATAATTTAGTACAAATAGTGAATTTTATTTGTTCCATCTAATATAACTCGTAAACTATTTCTCTATCAATAATTGTATATGTAAATTGAGTATAATTTGTATTATTTTGATTGTTAGTGCGAATTTTTTTGTCAAAATTTTACTAATATGATTGTTTTAAATTTACATGAATGATAATATAAAATTTTAAACATGACTTATTTTAAGAAATTTGAAGGGAAATGGTAAATTTTGAATAAATTGATCTAATAATAACGAATAACTTAACAATACGTAAATTTTACATAAGTATAAATTCATTTGTCTCTCCATTATGTATTGTCAATTTTTGGCTCTAGTTTAGCGTGAGCCAACTTGACTTATGAATGTTCTTGCCTGTTATGGTTTGACCCAATTGCTTGCCTGGTGAAGGAGAATAACCCCATTCAACCTAGATTTTTTTAATCTTTTTTCTTTGTTATAATTTAGTTTGATATATTAAACTTTATAGTAAATCATCCTCCTTTTTTGAGAGACATGATTATTATATGTCTCTTATACTTTGTTCTTATATTTTGTAATATACAATCTAGTCCGTATAAGATAAGACGGTTAAAGAAGATGTACTATTTTATAAGAGAAATATAAATATTATATTTTTCTTTTGTCGTTTAGTTTAAATATATAACTTCTTCTATTTAACTTAAGATCGTAAAATAATAATTTTCTAAAGATTTCAAACGTATTTTTATTATAATCATATACTAAAACATTTTAAAATTACCAACTTACTCTTTATCCACTTATATCTTAACATTGTTTTATATTTACCTATCAACATTTTTTTTCTGTAAGTTTTGGAAGTGATGGGGTGTGTTCAAATTCGTTTAGTAGAATAAAAAAATGATATAAATGAAGTTTAACGGAAAAATTGAATAAAACAATTTAAAAATTATAAAGAAAAGGATAAATCCACTACTAAAAGTGAAAATGGTTAATTGTATTTTAATTAGTTTAGTTTCTTGATTTTTGTTTCTTTTTGATTTTTTAGTATAAATCTGCTCGGATATGTAAAGAGAGGCAAAGAAAATGGAAAAGACTAATCTTTTGGAATTCATGAAACAAAATATAATGAGAAGGTGTGTGTGTGTGTATATATATATATATTATTTTTTTATCCTTATGCAAATTGAAATGTGGCTTTGGATCTAACATTCAATTTAGTATATATGCATACACACACACATATATATATTTTAAGATTATTTTTTTATCCTTCTGCAAATTGAAATGTGGCTTTGGATCTCACATTCAGTTTAGTTTGGTTCTTGATAAGGGAAAAGTGTCACTAGGTGGAACTTTGGTTAGGGGATCACTTAGTTGAAACAGAGATGATATGTGCTTTACTGTGATTTCTTCCCGTGATGCCTTTTTCTTGACAAACTACAAATCCAGTTTAAAATGCTTTGATTTTGAATACAGAATTGGATTTGCAGGGAGAAGAACAACACTAAGGTTGTCCCACCATATCAAAGGTTATCTGACTTTATTTGAAGCTCAGTGAGAAGAGATTTTAACCACTGCATTTCAATAAGAAGAGCAACCATGACTCTAAATTCAGCTTGATTGCTGGATCTAGACACAATATTTTATTTCTTGGTAGCCCATGATACAATATTGTCTCCCTAGAAATTACAGAACCTTGTAGTGGATTTCATATATGGAGACTCAGATGCCCAATCTGCATCACACTAACCTGTGATGTTGAGAAAAATTAAGCCATAGTCTATTCTTCCAGTGATGATATAGGGACTAATGCATGAGCTGACATAACTTGTTGACAACAAAAGCTATGTCAAGTCTTGTTATGATTGCATATTGAAGATCCCCAAAATCTGTATAAAGTTGCTACTCAAATTCTTCAGTGGTTTTGGTAGTAAGTTTTGTTCTAGGGGCTAAAGGAGTCTTGATTCTTAGTATTGGACATTTTACTTAGTTAAGAAGATCTTGGTTGTACTTAGTTTGGTTGAGAAGAACTCTGCCATTAGTCGTGTTAGATACTTATATCTCAAGGAAGAAGCTGAGATTAAGATATTTTAGGGGAAACATATTATGAAGTTTTTGGATTGAAGCCTCGATAACTTTGGAAGAGCTTCCAGTTATTAGAATATCAACATGTCTCATGTGCCATTATCTTGAAGTAGCTATAGTGAGGAACACTCATGTTGTAACAACATTCACAACATGACTAAGTCTTATTATAATTAAGACCTTGTTTTGAAGAAAAATCTTTTGCAACAAGCCTTGCTTTATGCTTGGTTATTGTTGCATTGATATTTATATATTGATTTTGTATATCCACTTTGAACCAATCAGGTTTATTTAAGTGGGAGGGGAACCAAATTCTATGTCTTATTTTGTAGAAGAGCTTAGTATTCTTCATTCATTGTAGATTTTCACTCAAGAATTAAGAGAGCAACATTAACTATGTATGAGACAGTTTCTGCAAGAAGCACTTAAAAATAACAGCTTTCCTTCTAATCTCCATAAATAAAATAAGTATTTTCAGTAACAAATTCAGGTTGAGGTGGGGTTGACCGTAGGATTTAAACTAGAGGTGACTATTTTGATGGTGTAGATTGTAGATACGAAGTTGTGTTTTGATGTGGAGAGGGTGGTGGAGGTGATATGGACCCTCTTGCTTGTTAAGATTATGAGTTACACTAGTGCCAAAATGTTCTTGGACAACAGTTTTTAAAACCATTAGGCGATGATTTTACAATCGTAGTCTATAAGCAAGTTGTCTATAGTTTTAATTTATAAATAATGATTATGCATCATAGTCTATTAATGCTCTATAAACGTCGGTTATTTTAGTAACCGACGCCTATTTCTTACATGAAATAATATCATAATATATCCATAGAAGGGTATAAGCGATGATTATTAATAGAACCAATGCCTATACTCTTTTTTAGGCCTATAGTATTTCTTGCATGGTCTCTCCTATAGACTATGGTTTTGTCCATAACCGACGCCTATAGTGGCTTATAGACTATGATTTTCACTACAATCGGCACCTACAATGAAATTTTGTTTTTAGTTCCTTTTTTTTTTGCCTTTCCTCCTCTTAATTAACCTTTTCATTCAAAAGCCCAACCAGATATACAATGATATTTCAGACAGCCACATACACATTTTTCAAAACAATTAAATCTCTCTCTCTCTCTCTCTCTCTCTCACACACACACACACACACACACACATATATATATATTGATAAATCATTTACATCTGTAGGTGTTGAGGAATAAAACAGAGCAAGATATCCATTATCTTTGCTAACAATTACATATGTTACCATTTTGTTTCATATGTTACCTATCACTGGTTAAAATTTCAGCTTTAAATTCACTGTAGAAAAATGACCATAAATCTTACACTACACTTTGTCAATGCTAAACCTAGCTTGCGGTTATCTCAACTTGTTGTATTTATTTTTCCGTGAATACAAATCAATTAGCCTCAAATTTGTTGCATATTATTCCTTGTTGAGTTCAGAATATACCACAAAATTTTAGTCAAGAAAATTTTGTGAAAAATTTATTTAATTCTGGAACAGTCTGTGCTAGTCCACTCTAGAATTTTTGTTTTGTACTCTTTTCTAAAGCGTTTCTTAGGTTCCTTTTGCTTGTGCTTACTTTTATTAGTAGCTTTAATTTTTTTGCTTATCTTTCTCAATAGAAGTGTTGTTGTCACATATTATTCCTTTTGAGTTTACCTTTCCAAATTTTTAGCTTTTATTGCTTTCTTTCTTAGCTTTCATTGGTACACATTTTGGTGAGTCGGTGGTGTTAGAAGTGGTACATGAAGGAGTGATTTGGCTTAACATTTTTTTGGGATAATACTTTGGTATTCAAGACTCTTTATTAAGAGGAGAAAGAAGGATCAAAGAGAAGCAAAGTCAGAGTACTTCAGTTCAAGGAGCAAATCATACACTTTCAGATTTTTCACCAAACACCTTATGTTCAAGCCTTATAATTTTCTTTTAGTATCACAAAATTTTTTGTACTTTTACTTTCTTGTATAATTGTTTTTAGTTTTTAGTTGTTTGGGAAAATGCTCCAACAACAATCCCAATAAGCTTTATAATAATTGTCGTGCATTAGTGTGATAGTGTGTCAGTGAGCTGTAAGTGTTCATTGCACTATCACCATATGACTCGTCTAGCATTACATTTGCATTTATTTCTTTGTTTTCTTTTTTCAGTAGTTTCTATTATTGATAAATACTTAAGATATCATTAATATTTTTAGTCTCTAAAATAATATCTAATTTATTTATTATAGTAATTAATTATTTTTTGCCTCTAAAATTAGTTTTTATTTAATGATTTTTTTTGTAGTATTTGTGCTATTATTTGATCTCCGTATTACTTGTGTTATTTTTCAATAAATTGTAGTTAATGTTTGATGTTGAGTTATGAACCAAATGCTATGAAGTGTATAGGTTCCAAGAAGTTCACCCATTTATCACTCTTTTTTTGTGTGTCTATTTTATTGCTGAAATTGTCAATATCTTATACCATATTGTATCATTGCAATCCAATTTTACTAGGCATTTCAATCCCATTAATTTACCATAAATACATCGACCTATTGTTAAGAAAAAAAAAATAAAACAAACATTTAAAAAGTGAATCTACCATGTAGATTCATATGGATATCAACAAAGAAATTGATTTCTTTTCTAAAGATGTTTTATCACATATATATTTTTTAATGTGGGAGTTAATATATGAATATCGATTTAGAAATATCTCAATCTTTAATCTATATTGGATAATATGACTATTTGTTGAGAGATTCAACATAAGCTAGAGTTAGAATCAATTCATAATATATAACTAGGGGAGAATCTCATTCACTACAAAAACATGTGTATGTGGTGACGGTTATAATATGATGGTTACTAAAAACAACTACAATTAGCTATATAATATGACAACTTCATAAGCGCCATAATGTCCCTTCGAAATGTGGCATATAGAATCGCCATAGTAATTATCCTTCGAAATAAAAACTCTCCCACATTTCATTCCCTTCGTGACCTTCCTCTTTCCCAAAGTCTTTTTCTTTTTTCTCATTCCCCTTTTTCACTCTTCGAAAATATATCTCTTTGACTTTTTTTCATATTCCCCACTGAACCTTAGCATTCCTCAACCAATGAACCTCTTTCGTAAACCCTCACTAATCAAGCTTCACATTCCTCATTCACTGAACCTCTTTCGTAAACCCTAACTCTCACCGCCCCATTACCTCTCGTAAATCCTCACTCACCTTGCTCCATTTCGTATTCCCGTTCTCTCACCACAATGGTTCTCTTCTCACTCACAGTCATTTTCATCGCAAAATCATTCTTGTTCTCATTGCAACCCTTATCTTCTCACTCTCACCGTAACCCTTCACATTCTCACTCTCACTGGAAGCCCTTCATAGTCTCATCGCAAACCCCTGTTCTCACTCGTACCGAAAACCCCTGTTCTCACTCTCACCGAAAACCCCTCTTCTCACCCTCATCGTAAACCATCTCACCCTTCTCAGTGCAATTTCTGGCCGCCATTACCACCGCTTGTCGCAAAAGGCACGTCATTGCCAATATGTTTTTGTGTGTAAATATGTTTGCCGAATATGATTTTGAAGATGGGAGGAAATATATTTTGTTAAATACAGTTTGAGGTATGAGCTTAAATGCATTGAATATGATTTTGAAATTGGATTGAATATATATTAGGTTGGTAAATATAGTTTCAGGGATGGATTGAAATGCATTGAATATGATTTTGATATATTGGTAAAGCTTCATGTAAATGTCATTATGCTTTTATTTTTCTGTCAAATGAATTGCAGGGTTGTAGTTGATCATAGTGAAGGCAAAGACCTCATTGCTAGTGTTAACAACATTGAGGTATGTAGTTATTGTATGTGTTGCTTAAGTTGCTATCTATGTTGTTATTAGATTGCTACTTAAATATTCATTTTGAATGTTTGTATTTTTTTGATTCATTTTATGCGTTTTGTACTAACACATGTGTGTGTTTTGAATGCTTGAATCTTCATTGCTTGTGAGTTCATCCCTGACCTTGGATTATGATTTATCATACTTGAATGGTGGTTGAAATTTGCCTTCCACTATTGAACAATTTTTGATTTTTTGTTTTGTTTTTGCTTTTGGTGCATAGAGGTGTCTTAATTTTTTTGTTTTACTCTTGCTTGGTTTTACTCGACAAAAAGCATTAGCTTATCCCAAATGAAAAGGTATTATGTGCCCCACAGAATGATAGAAATTTCAATGTTAAATGCTGAAATTTCTACATTTTTCTTTTGCAATGTCATCATGATTTTTACACAGTAGAGAAGGATTACATTAACAGTATACTATTTTATTTTGTCATGTTATAGTTTAATTGTATATCAATATGTTTAATTGTAGATGAATAATCTAATTAGTACTATTTTTTAGATTGACTTTACTTTTAACCTTTTAATTTTTCAACTAACAGTAAAAAAATAATATTAGTATAAACTGAAATAACAGTAAAAAAATAATCTCAACTTTTTTAAACTGATTTTAAGCTAGTGTTCATGCTATGCACAAAGTCACATATGCAGAATAAACTTGCAGTTGAGTATAGCATACTTTTTCTCTCATATTATACCTTGAATTTCATGTATCTTTGTGTGCTTATATGAGAACAATGTACTTATTTATGGGTATTTTAATTGCATGACTATCATTAGAATGTTCTTATTTGTGGGTATTTTGGTGCCTATTATGTGCTTCTTTTAGTTGGTAGAAAGAATGGACTGGTATTGATCAAAATAGTATCTTCACATGGTGTAGTTGGTTGCTGAAATATCATAAAAGAGTTGTATTTGTACAACAGTACAAGTTTGATGGTATTTTATAACTATTTGCATGATCAACATGTTCTTTATTTGATAATGGTTATTTATAGAATGGTTAAGAAATTTATAGAGAACAATCGATCCAAACCAACTTGAAAATTGGTTTGGATCTAATTTTATATTCAAGCATCCAGATCTATTTTCAAGGATACTGATTGCTTGTATGATCCAAGTACTTGCAATTTTATTTTATTTTTGTATGATCCATTAAATTTACCGAAAGGTAGTTTGGTAAATGTAGGTTATGGTTAACTATTTCATGTATTTAACACATTTATATAAGTAATTTTTAGTTGTAGTGTTTTGTTTTGTTTTATAGTCATGTCAATTGATAAAAGTTGGATTTCTAAACCACGAAACACCATTGAATATGTAAATGGTTTGAATGAATTTTTGGAATTTGCATTTGGACATGCTAATGGTGTTGTCATAAGGTGTCCATGTTCAAAGTGTGGTTTCAAAAAGTGACAAACAAGGGATGTAGTTCAAGAACACTTAACATGTACAACTTTTCCTCAAAATTACCAAACTTGGTATATGCATGGTGAAGGACCAAGTGGAAATGAGTCTATGACTGTTACAAGTGCGCATGTCATTGAAGATTTCATAGAATCTCATAACCCAATGGAAGACGTTTTGAACGATGCATTTGGGTTTGTGAGGCATGGTGATGATCACATTGATGAGGGTACTCAAGATGATGGTGAACAAGATGATATGCTGCATGGTGAAGGAAATACAAAACTTTGATGTGTGTTGAAAGACAATAACAAACCATTATATGAAGGTTGTACCAAGTATTCAAAGTTATCATTGATGTTGAAGTTGTATCATATAAAATGCATGTGTAGAATGAGTGATAAAGCAATGACCATGATTCTAGACTTGCTAAAGGACTCATTTGAACATGCTAAGTTTCCGAACTTATTTTATGAGGCCAAGAATGTGATTAACAAACTTGGTCTTAATTATGTCAAAATACTAGCTTGTCCAAAAGATTGCATGCTATATTGGGGTGAAGAGAATGAAAGCTTAAAAGAATGTAAATGGTGCAAAACGTCTAAGTGGAAAGATAAAGATAAAAAATAATATGAAAAAGTCTTGCGTTACTTTCCATTAAAGTCGAGATTGCAATGATATTTTATGAGTTCTAAGACAACTAAATCTATGACATGGCATACATCGAAGAATAACCAGGATGGGTTAATGAGGCATCCTAGAGATTCTGAGGCTTGGAAAGCATTTGATCTATTACATCCAAAATTTGCAAATGATCCTTGAAATGTATGACTGGGCTTAGCTAGTGATGGCTTCAACCCTTTTGGAACCATGAGTACAAACTATATTATATATGGCCAGTAGTCCTCATCCCATACAATTGTTCTCATTGGGAGTGTATCAAGCAAACCTCTTTCATCCTATCCATGACAATTTCTGGAAAACAGATGACAAAAAACGACATTGATGTATACTTACAACCACTCGTAAAAGAATTAAAGGAGCGACTTTGTTGTGGACAATTAGTGACTTCCCTGCCCTAGGAAATTTATCTGGATGGAACATGCACACTGATCTTGCTTGCCCAACTTGTAACCTTGACACTAAGTCTTCTTAGTTGTACAGGGGCAAATACAACTATGGAACGCTGATTTTTACATAAAGAGCATAGATTCAGATTGAGTCATTCTTTTTTGACAGAATAATTGAACTAAGGGAAGCACCAGAACATTTTTCAGGGTCATACATATTTAAACAAGTTGAGGGTCTCAATGTTACATTTGGAAAACCATTAGAACCTATGGATACAAGTAAAAGGGCTCGGTGAAAGAATGTTGTTGAAGTTGTTGGAGCAGAGCAGTGGAAAAAGAGAAGTTTATTTTTTGACCTTCCTTATTAGGAAACGAACTTGTTACGCCATTGTCTAGATGTCATGCATATTGAGAAAAATGTTTGTGACAATGTTTTGTATATGTTACTCAAGGACCCTAAGAAATCAAAAGATAATTTAAAAGCTCGAAAGGTTCTTAAAGAAATTGGTATAAGGAAGGAACTTTGGCCGGATGAAAGAGGAAGATTTCGGCCAAGTTTGTTTTCATTGTCAAAACCAAAGAAAAAAACATTTTTAAAAACACTGAAAGATGTCAAAATGCTAGATGGATACTCAAGTAATATTTCAAGGTGTATTGATTTGAAAGTTAGAAAGATTTTTGGCCTTAAGAATCATGATTGTCATATTCTTGTAGAACATTTACTACCTATTTCCAACATAATGTTTTACCAAACAATGTGACTGTAGTGGTAGTAGAACTATGTTCATTTTCCCGAAAATTATGTGGCAAAAGTTTAAGTCAAACCGATCTTGATAAACTTAAGTCCCTCATCATTGAAACTCTTTGCCACATGGAAATGTTATTCCCTCCTACCTTTTTTTACAATTATGGTTCACTTAACTTGTCACTTAGTTGGTGAGGCCAAACTTGGAGGCCCAGTTCATTATCGTTAGATGTAACCCATAGAAAGTTAAATGTTTCTGGCGCACATAGATTTTGAATTTTTTTAAGCTTGATGTTTGAATATCCTAATTGCAAAAATATTTTATAGGTATTTGGGACATTTAAAATCATATGTTTGAAACAAGGCACAACCTAAAGGTTCCATTGCTGAAGGATACCTAGCTGAAGAGGCTTTCACCTTTAGCTCTGAATATATGGAAGGGGTCGAGACAACAAGTAATAGACCTTCACGTGTGGATGATTCTTGTAATACAGATATGCCACAATTGAGTACCATTTTCCACCAATTGGTAGAGTAGTATGTGCTTTTGAGATGTCAGCCATGCAAAGAACTCAAGCACATTGATATGTGTTATTTAATTGCCTTGAAGTTACCCCTTTCATTGAGTGAGTATTAACACAAACTATAAATTTAATTATATTGAAAATGTGTCCTTAATGGAATCATTAGTAACATGTTGGTTATGATTATTTTTTTAGGGAATTTAAAGCTCATTTGCGAAGGAGGTCTAGTGGGAGAAAAATTTCAAATACAGAGATAGAAAGGAGAATTAATAAGGATTTCATGAATTGGTTTCCTCAAAGGATATGTAGAATACGTTTTTACAATTGTGAAATTAAAGTTTGTGACATATATTCACACATTCAATCCTTTTTTTTTTGGTAGATTAATAACCTAAACATTTTGAGTACAGTGTCAAATGATCTTAAGTATCTATCTCAAGGTCCGACTCTACATGCAAGAAGATTTTTTTCCTTCAATGTAAATGGATTCAAGTTTAGGACTAAAATTCGAGAACATGGGTTATAAACCAAAAACAATGTAGTTTACTTAACTTCATCAACATCATGTGTTGCAAGTAAAACAGATTAAAACATTAGGGAAGTAGATTTGGCATACTATGGGAAATTAGAAGATATAATTGAGCTTAATTACTATGGTTATTTTAAAGTAGCATTGTTCAAATGTAAATGGGCTGACACCATAAGGGATAGGGGGTTTAGAAAGGATCCATGGGGTTTTACTTCTGTTAATTTTTCAAGATTAATTCACATGGGAGATTGTGAGAAGCATGATTCATATATTGAAGTTTCACAGGATGAAATGGTATATTATGTTAATGATGAAGTTAACAAGGATTGGAAAATTGTCGTCCACTTGAAACCACGAGACTTGTATGATATGGGAGAAAGAGATAATGAAGTTTGTGAATTGGAACCATGTCCACAACAATACTTAAATCAGTTTTTCAGCAAGTCTAAACATTTGCCATTGTTTAGGGATAATAAAGATGATGAATTATTAAACGAGGAAAAAAATGATCACGAACTTCATGAAAATGAGTCAATGTCAGGGTAATAATAAGCTTGGTCCAGCTGCACTGTTAATAAAATTGCACATGTTTGGTTATTGTCAGTTGCACATGTATTTAATTATGTACTTTGATATGCATTGTTATATCTTATTTTTGTACTTTATTCTTTCCTTTTTATGTATAGATATGCCTAGGCATAAGAGGATTAAGAACTTGCTTACGGCAATTAATTGGTGAACATAGTTCAAACACATCTGTGGGGACCTATGTTCAACTTAATGACACGCCTCAAAGTACACGCCAACAAATAACTGAATCTGGTTAAGAACATTTTAGATCTCCATTACCACAAGCATCTGGACATACACCACCATAAATCTCACAATCTGCACAATCACGAAGTTTACAACCTACTTTTGAATGAGCAGCACAACCACAAACTAAGTCTGCTCAACCACAAATCTCACAATGTGCACAATCACATACATCTGACTCTGCACTACCACATACATCTAACTCTGCACTGCAACATACATCTGACTCTGCAAAACCACATACCCCTCAGCCTGCACAACCACATACATTAGAATCTAAACTCAAAAGGGTGCCACCAAAAGAAGGCAGGCAGTCAAACCTCTATCGGTTTGTTGATACTATAGGTAAAGATATGTTAATTTTGATGTTGTGTTTTTCTTTTCATTTAATTACTTTCAATGCAGATGCCTTAATGTATTATACTTTATAGATGAGCATGGAGTTACTTAGAAAATGAAGCTCAAGGTTAGGGATGCTCATAACTTGACCACTAGATTACGTGTGGTTGTCAACTATGATGACAACTTTCAACCAATTGGAGAAGCATGTGATTTGCTTGCTGGAGTTTGTGGACAGCTAGCAGGAAATCATATATTGTTTCTTAATAAGTTTTGAAAGTTGGTCATCTGTGCCTAGTACTTACAAGGATACCATATGAGAGAGTGCACTAAAGGTAATTGACCCTACATTCAATACAACATTAAATATGTACATTCTTATTTCATTTTTTGAATATATATGTGGACTAACTGTTGTATTGTTTGAAGACTCGTTTTTACTTCAAGGTACATGAAGATTTCGCTAAAAGGGATGTTATGTTCAAAATTGGCAAATAGTGGAGGGAGTATAGATGCAAGCTCTAGAATGAATTTTATGACCCACTGTTAAGCAGAAATGACTTGGTAAAGAATGTTTCAGATGGGCTTAGCATGGAGTAGTGGGATGTATTTGTTGATTATCGTCTGAAGCCTTCCATAGTGGTACATACTTTTCATTTCGTATATTTACACTAAGTTTGATTTTAAATTTGCAAAAATTGATTTCATTTCACTGTGTAATAGGAATAGAGATATAAAAAAGAAATAGACTATTTCTCACATTGGTGGTGCTATGTCATTATCAAGAAAGAGGGATAATTTGTTATATTTACTTATACGATAGCTTTGCGAATTATAATATATTTTGATTTATAATATATTATGAATTTTTGTAATTATATTATCCTTTTTGCAACATATAGAAAATTGAGACTGGTAGGAATATTGGTCGAGCTGAGATATGGAAGATCACACACAAGAGGAAGAATGACACCTATGTTAATGATGAAGCTATGGAGATTGGGGTAACTTTTAATTATTATGATCAGTTTTGAACTTTCTGATTTGCTTGTTTATGTTGAACAAAGTAATTGTGTTTTGGGTATATACTATTTTGGATACTGTTTTGGTAAAATATTGTCTCTACCATGGATATATACTGTTTTGGATATTTTTTTGGGAACATATTGTCTCTGCCATGGGTATATACTGTTTTGGATAATCATACACTGTCATGAAATTTGGATTGTCACTGATCACAAATTAGAACATGAACTATTTTGAGGTTAGAGAATTCCTTGCACATTTCACTGAACAGAAACCAATTATAATTCCCTGCATGTTCTCTGCCCCATTTTTCTGTTCTTTGCTGCTTTATAGATGTATAATTCCGTGCACATTCTCTGCCCCATTTTTCTTTGCTGTTTTATAGATTAATTCGTTCATAATCCCCTGCACATATGGAATTGTATGCACATTCTCTGCCCCATTTTTCTTTGCTGCTTTGTAGATTAATTCATTCATAATTCCCTGCAAATATGGACCAGTATGCACATTCTTTGCCCCATTTTTCTTTGCTGCTTTGTAGATTAATTTGTTAATAATTCCTTGCACATATGGACCTTTATGCACATTTCCCTACAATATCAGTTTTGGTTCTAAGTGATTACACACTGTTTTTGCCTTCAAAATATTGATCATTGCTTCCAATTTTATCTAGGAAAAAATTGATGAGCTAATGCTGGAAAATTCAGACACTGCATAAATGATCCAGCTGGTGTCATTTTTGGAAAGGAACATCCAAGGAGGGTCAGAGGACTTTCATATGGAGCTTGTCCTACCCTTGCTTTCAAGAAATCCATAATAAGGTTAAGCAATAAGCAATATGAATCATGCTTCCTTTAGTGGTGGGTTTTCAACAAATGTTGAAGAAAAGGTAGACCAGATGACAACTGAACTTGCAACTGTAAGGAGCCAAATGCATACTCTGCTAGCCTACATTGCTTCTAGACTAGATGTGCCGGAACATTTTGCTGCAATGGCAACAAATTTGGTACAAGCATCTATTAATGAGGTATAAATTGCTATACTTAAAATTTTATTATAATATTATTTTCATTTATTTTTTTAAAATTTTCAATTAACTCTAAACATATTTTAATTTATTTTAGGCACCAGATATTGGAAGTGGTACTCCATCACCAAACCAGAATATTATAGGATCAAGTGAAGGCAGTAAGAAAAATTAGGACTGGGAGTTTAGTTGTAATATGTTTAGAAAGTGAAACAATTTATACTTTGATAATTTAATTTACTTGTTTGGATTAGTTTGACATTATCAACTTTGTTCTCAATGAATAAATGAAGTCATCTTTTGATTATTATATTTATCAATTTTAATTATATTATGAAGTATAATTATATTATGAAATTAATTTATGTTATAATTTAATTATATTATGAAATTTAATTTTGTAGTGAAATTTAATTATAATATAAAATTAAATAATATTATCAAATCAAATTATAAAACAAGATTAAATAAATTATTACAAATATTAAAAATAAAATTAAATATTTAATACTCGCATTGTGATAGTTGTAATGGTTATTATAAACGTCATATTTATCATATTTAGTGCTATTTAAAACTGCCTTTATTTACACTGAAATTGGTTTACTCAATTTCAAAATTACGACATTTATAACTGACATAAATTACGCACTTAAAACCATTACTTTATACAATGTATTATATGACGTATGCTATAATGATTCTAAATTGGCTGTCACGTTAAACTTTGTGGCGGCCAGATCTGTGGCGGTACGCGGTACCGCCACATGCATATAATGTGATGGTTATAAACATCAAGTTATACAAAAATAACCGTAACAACATACGCGTTTTTTTGTAGTGATTTTACAAATAGAGTCATTAATAATATTTTAGAAAAAAACTAACTCATTTACAAACTGTAAAAAATCATTAAAATTATTATACTTAGCACTACAACAAAATAATTAAATAGCAACCAAATTTAGAAGTAAAAAATAATTAGTCACTATATTGACTAAATTAGATACTAATTTAGAGACTAAAAAATTATTCATATCTAAAGTGATTTCTATTATCAATAAAAATTTATAAAATAGTTTCTAAATTGGTATCTAAATTAGCTACCTATGTTTTAGCTACTAATATTTTAGATTCTAAATTAGTCTTTAAAAGACTAATAGAGACTAATTTAGAATATAAGTTAGTAAGTAGCTAAAACCTTGGTAGCTAAAGGTTAAATACCAATTTAAAAACTATTTTATAAATTTTTATTGATAATAAAAACTATTCTAGATACTAATAAGTTTTTTATGATATAAAATGGTCTCTAATTTAGTCAAATAGTAACTAATTATTTCGGTCTCTAAAATTAGTTTTTATTTAATGATTTTCTTTTAGTGTAGGTGACAATCCCAATTATAAAAATTTATTAAAAATAATATCATTAATTGTCAATTCCAATATGTATAAGATATTCTTTATCATGCATATACTTTTCTATTTATTATTTTATTACTTTGACTTAGTAGTGTACTCACATACATAATCTCTTCATATGGTTGTGTATACAGAGAGACAACCACTGCTCCATAACTAAAGACAAAGAAAATTATTATTATTATGCTACTAAAGACTTAAAATATTACCAAAAACTCTTATTAGCAATCGATTTATATGGTATTATAACATAAGTTGCTACCCAACAATAGGCAAATGATATATGGTTTATTGTCTTATTAAACAATTAAATAGTTTATTATGTAACCAATAAATTAAGCAATTTGTCTTATCCAACTTAAGTTACTTGTATTGCATTTGAATGGCTTAATTTAATGTTGCTTTTCAATTGTTGGACTCGCTCTAAGTGCACATTATTGTTTCTGTTAGCACTAATTCGAATGCTTCCATAAATAAACCAATAAGTATTTTATGTTGGTCAAACCCATGATCAAATTAATTGAATGGAAATAACTTTATATTTTTCTATTTTTCATTTTTTAATTTGATAATGATTTTTACAACTAGTTTAATTTTTGTATGTTGTTAACCAGTTAAAAATCACTACTAGTACAACTTTTAGGATAACTTTTATAAAAGTCAATAAATTTATCAAGCATTATAGTTTATAATTGGATGATAATGAAAAATCCTTTGAACGGTTAGTGTGTGTATATATATATATATATATATATATATATATATATATAAACTTTTTTTTTTTTAAGTTCATTTTATTTTCCTCCGTTACTAATTTCCATTTCTTTCCATCTTAATAAATGTAACCTTGGTTTTAAATTGTGGTTGCAATTTTGTTGTTATTCTTAATGCTGTGAAAGTTCTAGTTATATATATTTCCAATTGTTAGTTGTCTTTCAAAAGTGAGAATGCATACTTTAGTATAATTCAATCATCTTTGGGTACAAGAGAGCAAATATTATTTTTACAGATATGCGATATTGTTCAATAACTACAAGGTACGTAAATGTAATAGAGGTTTTTTACATGACATAACTCTATGTCTGGGTATGGATGACTCATAAGATATCTAGAACTAGGTTCTCAAATTCGGACTGGGTACAATCGCAAGCGTTTGTTTAAAATTCCTGTGATTTTACACGGTCTTGACTTGGGTTGCAGACTTTAAGTTATGAGATTTTGTACTTTTCGTGCTAGAAATGTTTTTAAGTTCATGTGGAATAAATAAAAGCCTCGTAATCAATATCTACACCATAGTTATAGATTGATTTACCAGCAGGGTTGCAACTCTCACTTTCTGGAACAGATACATATATAGTTGGATCGTATTGAAGGAAAAAGTATAGGCCAACGTCTTTATTTTGATCTTGTTGTCATTATAGCTAATGTATGTCTTTGAATATAATAGCAGGACTTGTTATAGCTTTATTCCTAGGGTAAAAAATTTGTGTGTTGATGGTAGTTCCTCTTTTGTACTGAAATAAAGGATACTAGTGTAGGAGTGTAATAGGTTTTAGATATTTTATATATGGGTTGGAGCATCTCTTAAATGCTCTACTTTAATTTTATTATTCTTTGCGGGCAAAAAAAAGTTGGATTCAATTGTTAAATGGATTAATATCACAAAAATTATGATGCCTAGGAACAAAAATTGCATATATTTTTCTTATCTAAAAGATTCAATGTGTGATTGAAAGGATAATCAAACCTTAAATTTTATAATCTATACAATTTTTTATTATTAACAGCTTTTGAAATTTATTAATAAGTGGTAAAATAAATTTTTAAGTTTAAATATTGAATCCTAACTATTAGCCTAATATTCAAATTTATATGACAAAATAAACTATTAGGAAAATTATCAAATTACCCCATTTAATATGTTGACACTTGTCCATATTTTTTTTTTCCGTAGTTGTTTCATTTCTCCTACTCCTTGTATGCTTTTCAATTCCTCTTTTACTTCTCAATTGAAGACCAATTTTTGTTTACTCTATATTTTTTTTTGTGTGAAAATCTTAACTACATTGAAGACAAAGATCAATGCAAAATTGAAGACGATTGGATGATTAAAAGTTCAAAGGTTCAACGTTAAATGATAATTATAATAGAGAATAAGCCATTTGCTTTTTACTTTCTAGGTTTTTTTAATTTATGAACATTATTTCTTATACTTAAGGTTTGAACATTGATTGAAGATGTTCAAGAAGAAAAAGATGATGTTTATGCATGTATGTGTCTATGACAAGATTTTTGGATTTAGTTTAAAGAAAAAGTTGACAATTTAGGATGTCTTGGGCTTCATTAAAAATGTATGCAAAAGTATTTTAAATGTAGTTACCCTGATTTAAATACAAACCCAATAATATTGTTTTTGCATTTTCTTGCACTTCTTAACAAGAAAAAGGAGCTTGTTTGTAGGAGAAAATTCATCTAATAACAATAATGTTTATGTGTTCCTACATCAAAGATTGTGGATTAGGATATGAAATAAAAGGTAAGTGTTTAGGATTTCTTGAATTTCTTTCAATAGTTGTATGTATTTTTGGAATGTAGCTACATTGATTTAAATACAAAGTCAATAATGTTGCTTTTATATTTTCTTACACTTATGAACAAGTTGAAAGTTGATTGTAGGAAGAAATTGAACTAGAAAGAATAGTGTTTGTGTTTGTTCAACAAGGTTTATGGATTATGATCTAAATTAGAAGGTTTATGGATTATGATCTAAACTAGAAGGTAAGTGATTAGGTTTTCTTAGGATTCCATCAAGAGTTAAACAAATTATTGATGTGCTTAATTTGATTTAAATACATCCTTAGTAATATATTTATATTGTTGTTCTTGTATTTTAACAAGATGGAAGTGGTTTGTGGCAAGAAGTTTAACAAGGTGGAAAAAAGTATTTATGTGTTAGGATTTGAATCAGAAGATAAGAGTTTAGGAATTATAGGGCTTTCATAAAGAGTTAGACAAATTATTTTTGAATGTGCTTATTTTTATATAAATACAATCTCAATAATATATATATATATATATATATTCTTATTATTATTTCACTTCTAAACAAGACAAAAGTGATATGTGCGAAGAAGTTCACCAAGGTAAAAACCATGGTTGTGTGTGAAAACATTTATGAGTTATGTTTTGAAGGATAAGGTAAGGATTAGGTTTGCTATGATTTTGACAATAATTGTTAATCATAAACTCAATTGTAATTGAGATATTTGGACCATAAAGTTTTTGTATTGTTATTAGTAATTGATTCCTTATTCCAAACATTTAAGGTGTTTATAATTGTTTGTAAACTGAGTGTACATGCCAAATTTGAACAATTATGTGTTTTTAACACCCACTCCAACAAACTCAAATTGTGACTCAAATTGAAATTGAAAAATTAAATTATTTATAGACATGTTGGCATTGTAATCCATGAAATAATCCAATTGTGAAGTTACCCCTTCACTTTACCCATTGAAATATTATGTTGGTGTCAACTTTTTTATTGTTTAAAAGTATAATAAAATCTTATTTGACATTTTGTATAATAAAAAATGTTGTTTAGAATTATAATACACTTTTCATGTCGTTTGGTTTGGAAACAATTAATTGTGGTCTCATAATTGACTCTTTTCTTTGATCATGTTGACATTTGTAAGTAGCACGAGTTAGTTTTAGATTTTTCAGGACCATACAAAAAAAAATATTGATAATTTTGCTTTTGGTTTGGTAACAAAATCCTTCTAACTCGATCATGAATATATATTGTTTCTCTAATAATATAGTATTTAACTCTCTTTTTGTATAAATTATTCTCATTCACGATGCATGCATATTTTGCAATACAATATTACACCAAATTCAATTAACTATTTTTTTTTTTATGGTATTTTGGAAGACTAATGATCTTTTATAGCTAATATAGTTATCTATGAAATTATTGGATCAAATAACGTATTAGAAAAACGGTTTTACTAACTCATGAATAATTATATTATTATTATAAATGGATTATCTTTGCATACATATAACTCTTTAAAATAAAAACGAACAAATCACCTTTAATTTAAATCTTAGAGGTTTTACCTTAAGATATATATTATATAAATTATTTACTTTACAATAATAATTTTCTTATATTTTACCCTTTCATATATCAAATCAAATATGATTTTTGTTGTCATTTTACTATTTCTCCCTCTCTTACAGATCTCACACACATTTGAAATTAATCATTTCTAAATGTTAAATAAATAGATATCATAAGATGTTAATTCAAATAAGTAAAGTAAGTTTGTAATTGGTTTTTTCATGTTATTATTGCTTGATTCCTACGATTGTCTACATATTACAAGATACATATATCAAATATAAACAATTATATATATGATTTTAACCCTAAAAAGCTCACATTATTAAGTTTTGACAACAATGATAGAAGTGGTAGTAATTGTTATAATAACCACGATGTTGTGTTAATAGTGGTGGTTGTTGGACTGAAATTATGTAATCAAAACTATTACGAGAAAATAATTAAATAGAAACTAATTTTAGAGATCAAAATAATTAATTATTATATTAACTAAATTAGATATCATTTTATAAACTAAAAAAATTATTGGTATCTAAAGTAGTTTATATTATTAATAAAAATTTACAAAGTAATTTTTAAATTGGCATCTAACCACCAAATTTTAGCTATTAACTACTTTATATTCTAAATTAGTCTCTATTAGTCTTTTAGAGACTAATTTAGAGTCTTAAATATTAGTAGCTAAAACCTTAATAGTTAATCTAAATGCCAAATTTTAAATTATTTTATAAACTTTTATTAATAATAAAAACCATTTTACATACCAACAATTTTTTAGTCTCTAAAATAATATCTAATTTAGTCAATATAATAATTAATTATATTTCTGTCGTTGAATTTAATTATTATTTAATAATTTTCTTTTAGTGAATGTATATAAGGGTAGTGATGACAACCATTAACAATAAAGATAATAAGAGTGATGAGTATATAAATAATAAGAATGATTGATGTGAGGAGTGTAATGATGATAATAATAATAATATAATAATAATAATTATAACATTTTTATCGATGATTAATAATAATAATTATAATAAAAGTAAAGTGATGTAATATTAATGGGAAGTATTTTACACAATTGCTTTCTAGCCCAACTTTCTTCTTAGAGTAATAAATATACTAATAAGATATGATAATAGTAAGATTAGAAAATTATATTTTGTTTGTGCACCAAAAATTTGATTATAATAAGAGTGTGAAACATCTTATTTATCAATTAGATATTTTTATCAAACTTTAATACGAAGTGTATTTCAAAATTTAATAATTTTTTTTTCTTATTAGAATTGTTATTTGTAAATAGTATATATGTATTATCTAAGAAGTGGTATCAAATATAGTTGCATAGCACAATGTTTAAAAAGATGGATTCAACCTACGTGAATAATCATTTGATGCACAAATGACTGGTAGGGTTTAAACTGTAATCACTTTTGCTTTATAATTAAAGACCAGTTGATATTAAAGAACCAATAATAGTTAAAGACCTTAAATTGTTAATTTGGATAACAACAATGTTTCTTATTAGTACTACTTCTACCTATTTAATGCCATAGCTCTCTTTTTTATTGATACAAAAAATTATAATAAAAAACACTTTAAATTCATTTATTTAATAAAACTTTCTACATGCGCATGGAGAGATTATGTTATACAAGAAAAAGAACCTAAGCAACAAATCAGTAACATTCTTATTTGAAAACAAAGAAAACATAACAAACTTTTTGCAAACACATCTTAAAATGAAATATAGTAAGTTGTTTAAATTATGCATAAAGTAACTTAAACTTTTTTTCATTCTAGTGATGTTGAGGATCTGGTCCAGCAGGTGATAACCTCTCCAATCTTCCTCCTTGCATTGACCTCCTGTGTTGATACTCTCTAACTCCTAAATTGATGACTAAATCACGTAAAAGAAGTTCAGTGTTAATTCTTTTAGCCATGATGGGTGAAGACTTTGGCAAAAGCCTTGCCTCTGAACTCAGAAAAACCAATGGAAGAAAAATTAAGAAGAAAACAAACACTTTTGACACCATTGAAGTAGCCATGATCTTACTCAAATTATGTCAGAAGACAAGTGCTCTCAAATGACTACGTGAATGAAGATAGCAAGAGAAGCCTATTTATACTGAAATTCTAGTTAAGGTTTAATGCAATCCACTTTGGGGGGTTTAACCATTGGAGGTTTAGATAACACATGTCTTTGTGTCACAAGTTTAGATTATTAATCTTTATAATCTTATGGGATTAAGGTTAGTTGGTCGGTTCTCTATCTCAAACATAAATGAATGTCAAAGCCGACCAAACCGATTCATCTTATGTTGTCCTCTTCATTCAAAAACCTTATATTATTGATTAAATCGAGATAGCAAATTTGGCTCTAGACCAACCCAAATCCTTTGCCTCGATGCCATGAAAGTGTTTGTGCTCCACAATCACATGGGCACAACCATTCTCAAATAAGAGAAAATCACATGGCCACGTCAGAAAATGGTTTAATCCAACAGACTGTGTCATCACCTTGCTGGAACACATATGTCCATGTTACAATATTTGCTTACGACATAATAATCCATGGTGTGTCATTAAATTAAAGAAGCAAAGCGCACAAGACAAATTCCATTGTTTGTTTGGTTCCTTGCGATCGTAATTCGTCCCTTTGGTTTTCGAACAGAAACTGTGACGCGGCCTATAACCAGAAAAAAACATGCAAATTCACCCAACTCAGTCAGAATAAACAAATCCCTTCATTTCCTCTGTTTGGATACTTTTCACTTCCTTTTACACACTTGAATCAAGATGCATTATCTTCATTTTTAATTAACAAAATATTTACAGCATTTTTAACTTAGTTTTACTTCAAATATGACCAAAATTTATTATATTGAAAAATATTTAACATGTTATTAGTGCAAATTTCACTCTCCTTTTTGGAAAACGTAAGTTTCATATTGCTACAACAAAATTATTTAATACCAACTAATTTATAGATAAAAAATAGTTAGTCATCATAATGACTAAGTTATATATAAACTAAAAAATTACTAGTATCTAAAATAGTTTCTATTATTAATAAAAAAATATTATTTTAGAGACTAAAAACACTATTAATATCTAAATTAATAGTTTCTAAATTGGTATTTAATTAGATACAAGGTTTTAGCTACTAACTTTAGAATCTAAATAATTGATAGTTAAAACATTGGTAACTAATTAGATACCAATTTAAAAATTATTTATCAATAATATAAAATAATTTAGATATCAATAATTTTTTAGTTTCTAAAATAATATCTAATTTAGTTAATATATCAACTAATTATTTTTATCTATAAAATTTATTTTTATTTAATGATTCTTTTTTTTTTGGTGAAAGTATTCATTATTATGTTAGTTAATGTTTTTTGAAATTGTATACCTCCTAAACATTGTATTATAGAGAATTAAAAAAAAAATATAAAGAACTTTATTGTTTTATCACTAAATATTCTATTTAGACAATAAATTTAAAAGAAACTGAAATAATAATTTTTTATAAAAATAATTTCATTTGTTAAAGTCAGATAATTTTAAAATTTCACCTAAAATATAAGAATTTAAAATTTTATATTTTCAAATTTATGTCTTTTTTTTAGTATTTTCTCTTTAATTTAATTTTGGTTGGAGTGAATTAAGAATGAAACATTAACTATATTGAAAAGTAAATAAAAAAATAAAATTCTACCAATGAAGTCACAAAAATAATCTTAATTGACATGAGTTTAAGTAATTGTAGTCGAGATCAACTAAAAACAATCTTAATCGAAATGAATCGGAAACTTTTTTTTATTTTTGTGGGTTGAATTTTTTCTTGGACTAATTTTTCCTGAAAAATAACATTAATTAAGAATAATTTATAAAAATCATAAATATCAATATTTTTAAACTATTAAAAAATATTTAATATTTAATATTTATATTTAATGGTAATTTAAATATGTGTTAAGAAATTAAAATTCAATAAATTTAAATTGTTTTATCAAAATAAAATATTTAAAAAATAAAATAAAAAATTCAAATTAAATGTTTTGAAAAGAAAAATCAATTTTAAAATATTTATTATGGAAACGCATTCTTAAGATACTACTTTTGCTAATATTTCCCACATGTTAGTCGTAATTGTAATCTATTAATTTGTATTTACTAGGAGACTTCTCATTAATACTTTACACATCTTTTTGACATTTACACGAATTAATACATTGATGGCGAAACTCAATTTTGGGATAGCCTCAGCGTGAGATGGCGGCGGCCTCACAACCAAGAAGAATGATGAAAACAATGATGCTAACGCCGACTTTCAAAAAGATGATATAAGATTCTCATAATATAAAATATACACAAACAACTCCTATTCTTCTTCACTTTCTTAATGCTATCATTGCTCATTTTAAACCAACTTCCATACACAAACATCTCCTGTTCCCACATTTTCAATGTATATACTACAATTACCACTACCTTCTTAACATTACGGTTTTTTTTAACATGTGTCAGCTTTTTCCTTATTGCTAAAAATAAATAATTTTTTCAAATATTACTAGATTTAGAAAATCATGTTAATTAACATAATTTATTATAAAAAGAAATTGTATTAACATAACACTATTTTTATTATATTAAAATAAAATCGTATTAAAAATAACATGATTTTTTATATTAAAACACTAAAAAAATTATTAAATAAAAATTAATTTTTAAAAATAATTAATTATTATATTGATAAAATTAAATATTATTTTAAAAACTAAAAAAGTTATTGATATTTAAATTAATTTTTATTATTGATAAATAATTTTTAAATCAATATCTAATTAGATACTAATTTTAGCATCTAAATAATTAGTAACTAAAATTTAAATAGTTAATTAAATATTAATTTAAAAATTAATTTAGATATTAATAGTTTTTCTAATCTTAAAATAATATTTATTTTTTTCAATATAATAATAAATTAATTTTTATTTTTTAAAATTAATTTTTATTTAATAATTTTTAGTAGTGAAATAAAATAAAATGGTGTTAAAATATAATCCGACTTTAGTTTTAGATAGTTATACAAAAATTATATCATGTTACTTTTCTTATAAGAGAATTGTAATATGTTTACACGATTTCTTCTATTTTGTAAAAAGCGAATCCATTTTTGATAGAAAAAAAAAACCGTACTAATAAAAAACTCTAACATTTCTAACATCATTAAGCCGTCATGGAATACTGAAAACACTTCTTTTATTCTTTGTACACAACGGATATATTCTAGTTCAACTTTGATGCACATAACATAACATAGAATATTTATTATTATCCATGTTCTTTTAAGGTACTATAAAGGAGCAACATTAACCACTATTCATGTCACAGTTCTTTTTTATCATACAAAAAGATAAATAGTGGCATTCATGTGATAACAGAAAGTTTTGGGATAACCGTCCCATAACTGTGCCACACATCCTATGAGTCATAAAATGATCTTAACTGCATAAACTATTAGCTTGCATTGTCACCCTGCCATTAGATTAAGCATGTTATCTTATCCTTTTGCTCAATTTATCCATCTTTCAATGCTGCATGTCACTGTAACAAGACGGTGCCACTTCAAAAATCAATGTATATAGAAATTAAGCAGAGGATAAGAATTAAAATTATATATAGCTTTCATTTCTTAAAATTATATATATATTTAGGGTTATGCCCAAATAGTCAATAGTCATCATCATTAATTCTTCCGAAAGTCAACGTGTTTTTTACTCGTTCTTTTCAGTTGGAGGTTATATAAATATATATATCCAAACAGCACTAATTAATGGGAAAGTGTAACATAAGGTATTGATTATAGAAGTCTATATGTCAATCCCTTTCTTTATCTCCCAACCCTTTCTTGATAGGACAATCACCTTCTCGTCAGACCCTACGAGGCACTCACTAATCAAAATTATTAGTGAGGGAAATCGCACTTCGAAAAGAATTAATTGTTAATGTTCTTTTCCAAAAACAAGTGGAGTTCGGTCAATAGTTTCAACAAATTGCCTTCCTCCTTCTTTTAACAAAATGGTAAAACTGAAAATAGGTTACTTTAATTTTTTTTTTATATGTGAGTTATATTCAAATAAATGTAATACTACAACAAAATTATTAATTAAAAATTAATTTTAGAAAAAAAATAATTAATTGCTATAGTGATCAAATTAGAGACTATTTTAAAGACTAAAAAAATTTTTAGTTTCTATATTAATTTTTATTATTTTTAAATGGTTTCTAAATTGGTATCTAATTAGCTACCAAGGTTTTTGCTACTAATTTTAGAATCTAAATAATTGGTAATTAAAACTTTGGTTACTAATTAGATACCAATTTAAAAATCATTTAATAATAATAGAAACTAATTTATAAATTAAAAACTTTTTTAATTTTCAAACTGATCTCTAATTTGGTCAGTATAGTAATTAATTATTTTTTATCTTTAAAAGTAATTTCTATTTAATAATTTTCTTTGTAAAGAAACCATCAAGATATTTCTATAGTAATTGAATCCTTAAGTCTTAAAGATAATTACCATGGTTTTTAAAACTGGATCCCATTTCTGGGTTCAACCAGTTTTAACTAGAATTAGTGACCAGTTTAAAAAACTATTCAATCACAGTAAAATATAATTTTAAAACTAATCAATAAATTTTAAAATTTATGATTTAGTCTAAATATTTTATTCTCTAAATTCATTTCCTTTTTATGAATTTATTATAATGGATAAAAAATAAGTTAAATTAATCATCAACCGATAAAATTGATAGAAACCAATAATTTAAGCAGCTTAATAAAAATATTATTTTAAAATGTGAAGCGTGTAGTTGGGTTGAAGGTTTTTTCTCTTTGTCTTTGTTACAATTCTACAAATAGCAGAACCCTAAACAAGAAATCGTGAGCACTATCCCAACTTTAATTCAAAATAAAATCTTATTTTTAAAATATTTTTTGCGTAAAAAGTCTAACGTTATTTTTTTTTTTCTGCAAGCTCACTAGTTTTTGTTTATTGTTGATTAAACAGTATTGAAACGTGAATATAGTAAATACAAATAAACAAATCTAGGCACAAAAGTGTTGATCAGTATTAAAG